>JAJQWJ010000001.1:45509453-46730703 GCA_023637945.1 Phaethornis superciliosus
GATATCCTGGGGAAAGCAGAACAAGATGAACAATTGCATTAGACCAGGCAATGAAGAGTAAAGGAGAAGGGATATAAGTGGCAGTACTGAAATCTAATATGCCAAATTTTGCAACTGTGATTGCTTCAAAAAGTTAGGTGTGATAGAGAAAATCAGTCCCATGTGGGAAGTCTGGTGACAGTGCAAAGACACAGAAAGTTTTGTGAATTTCATAAAACACACTGTAGTTCTTGACAAGCTCTAACTTTGTGTATGATTGATAACAGTATTTTTTCACACTTGCTTTTGGTGGCTTGAAAAAGGTTACCATAAAACTTTAGAACTAAATCCCGGCCCCAATGATGTTAATTAAAGTTTAGTAATTTCTCTTAAAAGAGACAGAGTTCATATTTATAATCTTCTCACTTTTCTATTATCGTGGATTCTTTTTCAAACTTTCCTTTTTCCTTTTAGAAAACATTCAGTATAACAAAGCAAACATCCTGTGGATATAGGAACCTTACAAGGAATGAACCTCTTTTTATCAAAGCAATCCAGACCACTAAATTTTTTGTTAATCACTATTTCTCAGAAAGCTACTGATTAGCTGTTTCCAACACTTTAGTCTGAAATGACCCAATAAATACAAAATCAACTTTTCCCATTTTTAAAAGCAAATAGCACACAGCTTCTAGCTTTTATGCAAGCAAAGCTGACCAGAAATAAACTGGACAAAAAATGAGTAAGGAAAACAAAGACAAGTTGCATGAGGAACCACTTCAGAAACCACAGATGAGAAAAAATAAAAATTTAATCTGCTGTAAAACTGTGCCCATCACTTCTTGACAAAGGCCTGGGTTTTTTTACTGGCAGTCCTAATCCTTCTAAGGTTAAAATACTGTCAGATGGTACCATATATATATATGTGCTTATGATATCTTCAGCGTTACTACTGCAAATAAAAGGAAAAAAAAAAAAAAACAAACACATTTTCAACTCAGAATAATTCACTACTAAGTAGGCACACGTTTCTGTAGAAATAAATGTTGTTAAAACACCCACACAGACAGAACCTTTAAGAAGAAAAGGTGACATCACATCACTCCCACAAAATTAAATCTCTACATTAATTTTACTCACATTTTTATTATTTTATATAACGGCTGAGAAAATAATGCTTTGTAGACCTGCTCATTTTCTGATTCAAATATAAGGCCCATTTCCATGGCCTTGTCTTCATTAATGAATACATAACAATATACATATTCAAATAACAAAATACAGGACACTTCACTGCTCACACTTACACCCCTGGAGAGAAGATGAGAGAACATCATTTGACAGATGTTAATCACATAGCTTAATACACTATTGGAAGTGGGTCAACGATAGCAAAGAGCACCCCTTTGGAAACATAAAAGGATGGAAGACAATTAGAATAAATTATAAAGACCTGTAACAGAATTTAAATATGATTTTTTTTTCTGCTATATAAGAAAGTTAGATTTGAACACACACATTCTGTGAAAGGTAGCCTCTCTTATCTAACCAGCTAACATCAGAACCAATATTTAGCTTTGGAGAGAGCAATTAACTAGGAATAATATACATGCAGATGTACTTAAGATCAATCAGACTGGAAGAGTGAATAAGAGCTTAATTGAGCTTTTAACTGCATTTTTCATACAGATGCCTTTGTATGGTCATTTTCACAGAGACACAGAAAGAAACCAGGAAGTATCTTTTCAGAGAATAAGGAAGACCTTAACAAAGATAAACCTACCTTTTTTATATGGGAATTTACATTTAGGTTCTTCTTGCTGCTGTTCAGTACCTGAAATTAATATGAAGTTGCAAGAGCTCAGAACTCACCCCCTGGATTTTTGTTTTAAATAAAAAAGGGGAATGATCTTGTTAGTAAATAATTGAATTAAATTTCTAAAGACAGGGGTTCATTCTCACTCACTCACAAAATACCCTATAAGCGACACTGAAACCCTCAGCAAAGACATTAATAACAGATGATAGGGAAGACTAGAAGAATGTTTTTACATCAAGCAATTTTGGCCAAAGTAGAATTCTAGACAGCATATTTTATGCTTACCAACCTCATCGCTATCCTTTCAGCCACATGCTTTGAGAAAACTATGATACTTTTGTTCCCTCAGTTCTCTGTAATTTTTATTTCTGTTAGCAATCTTGATTCAGGAACACTTTTTGTGTTGCCTTTTTGTAATGAATATAAAGTTCCAGCTGCTAGCAAAATTCTCTTTCCTTTTCTCCATTTTTATTCTCTTAAATATAAGAAGCTAAATGAACAAGAACTGCTTTTATGTATCAAACTAATGCCTAGAATAACATTACCATGATTTTGACTGGAGTATCAGACAACTGTATCAAAAATAAGAAACAACAGTAATAAGTCCTTTGGAAGAGCCCTTCCTTTTGCAATCTGTTCTAAAGGGAAGGGATTGTAAAATTCAGAATGAAATTTTATCGTGTATTTCTACATCTTGCAGGAAAAAAAATATTGACAGAAGCACTGGCCTTCTAAATTAATTTTAGTTTGGCTGCAATTTCTCAGTGTTTACAGAATTAACTTTACAAGTTAGAGGTAAGTACATTAATGCAAAAATTAACCAAATCACAGCAGTTTCAAACTTCTTTAAACAAATAGCAAAAAAGTAATAACCAGGTCTAATTGCAATATGTCAGTATAAAGTACTCATTTAAACATCTGAATTCAATAATAAAGTATTAAAAAAATAGTGCAGAACTTCAGAAATTAGGACTGCATTTTAGAAATCCTTTTATCTGGACAATCAATCAATTGGAGACTTAAGAAAGAAATAAGTTTCCCATCATGTAATGTCCCTCTAATTTGTATGTGAAATACACAAATTTCTGTGACTGAAGCACAAAATAAAGAATGCAGATAAAAGTAAAGCTTATTCTAATGCTGATTCCTGTTTTACTGAAAAGTATGACTATTTGCAATCACATGCTTAGATCTTTTTTCAGGGTATAATTTTTATAGTAATAGGGCATGTGGTGCTGTTTTTCTCTATACACCTGAAGTCCCATAATTTAGGAAAAATATAGCATACTCATAATGAAAATATCAGTTGCATAAAATTGATCAACACACCATAGGGCCATTTAAAGCCAAGAGACCTATGGAGGTCATCTGCCCCAATATTCTGCCCAAAACACATCTGATGTCACCATTACGTCACGTTTCTGAAGGCCTCGCCACAAACTCTCAGAGACACTTGGCTCAAAGTTCAGCCACCCTCACTGTGAATTCCCTTTTCTGCCCTTCAAGTCAGAATTTCCCTCGCTGCAACTTGTTAGAATTGCCACTAGTCCTTCTGTACACCTCTGAGAAGAGTCTGGCCCCATATTCTCTATCACCCTGCTATGTATAGGTTTATTAACCTTCTCTTCCCCAAACTTTGTTACCCTAGTTGCTATTTATGCACAAGGCCCCTCACCATCTAAGTGGTCTTCTGGTAGACTTTCTCCAGTTCATCGACATCTCCTTTACATCATGTTCTCAGTAGGACACAGTGCCTCAGAGGTGGCTGCACAAGTTCCAAGCAGAGGGCTGGAAGAACTTCCCAATGTAATTTAGTCTTCCTAAGAAGACTTGAAATCTGAAGACACATACACAAGTTTTTGCACAAGGCTGGAATGGATTAAAGTGGGATTTTCCACAAGTGACAGTTCAGCCCTGCCCTTGAAACCCTTTCAAAAACTGATCCATAGGGACAACTGGGCACAGCTCTTCATCTTCCTACCAGAAAAGATCTTCAAGGGGATGAAATATCCCAGGGTTTTTTATCCCAGAACTGTTTGTGCAATTGAACAATTTTAGTCTACGTGGTGCAGACCTCAGAACATGCAGGCCTCAGGCCATGTGGAAGGTGTACCAGGTGCTCACTGACTGGAGTAAAAAAGCAGTTTACCAATAACTACTTTAGGGGAGCAGCTGCTTCCCTCTGCCTTTTTTAATGTGCCATTCCCCCAAAAGCAAGGATGCTGATAAGTAATGAACAGGAAACAGTGCTGCTTGTGTTGGCTACACAGCAAGTGAGTTTACGTTTCGCTGGAATGGCTTTGAAAGAGAGACCAACCAAAGGAGGTAGGATTAACAGGGAGAGGGAGAGGAAAATATTACTTATTCATCTTGCAACATTACTAAGTTGTTTCAGACAACTTTTCACTAACAGGGCAGCTGCTGGTCTCCCTCAGTCTTAGCATGGTGAGACCGATTTCATTTTTAAGCCTGAGCAGAGATGAGTGTGGCGGGATCTCCTGCAAAGGCTGCCACGGGGAGAGACAGGGGATGTGCCACAAAGACCCTTGTTCTGCTAGTAAAGTTTCTGCAGGAGGGTGTTCTACCAAAAAAGCCTCAGATCACTTGCTATCGGTCATTTAATTGTTAAACAAAGCCCCTAAGCATGTCCTGTACATTCAGGATTTTGTGCTTCATGGTTTGACTTCATGCATTATAACAAATAATGAAGAGGAAAAGTTGATTTTGAAACTTGGTCCCTCAGTTAAGTATCCACTACTTGGCTGTTTATATAATTTAAACCTTTGATGTCTTGCAATTAGTATCAGTGTTTTGGAGTAGATTGAAAATACTCATATTTGTCTTGGTAACTCTCGAGAAAATACGTGAAAACAAAATGTGCTGGAATTCAAGAGGGGTTATAAATACACAGTGGGATAAGATAGAGACTATCTTGAGCTTTAACTATCGTGTGTCAAAAGTTATTTTATGGTGGGTTTGAAGTATGCTACTTTTCCATTTTCTTAGGCCAGCACAGAGATGTGGAAGGTGTCATAACATTGGAACAGCTCAGGTTGTTTAATTGTAATACTCTATGGGGTTCCTAAAGGGAAAGAAAGCATCCACTACCAATAAACCTGAACCCAAAACCTCAGATGCTAACAGGCCACATTCTGAAGGGTAGCTGTGAAATCTAAAACAAATTTTGTATCCAAGCATAGCACTGACACTGTGGACTTCAAAGAGAAGGATTTTTAATGCCTCACATGCCAAGTCCCTCATCTGCCATTATCAGAGTGAATGCAAGCTGTCAAGAGCCAACCTTAGCAGTGGTGGGTTATTGAATTACTACAGTGCAAAACTGAAAATATTTACCTCTCTTGTGGTTGTATCAGAAGGTGCTTAGAATGTTTGGGCTGGCATTCACTTATTTTTCTTGTATTCCCACAGTTAAATGAATACTAGAGAGAACACTGCTCCCATGCAAACTTCATTGAATAAAAAATCCTGAAGAAGTTGTCACTGACTCTAGCACTAGGAGTTAGATTGCGAGAGATGCTGAACTATGTCTGTTGCCTTGCAAAAATTACATTTTCTTGACTTTATCAGGGTAACTTTAAAAGATATTCACAAGAGCAGCCCTGTGATCATAAACACGCTATCTGAGAAGTTTGAAGGAAGAAGATGTAAAAGTGAGAAAACATTCCAAAAGGTTTGCAAACCCCCACCTCCAACTACATTAAGTGGGGAAAAAAAAAAAAAAAAGTAAATCACAGAATAAGAAATAACTTCTCTTGCTATTTTACTCACTGCTGAACAAGGATTTTAGGATGAAATTGAGTGGTTCTAGAAGACAGTAAATATTTTTATTGATTCAAATATTTCAACCCATCAAGACAGTATCCTCTGTAATTTTTTACTCCAGCATTCTTAGGAGTGGTTTTGGTGCAGCTCTCCAGTAAGTGGGTTTCTGTCAACAGTCTCAAGCAGTTCAAGAAACAATGCTCAGAAAAGCATTAGTTTTAGAGGCTGGAAAGAGAAACATGATTGTGAGACTTCAGTGTGGAAATAAGATGGAAAACAACGTCAATATGTCTGAAGAGACTGCAGGTGATTTATTAGGAGGTCTTGACTACCTGACTACAAAAAGAAATCATGGCAGGAGGGAACTGATGAAGCAGGGGGCAAACTGAGCTGAGAATCATGAAACTGATTGAAAAGCATGCAGTGGTTTTGCTTGAGCACATTCAAGATCTCTTCTGTTCTCAAAACAGCAAAATTTGTGGAAACAGTGAAAATATGCTTTTACTGAACTTGCCAATTCATAAGAAGCCATCAGAACCACAGCTTCTCATTTTACATATTAACATGCAATATTTCTACCATATCTTAAGTATTTCCCTTTTGCTTCAAATTATCATGTAAATTTACCCACCTCCTAATGGTGAATTCCCACTGAGCTAATGTTATTAGGTTTTGTGAGCAATTCTCCTGCCATTCTCTTATATGATTCTTTCTTATCACATATGAAAACATTTGTTCTTAAGAATTGTTTTCCATTTCCCCCTCAAATAAGAAAAATCAAGAGAACTGTCTGCAGCTCAGACAGATAAAACTGCTGTAGCTTTGAACAAACAAGCTCAAGCACCGAAAATCATAGATTCATAGAAAATTAAGGGTTGGAAGGGACCTCAAAAGATCATGTAGTCCAGCTCTTCCTGCCAGAGCAGGGTCACCTACAGGAGGTCACACAGGAATGTGTCCAGGTGGGCTTTGAATGTCTCCAGGAAAGGAGACTCCACAACCGCCCTAGGCAGCCTGTTCCAGTGTTCTGTCACCTTCACAGTAAAAAAAATAAGTCCTCATATTTATACAGAATTGTCTATGATCCTCTGAGGACAGAAGCTCCTCTACAGAATCCAAAGCACTTCACAATGTATCATTTTAGAGATGTAAAAACACGATTAGGAGTCCAAATTATCCTAAACTATTTTATGTGACAACACCCAGTGGCTTCTTTAAGACTGCTAAAGTAAGCAAACTGATCATTGTTTCAGCCCGCAGCACACTTTTAACTATATAGGATTACTTCTCAAGCAGTCCTTTCTGTATCTGTAGGTGCTCTTTGCTTACTCATATTGTGTGTTAGTTCATACAAAGCCCTTGATTCAACTCAATGAGTAATTAGAAGAGACATAGCATACTCACAGAAGGCCTTCAAAAGATGATCTAAATTTTGTATGGTATTTCCTCCGTTCAGCTCTTCATACGTCCTTTCTCAGAAGATAGCAGTAATTCTACATCCTGAAACTCGACGTCGGTGAAACATCTGGAAGTCTCTAGAAATCCTGAAGAGAGAAGTTCCTGACAAAGGATGGTCTGTCCACAACTGAAGAGCATGGACTTGCCCTGAAATTACATTTTTAAACCAACCTGAAGAGTAGAGTCCTTACACAGTTTCCATAGATGATTCCAATTTTTGCTCATCTGGAAACTAGCATGATTTTATTGTTTTCTGAAATGTGTTGGATCCAGATCGGGGCTCTTTGGACTTCAGAGCTTACTAGTGTAATATTAAAAAGTCTAATCAAAGAAAACAAAGCTTAATTTGGCTTTACATTTCTTAATTGACTCAATAAAGGAAAATTATGCAATACCATTTAAACTGTACTATTTGGGCAATTCTGCTACTGATCTTTCACCATTTCTTCTGTGGGGAGATTTTAGTGACAACCTCCATAGAGAAACTAAATGACAGATCAGAATCACATAACTGAAAGGCAAATTTCTAGACTTTAGCCACAATTTCTTTTATCTTAATGTAGTTACCGCATGATTGCTTGCAAGTATCTTTTGAGTTCTCACAAGTCTAATACTTACCTGACCTTGGTCACTGAGCATTCACAAGATAAATAATGCTTATAAAAACTGATAACAATATTAACAAAAAATAACTCTGGGAGAAAAAGGTTGATGATCTGAAGACACTATCTGGTACTATTGATTAGTATTGGTGTGTTCATACACTAGTATTCAACAAATGTGCATATATTGTACAGTCAGGAAATGGCAGATTTATTTTTATAGCAATGATAGCTTCTGTACGGGGGATCCAAAGCTCTTCTCCCTCACAATTCCTAAGTGATCTCAGGTTTAAGATGCTTGCTGCTCTCTATTTTCTCTGCCTACTGGTATGTAACACACTGGATGCTTTTCAAGTCATCCAGCACGACTGCCTCTTCCTTTGGATGTTAGAGACAGAATCTGTGCACCTTGGACTCTCTTGGAAGAGATGGATGTCTGACAGTTTTTGAATAAATCCTTCTGTGGACTTGTGTCTTAATGCTAGACAAACTATACTGAAGATAACACTGCAAATAAACAACTTGAAAATTTTGGCACCTGCAATAGCAAGGTCTGGTTAGCATGGACTTTTACAACAAGAGAGTTTCTTCCCATTGTGCTTTTGATGAAATTTTGTAACTTTTATGTGCAAAGTAAAACCCTTAAACATGTGATTTTACAAGGTTCCAGCTTTAACCCATTTTCATTTATAACAATTTATTGAGGTGGAAGCCATCAAGGGTGAGAGGTGTGATTAATTATAGAAAATGTCCAATGAAGTTAAAACCACATGTTTAGCCAAGTTCAGATGGCCTAATGGTAACAAAATGAAATTAAAAATCTTCTCTGATTTAAAAGTTCTGCTATAAGTTTAAGAACACCAAAGTGGGAAAATCGAAGATGTTCCTCCCGCAGCTGCAGGAACACAGTTATATTATACCCGAGAGTATACTGTGCCTTGGACAGAGAAGCAAAACTCCTACTGAAGCCAACTGCTCTACATTTTCCATGTCTCTGTGTGATGGGTCAGATTTTACAGATTTACAAACAACCCCATTGAAGTCAGTGACAAGCTGCACTGATTTACACCAACTGAATATTTGGTCTGATCTCTTTCCTGTCTTGGAGCAACTGCATGACTGACTCTTGGGAACCAATCGCCTTTGTGACTAGCTTCTAGGCACACTGCAGTAATGAGGTGACCTTGTCCCTCTGCCCATGCAGGTAAAGGGGTAACATGTCTTCTTGAAAGGGTAATGCATGACCCTTGTGGCCCACGTCTCTGCTCAGAGGCAGCAGAAAGCCCTCTTGACTGGTGGCAGTGGTAGAGACTATGCTAAAACTCTGTAGATCTGAAGAAGGACGAGTAGAAACCACATTTCACCTTCTGCCTGAAACTCTGAGAGCTAGGTGAGTGACTAACTCCAAACTGTACATCCATTCTGAAAGCCCTGCCTACATTACTACTAGCACTTTGTAAAGGAAAATACAGATAACGCAAATCTGGTAGTTCCTACAACGGTAAACTTTATACGGTAGGAGCTCCCCATTGAAGTGCAAAGGTACTAGAAGACTAAGGAAATAAGCATATGATATAATACACACTCTCTATAGCTCCCTTTTGTGGTATTCAGGCAAACAAATGGTTGCAAGAAAAGTGAAGCCATCTTCGTCTTTTACAGTTTGCATCTCCACAAATACACTGCAGGGCCATTTGTAATGCACAAGATGGTTTTCGTACTGAATCATTAATTGACAAAGTAAATAGAGCATTATTATAAGAATGCTGGAAATGTTTTTGTTCGTGTTCAGCATCCTTTGGGAACTTCTTGTACTTTGCTCAAGATTGCATCTCAGGAGGCTTTTTTTTCCCCTTCAAAAAAATTGGAAAAAACCAGTCATTTATTTTGAAAGCTACAAATACTTTGCAATGTAGCTACCAGAAAGGAGATTGCTATCCCCTTTCCTTCTTTCCCATTTCTTTTACATGAAGAGTCAACAGAAGTATCAGCATCAAAAATGCACCCGTGATTAACTACATATGCCTCAGCATGAGTCATTGCCATTTATAATGTTTGATGGGAGTTAGCATCCATTGACATCACCCTGGGTTGAAGGTGGTGCTGGGGGGATTGCACTGTAAATGTGAACACCCAAAGATTGCTAATGTGGCACTGACTATGCTTTTGAGGCAGTCATTTCTTGTAACTTAAATCAGTTTTACACAAAGGACACAGACTTCTCATCATCGGTCATCTTTGTGTGGTCTCTTACAAACGTAAGTTTAAGAAATTTATGATGTAACCAAGATCTGCACCATCAAGAGCATGATGCCATTATACAAAGGCTTCTTTCACTCATCAGGTTCACATTTTCCCTCAATGTTTCTTTGTCTGCCCCACAAGCTATGAGGTTGCGTATGCATTGTGATAGATTATACCACCAGCTATCTCTGTTCTTAACTCAACCCTTGTCTCTTGCCAAAAAAAAGCTTCTAAGCTACAATATTAAAGGTTATATAGGGAGCTAATGAAAAACAGAATGGAAATTAAGTGCAGCAGCTTTCCTCATAACTTGTCACACATTTTTAAGTAATACTTTTTATCCTTTCATAGGAGGTTATTTGAAAGGAAGGGTTCAAAGAAGAAAGAGGGGAGAGAAAGAGAACGATTGTTTTGATTCTGCGTACATGGCCTAATCAATCTTCTTTTAGCTTGCAGAGCAAAATTCTTTATAACTTCAATGCAGAATCCAGCTCAAAGTCCTGGTTAAGACTGAAGGAAAAGCCTTAACCATTTCAAAGAATCATAGAATAATTTGGGTTGGAAGGGACTTCTAAAGGTCATGTAGGCCAACTCCCCTGCAGGCAGCCAGGACACCCTCCACTAGATCAGGTTGCTCAGACCTTCGTCAAGCCTCACCTTGAATATCTCCAGGGATGAGGCCTTAAATACCTCCTTGGGAAACCTGTTCCATTATTCCACTACTCTCATGGTAAAGAACTTTTTCCTAACATCTAAATGCACTCTGCCATAATTTAAAACCATTGCCCCTTGTCCTATCACTACCAGCCCATGCAAACAGTCCATCTCCAGCCTTCCTGTAGCACCCTTCAGATACTGGAAGATCACAATAAGGTGTCACCAGAGCCTTCTTTTCTCCAGGCTGAACAAGCCCAGATCCCTCAGCCTTTCTTCAGATGACAATATATACATATTAATAATAATATCTACATACCAATGGGGGATCCAGGCTTTATTTTTGTAATATGAGATCAAAATTATTTACTGTTAAATATCTTTTCTTTTTGCTTGAAAATGTAAAATGTACTAAAAAATCCATCTGAAGGTATTCATATCCACTTACAAACCATACTGTATGTTTTTACCATGCTAGACCAATCAGATGCAGTAATTAAAAAATATCTGTCAACATTTCCTTTGTTGAAAGACTTTGAGTGTTGACTTTTTTAACATAAATTGAACTGTTAATTTAAAGCACTATATTTTCACAAGGAGTCGGATGGTTTGCAAAACATGTTTTTCAAAACAATTCTTGGGTTTATAAAAATTCCAATCAGAACAGCTACATTAAGAGCATTCTACTAAGTCATTACACTATTATTTCTTTTTGCAAAACTTTTAAAAGTTAAGATTTGTATCCCCATGATGAAGTTTTGAATTTCATTATTGGTCTGAGTAAATATTTATCACATAGGAAAATATTTCACTTTGTGTATGGCAATGTGTCAAGTGAGCTTAAAAACCAAAAAACTGAATTTAAGAAAATCATGTCTGTAACTCTGAAGCCAGCAAATCATATACTACCTTTGCATCTAGCAAAAAAATAATTATAATTTATTTATCCCTAATAAAAATATGCTTCTGAGTTAGGTTAATTTTTATTCTGAGTAGAAATTACTAAACACTAGAATTATGCTAATTTCTTTAAAACTGTGGTTTTGGGGATTATATTCTGCAAAAATTGGGTGAATATACTGCTTTGCATAATCATAGGTATCATTTTACATAAAGTCTTCTGAAATCTGGTAGGTTGTACAAGCTTTCAAAACATCTTTAGTAAAACTGCAGGGAACAGCCTTGAGAGCACAGAGTAATTATGTATATTGTACTATAGAATCTCCCAAATCTGCATATTGTATGTCATAGGCCATAATGTGTATACTACATATCACTGGTTTTTAATAGAAACAGTATTTTTTGGAAACAGAGGGCATGCTGCTTTAAAGTATTGCACACTGAAGAGACCTCTTGAGCAAAATTCCTCATAGACATTTTTAGTTTAATTGGTCTTTTCTTTTGTTACAAATACTTGCATGTTGTAGATGAAAATTCACACAATTGGCTGTATCATTATAGCCTGTCTTTTACCAGAGGCCAAAATCCATAGGCCTACTTCATTGCATAAAATTTGTATAATCACTTAGGTTACAAAAAGGTTATATCCAAACTATTATCTCAAACCATATTAATTTTAACATCACAGTGAAGGAAAACCAGACACTAAAGTGTGATGTTGTATTTCTAGGTTTTGGAAAGAGCTGAGTACAAGTTGTCTGATGAGAAAAGCAGAACTAACATGATTTTTCCACATAAGCACAAGTAGCTGAAGCACTTTACAAGTGTAGGTATCCCCTCCCTGAGTTTCTCCTGCTGTACATATATCACATTTTTGTCTCATCCTTTAGTAACATCTGGTTCGTCAGAAGACAAAAGAGTACTACCAGATAATGTTTGTCCAATTTTAACACATTAAACCTCAAAACTGAGAAATTCAATTCTTCAACACATCACTGAAGGAGAGGTTAAAAATATGGAAACAATAGTGGTGCATCCTTTTATCTGTTAAAAAATATTTAGCCAAACTACTGCTGCCACTCTCTCATAACCTCCTCCTCAAATACCAGAGATTCCTTTCTCTGATGTTTCTGATAGACACAACAGAAGGTTGCAGAGAAGTTTAAAAACAGCCTATAAAGAAAAAGCATTACCCTAAAACCATATTAAAGTTGCCACTTCAGTGCTAACAACAGAAAAAGTTCATTGGTACCCAAGCTTGTAAACAGAACTGTCTGCCCCAAAACACATAAACAACACAAAGCAATGCTAGCAGGAGATCTTCATGATCTTCAAGCCTAAATTTTACATTAGAAGTTACCTAATAAGAACTGGCAGTTAAACCACTTATCTATTGTATCCTCAAGTAACAGAACAGGAAGTTCAAGGTTTTTTAAGAATCTTCCAGCAATTTTCTTAACACGAATTACCATCAATTTCTTTCTTAAAGATGAATTAACACATTGAAGAACAATCTCATACCTTTAATCTCTACAGGGAACAAGGGCCATATACCCAACCAACACCTGGAGATGAAGTCCAGGGATGCTCTGCTGTGCTATCTAAAAGTCTCATCTGGCTTTTGACTCATGCCTTCCATGGGTATATTCCTTGAGATTGTTAAAGCAATTATTTCCTTCCCTTCAAATCCATCATAAGCCAGGAAAGAGTTAACAGAATGTTTTTCTTCCCTGGAAGAAAACCAGTTTGGGGTCACTTTGAGTTCAGAAACATATAGTTCCAATAGACTGGATGCCAAAAATAGGAGGTAGCTGCAGCTGGCTTATTCCTTTTGGTTTGTCTCTGGAGCATATAACCTATACCTTTAAGAGTAATATGGGCATGCAACTTTTTGAACAGTCACTGAGCACAGCAAGGCTGTGGTGTGATAAGGGTTCATCAGAAAATTGCCTTCAAAACACAGAGTGAACAATACATGACCTTCATCCCTAGAACCTACCAGCTCAGAAGCACCTGTCATCTTGCAGGTGTTTGAGCGGTCTAGCAGTGTTGGGAAAGATGAATTTTACAGAAATTCATAGGCTGGTGAGGCTGCGAAGACCAGGTCTTCTCTCTCCTGACTTAATGAAAGCCTGGGCTAAGATGATGTTCTCCCACTGTCATGTTTTAAAGAAAACTATTAGGCCTCCATCTGCACAGTTGTACAGAAGCTATCATTTTTTTACCAGAGCACCTCAGTAATAGAAAATGCTCCTCTCTTGCACTAAGCAAGCAGCACACAAGCTCAGTAAAATATAAGAGACATTTCCTTGCTCCTTGTATGAAAATTGGAAGAGCTGGGAAAAGAGATGTGAAGGTTCTGTTGCTGTCAGCTAAATAGTAGTAAAGAAGTAAATAGAACTTCTGCCCTGGAATCAGCACTCAACACTTACAGGAACACAATAATACATAACAATGACAAAGATGTTTGAATTATTCTACAACAGTAAAAATAATTATGGAAAAGTACCATATTGGTTAACATTTGGCAGCATTAGATTAATGTTATTGTTTTAATTAGTTTCCTTTTCAGTTCATGAGTCAAATTCATAAAGCTTTTACTCTGTTTTGATAGACAAAAATGCTTGCAAGAGTAGCATAACATTAAAAAAATTAAATCTTTCTCCTTTTCTTCTTTAAAAAAAAAAAAAAAGATGGTTTTGTTCATCTAGCTATAAACCAGCATATTAGTTTAAAAATAACTTAGGAAACTATGTCTTTCTGAATTGTGATGTTGCCAACACAAAAAAATAGCTCATATATTTATCTATCACTACAGCCTGGTTATGGGAACTAGAAAAGGAATGCAAGGATAGGAACATTAACCTTTAACAATAGTTGAGCTTTAATCTATTCTTGTTCCAAGACTCCAGTTGCACAATGGGGCTTTTTATGATAGTTTAAAATGTTTTTTCTGATAGCAGCATTTATAGAATTAGCTTGAGATGACATCTTCTTCTTTTCTATTTCTCAGGGTCTAGTAAGTCAGGGGAAAGAATGCCTCTGCATGGAGAAAACTAGACAGAAGCAATCTCCATGACTATCAGGAAAATGAGTCAACCAGACATTTTGTCAAGATTTCCAGTGAGCAAGTCAGCATTCCCTGCCATCTCTTTTCTACACCCAAACACTCACTTCAAGAGCAAATGGATGAGCACTGTTGGACTCATTGGAACAGATAAAAGCTTAGGTGTTTTTCATCCCACTTTCCACCACAGCTTTCCCATTTGTTTCTTTATGGACTTTAGGCTGAACATTTCTTGCACACTCTCATTTCCTTTCCATTTCTACTTTCCTTTTCTTCTAAGAACTGATAGTAAGCTCTGAGTAGCCACCTTCATACTACATATGCACTGCCTACATAGTGCCTACATGTTGCTGCACGTGGCAACATGAAGAACTCCATAAAAATCACCTGCTGGAAGGATGCAAGAGATCAAACAGTACAACTGTGAACAAACAGTACATTTCACTTTGCTTGACGTTCAAAGAAGGGTGTAAAGGAAATTGTTGTCTGAGTTCAATTTTCTAAAGTATTCAAGTGCTCACTAGTGAGTTCAGTTTTTGGAACTGTGTTCAAACCATTTGCATAATAAAAATCTACTTTTGTCAAATTGAAACCCAAGGTCATTCAGAAGATTTTTCTGCATAAAGCAGTTCATTATGATCTATATGGATTTATAAAAAAAAAACTAAAATCTCTTTGAATCAGATATTGTGAGGGGGAAGTAATTTTTACAGGAATAGCTAAGACTTGGGAAAGTAACTTTAGAAAGGTAATAAAAAAAATACCTGAGATCTCTTTTTTTCTTTTCCTCTTTTTTTTTTTTATTTTTTTTTTTATTTTTATTTTTAAGTTAGGTCTCAATACCAGCAAATCCTAGTCTATTTTTATGTGTAAAAATATGTAAGAATCAGCTTGTGAGTCATGAAGGATTTTTCTTCCTCTCCAAGAATATTAGGCAGCAGCAAAACTTTCTGTATATTGCAACACTCATTACTGTAGCAGCAGCAGCACGTCAATTCCAAAAGGCTAAGCTGTACCCATGTCAGGAGGAAAAAGCCATACTTATTGCAATGTGAAACGAAATGACCTACATGAAGTTAAACAAAAGAAATTATAGCAGTTATTCCAGTTAGAATAATTATTTGCATGTATGATGATTTGCTTTCAAGCAAAACAGAGCAAACACATGTGAATACATATAAAGGTTTCATATTTACACAGGTCTTGCAGCTGTATTTACACAGAATACACATTTGAGGTTAACTGTACAACATACCTTTTCAGTACTCCTCAGTCATAGGATTCTGCTGGGAAAACCTGACTTAGGTGTGCAAGGTTATACCTGCCAAAAAGACCCTTATTTTTATTCCTAGTTTTACGTGGACAATGAAAGGATGACCTCCTTCTTTAACAAGATTACCAATGCAGAGATCAACACAGGAGAGGAGATATGACATCTATATTTCTATTTTTGGTTCAAAACAGTGGTGCAATTGTGAAACTCCCCAGTCATCCCAAGTGAGTATTTATTTGATTCACCAAGTCATTTCATTACACATGGACTAAATTTCTTCAGGAAAAAAACGAGCTGGTTAGTTTGTTCCAGGTGTGCACCAAATTTACTCTGATTCCTACCAGGGGCCCAGAGGAGACTGACACTGCAGACAGCTTCAAACCACACTGGTCCTGGGAACTTTCATTACAGGGGACCAGACTAAATCCAGCTCAAAGCAATCCTTCCCTCAAAGCACACCTGGTGATGATAGCACAGCACCAGCAACATCTCCTTCAATTGGACTCTGATTCTATTGCACTTAATGGCTTTCCAATGTTGGCAGGCAGCCTGGACACTCTGGCAGATACTAGGACTCAGGTAAAGCTGCCACGAGAGCTAAAACACCAGGTACTGAGAGGTGCATTATGAGTCTTGTGCATAGAGAAGAAGGTATTAAAATTCCCAGGTTCTAATAACTTCTGCTCCCCATATTAAGAAGAAATTCCAATTTTGTATTTTAAAGATTTATAATGAAGGTGGTCTTGAGACTTGGTGTAATTCCCAGCTTTTTTTATCGTATGTGACCTTAGCTACATGCTTTTCTTTCAAGCAATTATTTTTGTCCTAGTTTGGAAGTGGCATTTGCTCAGTGCAGCTTCTGAAAGAGCATTTGTGCATTGCTCTGTGTTTTCTAGTTTTTTGAGACCCTCTAGACATCTCTAGAGCTCTTTCTTGTCCATTCCACAGTTGCTTTCCACAGCAAGAGGGACATAATCCACTGTCTGATTTGCCAGAAGACCATCACCAGCAGACTCACACACTCAAAGTTAATCTGCTTTCTGTAGAAACTTTTAAAATGTTCTTATTACCTACAACTAAAAACTTTTCTACAACACTGACATGCTGGAGACTTCACATCCAAGGATCAAGTCTCTAAAAGAGAGGAGTTAATTGCCTTGATCAGAGGTAGTAGTTGAATTCTAAGGGCACATATTACTGTTAATTGTAGAATTCTGTCTTATTTTACAAAATGCTGGTAGTAGAAAATAAATTTAAAAATTGTTTCTATCTATAATGCAGTACTTAGTTTACTGTGTAGGACTAATTTACTGTACTCAAGGCTCAATTTGGAGCACACATATATGTTTTCAAATCCAGAGAAAAATACATGATATCTTGGATTTGGTCATTAATTTTGTGACTTTTGTACTAAATAAACTACCCAGGAAATGTCAAGATGAAACACAAATTCCTTGTAAATGTCACTGTGCTTTTACTGGTAACAACATAAATTATAAAATCATGTTCTGCTTCTACACTTCCCAAGTTCTCTGGTCCTCTTCTTGGATTCAGCTGGCATGTCTTGGAATTTCTCACAGAAGGTCAGTCTTTGAAATAAAGACTTGAAATATCTCAAGTACTTCTTGACTTTTTGGCATCAAGGGTCATCTCTTTTGGAACAGTGTCATATTTTATGAGGACATCTGACTACACTCGTATTTTACCTAATATTTGTATATTAGGATGCATATTTTATCTGGATTTAAAGTGTGTCTACGCTCCTAAAACGACTCTAAAAATATTTTCACATAGTTCCATATTTATAATCTGTCAAGAAATTCAAGAAAAAATCTGCTCACTTACCAAAATGGCTTCCGTCAGTCTTTAAGCACATCCTAGAATTAAAATAATTATTGGACATAATCGCAATACTTTTTAACAGATCATAAAACAATACTACATGTGAAGTTTCTCCTCCAGCTGAACTTCCCTGATCAATTTTAAAAAGAAAAACCCAATCACTTTAATACCATTCATATTTCTTCTTGGGTATACACTGCTTAAAACAGCTACATGTTAAAAAATTGACCTATGTATGCTGGAAGGTACTGTGGTATCAACATAGCATAAAAATAGTGTATGGGATTTCTCTATTGAATAATATTATGATGTAATTCATATATACAGATTTTAAATCCAACTGATCAGACAGTGAAATTGTTTAAAAATATTTAAGTTTTAAGGATCAAGGCCTTTGGGTTTATCACTGTATTTTAACAGTGATAAGCTGTTGTTAAGCAGTACAGTTCTGATGGTCAGCTGAACTGTGACAGTTCATACAAGCTACATCACTTTATTTATTTACCTGTCAGTAGCTTTCCAGTCTATATTTTCAGGTATTAATTTTGGCCTCAGGAGACACCAGTTGATTCACAAGGCAAAATATAGCTCTTAAATATAAAATGAAAAATTAAGTAACTCAAAAGCCTCTTTTTTGTTGGTTCCCATACTCACCTTTTTCTTAATGGATGAACTTTTTTAGTGGAATATGTCGTGCTGGGAAATAAAAACTACCTAAAAAACCCCTAATTCTCCTTGCATCCTTCAAAGGGTGCAAAAATTAATGACATATTTAAGATCAAAATCATATCTGTTACTTATATCAAAGCTGGAAATTCATTTGATAGTATGCACTTCTTTTCTAACTAGGTGAGATGAAAATCACTTTGCAGCTGTTTGAGACAGTACTGTGTTGATTTTAAGGCTGGAATCAGCTTGCGATCAGCTAAAAAAGTTCCCAATAGATCCCAAAATATATATTGCCAAACAATAACACAGGTTTGACAAAGTGTTCAGCAGTACCTTGCACTTAATCATGATTTATATCATCATTATGCACCCCAATATTGAAGACCCCACTGTAACATCTTGTCCAGCACTTCACTTTGCCAATGTTTTAGTTGACTTCCAGGGGATTGCTCATACTCCTTTTGTGAAGATGAGTAAGTAAGTGGGGTCAAGAGGTCATAATTCAGTCCAAAGAGTTTGCTTAATGGCTGGGGGTAAAACACTCCTTCAGATCCCTCACTGACACTGTAAAGGCTTTCTCAGCTGTCAAGGGGAGCTGGGTCAGGCCCAAAAGGCATAATATGGTGTACAGAGCAGTCCATCTGCTGGGTTGCAACAGAAGGAAGGTCTTGGATCTTTCTGGGAACAAAGGAATTTGGTACTCCTCCTCAAAGAGTTACAGCATGCTCTTTGCTGGGACTTTTAACTTCATGGAAAGGAGGTTTAAAAACATTTTTGGACAGTCAAAAAAAAGTAAACAGATTTATCCATTAAAAAAAAAAAAATAAAAAAAAAATAAAGTCAAAACAAACCACATACAAGACAATGTTAGGAAAAAGCCTGTGCAGACCAGTTTTCTCTTTGAAAAAACTGTTAATTTATCCACCATCTGGCTTGAGTGCTGTGAATTAACAATCTCAGTCAAGTTCTTGAAAATAAAGCCACAAGCACAATGGGCTGGATTCTGCCCCAGTTAAGTCAACTGGAGACTTGCCTGTGACTAAATGGGAGCGGGATGACACCCAAACGGCATGGTTTAATTTCTGGAAATTACCATTTGAAAAGGGAAAAAAATAAGTAGGCTACAGACACTTCTGTGTCTGCCTGACAACATCACAGCTCTAAGCAGCGAGACAGACCCTATCACCATGTCATGAGCACTGTTCTGCTGGCAGAAAAGTGTCCTTGAAGGTGACATCAGCTTCCTCATGAGAGAGCAATCCCAATACTGTCTCTATCATATCAGGAAGAAACCAAATTGCTGCCAGAGCTAGAGCTGAAGAAGGCAACTGAGCCTGGCCCCACCATCAGGGTCTATACTGGCAGGTGGCCTTCTACAAAGTTCAAAGAACAAGCACAAAAGTGGTGCAGTCCTTGTGGGTCAGTTAAGATGAACATCTTAAGTTACAAACAGAGGTGTCAACCATCTTATGCACTAGTGGTGTTTACAGCTAAATCTGTTGAACTCAAATTATTTAGCAGGGCTATTCTATATTTTCATCAGTCTTGTTGTCTACCTCTGCAATACTTGGGTCACTATCATTTATATCACAGAAATTTTCTTTCTAAGCAATCCAACCAAAGATGCTCATAAATTAAGGGAAGCATTTGCAGAAGCTTTCCTCAATCTCACCATAATTCTCTAGCATTAACAGACATGTGTCTTCACTGCTTATACAAGATATTATATGGCCTTAAAACTACAAAGAATTTTGGTTTACAATAGCTCACTTATATCATCACCAGGTGAGGATGCTTATCAAGTATTGACTGTAACAACCATACTTCCTGAGTGTATAAGTTCATGCTAATTGCAGTTGAGGTCAGAATCAGAAAATATAGAGACACATGAAAAACAATAGGGAGGTCTGTTATGATTGAAGCCTGATACATAGTTCTCTTCAAGTTTTAAATGCAAATCCAAGGCAAGTCTTTTTCTTCTTGAAATATATTTTCCACTTGTCAATAGATCAAGTTATCACTAAGGGTAATGTGATAATTAAATCAGTACTTACAGTTTTGCCAGCATTAATTTTCCTTATTTTGAGATAAGTCAGTCCCTTCTCACTCCAATGGTGAAGGAAAGCCATGCAGAACAAAAGTAACCCCGTTCCAAGCATAAACAAACAACGAGCCTGAGTTCCTCTTTGCATGGATCTAAATAAAGGATGTTATGATATTACAAGATGCTGCTGTGTGACCCAGGAAAAACCTGAAATAGTAAAGAAAAAGGCATATCATCCATTACACAAGCAGGCAAGTAAATGGAAACTTCCTGGTGATAAATCTTGCCCCAGTGAAACTCTAAGAACAAGCCCAGTCTCACAGGTAGTGCCAGTCATGGGGACAGCTGCTTGGACAAGGCTCCTGTTGTCCTAGTAAAGCCAAAGCCAGCTCTATAAATTTGTTTTGTAACATATTGAGCTAGTCTGCTGGTTCTCATCTGACCATAGTGCTACCTCGTCATATAGCCCAAAACGTAGTCTCACCTTTCCTAGAAAGAAGACAGTTTCCAAAAACTGTCAGGTTACTTTATGAGAAGAGCAGACATGTAATCTGCGGTTGACCTGAGGTGAAGTGGGAAGAAAACAGTTTTTAGTCACCTGAAATATATTTCTGTTTTGGTAGGTCTTCTGCAGTAGATTTGTTTCTCCCAGTTTGGTCTCAACGCTGCAGACAAGCACCCGTCATCATCCCTGGAAAATCAACACAGATGTTAAATTGATTTTTCTGTGGTCTTGCACAAGGTATGGGTTGTGCATGTGTGGGGGGGAACAGAGAAGAGAGTGACTTTCCTCCTTCAGATGTTACACAAATGGCTAAGGTGAACACTGACTGACTAACTGGTGGTGCACATGGTACCACCCACTGAAGTTAAGATGAATCAACACAACCAGGAGGTATCAACACAACAGGCATCAAGCAAAATCATCAATTTGTTTCTACATATATATTTCATAAGCAATAGACTAATACCAAGCTGTCTTTTCACTTCCTCACTCAGCTGATGCTCCTTTGAAGTGTTGTTTAAAATGTACCATTCATGAGGGCTTAAGATTTGCAGGCTCCTGTGTTTCTCTTTAGAAATATCCATCTTTTTCAGGTAAATCAAGTAGATCCGGTGTAAAAAGCTTTTACTGAGTGTAGTACAGTCCTTATTAACACTTTATACTTCAGCATCATCTGTCAGCACCAATATTGGGATCATGTAAAATTATATAATTTTTAAATTAAAGAGCATCAAAATACATCTTTTCTGACTGCCTTCTACATTTTATTCCTTATTGCCCAAGGATCATTGCGCTGTTTTTTGGCTTATGACTGTCATCCTGGAAGATAAAAACAAAGACAGAAAAAGAGCAATGTCAAACAAAAAACAGTTTTCTAAATGTCTCCATATCTATAAACTTTGAACATACAGGGGAAAACCAAACAAAAAGAAACAACAAACATTCCCTCCCCTAAAGGAACAAAAAATAACAGAAAAAAAATTAAAACAAAAACAAAGGGAATCAAATAAATCTGGGCATAGGCTCTGAGCCAAGTTTAACTGTTTGAATACAATTTTTTTTCAAAACTTCCTGACACTCCTGAAATAAAAAAAAAAACAAATAGCAAGGCATATTTAAAAGTTTCATCAGGCAAAATAGTAGTTATGTCTTCAGTTATATTAAAAGCATTTGATGAGCAGTTTCAGGGGATTGGTCAGCACAACCATAAACTTAGTAAGTCAGAAGCTTAGCAGGATTGCTTCATCACATTAAACAAACAGCAAATAGGATGACCTTAGGTAGTATATGCACCCACCTGACTAATCCAAGATCTATGAGACTGATGGATTCAGCATCATTTCATCTTGATATTGCATTATGATGCATACGCAGAAAAACAGCTGACAGAATGTTCTTTTTGATGGTGCAGGTTGCACAAAACAGCTGTGGTATGAGGATGGCTGGCTATTTCCACACTATGCTTTGTGAAAGAAATCTTGATTATTCTAGGCTGCTCGATGTGGTTGTCCTGATGTTATAACCTTTGCCAAGAGAACATGCTTAAGCCACAAGTTTCTGGATTTCCTAACTGTGGTCTCCCACTTAATAATACCCAGAACACCTCAGATGCTTACTTACTTGATTGCCCACTGGTTAACGAAGCAGCAAGCATTCCTCCCAGTCACTTGTCCTGCAACACACACACACACATTTAATGGTAAAAGCCCTAAAACTGTTTGGGACTTAGAGCTACTCGTAATAAAATCAGATGCAGAGCATTAAGCTTTTGGTTTTCCTCATTATATTCAGAAAAAAGCCACTTGCAGAACCGGTCTCATTCCATGTGTGTCTTACAAACAATACAAAGTTCAGGAATGTTTGTACCCCAGACCTTTTCCTAGGATGTGCTCAAAGAAAGCAGACATTGCTCAAAATTATGGAAATGTAGATTTCATCAGATAAAATGGTTTCCCTATTAGTGCATTCAACATAGAGCAAAGGCCTGAAGTAACACAACAAAAGCTTAATAAAGAACATAAACAAAATTAACAGGAATTCCTTTAGGCTGAATGTTAGAATAGAGCCAAAGCTATTGAAAAGTCCGGAACCCAGACAGCGCCTAACTAGTTCACAAGTTCATTCAGAGCAGAGAATGGGGGAAATGTGGTCAGACACTTCTGTCATTTTGAAGAATATCCATGGGACTTTGACAAACAAGATGAATGTTCTCATTCAAATTCACCACCAGTTACTTAACTTACTTCCCCTGAATGTCTGGACTTCAGCTGACCAAAAGACTGAAATATTTTATCCCACAAGCATTTCTGGTATATTGATTTATTTGCATTCTGTACTGTCCCTTTCTCAAAGAGAGATTCCTGTTTTGGGCATCCACATCTATAAGCAAAATAGGCTGTCAGAACACACTTGCTTTAAAGCCCCTACCATCATGTAATTCTCCTCCATACCACCAGGCTGTTTTACATTGTACACAGGGGTGTTGATGCTCTTGCTGGAAGTTCTGAACAGTGACCTTTGCTAAATAGAGACCTAAGAGAAACTTCCATTAGACTGTCTCTTCTCTTTGCTTTTATCTGTTAAACTGCACTCAAGACATCTAAAAAAACCCCACATGTTTTCCTAACATTAATGTATAATGCACTGTCTTTTGTTGGCATGAAGACACTCTATATAGAAAGGAAATAAAAAGCTATATCCTACACTTTCCATCAAATTATGTCTTATTACAATAACACTGAGGACTCTCTTAACATTTAGGAGTATAAAATTATTCTATTCTAATTTAATAACAATTTTTCTAGTAGAAGATTCTGAGCAATGGCAATTCAGATTCATTTTGCAATACATACTTCCTTTTCCTAAGGACTTTGTTCTAGATCCAGGGGTCACTTTTAAGCATCAGTCACATCCTCAGACCAGTGAATTTACATGGAAAGAAAGATTATCAGGAAAAGTTATACCATTATACCATTAACCCACAATGTACTTTTTCAGGGAGCATTACATAGACAATGGTAGAGCAGAAAACAGGTTCCCTAGTTTACTGTAGCCATGAAGTTAGTCTTGACACTGTACAGCACACCCTCTGTTTTTAATCTCCACAGAGGAAAGCCAACAACATCTTTCACATGGGTTTAGTGTTGTGAGAGTTCTCTTTTTATAAATGCCCAGAGTCACTTCAGGGTTGGTGCTAAATAAAGCAGGCAGCAAGAATGTAAACGACTGCCTGATGTTTTGTTTTACTGCATATAGCCACCAGGAAAAGTGAAATATTTTAGAATCCCCAGAGTATAAGTGGGAAAGAGTTTGCAGTATAGCTCTGTCTTATTTTGGCAACGCAATGAAAAAGAAACATTAACCATTCTCAGACTGCACATCAGTGCTTCTCAGCCAGTAGCTATGTGACCTGGCACCAGTGTCATCTCTGAACATGTTATGATATACATATTTTTCCAGAGAACTGAGAGAATAGGAAAAGCCCATCTGAGTTATCACTCAGTCTTTTGAAGGAAACCACTAGTACCTATTTGTTACAATCTCTGTCCAAATTTTAGGAAGAAATATTACAGCCAAACACTTCCTTGCTTCAGTTGTCTCCGACTGTTCTAAGAGTCCAGTTCTTTCACTCTCAGGAGCTGTGTTAAGTAGTTAGGGGAAACTATGAGGTGCAAGAAATTCCTGCTTTCCAAACGTGAATTAGCTGCAGTAATCTTGAAGCTTCAGTGGCTATTATAAGCTTAACATGCTGTTTCCAAATAGCAGTTCATCTTCCAGTTTTAGTGGTTGCTTTGCACTCTGATTTCATTATTTTATGTTTTGTCTCTGACAGACAGCAGGTAAAACTCTCCTCACATTTCCTGTCAAAATTATCTGCAATTACTTCCTAGATCTCCATGACGTTCTGACAAGTTCCTATCATGCTGACCAAGAAAAAAAGTTCCCTTTTGTAACTGATGTAAAACTGTAAGTCACAGAGAAACAGAGCATTGATTCCAGATCTGTTCGGGTCAATGGGAGTCCTGTCACTGCTTTCAATAAAAACACAATTTGGTACCCAAGTACTAAATAAGCCCAATGCAAGTCAGTATATATCCATTTGGCAGGAGAACAAGACAACTGCTTCCAGCTACTGCTATACAAATCTTCATATTCTAATGTGATTACAAAGTCTCTAAGTTTCAGAAGGTCTTCTACATAAGAGTTAACAAAAAGAACAATCAGTGCTTAGTAGTGCCTTGTATTCCTGACCAGAAGACATTAATTCATCTTTTTCAGCACTGGATTCAGCTACTGTTTTTGATGCGAGGCGTTTTAAATTGCCATCCTCTCACCTCTCCATTTCAGACATAAGCACTTGCAAATCTAAATGGAAGCAGAAATGTATTTAACATACTTCTGTGTTGTATTGTTTATGGCAACACTTTCAGTAGAATATCATAAGATGTCTAGGCTAGCTGAGGTGCAGGAACTAAAAGAATTTCAATGGCATTATGGTAATGGTTCAGCAGTTTTCACATAGAAGAAGATATACTCTTCAGTGATCTATTTACTGGAGTTTACTCCCTTTCTCAGCCAAGGCTCACAAAATTGTTATCTATATGTTCCCTACAATGTTCAGTCCACAGTTTAAATCTAGAAATTCATCTGAGTTCTGAAGTTTAACAACATAAACTATTCAGATAAAACAGAACTCTTCAAGTGTGATAGGAAAAATATTATATTAATGGATAAGATCATTTGGCTAGCAGTACTCCACTAGTTACTAACATTATCCTGTTTCTCTAGAACAGCTTGTGTTCTGTTTGATTTTCCCCTGAAATGAAATGGACCTTGAAGAAGTACAAAAAATTTAATTGTGCCATTTAGTGACTCCTGGCAGAATCTTAGTGGCAAACTGTTAGCGATGCTGAGTTCCCAGACTAGAGAGATGTCCACAGCACAGTTTTAAAAAAATCTACTGGATATTCAAAAATGTATTTGAAGATCTTGAAAATTTATGGGCAGTAGATAACAAGAAAGCCTTTTATTCTTTTGGATTCTATTGATGCCACCATTTAACCTGTGATCTGCATTGTGCTACTTAGACTATGATCAGAACAGCAACAGATCCCTCCTTGACACAATGTGTAAAAAACAATGCATTTATTTTAAAGAAACACAGACAGATATCTATAATGAGGGTGAAATTGTTATAATGAGAAGCGGAAAATTAAGTCATCTACTGCATTCAGTTCAATATACACAGGGAAAAAATTAATAAGATCATATAAAAACTGTCTTAGTTCTTTACTGTATCTTATTTTCTCTACTTATCAACTTGAATTTCAGAATAATTTAATAATGGTTTTGGGTGGGACTATTTTACAAAGAGTCTAATGTCATGCTTGTAGAGCCTCAGTTTACAAACATGAGTTGTTTTGGGATCTGAGATATCAAGCCCTGATTTAAATTCAAGTACTTTGTACATGCATCTTAGTATTTATTCAATATATACGGTATTGGATGTAGAATGCAAATATGCAATATTAAGTAAGCTCTGTTCAAAACATAAGAAGGTACACAGATATTGAAAAGGTCTAGTAGGTTTTGGTGTTTTCAGTAATGGAAAATATCAGTGAATGAGAGACAAGACAAGAGATTTCAAATAATCTCTTAATCATAGAATGGTTTGGGTTGGAAAGGACCTTGAATATCACCTAGTTCCAGCCCCCCTGCCATGGGCATGGATACCTTCCACTAGATCAGATTGCTGAAGGCCCCATCCAACCTGGACTTGAACAGTTCCAAGGAGTGGGCACCTATAACTTCCCTGTGAAACCTGTTTCACTGTCTCACCACCCTCACAGGAAATAATTTTTTCCTAATGTCTAACCAAAAAGTCCCTTTTTCAGGCTTCACATTTTAATAGAGACAATGTGATTTATATGTGAGCTCAGTCCAATTTCATAAAAATCTGTGTGTTTATGTGTTGAAGAAGAATTCTGAGAAAACATCAAAAATCTAGAGAAAAACTGTGAAATGATGAGATCAATATGCTGTCAAAACTGACTCAGTAAAAAAAACCAAAACAGTTTACTGCATGCAACAGCAATTCTGCAGATAAAGGCAAACACTTTGAATTGTAGTTTGCTGCTTTTCTGAGCAAAAATGCTATCACAGCTTCTATTTGACCATGATTAATACCTACCATATATTTGGCAGACTAATCTTGATCATTTTTTTCTGCAGCAGTTCACCATCACCTGCCTCAGGGATGTGTATGTCAGCACATTACCTAATGATAATCTGATAGATGAATCTGCTGTTAAATAAGATCTAGAACATGATAAAGCATCCACTTTTTCTATGTTTATGCATCTTGAAATGTTACAGGGGGCTGATTTCCAAATAAGTTGAGAAAAAAAAAAAGAGACGAGAAAGAATGTTACATGATGAGTAAAAATAAAGTGGACACATAGTAGTGAATAATGAAATTAAACAATGTGGGACATTTGTCTTCCTAAGATAATCCTTCGAAGAAAAGGAAGGGGAAGGAGATGGAGATCAGTGAGGACACTGGAAAGTACAACTTCCAAATAGTCTTGGATGTTTCTCAAGGGAAATAAGGAGTTGCAGATAGATATGAGGACAAATGGCAACAAGTCTACAGGACATTTATTCCCCTCAGGAAATGTTGGAATATTATTTATGGGCAGCAAGCCAGCAGAACAGTTCTTACAACAGCTAGTTCAAATCAGCTTAGCTATAGGTTTGGGAGTGTAAATGCAGAAATGTCAGATGAATTAAAGAACATTCACACAAGAGGCAACTGCAATTCAGTCACCATTGCTGAATACCCAGCGGTGGTATTAAAACTAGAAATTAATTTATGATACACATTCAAGTCTGTCAGAAATTAACATTTCTTTTTTGAGTGTTTCTACGTTGAAGCACCACAACAGGGCAGGAGGAGGCTCATGCCAAAAGCATGCACACAAATAAAGAATTGCCAGCAGGACATTATAGGGGAGGCTCTCACTTTTTCTGGGAAGTCAACATGAGTCAATGCCTCTCTGAAATGCCTGCACATTAACACACAAAGTGTGGAAAAAAAAGCAGTGTTAGAGGTCTATGTGTAGCTGCAGAGCTGCAAACATATGGAGACGACAGAAAAGTGGTGGGATAGTAAACATGGTTGTAGTGCTGCAATAGATGCACACAAGATTTTTAGGAAGGCCAGACTAGGATGAGGGGAGGAGCTCCCCTTACACAAGAGAGCAGTGGGAATGCAGGAATCTGTGTCTTGGAATGAATTGTGCATCAAGTGTGAGCATGAATATTAGGGGTGGGCAAACCAACCTGGGCAATGTTCTGATGAATGTCTGATACAGACTTCCTGATAGTCAAGGACAGACCTTCTCCAGATAACTGGAAAAAGCCTCCTGTTCACAGGTCCTGGTCCTCATGGGAAACCTGAACCACCTCAGCACCTGCTAAAGAGGCAACACAGCAGGGCACAAGCAAGAGAGAGGGCACTGGTGATAATAGCCTGGTTCACATGATCAAGGAATCAACAAGGGAAGATGCTCTACTGAACCTCATACTAACAGGAAGAACTGATAAGAGATGTGAAGGGCAGGGGCAGCCTTGCTGCAGTGACCATAAGATGCTGGAGTTCAGGATCAGAGGGACACAAGGAAAAATGCAGGAGTACAAGACCCAGACTTCAGAATATCATACTATTTCTTCAGGGATATGCTTGGAAGAAATTCACTAGTTAGTCCTGAAAAGAAGAAAAGTCTGGGAGACCTGGTTGATATTCAGGGATAAAGTGTTCAAACTCAGGCTTGGTCTGTCCTGGCAACAAGGAAATCAAACAGAGACTGCAGGAAGCCTGCATGCATGAACAGGGAGTCTTTTTTTGTGTGTCTCAAACACAAAGTCGATGTGTACAAGAGGTGGAAGCAGGGAGAGGTAACTCAGGAGGAATAAAGAGACTGTGTGTGAGTGTGCTGGGATGAGATGAGGAAAGTCAAACTCCACAGGGACTTAATTGCGGTGAAGTGAGGGCTGAGAAGGGAAATAAGAAGGGTTTCTATAGGTATATTAGCAGCAAAAAAAAGAATAAGGGAAAGTGTAGGCCTACTGTTGACTGGTTCAGAGGTCTGCTCATAGGCAATATGGAAGAGGCTGAGGATTTTATTGCTCTCTTTGCCTCAGTCCTTGCTAGAAAGACCTGGCTTCAGAAATCCCAGATCCCCCTGAGATTCACAGGAGAGTCTGGAACAAGGAAGACTTAACTTCAGTGTTTGAGGGTTAGGTTGGGCATACACAAGTACATGGGATCAGATAGGGTCTTCATATGAGTGCTGAGGGAGCTACCTGACATCATAGCCAGGCCACTCTCAATCCTTCAAAAGGTCATACCAATCAGGGGAGGTTCCTGAGGACTGTTAGAAAAAGAAAAGAAAAACACCAAGCCTATCTTCAAGACCTAGAGAACTACAGACCAGTCAGACTTACCCAGAACCATAGGAAAGTAATGGAGCAAATAATTAGGAAAACTCTATACAAAACTGTGAAAGACAAGAAGGTGATTTGGAGTAGCCACTACATATTTATGAATGGGTATTTATGAAAGGGAAATCTTGCTTAACCTACCTGATAGCCTGTTACTCAGAACATATCATATAATTTCTGCAGTTCTTTCTAGATGGCCTCTGAAAAATTACACTTTAGATACCTAATCCTCTATTATCCCTGAAACTTGGTGCATCAGTAGTACCTGAGCAGACATGCTGACTTTGACTGTTCTTCTGCCATATCACAGGCACCACTACTGAACACGTGAGGTGTTCACCATGCAGATCAAACACCTAAACGTGGCTTCTCTGTTTTACCTCCTCAGGTTCACTCAAGCTGCTGCCTTATTCCTGTTCCCTGTCACTGAAACTCTACCCTGAGAAATAGAAAGTTCGCTCACTCACAAGCTCAATTGGTCTGACCGAGATATAGCAGTAATGCATAAAGGCAGAAACATATTTTTTCCTCATTTGGGGCACAAGGTGACTGAGGTACCAAAAGGACAGTTTGCTCATGGTAGGTCACATTAAAAAGAAAAGAAGTGAGAGGATCATTAGCAGAATCTACCTAGTCTGATTCAGCACTTGAAATAGGAGACATATGAACGTGTTTTTTTTTTTTTTTTTTGTGAATGAGAAGCATGCTTTATACAAATGGGTATAAAGGAAGAGAGAGAATAGAAGGGAATGAGGAATACCAAATTGTGAAAAAAGTGTTAATATTCAAGACACAGCTTGGCACATCCAAATGAATCTCAATGAAGGAAGGAAATTAAAAGCTTGGAGTAGTGATGCACATCCCCTGGCACAAGAAAGAGTCCACAGAAAGTAGTTGTTTCTAATGCTGCCTGATGAGAATGGCCAATCAGAGCATCACTCACCACACTGAGAAGAGCACCAAGACACTAATCATCACTAGGAAAAATCTGAGCTCTTGTCACCATACAGAAAGGCATGAAAAGATTTTTCAGAAAGATATTATATAGCTAAAGGAAACGTTGCCTCATGCAACATTCCAACATTCATCAACACTTAATGTCATCACCAAAAAAAAAAAATAAAAAAAAAGGGGGAAGGGGGGGAAATGAGTTTGAGGGTATTCCTTTCTTGTGCATTTATGGACTAAGTTTTATTACAATACCAGTCTTCCTATTCATCTATAATACTAATCTCCTGAGAAAAACATTGAAGCAAAACAAAATTGCAATCAGAAGAGAATCTCTCTTTCCAAAGCACAGCTCTTTAGATAAAATGGTAGTTAACTATGCCATATTCACCAAAAATATAAAAAAATGCTAGCTAGATATTATTGATTTAAAGCTGTAATAGTTTGCCAGTAATATGTTTACTGTTTGCAAAACTACTTAGAAATGCATTTTAAGAGTTATGTTTTTTTCAGAACTACAAAGATCCACCTACCTATAAAATCTAATATTAGGAAAGGCTCAAAGAGATCAAAAGCCATTTCTTTGTCCTGAAACGAGTCAGGAAGTTTAAAAAATGTCAAAGCATTTCTTCAGAACAAACCCCAGAACTTCAAGGTTTCTCACAGAAACTTAGAGCACCTCACACTGGAATAGATTTATGTTGTTAGGACATTTGTCAAGATGACAAGTTCTACCATCTGAGGTTAAAGAAGGAATGTAACAGACAAAGTGACTGTGCCACAGTACTTTGGTGTTTCTTCGTCTTTCCAGAACTGGGAGGTGCCCAAGGATATAAATATATGAATTTCCATGAAATAAATTATTTGGGCTTTCTACAATCTACAGAATGCTTTTTTTATCTATTTGTAAATACCATCAGATAAAGTAAGTACATACAGAGATAAAAATAGCGAAAAACTGTAACAATCCCACTACATTTCAAGTTATTCTGCCATATTCATCACTGTGGTATTTGTCTGGAGCAGAAAAAGGAAGAAGCAAAAAAAACCCTAAAATAAAAAAACCAACAGAAACCTCAGTGCAGGGAAAGAAAGTAGTGCTAGAACTTCTCATGAGAATAAAGGTTTCAGTATGGGTGGTTTAGCCATGCATATTCCACTACAATTTATGGAAAAGTCTATTGCAGAATCTTTTAGCTTTCCCTCAAAAACTTCATTACTGCATAATGCTATACATAGAATTGTTTTCATTTGCCAGTTTATAATTTGTGAAGCATCTGGCCCTAACAAATTGTAAAAAAGTATTTCACCAGCCATGAGAACAGATTTGGAATTTAAACAACTATAGGGTTTACATGTCAATACAGAAGTTCAGGAGTTTATTTTTATTAAACCACCAATTTCTGTCCGTGTTTCAATGTACAACCATAATTTTTCCTTCTTCAGCTGCTGTAGATTGTCTGAATGAAACATGCAGTGTATTCAGAAGGATTGCTCTGTTCAATGTTATAACCAGATAATCCAGAAATTCTTTCTTTAGAGTACCTCAAACTGCTTTATAATCCCAGCCCACTGCTCTCTGAATGAAATATTGGGTCAGTTCACTTGCCAGTGACCAATGAGGGGTGACTGCCATTTAACAGCATCTGGTAAACTTCACAAAGCAAGGATGATTTGTTTAAAACATGACAAAAGCATCTGAGAAAATATTATTTTCCTTGAGAAACATATTGAAGCTTTCCTGACAATCCAAGTGGGGATTTGCTGCAGAATAAGACTCAGATCTATTTGCAGCCTACTGGAGAGACAGGAAAATCATTCAGTTGAACTTTGAGAGCTCTTGCTGAAGTAACTCACTAAGCTCAGCTTATCCCAAAGTAGACACCTAGGGGTCAGTTCAGTTGTCCCGGCATGGATGCTTACTGCCACCCAAGACATCCAGGAGGGACTGCCAGATGTGTCACGAGGGCAATGTGAAACACAGACTATCCTGGAGGAGTGTCTGAAAGCTGAGTATGGTACTGCTGGGAAAATAAATTGGGACTGGTGCCTATGCATGAAACAAGGCTGGAGTGACTTGTCATCTGCTTACCTCTCCCTGTGGCACTTACTAGTCAGCACGGACTAAAAGAGACACACATGCTTCTAACTCACCTGCAGATACTTTTATATTAAGGCACCCAAATTTGTTTTAGACTTAAACTGACACCCATCCTCTCATCCATGCATGAGTTTTAGAGCACTGGTTTTCACTTATCTTGCTGAGCAGAGATATAAACATTACTGTATCAAAGTATGTCAGCTTTTCAGCTCTCTCGAAGTCATTTTTGGGATGTCATTTCTGAAAGGCGTAGAAATGAATATAACAAAAAAACAGGTTACATTTCATAAAGCACAGGATCAGAGAAGCTACTGGTGAGCCTTCACTGAAACTGCAAATGCATATTTGTGAGGACTGAAAATAAGAATGGTACACCCAAATATATAACAAGAAGGGTTTTTTGTTTTGGTTTGGTTTTTTTGTAAAGCAATACAACAATTAGTGCATTGACATTTATGTAAGTCTAAAATCCAAACAGAGCTTCCCAAGAGATTAATCTGGTGATATATAATAATAATATTATAGGAATGTTTCCTTATCATTTCCTAATTTTCTTGCATGTAATACTTAGAGCTGGTGATTAAATGGGACCAAGACAGGAATTAGGGGAGCTGGTAGAGGCTTTGGGACACACAGGTCCCCTAGAGATTTCCACACTAGAGGGAAAAGTGACTGAAACACAATACATTAAGAGGAGCTGCTGTGGGAGAAGGGAGATTTGTCCCTTGAATCTCAGAATCAGCATGCAAGGACACAGGAGAAAAATTTGCTCCCTCAGTAAATATGTTCTGCCTTTCACCAAGAGATGGAGGAGGTGGTGTTTTCCTGTCCAACAGCCTCTCCCTCCTCTGACTTTTCTTAAGCAAAGCGCCAAATCCTCCAAAAATGTAGAAGACTCTGTCTGCAACAAGAGATAAACTGCTTCTCAAGCCTCCCCAGATCATATCTCAGGCCTCTCTTCTGAACAATTTCATGACAAGTTGCTGTGAGATTTGTGGAAAGCAAGGAGAGCCTTGTTGAATGTCCCTGTCCTTTGTAACCCAAGCCAGAAGGGAATGCAGAGATTATTATTAATTGCACAATGTGTTGAAAACACTAAGGAAACATTTTTAAACCTCTTCCCTAAGTACTATTTGAAGACTTAAAGGGACAAAACTGCTTTCTGCAGGTTGTATTCTAGGTAGAAGAGAGTTTCCTGGGCTATGAATAAGCCAGGCAAACAGCGACGCACTCTGATACTGAGCATAAACCTTATATCTGCTATATTTTTTTCTACTTCAGAAAACTGTTCATATATTTTCACATGCTGAGGAATTCTAAGGAGTATGAGAGAAAGGAAAGGCATAGCTGTTTACCTCCCCAATTTACCTTACCAATATTCAAGAGAGGGCTTTAAAAGCTCTGCTGCATTGATTCACTGCAAATTTTATGTGTATTATTGAGCTTTAGCCTTGGCAATATAGCTATCAGCACTGAGGAAAATGAACATTTATCAGAAAACGTTGTTATTCTTGTTACACACGTCCAGAGAGCTGAAGCACAACCATTAAAGCTTCCTCTTAACACACACACTGGATAAAGCTTTCCTAACCACAGCAGGAGATCAATTTGTGCCCTTAAAAAACAAGTTACCTACCTTATCTTAGCTTGAATACCTTGCAGCATTATGAATTATCTTAATTACACAGCTCTCTTTACACACAGGTTCATGAATACGAGATACTCTGATTAAAGTAACACTGAAGTTCTATGCACATTGATCTCTGGAGATAGCTCCATCCGAGTTAATGGACTTGCAACAGGGATCAGTTCTGCCTGCTGTGCCGAGGCACTGCCTCACATAATGCATCCCACCAACAATTAGATGATGAAGTGGCACAGTATAAAGGAGATTTAGCTTTCTGGGGTGAAACCGGGTGAGCATCGTGTTACAGCTACAAAAAGCCATACATGAGTTAGCTTGAGGGAAAGCAGTTACACTGAAACAAAATAGCCCTGCTTTCACTAAGGCTGAAGCTCCAGCTATTTTATGTTTCCTCCTTAACCCACTCAGTAATTATTGTGCACATCTAGCCAAAGCAAGCCATGACATTCCCAGGCACAAAGAGGAGCATGCCAGGTCCCCATCCAGCGCAGCATGAGGACTCTTCTGTGCAGTGAGTCAGAGGCTGCTTCTGGCCACATCTGCCACTTCCATTGTCCCAGGACAACCCTTCTGGCCCTGCCCAATCCTGAAGCAAGTGAGGAAGAAGAGAGTAGATGTGGCAGATCATAACCCATGGCCGAAAGGTAACATTTTCAACGTGAAGAGGATTAATCTCATAATAGGTGACAAGTATAAAAACTATTTCTCTGACAGCAAGGTTCCAGGAGTAGCTGTTGTGGAGCAAAGTGGGACCTGACTAGAGGTAGCCAAGCAGTTCACCTGAAAAATGAAGGCAAAAGTCCAGGCTGTCTTTTTTAGTGGGGGCAGCTTCACACTGAACAAGAGTCAGAATGATCTTTTGTAGCCACAGCTACAACCAAAGCAGGGCCACAAAGTCTCTGGCAGAACAAGAAAAATGGTCCTGCTGAGTATGATAAGGAGGTCTAACTAGAAACACCACATTCTTTTACTGAGTGACAGAGTAAAGGCAGATGTCCAAAGACCAGGTCCTGGATCTTCCAGCAAATATGGCAAGCTTGCTAAGTAGATTGTTATGAATTTTGATTTTGGCAGCCAGTTTTATCTGATTGTTTTGGTAAGTCTGAGACCTCTGAAGTGCAAAAACCCAGCAAGAGATCAGATATGAATTGAGATTTTTTTTTTTCTCCAATTTTTTCTCCAAGCTTCAACACTGATCGTTTTTATATCTTCTATTTACAAGTGCCAAAAATTGTTAACTTATCAATGAATCAGGGGTCCAAAACAAGCTCAGCTCTCTGCATTGAGATGGGGAGTTTCTTTGAACATTATTTGAAAAATGAAAAATGAACCCTGGGAAACCATGGATCATGAATCCTTCCCAAACTTCAGTCAAAGAATTATTACAATACTCCTAATTCATGTTATTGATAACAGCTACTTAACACCATACTAATGGAAAATAAATCGAGTTATGTTACTCCATGTCTTAAAGAGAAAATACAGAGATGGAAACAGAAAACATTTTACTTTTTCATCATGTACCTGAATATTAGCCAGAGACAGAAGAATTTTCATCTTGCTCTTCATAGTATGTTCATGGCTTTCAATTTCTGGGGAATGCCTACAAAAATATTATTAAAGAGGACATGAAGTTTTTGATAACACAATTAATTATTACTCTGTTTCAGAGATGAGACTACCAAATTGCTGTGAATTAAGGTTCCCCAGCTCCTCTAGCATACAGCAACATGTGAACTTTGTCCTAATTCAACAAAAACTTTTATCAGTTAGGGGAAAAGGAAAGAATAGAAAGATTATGTTATATTTGCCTTAAAAATATGAAGCTGCCATGCTTAATAAATAACATGTCTGAAATTGGCTACTATTGTTCTGCACATACTCCTATTCTCCCTTATGTGATGAGAAATGTACCTGTACTTTTTATTTTCATAGCTGAGGGAGTGCCCCGGTGGCACATGCAACTTTGCTATTTATTTGTTTATACTTTAACACCAAAAAAAGTTTATTATCTTATGACAGAACAATGGCCTGCCATAATATTACCAGGAAAGACTAAGCTTTAGGCCTTATGAAGGGATTTTCTTTTTCTGGCTTTAGTATCAATTGTTTGCTTAAAAAGGGAAGAAGTAAAGCCAGATTCCAAAAGTTTAAAAAAAAAAAAATGAAACAAATGAAAACTAAATACTACGATATGAACACAGAGCATCCAAAATCCTGTGACACCCTCTTGGTGTACTGGGCACTGCAGCTTTGACAAAGATAGGATGAGAAAAACTGAAGTTACATTTGACTTCCAGCTAACAGGGATGGGCAATGTTCCATGTTTATCACAGGCACTGATGCAAGAAGTAGCTCCCCACTGATTTGAGGAAGTCCAGAAACCTTTCCCATGGGGAAATCCTCAAACAGTACATCCTCAAAAGAGCATATATCTACCATCAGAGCAGAGATACATAAGAAAGACAAAGAGAATGGGAAGAAACTGAGAGAAGGAAAGGGGAACACAGTGTCTGGATGAAAGTCCAAAATCTATCCAGATGTTCAGAACTGACAGTGGACTGGAATATAAAGTGAATTTTCATTCCCACAGGAAGAGAATAAATCAGCTCCAGCACTAAAGCAACTCATCCCTGTTTCTCTCAGGACTCCTTTCAGAGTTGTCATGCTTCCCTGTGCGGCATGCTTCATTAGCCTTACTTTTCTCTTCTCTTCTCTGCTTTCTCATCTCATCTAGTGCCAGACCCTCCTGTGTCTCCGTATCTCCTGGTGTAACTAAGTAGCTTGCATCCATCTTCTGACTTATCGTTCAGCTACTATATGTCTCCTTGCTGTGTGTAAACCTCTCGACATCACTGGCAAATAAAGAACATGAAGCAGAAACTTGAGCTCTGTGGAGCCCTGTTTGTTTTGGCTATCACTGTAGTTTTTATTAATAAATGCCTCCTGGTAGACTAGACTCCATTTATCATGCCATACGTTATCTAGCTTATGTTCCTATACAATACTTATTACAAAATCTAAGTTGTGCACAAAACTATTTCTCTCTGTCTTCCCAGGCAGTGAGAAGGGTGGTTATGTTACTTTAATGAGCATGCTTGTCTTATGCTATTATTGAGAAACTTTGGTTAAAAAAGTGATATTTGTATTTTATTTTGAAAATACAAAATTTGTGGTTTATGTGGTCATTTCCCCTTGGAGAGGGATTGTTAATCCATCTACTCATTAATAATTCTCCGACTTCTTTTTTTTGCTCAGATTTCCCAGTTGTGGATCTTTCCCAGACCTCTTTCACTGCTTCTCTTTCCATCCGTGCCTGAGTGATAGGTTTGATGCTCGCTTTCACACATCACATGCTGTAATCAAGAGGGCTGCTAGACTAGCCCAGCCAAAAAAGGAAATGTTCATTTCCACACTTGCCAGCACCTCCTTTAATATTGCAATTGAGGCCCAAGTCTTGAAAAATCCTGTTTAGGATTACAATGAAATCTTGAGAGAAAACATTCATCTAATCTAATTTGAAGGCATGAAAAAATCAGACTAGCTTCAGAAAGAGTAGCCTAATATTATGGTAGTTTTCCAAATGAAACCTCTGCTTCTAAAAAAATCAGGGTGCATCTCTTAACTAGGGTCTGATCTTTTAGAAGGGTGAACACATTTCTGGGACATCAAAGTCAGGCTGCACTAAGCAAACAAGTGAACAGGTCAGTATAAAGCCTACATTTCTGCACAGCTTTACTGGCTATAATGAGTGAAAAGTGCAGACATCTGATGATTATCTAATGCTAGTAATAACAAAAATTAAGGAAGACTACACCTTTTCTAACCTCAGAAATACCTGCATTTACAGAATAGCAAGACCTAGATTTGGCTAGAGAGGGCAAAGTTTGTGGATGCTACATACAGGGTATAAAATACCTTTTCTTAACATGAAGCTGTGTACCATCTTGGTTTTTTGCCTTCTCAAGAGAGTTTTAGTACAGGTACTATCTTGAGTAAGTTTTATTATGCTAAGACAACTTGATAATGTTAGTGTTTACTGTTTCTCTTCACAGGTCCTTCTATTCACAGTGATTCATACAAAGTGTTCTGGTTTGTGTCTCACAAACTGTTTTAGTACTACACGAGGTAAACAGAATGTCATCAGATTTCCAGTAGTTCCTGGGTAATTTTCTCCAGTTATATAAATGTTTATCTTAATTCTACTTCTTCCTTTGCACTTTTAAAAAATATTTTTGCTCCTTCTCTGTGCTCAGCCAGTGTGATAACTGCTATGCAGAACTGAGACAAAAGAATACCAGGGCTGGATGCCAGGGAGCAAGGCTGCAAGTACCCAGCCAGCAGGATAGTCTTTGATTGCCAGTAATCTGAGCAGGCATAAAGCAGAGCAGAGATCCTGTTTAGCTTTATTACCCAAAACCTCTGAAAACACCTAGTAGAAAGCTTCACTGAGGTAATTTAGCAGTCTAGGTCCGTGTGTTTCCATAGTAAAACTATTTGCTCCTGTAAACGTGTTCATAGGTATGCCAGTGCCTAAGACTCAGTAGAAGTTTAGAACAAGACTTGATTCCACTGACTATTTTTCCCACCATCTAACCTGTGTTGTGTTTGGCAAACAAGATTCTGGGGAAAGGGAACAGCATGCAAAGTGCTGGAAACAATACCATTTGATATGCTTAATTAATAGAAAACAGTTCATGTCAACAATGTTTGCATTTCTCATGCTTTCTCTCTTTAGCCACTTGAACTGAACTATATAGAAAGCACTTTAGAATCTACTACATGTACTAAAAATCAATACTCTTCCAAATAAGTTTAAGTTTGTCCATGTGCAAAGTTGTTGATAGGCTGAGTATCATTTCCATGGCTAAACAGTGAATCTAATTCAGCAAAAGACACCACAACTTTGGTACTAGAATACTTCCAGACTAGCTCTGCTTTATTTCCAGAAAAAAATAAATAAAAAAAAAAAAAAAATTATAAGATATAGGACCAGATAACTAAAGAAATCCATAGATTTCAGTGGCTCAAATTCTGAAGATAACTACTTTATTTCAACAGACTTTGAAAAACACTAAATAAATGATTCAGCCTATGAGAGGCTGACACATTAATCTTTCTGCTTGGAAAACCAAAATTCTGTTTTCTTCTATTATAAAGCTCCTACTACTACTCCTCCTTGTATCACCCATTTGGACACCCATCTGCTACCAGTTACAAACTTGGTTAGAGAAATGCACTTACTTAAATAGGCACGTGTTTTAGTAGCACAAATAAATTCCTCCTTAATTGCTCACACCTTCTGTGTTAAGCTTCTAAGTAAGGATAAGCCAGAAGCTGCTTCTCTGATTTGACAGGATTTGATGGTTTCTTTCTTCAAACAGTCACGCAAAGCATGAACAACCTCTCTCTCCTATGACTATATAAAGGAGCAAAAGGGACTAATTCCTAAACTAAGCTTCTACAAAGTTAAGAAGTTTTAATTTTATTTTCTGAATAACCAAACTCATCTAATCATCCAAAAGTCAGAGTAGGTGCAGTAGCTCTCAGTATTGGCTCATCAACCAGCGGCCACAAGAGATAACATGCTGCTGTTTTCAGCGAGCAAGTCTGGAATTGGAGACTTTCTCTGTATGACTTACGCTGATGTAAAGCAAACAAATTGCTCAGCCTGGATGAACCAAACATCCCTGTGGTTTAGTTTACACAGAGGTAAACCAGAAGTAAGAACAGTCAAGCAGAGCCAAGTCAGACTGCAAGGCTTTTGGGGCCAATATGATAGGCAGGCAGATGGGAAGCAGAGCATGGTGCCATGTCCCTCATCCAGGACTGCACTTTGCCCAGACGACCAGAGGGTGCATCTACACAAGTGCTCTTCAGTAATGCAGTCATCTGCAAAGAGAAGTAGCTATAAACTACAATTAGAAAGGACACTTCCCTCCATAGTTTTCCTGCACTTCTTGGTACTCTAAAGCATTTCCATAAGCCCAGCGTGTTTACTGCTTTGGTTTTGTCTTCTAAAAGTAGAAGAGGTTGTTCAGCCTGAAGAAGACAAGGCTCCAGGGACCTAATAGCAGCCTCTCAGTACCTGAAGGAGGACTACAAGAAAGCTGGAGAGGGACTTTTTACAAGAGCTTGTAGTGAGAGAACAAGGGATAATTATTTTAAACTAGAAGAGGGGGGATTTAGGTTAGAAATAAGGAGGAAATTTTTTAGTGTGAGGGTGGTGAGATACTGGAACAGGTTTTCCAGGGAAGTTGTGGAAGCTTCATCTCTGGAAGCAGTCACGCAACCTCATCTATCAGGAGGTGTCCCTACCCACACAGAGGGGTTGGAACTGGATGATCTATAAGGTCCCCTCCACCTCTAACCATTCTATGACTCTATGAAGTAACAACCATACAAAATGAGAAATAAGGTATGTAGTTGACCTTCCCAGATGAAATGGTTGGCTGAAGCAGATGCCAAAAGTTATTTATGATCCTCTCCATAAGGCCAAGAAGAGGTTTTCCAAACATGTAGGACTGAAGTTAATCTATATTTTTTTTCCTCCAGCAGCAAGATTACTGCCCTGCTTTTGTTGCAATACAGGCTTTGGCCAGGGAAAAAATGACAAGAAGAACTGGCAAGGGCACGGACAGAGACACAGAAGCAAACAGATTTAATTTCACACCAGATCATTTCCACAAATTTCAGAAACAGTAAAAAAAACATGAACAGTATTTCCACTGAGCTTGATATGGAACCTTTTGGACCACCTCTTAGAGGGAAAAATATCCAAAACCTCTTTAGGTCTGAGCTGAACAAGTTCACTGAAAGTTAATGGAACTCAGTTTTCTAAGCCCCCTAAGTATTTAACAAAAAAATCTTACAATATGCATGTTTTCTGCTTGTTGCCAAAAGGAATCAGCTACTTCTAAAGACCAAGAATATGTTGAAAAAAGGTAACTTGGTTTTCAATTTCAGCCTGAAAACTTCTTCTCCTGCACCTGGCACAGTCTCTCATGTCCAGGAAAAGCAGGTTTAAAATCTTATAGTTTTATCTGGTACTATCCTGAGCTCTACTACTCACCAGCACAAAGATAGGTTAAAAGTGCTTGAAAAGAAGAGAGCTGACAAACAGGTTTGGCAGCAGAACTTAATTTTCCTTTGTTCCCATAGAAGTATTTATGGCCTTTCCAGGTTACGTAAAGACAGACACATGCACACTTTATGTACTCCCCAGTTTGTGTACTCGCCTCACTCACATACCATGCCCTCACAACGTGTAGACCTCCAAAGAACATACCTGAAGACTTCAGATAAAAGGAGATGCCACAGCCACATGAAGTAAATGCAGAATGGCACTGTCTCACCCATGCAGGCAACAAAATGTCTTTTGTTCCTGGAGAGAGGGAAAGAGGATGCAAAAGATACCATGTCAGAGAGATGAATTAAAATATTTTTTTAAAAAGTTGAGCACAGCAACTCTTGGAAATTTCTGAAGTTTCTAAGGAATGAAGGGTTGAACTTCCTGATTAAGGTTAAACCTCCTGCTTTAGGTTAGAAGGTTACTGTCACCTCAAAGGGAAAGTGCATTGTAATATTTTGTACACATAAGAAAAACTGGTGAATCATATTGAATTTATACACATGAAAACATCACCTTTAGTATGTGTTTTTCTCCCTAAGGAGTCCAATTTTTCAGATCAAACACACCTTGGGTTACATTCTGAAGCAAAGGACTAAGACTTTTTCTCTCAGTGTTCCTGCAATACAGAGTATTGATGCTTGAGGAAACATTCATTCATTGATGGCACTATCCAAAAACAGAAGAACAAAAATCAGGGAGATCACCACCAATAGATTTTTTTTTTTTACAATTGCTTTCCCCCAAGAAAATCATAAGTGTTAGTACCAGCATTCCTCTTTTACAGGGGAAAAAAAAAAAAAAAAGAAAAAAAAAAAAGTAATTCGATTCCATTTATTCATAGGAACCTCTTTTACCTTAAATCAGTACAATGCTGAAATGGTCCAGTCCAATTTAGGGCTTAAAAGTGTGGGACAGAGCGCAGAAATGCTTATCTGGAATCCTCTCATCTCTTCTTCTACCCTTGTTTAAGTGATTAACCCTCAGGGAATGTTTTAAATCCTAGGACTTTATCCCTTAGATAGAGTTACTTGATGCCTTTGTGAAGTGAATGCTTTCATTACAACTATTTGTAAGGAGCCTATATAAAAGTATTGCACTTTCATGCATAAAAAGCAGTATAAATAACATAAAAGCAGCATAAGTAAACTAAAACCAAAATAAGATACCTTAATACAGGTACATATTTAACTTGATTTCAAAATTTCAGTGTTTAGAACTGAAATGGCTAAAACTATTTTCTTCACAGTTTGTGTTTTAAGTAAGCCATGTGCTTGCTTTCATTAAAAATCCCAGTCACTCAGTATTCAAAATGCTCTTGCTTGGTAACGTGGTTATTTTTAATTCTCGTTTTAGGAAAAGAAAAAGAATCTCCCATAGATTTTAGCCTAACTGTGGGGAGCATGAAACCAGTTACATTTAATGGAAATGCTAGGAAAAGGTACAGATCACACCCACATTCTTTTACCTCTTTCCAGCCTAAAATAAATCTGCTTCTGGACTCCTCACTGCTCTTGCTCCCGAAGTGGGCAGCCCATTTAAAAGCAGCTACTCAGCACATCACATGCACCCTAACCCTTGCTGGTGGCATAAATCACCTGTGTCAGCAGAGGCAGGAGGAGGGAGAGATGGAGGGAAGGAGGGAGGGAAGCAGTGAGGGCATCACTGCTGGGGGTGACTTCCCCGGGCAGCGTGGGACCTGTGCAGTAACTCGGGTACCTTCTCTTTCTCTGGTTCCCAGTGTGAGGGAGGTTGAGGGAACACGGCCAGAGAATCTCTCTTTTTCAGCTATTCTTGGCCATTGTGGGGCCATAGGAAGTGTAATGTAATGCTGTTCTAAATTTATGTCTCAGGCTGGACCGAGATTAGGGGAAGTTTTTCGGTCTCCTGCTACGTTTTCAGCTCTGTTTCCTGGGGCAGGGGAAAGGGAAGGGAGAAACACTGACTGACAGTTCAATTAATTTAACCTGAGGAAGGCAGAAAATGCAGATCTTCCCACCAGCATGTTTAAAGACAGGTATTTAATAGGTTACCTTTGCATTTAATGGGAGTTTCATCATTGTCTGTTTAATTCTCCTATGCAAGACACTTCTTCACCTTGCTTTGAAATTAATCCGTGCATAAGAACCAAGAGGAGATGCAGCTCTGGAAACTCCCAGAGGATGAATTCCGGTGACACAAGTCAAATGAAATTATGTGTGTTCAAGAATACCACTTCAAATATACATTGATTAAATTAATCTGTATCTCCCCACAACTCTAAGTACAAAAACATTAATTCAAGGTGAAGCAGCTGTCTACCAATAGCATGTTATCTGGAAGGGTTAATTGTGAGAAAATGTTATCTATGACCAACAGGCATTTATTTTCTCAACCTTGATGGTGTTTAAGTCAACAATAACGAGTTCAAGTTAAGCAGGGGTCTGGATAATCCTCATGGAAAGAGTGCTACGCACTGGGGGTTTCCCAATAAATTGTCCCTGACCAGGCTTTGGAACCTGAATATTCACAAATTATTTGGACAAGGTGAGATGTGCCAGGCTTTATAGAGAGCTAGAGACAATCCAGAGATGTATGTTTAATAATATAATGAAGTTTGAAATTTATTGCTACTTTAATATTGGAGGATTTAAAAAGCAATTAAACTGCTTTAAAATAGCAAAGAGTTTGTGGGAATGCAATATGGATTGGAACAAACAGGCCTAAATCAACATTGGTTTGGAAGTCTAGTAAGGACTAGAACTATGGGAGGTAATTCAGGAACAGATGCATCAAATTAATTCCAGTAATACTGGAGTGTTAAGAATGGCAACAGAAGCCAGCTTTGTTCAATAGAATGGAAAAAATAATCATCCATTCTCTCCCTTTCCGCCCCTAAGGAGCTGGATTTTCCCGGCACAGCCATTCATTGGTGGCAGCAGATGCACCAAAATGTCTGGCACCAAGAAACTGAAGACAAATAGAAAACATACATGGGGGAAACAGAAAGCAAGAAAAACACCCCCACTTTAATAAAACCCACAAGTGTACTTAATTCAGAGACGTGAAGTTGGTTTTCATGTTTTACGCTGAAGTCTCAAAACAGATCTTGCATTTGAAATAGTGAAGTGATGGTCAGTACAGCACATCTAGAACATAGTAAAGGTTAGGAATAGTGCACCTCTGAGGACAGAAGCATTTAAATTCCCCCAAGCTTAGTTCTGCAGATGTGACTCCTTCCCACCACTTTTACCTTCCACCAGGCTCAGTTCTCAAGGTCAGTCTGTGCTTCAAAGCACCCAGTGATCCCACACTCTGGGAGTATATACAGCCCATAGACTTGGCTTGCTGCAAGTTAGTATGAGAAGATGGAGACTTCTAAAAACTGGAGTTTTCATTCAAAGGTCCCCAGTTCCTCCCCACATTTACTTGCAAGCTACACCGAAACTGCTTCTCAGGTTATTCATTTACACCACAGCAACAAGTGTGTGGAGTCACACAACAAAACTAAGAAGCAGTTTAGGAGGAAACAAAAGAGGACTACGTCTTAGAGGCTGGTGTGGAAGTACAACAGCTATTCATTGCAATTTCTAGTCACAACTGGAAGTGGATGAGCAAGTCACAATTTGTTCAGCAAATTTATCACTTTTCTCAAGAATTGTCTGCGAACAGACTGTGACTTTTATTAATTTGTCTCCAGTTGGCAAGGGTACACCAAATATTTTATGTGAATGAATCCTGGCCAAGGGATTGCTCACAGACTTATGTCTGTTCTAATTGCTTCAATATTCCCACTTCAACATTAAAGAAAGCTAAAGAGGCTTGTATCTCACCCTAGATACAACCGATACTGTTTCATTCCTAAAGTAATGAGAAATTTACCTTTTAGTCACAAGCCAGTCATAGAAATCTTCCCCTCATTTAACACAAAGCATAGAAAATCGGAAACAGATCTCTGGCACTGTCAGAAAGGCAAGGAGGAAATAGAGAAAATATTGATTAATGAGATTTATTTGTGCTGCGGATGGCAATCAAAGAGGAGAGAATCCAGTGCTTCGCACTCACCACTGCTTTTAAGACCAAAATTCCTTTGAAGTACAGCACAGTATCCAGCCATTATGGGAATTAATGAAAAAGCCATGAGAACATCATTAATAAAGGTTTAAACTGAATAGTTTCAGGCACCAAGAACATAGTACCAAGGTTTTTGCTTTTTAAATGACCAGCTGGTGAATAAATGACATATTAAGTTTTACTATTATTTGGTTTAGTAAACAAAGCCTCTTGATGCAAGCAATAGTATAGCTTCCATACAGAGCAGCCTGCATATTTTCAGAGTCACTAAGCATTAAGCACATAGAAAAAGACTTCCAGAACAAAGAAAAGGCTCCTTAGGAGCAGAGGGGCTGAGGACTGTGGGGAAGCTACACCACACTTAGCAGGGAAGCAGGAGCAGCACTCCCTATGTGTGTAGGGAGAATTTGCAGCCTTGCACCCTTGCCTCCCAATTCCTCCTTGCACATCCCTGCTAGTCTCTCCTTTCTCTCTTCACGTGAAGCTCTGACCAGAGGCTGGGATTGCCCATGGAGGCTGCTCAGCCCACCAAAACCATCCCCAGTCCTCACCATTGTCACTCTGTCCCATTGCAACTCATGATGACAAGTACCCCAGTACCCTCAGCCCAGAAAGGACCACTCCCTCTGCTTTTTCCACCTTTTGTGGCTCTGTAAAAGTTTTCTTTTCAGGAAGGGTGAAGTTGGGGCTTCTTACCAGCTCACACTAAATTGAATTTTGCCAAGGCCCAGCTTAGGCAAGGCCACTGATGCCATGAGAAGGGGCAACAAACCAAAGGAATGTCTCCATAAGGTTAAGCTAGCAATGGCTTTTGCCACCTGGGAAGGCAGGACAAGGCATTAGCTTTGAGTGAGAACTTCCACCCACACTCACAGTCTCCCCTAGGAATTGGGAAGATCTCACAACCCGCTGCCTTGCCATATGCATGAGAAGACCCCACCCACAGCCCTTATTCATAAGCTGACCATGCATCTGCTCATGACAAAAGACCTCACCCATTTGGGCATTTTTCAGGGCAGTGGTGTCCTTCACCGTGCTCTCTAAGTGTTCTGACACTCAAGTTACATCAAAAAGAAAATAATTACTTTGAGAGATGCTATGGAGCAATATAATCTACTTTTTTTTTAAACCTACCTACCAAGTAACAGGACAAGGTGCAGAAGACTGATATATATTTTAGAGCCTTCTGAAAGAGGGATTTTTGAAGAATTTGAAAGGTTTAAAGGTAATTGAGTTTTAAATACTCCATATAACAGATTTATACTTTGACCTTTCTAAAAAAACAGGGGCTTCATATGTAAAGTGAATCCTGTTGTAAGATAAAAGTTTAAGATTGATAGGCCTTTTGCCACCTTAAAATCTACTTGATACCACCTTAAGTTTTGCTTCCTCTACTGTTAATAATGGAGGACTTTTCTTGCAGAAAAAGAATCTCCTTTTATGCTACAAAGCTATTGATATGAAATTCCAAAATGTATCTTGCAAAAAAAAAAAAAAACAAACCCAACAACAAACCTAAAAAAACATTTTGAAGAGGACCCATCCTGCTTGTCTAACAGTATCACATTTTTGCCACTTTGAATTCCTTTATCAACAAAAAGGAGGGAGGGGGAGAGGGAAAGGGAAAGGAAAGGGAGAAGGAAAAGGTAAAGGAAAATGAGGAAATAATAATAACTCTTGTATATCAAACCTGCTTTTTAAAGTATATTTTTTTCACAAAGATGAGCTCAGAGCTCATTTGACAGACTGCTTTGGTAAACATTGGTACAATGGTAGTGCACTCTGTTAGGACTAATGCTTACTTGCAGACTATGAAGATCATATGTGGAAGTTCATATAATGAACTAAATAAAATGCACTACAGCACATTGCACTCCACAGCAGAATGTAGAGCAACAGCATTCAAAGGCTACAAAGACATTTGACTAAAAAAAGCTCTTAAAGTGCCAATTTCTCCTGAAGTTATACCTTGACTATGTTAAACAGGGCTGCATAAATTGTTGTTCAGCATTTCAATTAAAAATGCTTCTCTGAAAAATCTTCTCATGATAAAACTCTAGAAAACACTTAAAGTGTCTTACTGGAAGAGAGAGAGAAAGGGGAAGAAATCTCTTTTGTGTCAAATGAAACATTCCCTATAGTTGAACATGAAATCTTTTCTTTTAGGACCAAGAAAAACAAAGCAAATAGTTACACTTGAAGTTCTCATGATTGCTTCCCTTTCACACAGGAACAGAGGAACTATAGGATATGTCCAGGATACTGAAGACTGATGATTATTTCTGTTTTCCTAATCAGATGTGAATGCTATCTTCTCACATTCTCATAGGTCTAATCATAGGTCACCACTGCATGGACACTTTTCATTGTCTCAAGAAGGATGTTTTGTTTAAATAATTAAATGTTCATCAGGGAAAGAGAAGATATCATAAGTTGAATATATTTGGCTTCCTATTGCAGTAAGTAAATTCTGCCACAGATTCATTCAGTGAGTATTCAGTATTGAAATGGAATATCTCTAGTAGGGTGACCAGCCACATAAAACTCTGGGATTCATCTTTGAGGTCAGAAACCTCATGGGTGGCAGATCCACAACACCTGCTCCATTGTGGTCCTTCAGGATCTGCTCCATCATGCTCCTCCATGGGTGCAGGGGACAGGCTGCCATCTCACCACAGAATGTAGAGAAAAATCTCTTCAGGCACCTTCTCCCTCTCCTTCCTCACTGGCCTTGGTCTTTCTGCTCAGGCATTGCTCTCCTCTGCAGTAGTTCTCTCCACGTGTGGCTTTCTCTCACCTCCCCCTTCTCCTCTGCCCTGCTCTTAATCACCTTGTATCTCCCCTTCTTGAACACGTTAATCACAGAGGAGAAACCTTTTGTTCACTGATGTCCCGAGGAGGACCAGGCATTTTGGAGCAGGGAGAGCTAATCAGAGCTACTTAAATCAGACACCTCCCTGAGGGCCCCCTTCCCTCCTGTCAAAAACTACACTGCATCAACCCAGAATACCTGCCAAGATTAATTTCCAGGATTATAAAAGTTACAGATTAAGTTTTCTCCATGATTTAGCTAGATCTTCTTGTATCTCCCATCTGAGGTATTAATTAATGCAGCTCTAAAAGCAGCAGAAAACAGATTCTACCATCAACAAACCATTGGTCACTGAAGAGAAGTTAGCACTAATTTGCTATGGAACCATCATGGTCAGATAGTCACCCAAAGCACCATACAGAGTGGTCTTTCTCATGAAGTGCTGATACATGCCTGAGCAGGGTACCTTGAATCCCCAGAGTGACGAAGAAACTTCATTTCCATTCCTGGAAAAGCATCACCATCTTTCAGCTTCCCACTCATGAGGGGATGAGGAAGAGGGTGCTGCTCCCTTAGAGATGACTTTCACCACGCTTGAGATCCCTCAGCATCCTGGGCAACCAGAAAAGGTCCTAGATCATGTCACTGTTTTTGCAAGATCCTGGGGACACAGCAGGAAGTTACACACATATTAGCTGGAGCTGATGTGAAAACAAAGCAAGCTATTTGAGCAGCTTGATTAATGATAGCCAACAAGGCTTCAGAAAAAGGAGCTCATGGCTTGTTAACTGGATGGAGTTCTCACAGGGGATGTCAGCCAGGGTACATATGCAAGAGGGGATAGAGTAGAGAGCATGCCCTGAGATACTCAGAAAACATTTAGCAAACTTCATGGGAGATTAATGTTTCAGATGCAACAAATGCCTTGAACAGTGGGGACAAGAGAAAGCAGTTATGTCTCCATCAACTGAAAATTGGCTACAGAACAGAAAAGAGAGTCACTGTAAGGCAGATTACTGCTGGCTGACGAGAAGTTACTTGAGGCAGCAGAGCTGGTTGCAGTGGGGCTGCCATTTCATTAGTGTCACTGGAACTCCTTTCAAAGCAGCTGACAGCCATTACCGCCAGACGGAGTTGTGGAAAATGTTGATGTGTCACCCAGTGATAATTTTAGTCCTGGAGCACAATTATTCCTAAAGGATCTACAGCATATTCTGCTGCTCCTCCTCCTGCCCAGAAATAAATGAGACAACCACTTAAGTGCAAGATATAGGGGTACTATGGAAAATGCAAAAATACCAGTCTGGAAATAGGATAGACTGAGGGGGGGAAAAAAAGACAGGAAAAAGAGGTAACAGTCTAGCAGACCTGATCAAAGTTATCATTCAAAAGGTGACTGCAAGATTGAAATGGTAGCAGGAAGTAGGTCTGACTTACTTTCATGTGATGGGTTGCTCAGGCAGTAGAAGCAGACTACTGCTCACCACAAGCACATGGGTTTACATTTGCCAAGAAACACTTCTTTGTGCTGTCCCAGGTATTGTTGCCATCTGCTCTTGGACTGAGTCTCGGAGGCTGACAGAGTCTCCCTGACCCTAAAGAATCCCCAGATGATATGTGGAGAAACGGGAACCTGCTTGGTTTGAACCCTCCTTGGCAGCAACTTCACTGCTCCCTGCAGAGCTGGACAGATGAGCCCTGGCATGTTATCCCCAGCCAACTGCTATGACCCAACAAGACTGAGGATAAGGGTCAGAAAAAACTTTACATTACTTCCTTGGTCACTGTAACTCAGCTACTTATCCTGTGATGACTGAGTAAACCCATATTTTTAAAGTACTAAGTGAGTACCCATGGCACGCTCTTCCTTCTGTTCAATTGTTTGCTGATACTCTATTTTCCCTTCACTTGACATTGACATCACAGATTACATGTTTTGGCTTTCTGATGGAAACCAAATTCAACAGGCTCAGATGAACATTTTGTCTCTCTGTCTCTGCTGGTTTATCTTACTGCAGGCTTTTTTAGGTGGGATTTATTCTTTTATTTCAGGAAGTCAGCCCAGTCAGCTACACTTTGGTAGCAACCCTTACCTTTCTAGCCTCACCCAATTTCCTGCTTCTTAGGATCAGTGTTTTGCACCATTTCATCAAGACAAATGCCTGGATAATTTTACAACTTCAAATTCACCTCTGGATTTCAAACAGGTCAAACCTAATCACCTAGTATAATCTATTGTGACATTAGAAAGATGATGACTTCACTGAATCTAACAACTTTGTTAGTAATACTTGCCATTTTCAGTGCTATCAAAGACCACAAGTACATCATGCAACAGTTTCCATGGGTTTTGAATCAGCCCCTCCTGGAATAGAAGAAGTAACAGCACAATAATGACAACTACAATCAACATATTAACAAACACTCTTATAAACTGTAGTTTCTTTGAAGCACTCTGAAGTTTTAGTTTGCTTATGTAGTTACTTGATATAAGTAGCCTGTATTCCTCTCACAGTGTGTTACTGCCAGAAAATGAAGTTGTAAAAGAGCTCCTCCACAGAAATAAATAAAGCAAAGTTTCACATTACTCCATTGCATGTTAAACAGACTTCTTCAGTTTACCACACACATTTGGTCTGTCTCACAAACATATCACTGAAATAATAAAAAAGTGGCCTTTCTATTCCTAATACATTTTAACAAGACACCCCTTCATTTGGAGGCAAAATAATTCCTACATAAGGCTGGTGGCATCCTTTTTTTTAATGATCTCCCATATGCACTCATCCTGCATTTTTATTGTACAGAAATAATTACCATCTTAGACAACACAAAACTTGCCATTTTAGGCAATAAAAAGACAGTAGCCCTTTCACAACTTCTCACATTTCCAAAATAATTTGTCTTAACTCAATACCAGCCATCCCTGAAAAGCTTCATTTTACTGTATAAGATGCACAAAAGAATTTTAAGAAATATCTACAGGCATTTAGGGTTGGATTCACAAGCAGTTGTAACTGAGTGGCTTACTTCATCTTCCAACCGTTCAACACATAGCACTGCTATATTTGAATTACTGAAAAAAAATATGGCTGTCAACTCCTACTTCACTGAATTATTTTCTAACTATAAACACTAGTTTGTTGAAATGTCACTCTTTCTAAGCATTTTTCAACTTTTTAACCTCAAAGTTACCTTTCAGTACAAAGGTTTTTTATTCTATTATTTGTACCTTTTTTCCTGATATATGTCTTTATATTTTTCAAGTTGCCAAATTATTAAATCGATTACTAGTAATAACAATAACAAATGACCAATATGAAAACAAAATAGGTATTAATTTATTTACCAATTACAAGACTGTACATTTCCTGGCTGACAAGACCTGTGCAGCAGACATTCTGCAAGGGTAGCCAATTTTCATTGCCAAATCTGGAAAAAAGAGACTATGAAAATTCTTAATTTTTTTTTTTTCATATAATGCAAAGTTAAAGCATCCTCAAACACCAATAAATAATTGGGTCAGTTGATTTTGAGAGTCAACAGGAGTTCTTACTCATTTTTTTCAAACCACTTTTCTTCATTCCTGCCACAGAAAAATGCAGAACGAAATCTCAGATTCAAATAATTGCAAACTTAAGCCAGAAATCTGATCCAAGTTTTGCAAGAGATCTCTCTGTCATTCAGGGATAGTCCTAATCTTAAATTCTGAGCTCCTCAGCTGGGTGATATTTGCCACAACAACTCAGGAAACAAAGCCTCTCTAGGGATGTGGGTATGTGTTTTCCTGGCATCTCCATCACATGCCTCTGCTGGGGGCTCTCAGCTAACCCCATTTGACACCAAAGAAGAAGTGCTAGCCAAAAACAAACATTGTGGGCAGATGAGGTGTAGGGGGAAGCAGTAATATAATTTGTCTTGTGGGCCACATATGGCTACAATTTAAAGGGACCCTCCTTGGCATAAAGCCTCAAGAGAAGGTGACAGCTCAAGCAGTATTTACCCACTTCAGCTGTTCCAGGAAAACACAGTTCAGTGAGCAAATTAAGGCCAGCATGAATGCACTGAGTCGAGCTTGCCTTTTCAAGTATTGCAGTCTATGAGAAAAGACAAAAAAATTTGCATCTTAATTTCATTTGGGACAAGGCCAATTTGTAAATGAGAATTGAAGGCACATGTAATTTCCTTTTTGATTTGCCCCTGCTCGCCACCCCCTGCCTCCCTCACCAATCATAAGAGTCTTCATGTGCTTTCAGGCTCTTCTTTTGTTCTTCTACAATAAAGTCCCCAAACAATTGCCAGGTCAAATGTGTTCCATCTTTCTTCGATTAGTGTAACAGCTGGTGCTTGCCTCTTAAAATTCCTTTACTGTTAGCTAATGCATGCCTTCCCTTTTGAAGAATTTCTAACATGACTTTCAGTTCCAGTCTTTTGCCATTCTTTTACTGTTCTCTTGACCTTACTTTAAAGACTAGATGAGTCCACACCAAAGACAGATATTCAAATGACCTGTATGATGTTCAGATCTGGAAAGAAGCATCATTAGTTTCCTTCCTCTGATGGGTAAAATGAAAACATAAATTTGAGCAAGAAAACAGATGCCTGCTGTTTCTTGCAGAAGTTTAGATCCTGAATCACATCTCACTTTTCCAGTGGAAACTCCATATTGCTCAAAAATACCCACCAAACAATGCCACAAAATTAGTATGTCTTCAGAATATTCCAGATCCAACAAAGTACTTGAACTCATGCCAACCTTTCAGTTGGTCAGAAGTGATGCTATTTTAGATGTTTTTTCAAAGAGCTTATAATTTGCTGGAAGGACTAATCATAGGTCACACCTTTTAATCAGATGTCAAAGAATGAACACACACAAAAAAAGGCCAACAAGCACTGAAAACTAATAAATCTATCAGATTGGGACAAAAAAGCTACCAGTAACCTTTAAAGATATTCTTCATATTTAAGATGGATATGGGCTTCCAAAAAAGTAAAGGACATATCTTCAATGGTAACTTTGCTTTTTTAACATTGGGACTGAGTTCTCTTGCTATTCTGATAAAATTGGAGAGAAAATTTAAGCTTAGTAGCTGCCAAGTAGCAGAGAGGTACATTTCCTTACTGCCTTTCTGGGAAGTGGAGCACAGCACCCACACTGAAGCAGGACAGAGAGCAAAGGAAGCTTTGAAACATCCCAGTTTTAGGCCACTGGACTTCTGGCTGCATCGTAATTTGGACAACCCAAAACCTAAGTTTGAAGTTTTCTGGAGTCTAGCTTGTTGCAGACTACAGTGCTGATAGGAGCCAATCAAGTACTAAATGGTATTGTCCACACCTGACACACTCACAGAATCACAGAATCATTCTGGCTGGAAAAGATTTTCAAGATCTTAGAGTCTAACCACAGCTTAACTTTACCAACAATGAACCTAACTGCCAAATCCAGGAGTTAAATCATGTTCTCAAGCATCACATTTACACATTTACACACTAGACACTTTTAGGAATGGTGATTCAACCACCTGCATGAGCAAAAAAATACAGAGCAAACAGATAGTACAGAGGAGAGGAAAAAAAAATAGTCTCAGCATCATTTCTAGGGCAGCCTCTTTCTCTTGCTCAAAGATCAATGCCAGAAAATCCCACCATAATCATCTCTGGCAAGCCCTACAGCAAGACCAGGCTCTCTGATTAATTCACTTTGAATAGGAGAATATGGCAAGTGGTGGGAAAATCATAATTTTCTCAACTGAACAACCCCTTGGGCTCATTTCCCATTACTTATAACATGCACCTCACATCAAGCCTGGTTGTGTTGGCCTTCAGTCTCCAGCTCCTGCATGTCAGCAATAGTCTTGCCCACCTAAGGCCACAGATTAAAAAGGCTCTTCTAGAAATTCTATATTGGTTGTCTTTGCCCTGTCCAGGAGTAAATTTTTAGTAGCCACATTAAATTATTTCATTCTTTTCACACAGCATAAAGGGATCTCTCAGCTGCTTTTTATGATCTGCTTCAGAGTGTATTCAGATGGGATAAAGACCCAGAGGATCCAAAACCATTATAAACCACAGGGATAGCCAAAAACACTCTGAGACACGTGGAGTAGCAGAATTGATTGACTTTGTTGAGCTTTGGATCTCTATTTCAAAATATTACAGCTATTGCAGCAGATGCCCAGCATCTGTGGGCTTGATGGGGTGCTAATCCTATTACAAGGTGATGATTGGAAGCCTATAGCTTATACTTCCAGATGGTTTTAGGATTCAGAGACCACATATGCTCAAAGAGGGGAGAGGAATGTTTGGAGAGCTGTCTGGGTGTGAGAGTTTCATAAGGTATTTGAAGAGTTTTGAGAGTTTCCGGATAGCTAGGGACCCCAAACTGTACATACATTACACAGCAGAAATTCACAGTACTCTTGAAAGTTTGGAAGATTTTACCCAGTAGAACTGTTAAAATTCCCACCGGAATGCTTCAGAGATCCCAGGTACTCTTGGAGTGGTACACTTGGCAATCACTCATCCTTCTTTGCTTCTAGGAAATTATTGAGGCCTCGTATTAATTTTCCCAGTCTTTCATGAGAGAGAAAGGTTCAGGTGTCTTCATTTGTTCACTGATTTCCCACTCTTTAATAACTAGACTATGTTGACTATAAACCCTACTGACTTCCAAAGATTCCATAACTTCATAGCTTAAAGTTCCCACAAAATACTCCTAAGGAAAGAAAGAAAGAAAGAAACCTGCAAAACCATTCCTGCATGTTACTGGGGAATCTCACTAAATATGATAAATTGTCACAGCTCCAGCTGCTGAAATTAGTGCTAGAATCTTAGTTTCACTGGTAGCCCCTAGGAGGAATGGAAAGTTGTGAACTAGAGGACCAAAATATATTCCACTGTTATCAAAGCAGAGTGCAAACATTTATAGATAGTGGCTATTAGTAACACAGATTACAGAAAGAAACTTGTTTGCTCACACATGCTCAATCTTTTGTAATGTTCAAACATACCAGCTAGCAAAGACAAAGTAAAACAAATACAATATTTGAGCAAGTTGTCAGTAGTGTTACTCTCTATCTCTCAGTCTGACTCCTCCAGAGATCCTGGAAACCATTTTCATTAATGCATCAGTAGCTCAGTATGGTTGAGTTAAAGCTTATTAAGATGAGGTGTAAAGGCTCCGAAATTCCCAGGTTAAATGAAATTTATTTTCCACCACAGATACACTCTGCCAAAAAGGAAGCATTGCTGCTGCACTTTCACTTGAGGATCAGATTTTACATATCAGCTCTACTGGCTGACTTGATGTCAGTTTCTAAGAGTATCTGTATCTCTGTAATAATTTTTCATTCCACATTTTTTTTTACCTACTTGCAGAAAGAATATTTTTGTTCTTGAACAAACAAAAGTAAAAAAGCTTTAAAAAGCAGGTTAAAATAGTATTTGAATATTGTCTCCTGCATTGTGTTCAGAGATGTTGTAATATATAGAAGCTGGGAGAAATACCAGAAATACCTTCTTCTCCAGTAAAGGTGTTTAGTGTGCTACAGAACAATCATATGTATAATGGTTCAATCACCAAACTACATAAGAGAACCATGTCTGAAAATACTATCCAATATATGGTGTACAGGATCTGATATGAGAACACCCAGTCAAAAGATGTTTAAAGATAAGGCAATGGTGAATTAGTGATAGGTACTACTGACCTTTGAGCCTGCTAGTCTTAAAAAATACCTACCTGCTCAGTTATGTGTTTTTCTTTGTGCCAGGGTTCTTGCAATGATGCTTCATCTGGTGAGACATCAGTTTTAGAAGTGTATGTCTCAGCCTTGCAAATAAACCCATTGGTTCTGACCTCTGAGTCTTTCTGGAGTACCTTTAACTTCAAGAGACACTATGGAGTGATAAAGTTATCTGCACCACTGATCTTGTAGCAAAATCAGCCCCAGAGGGAGCAGGTTGAAAGAAATAGCATATTTTATACTGCTGCATTGTGCCAAGAATCCCCCTTGCTATAAGTCTTTAAAATTTGTAGTCTATAAACCAGCTCTTCATTACCAATGCACTATAAAACATTTCAAGTTCTGTTTTTTACTATCAGAACCTTTTCAGGTTTCCATCACTGCTCACAAATAACCAGTTACTTCAAGACTGTTCAGGGTGCATAGATTTCTGCTACCACCCATTTTTGCTCTTCTGTCATGCCAAGTCTCCAAACACCCTTCAGATTCATCAATATTTTAAGTATCAGAGTACCTGTTGAAAGCACTTTCTCATTTAGTTGCCATAGAAATTCACAGAAAGTCTCCTGGCAGTTCCAGTGGGAGTGAGATCAGACTCCTCTGATGCACAAGAAACTGTCAGCCTAGGTAATCATGGTGCAGGCACCACAGCTAATTAAACTTCTAGAGCACAAAAAAATGGCCAGACTTTTCTTCATAGAGATTATTAATTTCAATGGCAACAGGTCTGACTAATTGCGGACTGTATGCCATTCTTCTAGTATGCTGGAAAGAGAATTATATTTGATCCTTCTTCCTATCCATCTCACACCATCTAGGCTGAAATCTCCCTAGAAGTATATAGGTAAGGCCAAAGGGGTGACAGAGAGACTTGCACTCAGGTTTTAGTTATACCACCAAAACTGATTGCTGTTCCTCTAACGAGCTTTAGTGGTGTCTTAAGATGGGACTGAAAATGCTAATGATGTTACCAGAAGCAAGTTTGTCAAAACTAAAGAAAAAAGCCTGATGAATGTAAGTCTAACAGGAAAACAGGTGGATGAATCAATGAAAGCATTATACACTTGTCACCAGAGTGGTCTTCATAGAAATAATGAATATATTGGATATATAAATATCTTGCAATATATAGTTTTTAGTAGTAAACTGTTACTTCTCTTTGCTGGTGGTATGTGTAATACTGTGGGGCAGTGAAGGGGTATTGGGATTTAACTGTAGCACAGCAAAGCAGACTAAACGCTTGATTTCCTCTATGTGTAGTGAAGGAAACTTGAGGCAAAAGCATCTTGTTAGATCCTCTGTCTCCCAGACTCAAACTTTCATAGTGGCCAGCATAGAATTAAAGAGGATTCATCTGATCCTTTAGGCAAAGCAACAACTTTCATTGCAGAAAACTGGATCTGCCTGTCTCAAGAAGCACTATCCTGACTTGAATGGAATCACTATGCCTGAGCATTCATGGCCAGGACAAATACTCAAGGGAAAAATCTGCCCTGTTTTTAAGGCATAAGTACACAGCCACAGGCAAGTTTGTAAAGTCTATGTATAGCATGTGACAGATGAAGGGATAATTCATCACAGCAAGTCATACCACTGGGCTACTCTCTATGAAGCATATTACTTTTGTTTTTCTCAGAAAAACAAAAACAAAAAAGTAAAACCTTGCAATTACCCATTTACATTTCTCTTTGCAAGACAGTAAGAGAATACCCTGTTCTGAAAGCATTAAGGTATGTTCCTTTTAAAGATCCCCCTAAATTTTGGGCCTACATTAAAAGGAACTCTTCTCTAGCAACCTATCAGCGTAGCTTTATCTGTTATCACTAAGAGAGGTTACCATACCTATTTGCAGCATTCGATAATAAAGCACTGATCATGCAATTTGCAATGCTTGTTTACACACATGCCTTCTATCACCATATACATAGAGCAAGAGAATTCTCCAGGAGAATTGCCAGTCACAGTATAGGATTATAGTCCTGGGAAAATCTCTAATCTTTGAAAGTATAGGTTATGTTCTTGTCAACATAGGAACAAAAAAAGCCTTTAATAAGCTGGTACAGTCTCTGAAGCAATGAGGTTCTGTAAAGAGTTTATACCAACCATCACTGAGATGTCCTTAGGCAGGACAAATGCCACTGTTTCATAATTAAGAAGTTGGTCTGAATCTTTCTCAATAGAATAATAATTTCAAATGTTCAGATAACTTTGCAAATACAAGTTTTGCAAACTTTAATTTCCCATAAGTATTTACAATGTATTTTCCAGAACTGTGTGGTTTTCCAAGCCAGTGAGAGACAAAAAGGGAGTTTAGATATCAGTTAAGCTTCTTTAAATTCTGAAAGCAGGAATTAGTGGAAGGATACAGACACTTTGGTAGCAGAGAGAGTACATTTGAGCAAAATATAGAACTTCAATTTGGAGGTTAAATTTGTAAAACACTTCCTGCGTGGATCTTCATTTCTTCTAATACAGAAAAACAGCATTCCTAACTGGAAGCTTCTAGTCACTATAACATAACATATTACAATAAGATAGAATGTAACACCATTCTTCATTAGATAATACGTAAACTGAAAATATAGATCTTACTATATATTCTATCATAATTTATAAAGTAACTTACGATCTACAGAATACCTACAATCTAGGATTTCTTCACACAAATTCAGATGATCTGGGACTAATTTCCTGGGAAAGTAATGAGCAAGAACCAAAGGTAGTCACTAGAGACCATAAGTAACATAAGAACTGGATGCATAACTATTTCCACAGTTTTCAAATCGGCCTCTTCATAAGTATGTCTTATTGCAGCCTTTAATTCAAACAAAGCAAAAGCAACAACTCACATGGACAAACAAGAAAGAGATGGTTTACCTAAACACTGGGCACTTCCATGTACATTCAGCACAAAATGTTTCTTTTAACTTTGCTGTAGCATTTGATTTTCCCAAACCACCTTCATTGCACTAACATACAGGTTGCATCAGCCATTTTTTTCAAATGAGCAGAAGTGAATCAGTTTTCCAGAGCAAATAGTCATTATTATGAATTTAAAGTATCCTTCCTACAAATATTCTGTTCAGTTCCTTTCAGTGACTATTGTAGTCAATCCCTGTAATTCTATTTTCAATGTGAGCTAGGGAAATTTAACCAATGTGTGAATTTATTCACCCAACAGGAATCTCAGGTAGAGCTGAAGTTAATTTCCTAGCTGTGAAAGTCAAGTAATTGTCTTTGCCAGCTATGAGAACATGAACTTCATAAAATCAGACATACAACAGCTGTTATTCAAAAGTCAACTTTAACAACAATTACCACAACACAGGATCCATGAAAAGAAGGCTCCATCTCTGAATGGGGCATGGAGGACAGAATTTTGAAGTTCAGACTTCAAAGAAAACTATGCCTTTATCCAACACACATCTCAATTTTGTATTTGTTTTCCCTATTAAATATATGCAGCTTCTTCAAATCATAAAACTATTTTTTGCATAAAATTTCCAAATTTCACAAATGTTTCTCTAAAACATCACTTCAGAAGTTTAACAATTCCTCCATGAAGTCACCTGCGAAATGGCTTCTGCCTAATAAAATTGGAGTTACAATCAGCTTTTCTCTTTATAATTGCAGTAAGCAAAGTACCAACATTTTGAAAATAGAAGACTGTTACAGAGAATTTCCCTATAGTCCATGAGTATAAACAAAAATTTTAAGTCTGCATGGCATGAATATATGCTACAGTGGCTCTGCCACATGTTCTATGAGTATAAACAAGCTTAAAGAAAGTAGTTGGGATAGCCCCATATGACTCCAAGTTAATTTGATTTAAAAATACCAAAGGATGACAGATGCATCTGCAGACATATGATTTAATTGCACCAGGGTGCTACCAGGAACGGCAGAAAAAAACCAGGTTGTCATCATAACTGCTCTTTCATGGCTTCTCAGTACAGACTGGCCCATGAACATCCAATATGTATTTGAAGAGTAATTTCATAGTTGCTCTGAAATGTTAAACACTAAATAAATACTTGGCATCAAATATCTTGCTCCAGAACTAAAGCATTTTCTGTTACCATTTGTATATTCTCCTAATTCTGGTAATTTTTCTTCTTTCCTCAGATGAATTTACTGTTGCTTTCTGTCCAATCCACATTCCTCTCAGATTGGATCAATGTAAGGTGCTAGACATCCTCATACGATTTGCTGGTTTCCTGAATTATTTATCACTTCACAGCACAAAACTGAGATTTTACTAAATTGTTGGACACTATTAAGAGTGATGAAGAGTTATTGATGTTTGTAGGTAGAGTCAATGGTTTATATGAAGACAGATCACTGCTCATATGACTTCTTAACATTTGGAGATGATATGTGTCTATTTCTATTAGAATTCATTTTAGTCTGGGCAGAAGTTTCAGCTGAGAATATTCTGATCTGAGTATATCTTGCTCCAAAACCTATAAACAAGCCATTTAACAAGAAAACACTGCAATAAGAGCTTTGAAACACATTGGCAGGATGGTTTGGGAGCATCTGGAAGACTGTGCACCACTTTCTAATACCTTTCAGAAATACTAAATACACCAAAAGAACAGGTGGTGCAAAACAAGAGAGTATTAATTAAAAGGCCACAACAGCAATTATACAGAGGGTCTGTTCTTAATATACACAGTGTGAACAGATGAATGTGCTGAGCTGGAGCTGCTAGAGCATGCTGCCAACCAGCACCTGTTTTGAACTAAAATGTCCTGATGGATTTTGCATTTTATTTATAACTCTTAAACAGGCCAGTAATTCTAATGGGAGACAACACACAGAAAGTCTATTGGAGCAATAGGTTATTATGGACAGTAAATAGGTTGACACTGATGTAGTTATAAACACTGTTAGAAACCCAGAGCAACAGATAAATTATGAAAACAAGTACTTCTCAATGTTTGGTATGAATATGGAGGAGTTCACTTAATAAGCAAGGAAAAACCTTTCCTAAGGGACTGATTTTGATTGCCAATCAGTATAAATAAAAAGGTTTGTTATACTGATCTGCCAGGTATATTCCTAAATACTTCCAAAGGCTCTTACTAAACCACACCCACTGAGAAATCACAGCTGGGGAAAAAATCTTAAATGGTATTGTATTTAATGATAAAAAAAAAAAAAAGCTGTGAAATTAGACAATAATGAATTTTATGGTACAGAAGAAAAGCGTCCTATGCTACCTTCATTATAAAAGCAAGAGCAAACTACATCAACATAAAAGAAGAAGCAGAGACAACACCATGATTATTTTTTTTACACAGAACCTCGTACACACTTTATTTCTCATGGTTCTGACTCTATACATAATCATTCTTTTTCTTCATTTTAAACACTCACCAGCTGGCAACAATGATGGTGGATCCTGCAGATTAGATTTCTCACTCTCCACAGTTACCTTTGCTGAATCTTCTATCTTTATCCAATTTCATCCTTCCAGAAACCAACTGAGCAAACACATCTGTATAAGAAGGTTTTACCGAGGCCTAAACATTTGGCTGTAGATATCAGAATCTCTATTACTTAAGTCTGGATAATCTAAGAGGTAAAACTGAGTTACTCTCAGAGTTGAATGGTTGAGTAAAATGGTACCAAGGAACAAAAAAGAACTGAAGTCACTCATAAGGGGGTGAGGGGGAATAGAAAGAAAGAGTTTTGAAGCTAGAGCAAAAAGCTGAAACGTAGCTGTCCTGTCAATATGACTTTAGAATAGCAGCAAAAAGCTATGGAAATATTAGTTCAAGACCTGACTTCCTTAAAAAAAGAAAATGAAACTTTGCCAGTTGAGGGAGTAATATTGATGATTTTAAGGAACTGCTCTGAGATCAGTAGATAAACAACAGTATATACAGCTAACTATTTCAAACAATTAATTACTGGTTTTATTGCAGCATGACAGCTGGCATTTCTAATATTCAACATCAGATGCATTTTTAATAAATTGACCTGTACAATAACAAGTAAAATAATTACTGAACTACATTTCAGGAATGTGTCAGTTTCCTAAATATAGGTCTTTACTTGCTATTCTCAGCATGTAAGAGAACCTCCCTACAACATTCTTCAGCTCCCATATCAAGATCCATCTTTTTCATATGGCCAGAGATTTCCCCTCTGCTCTCTCATACTGTAGTATCAGGGGTACTTATTATGCTTCTTTTGCCTCTATTTCCATCCTCAGCCTTCCTACCATAAGCAGGTCAGCTTTTTAAGGATCTTAAAGGGTCTGAAGGCATTTTACAGACGTAAACAGAGAAGGATGTGTAGAACTTGCACGAACTCCATGTTCTCTAAAGGTCAAACTTTGCAAAGGTTTCTTACAGCTCAAAGAAAACAGTATCTGTGTGTCCTCTAAAAAATTCATGTTGGTGTTATAGTTGTTTTTATCAAACCTTGAACTTACAGGTTGTGGCAAAGAAGAATCAAAAACCTTCATGAAATTGGCAGGTATCCACTTCTGTAAAGCCTACTGTCTCTGCTCATAAAGAGTTTGCCAGTAAAAATGCTACCCTTAAAGGAATGGGGTGAGTGCCATAGGAAATAATGAGTAATCACAAAGTTGGCAATTTCTAGGACTAAAAAGTAAATAACTCTCTTACATGTGATAAGCTCGTGATATTTTCAATTCCTATGAAAAAGGAAAAAGAAACTCAGATTTCTACACCACGTTAAAATTGGGATTTTGGAAACACACATCATCATACTAAGAGAACCTCAAACTTGACCAACACGTACTAGTTAAGAAATTTTCCATATACACAAAGCCTCACATAACAAGTTTCAAGAAGTTCTTGAAAAAATGCCAGGATGAAATGTGCATCTTTCACATGCTGTATTAGGCAAAGTGATTTTGATTAAATTCTTTCAGCTTTTGAGCAAAACTCAAAGCTTTGACCTCAGTTGAGACAAGAAAGTTATACCATTGTATTTCCTCTGAAAATGTTCTTTGAACACGTTATGTGAAATTCAAAATATAACATTATACAAGTTGCATTTATATTTTTTCCCTTTATCTCTACTCATTTGTGTTTCTTTTTTAAAAGAAAGGTTGAAAAAAGAAAAACCCTGAAATACAAAAAATGAAGATGAAAAAATCTTTTTCTTGTTCTCTAGGCATTGTTTTTCCTTGAAAAAAAGAAATAGAAAATTAATTTTTCTGTCCCCAGTTTCTTACACACTCTTCAAAACTATTTTTGAAAGGCTATTTAGAAGCAACATGAAAAGTTTGTTTTGATATGCTTCAGTATTTCTGATGGGGAAAAGAGACACATGATCTTCTAGGCTGCCATTTAAAAGCAAATATTTTTCCAATACGTTACAGTTATTTTGATTATAATATATGCCTAATTTTTTATGTTTTAGACCTACTGTATAAACAACTCCTTTGTCCACCTAAAATTGTGATTTGCCATTTTCAGGATGTAGCACACTTAAATTGCATCAAGTGGAACTCTTTCACTTAAAGGATGTTTGAGCAGCTTGAAGGTTTAGACCCTATATTTCATTATTGCTTTTAGCTCATCACATTCAATCTAATTTCAAAAATAACATTTTTAGTAACCCCAGAAGTCAGTATAATGAAAGAGGCTGATTGACAACTCCAGTGACCCATATTCTTTATTATTCACAGGAGAGGGGTTATATAAACACCTGGAAGAGCTTGTCTAATATTAGGAAATGGCTTTAAGTAATAACTTGGCACCAGCTCACCACATGGACAGTCTTATTTGACATAAAACCTACCATCACACTATTTAATTTAATCGATATCCAAATTTAGTGTGAGCTAAAATGTAAGACAAGCATCTATGGGAAAATTATTGCAGAATAATGATTCTGACCTGAGTTCATACCTTGATTTATTTTTGAAATTTTGTCCTCCGAAGACAAGCCCTAGTATGAGATCCATTCCTGTATTTTCCAACTGAGACCAAGCCAAGCCAGCTGCAGAACCAAAAAAGGAATTCAGCCTCAAAAGACCTATAGGCTCCTTTTCTAAAAAAGCCAGCAATTGACCTGATTCTCTTCTCCTTCTCTCCCCAGATTCTGAGGAGATGCACATCCCTCCATCAGTTCTCCTGATGACTTCAAAGACTACGTGTAGTCCACACGGAATCCAAAGTATGACAAGAGAGCAGCCTACATGCACTTAAAACCTAGACAGGGGAAAAACGGGTCCTTATGTCACCCAAACCTTGTTGCTGGGAGGTGAGAAACTGGAAAAACCCTGACTGTGCTTCATAGCATCGATCAGCTCACAGACCCAAACCCACAAAAATCTCTTATCAGTAAAAATTACTCTGTAGGAACCACAGTTTTTTCACTGTCACACTTAGGGTCACCATGGAAAGGTTATGACTGTGGAGGTGTCTTACAGTGCAATTTGTGCAACAGTATAAATCAATTCAATCCTAATCAGAAGTAAAGGAAATCCAGGGCAGGATTTTTGTAATATAAAGCAGTGGGAACACATAATTTTTCTTGAGTAGATCTATATGGGTGTATGGAAAGGGGGGATATTTTTAAAAGCAAGTGTTCCAGATAATTTGCCACTATTGGCATTTTTTACTGTAACTTCTTGCACTTAAGAAATACCTTTGATGCAATGCCTCATTATCCGTAGTACCAGAAAATCTCTTTTCCTGGCAGAATTTTAGAAGAAAAAAAAAAAAAAAAAAAAAGTATAAACAAAATGCAAACAAAGCCAAACAAACAGCCTCTGATAACTTCAGTGAGAAGGCATGTTCTCATAAATAATTCTATAATATTTCAGCCTAATAAACAGGCACAAAGTGTTGCCATTTTCATTTTCTCCTTTTTAAGGAGATCACAATTCACCAATATATTAATCTGCAACTAGAAAAAATTGCTGTGGTCCAGTATCCATGACACCTTCTAGAAGCATAGGAAACTCATCTGTTTACTGCTTCACAAATTGCCACATATTTCACAACAAAAGATCAACAGGCAGCACAGGAAAAGTTCATCCAAGAAAGTATCCTTGAGTTGTCTTTGATGCTATGTGCAGGGTACTATTTATTCTTCAACTATTGGAAAATTTTTCACAAATATCTATTTCACAATAGATACAACCTTTTACCTTCTAAATGCACATTAACATACATACATATTACATATAAAGTTTTAAGAAATAAAACCTATTGATGAGAGGTGAAGAAAGATATTTCTGAAAGTTCAGTGAGGTTCTTGCATGTTAAAACTACTATCTTGCCAACATTTAAATAAGTCATATAGCCTCACACTACCTTAAAATGAACTCTGCCTCGTGAAAATTCAGGTCATAGCAACTCATGTGCCAAATTCACTCTTCTAAATATTACTTAAACAAAATGGCCTTGATACCTTATTCACAATAGCTCATTAGCCTTTATTGTGTTATATTGTAAAGTTTTATCACCAAAAGAATAACTGTAAAAGCCAATAAAACTATGAACACCAAAATAGTGACCTTGAATGCAATCAAAACCATTGTAAAGAGATGCAGCATAACAATGCAGACTAATAAAGGGCATTTAAAATCACTGCTTGAACTTATTTCCTCTTATATCTTCAATACATTAAAGACTAATTCTCTTCTGCCCTCTTCATTTCCTAAGCACAAGAATGCATTGACAAATTATATTCACATATGAAGCATGTCTGCATTACCATGTCTAACAATAATAATAGCTCTCCTGCACTACAAACATTTTACTCCATCAAAAACAAAAATCTATTTGAGTCTCATGGACTGCAAGACTGGGAAACACAGCTCTAGTGTGTGTCTTAGGCTTCAGACTTCTTCGATGAAACTCTGTCCAATACTTCTGACTACACTAATGCATCTCACTAAGAACTATATCCCCTGGACATTTATGGCCTTCCAGTGAAAGAATCTTCACTAGTCATTTTGTGTTTAAATAGCCTTTGCACTTTTGGTCTTAACATATGTATGTTTTGTGCAGTGTAAGAGGGTTTTGTCACTTCTTTATGATTTTATGATAACTTTGCCTGCTAAGTTCAAGAATCTGTCATTATCTTCTCACCACGCAAACACTCATACCAAGAGTAAACCATTTCTCTTTCACAAGCTACAAATTAGCTTGATTCTGTCATTGTAAAGCAATGAAATATCACTATGGTCTTATCTCCCTTCATTTTAATTCAGTGTTTTGTCCAGGCAGTGGTAACCTGCCTGTATTAGGAATAGCTGAGAGAACATACTTTAATTTTCCAGATTTGGAGATACTTCTTATAAGCAAAGGCTGTCTTTTCTCTCAACCTACCCACTTGGAGTGTTGCTACAGCTAAATGTATATATTTGTGGTTCTATGGTTCCAGTACTCAAATTCAGCTGAGAGAAAGGTGTTGGCACTAATTAGCAGCAGATGTTCAAACTACAAATGTACGTATTTCACCTCCAGTATCCTTAACTCAGCTGACTTTAGGAACATCAGGGTTTAGCTTGGATTCTATGTTCAGATTTATAACATCATCCACTAATTAATCAGTTCAAAGGGTACAGCATTCTCCACTATTGTTTTTTCCCTTTCTTCCTCCATGCTCAATAGAGAAAAATAAACAAAACTCAAAAAAGGTATCCACTGAGTCATGTACGTATTTTTCACTGGCTGCATAAAGATAAGAAACTCAAGCAATTTTTCCTCCACTGATTATCTCTTTTTTTTTTTTTTTTAATTTTTTTTTTTTTTTTTTACCAGCAGTAATATAGTTTATGTTGACATTTAAACCAGATACTGACATTTATTCCAGATGAGATGATTTGTTAATTTCCAGACCAACTGATTCATACTACCTTCATTGGCAGGGAGATGGGAGCATTTCTGTTATTTTTTCAAAGTTTCTCTCCCAACTCAATTACTAATGATTTTTAGAGAGGGGAGAAAAAAAGAAAATGGGGAAAATAGAAAAGGAGAATCTAGAAGGCCAAAGGGCAATTCAAGTAAGAAATCAGATCCCATCAATCTCAAATGCTTTTCATTTTCAAATTAAATTATCACGTCACTCATTTGTTTAATTTCCTTTTCTCTGCTAAATAAACTTGTAGACAATAGGTGTCTGTGACATGGCCTGCCATATCCATCACACTCAGGACACTTTGTCAGGAACAGACCTGGAGACCACATCCTGAGTCCTTCTCTTTCCAGTTCTGGAAATTTCTCATTAGAGCTTAGATTCTTCATCCTCAATTCATGTTTCACTCATCTGTCTCCAATACAATTCTATACTCAACAAGATTCTGTTTGCTTCTTGGCAGGCTGTTTCCTCTGAATCTGAAGTCATAATGTCAGGCTTATGACATCATACTAATTTCCACAGTGACAGCATGCCATAGCAAAAACATGAGCTTATAAATTTGTCTGAGGAACAAACAGAAGAAAAGAACCTAGTTGAGGGAAGAAGAGGATGCCAATTTTGGAAACACGGCATGCGAAAAATCGACATCTTAACTTACATTTTAATAATCTTAGAGTTCAATTTGAGTTGTAAGGCTTTGTACCATGCCTGAAGTACCAAAGAGAGAACTGAAGAATGGGAAAAAAAAAAAAAAAGAAAAATTACTTTAGACCAACACTACATCTGTGTCATCACTGCACTGTGAAAATTTTCCTTGAAGTCTAGCAACTGGCATTCCTAATCCTCTGCAGATACATCATCAGTGACACATAAACAACCTGTATTTGCTTCCTACCAGGCACAGCAAACAGATTTTTTTTCCTTTTTAAAAATTTATTTATTTTTAAAATCATCATCAGATGTTCCAAAGCAGGGGAGAATAGTTCACCCATTATAAGTAGATTCATCCATCTCTAAAAGCCTTCCTGATCAGCTCCTGAAGTCTAAAAGAGCAGAGCAGAAACTCACCCTGGGAAGCTTTCCATATCCCTAAAACAGGGAGTCATTCAATGGTTGTTTTAAGCAGGATCTGAAAGAGTGCCACCAGCAACACTAAGCTCATCTCTGAGTGCACACTAATGAACCACACAGAAAAATGCAGAAATGTTTGCAGCAGACTGTTTAGTATTTCTTGACATCTCAGTACTTTCATGGCCCTCACATTCACATTAATATGAATGTCTCAAAATCATTAATGGATGTTACCCTCACATCAGCCCTGAAAAATGGAGTTACCTAAATTTTGCAAAGAGAGAAACTAAGCTAAAGAGTAGGAAAAAAAACCCAAAAAAACCCACCACACAAACAAAAAGAAACTACAAGCAAAAAAACCTCCACAAAAAACCCACACAAAAAGCCTCCACAGAAAAAAAAAACCACAACAACAACTTCTTAAAGCTACAGAAAGAACATGATGAATCAAACTGTGATCACAGATCTCTTTAATCCTATCTGTTGAAATGTTATGAAAACATGATTAAAGGTTAGATTATGCTTTTCTGAAAATTTCCAGCTTTCAAAAGGAAAAAAAAAATCAAATCTATGTGTCCATATGTGCTTTCTATCCATATTGATGTCCTTTTTTGTATATAAAGCTCCCAACAGGAATGAAATTATTATTCTGTCCCTAACCCAGGACGAGATGACCATGATGCTGTTGTATTGGAAAGCATGCCAGATATCTGTGTGGTTTGCCATTGATCAGCCTTAATAAAAGATCACAAAAAGTCACAGCCTTGTTGGGTTTCTGCTCACGTTGTCCAAATCTTTATATAACACAAAGAGACAGGCTTTGCTTAGGGAACTCATAGTCAAAGAAAAGTGTAGAAAGTTTACTGTCAGTCCTGCCTTGAGGCCATAGAATATATTTGTTATTTTCTAACTCCTTTGCAGTGTTTCTGCAACCTCAGCACAGCCTCAAATTTTAGTTTCCTATTTATGAGTCTGCAAAGTCTCTCATAGCTTTGAGATCACTGTCACATTTTGTTCAAAAAGCTTCTAAAAAAAAACAACCAAAAAAAAAAAGAAAGAAAAAAGAATAAGAAAAAAATAGGAAAAAAGAAACAGAAGGTATCTTTTTCATGATGTATGATTATTCTTTGGTGAGAACCCATTCTCTTATATAAAAATCAACCCAAAACCCATGTATACACTAAGAAGCCCTGCAGAATTTAAATACAAAATGCCATTAGCCAAGCAGGTATCACTTCATGCAGCTTTCACAGCTACCTGCTGGGAAGACAACAAGGATCTTTGAGTCTCCTTACCTATCTATTGCTAATGAGCTAAGGTTACCTTGGTCAGCTAAGCCATCCATGTAATTCAGGCCCCTAGGCTTCTTGTGGCATTACTAGGAAAAAAAAAATATAGTAAGAATATTGAAGGAGCACTTTGCACTTCTTCCTATTGTGAAAGACTACTTCAAGATAAACAGGAAGAATTTCTGTCTCAGTGGTTAAGCTGTAGCCCTTTCAACCAGCGACAGAAAAATAAATAGAGAAAAATAAATACAGAAAAAACAAAAACTCACAAATAACAAAAAAACCCCACAAATAACACCAACAAGAAAAAACACACAACAAAAAAAAAAACAAACCACAAGTGCAGAGGACTAGAATGATCTGATTTACATCTTCTCATGAGATGACTGGATCTGTATCTACTTTTTTAAAATTTGTTACCCAAACTAGGAGTTGAGTTAAGAGAACTGTTGTCATAACCTTATGGTTATGACATGTCATGCCTTAAGGCATGTAGGACACTGCCTTAACAGGGACAGGCAAGGACAGACAAGGATAAACTTCACTGAAACCTGGAAACTCAAAGCAATTCAGTCCCACTTCATTTTTAGCTTGATTATTTCTCTGTGCACCCCGACATCACTAGAAAACTCTCGCTCTTGTGCTCCGAGCAGAACAGGCTCTTGACAGAAGATGGATGCCCCTGGCTCCCCCCTCACCTGTGGCAGGATGAGATCAGCAGCTGAAGCCCCTCAGCCGCTCTCATTTGACGTCACCCGTGACGAAGCAGGGTGGGGTGGGGGGGCCCAAGGCACCCAAGGGCTGCGCGGCCGCGGAGGGTGCAAGCGGGAGCGGGAGCGGGAGCGGGAGCGGGAGCTGGAGCGGGAGCGGCGGGTCCCGGGTGCCCTCTTGTGGTCACGCCTGGTACAGAGCTTCCGAGGGAGGTCAGAAGGGGGGGGAGAAAAAAAGGTAATTCGCCCAAACTACGAGCAAAATGCAAAGAACGGTGAAGCATGTGTTCTAAAAGTCTTTAAAAATACGTGCTCAAAAACAAAAAAAACCAAAAAAAACCCAAAAAACAAAAAAACCGAAAAAACAAAAAAAACCCAAAAAACAAAAAAAACCAAAAAACAAAAAAAACCCAAAAAACAAAAAAAAACAAAAACAACAAAACACCAAAAAACAACAAAACACCAAAACACAAAAAACAAAAAAAACCAAAAAACAAAAAAAAGAAAACAACCCAAACAACAAAAAACAACAAAAAACAACAAAAACAACAAAAACAACAAAAACAACAAAAACAACAAAAAAACAAAAAAAACAACAAAACAAAGCCCAAAAAAACAACAAACAACAAAACCAACAAAAACCAACAAAACCAACAAAACCAACAAAACCAACAAAACCAACAAAACCAACAAAACCAACAAAAACAAACAACAAAAACAACAAAAACAAACAACAAAAACAAACAACAAAAACAACAAAAACAACAAAAACAACAACAAAAACAACAAAAACAACAAAAACAACAAAAACAACAAAAACAACAAAAACAACAAAAACAACAAAAACAACAAAAAACAACAAAAAACAACAAAAAACAACAAAAACAACAAAAACAACAACAAAAACAACAAAAACAACAAAAACAACAACAAAAACAACAAAAACAACAAAAACAACAAAAACAAAAACAACAAAAACAACAAAAACAAAAACAACAAAAACAACAAAAACAACAAAAACAACAAAAAACAAAAACAAAAACAAAAAACAGAAAACAAAAACAAAAAAACAAAAAACAAAAACAAAAAAACAACAAAAAACAAAAAGCAAACAAAAAACAAAAAAAAACAAAAAACCAAAACAAAAAAACAACAAAACAAAAAATAAACAAAAAAACCCAAAAAACAAAACAAACAAACAAAAAAAATTGCTTTCCTTATCTGGCCTGCCAGAACTGATAAAAGTTTACAGTGGGCAACGTTAAGTTACCAGAGTGGTCTTCATTAAAATCAAATGCAAAACTTTGCTTGACTGCAGTCTCAACAGCTTTGAGCCTCATATGGTTTCCCAGGATTACAATGCATATTTTTTATAACCAGAATTAGCTTAAAGAAAGGTAGGATCTTACACAAGCACTAGCTAAGTAAACTCATGTGCCACCAGGAACAGCTGAGTTTATTTTCCCCAGTGACAGTGGTAAGGACAGGTTGGCTAAAAGGATGCAATAATCCTTGATTCAGGTTGAACACATGCCTTAGCAGAAAACCTAAAGCTGGACAGGCTAGAACCTGGAGATCCTGGCTGCACTTATCTCTTAGAATTGAAAGAGGCCTTACAGCCATTTTGCACTGAAAATCTGGAAAGGAAACTGAGCTTTCCAAAATAAGAAATGAGGCCATGGCAACTATTAGTCATGACTGCAAAACATCAAGATTTAAGCTCAATATTTCAAAAGACAGGATCAGAACACTTCCATCCCAACCATGCTGTTGTTTCACAAGTGCTCAGTGTCTTGATTCAGAAGTGATGTGAGACCTTCCTGGGTATGTGTCCACAGGAACACTTGTTAAGGCTCACAATTGCTTGAGTTGCCAAAGCAAATCAAAAGAATTAGAGCAGAAAACCCTCCTGAACAAGCTGGAGGCTCAACAATAATATATGGTTTGTAAATCCTATGCTAGTTTCTGGTATTTCTTTGGAGAACATAATGCTTTCGTTTGATTTAATTACTTACACACAGAATCTCTTGCGTTGACCCAAACAAGAAGAATGGGAACAGGGTTTGTATGGCAAACAAAAACCAAGTGCCTAACATTACATGTCTACTGGAAAGGGCATTCTCTGACAAAACCCCATAACTGGCTTTTTTGAGGGCCTACATGAAGCAACTTGAGCCTGGTTATTCAAAAAAATAGATCTGGATGATATGACTGTCCATGACAGGTTAATGTCATTATTGTAAACAAGTTGGGAATGAGTTCTCAGTCTCTCAGGACCTCTCTCACCATAACACCACGCAAATAGAAACTACCTAATATCAAACTGACACACCAGTTTTGGTAGTAATTTGTATCATTTCTTCTGTGAAGTCATGAAGAGGGAGGAAAACATGGAACAGCCTTCTGCAGGGCTCTGCAGGGTTCTGGTGGTGTTGAGGTTGGTGAAGAACTAGCACGTGGCTGCTCCTTCCACTGGGTCTTCTCAGACACCCTACAGTTGAACCCCAGCTATCATTTATCCTTTTTCACATTTTTTATAATGTGCAGCCAACTATGCACGTCTATGTTACGCATAACTTTTCAACCCTCCTAACCCTACCTTACTTATTAATCAAATATACAAAAGCCACAGGATGCTTGCCATCACCAAAGCAGCCACAATGTCTGCTCCAGTAGAACTGGCAGACTTCACACTTTACTTTCAAATCGTTGTATTTTCACTTTTCTCTCTGAAATCACAGAACAATATCTTTTAAATCCTTCTACCCTTTTACAAACTTCCTATGGTTTTGAGGGCATCACAGAGCTGTGGGACCAAGAGTCTACACCTCTGCCTTAAGTTAACATAATGCTTTTAAAAAATTACATTCTCATGAGATGTAAGTAATATCTTGACTCAGTGAAGTGATGTTTGACAACAGAAAATTATTTAACTAGGATTAGGGCTGCATGTGGTTTGGTCCAAGAGAGGTCTCTAGAGAAATTTCGTTTGACACATCCCTGAGGGAAATGACTACATAGAATAGATTCTGCCCAGGGTTTCTGGCAGACAGAGGAAGGAGGATGGAGAGGATTAGGACTTGCAGTGGGGGTGCCTTCTGTCACCACTGCAATATGCCTCTGGCTAGACAAACATTAGGATAAGGTTTTTAAGGAGCAGACTGACTTCAGGGAGTTCAGAATTGGCTGTGAGAATTCATGAGACAGCATCACACAGTACACTCCTGATATTTTCTGTTGCTCATTCAGCAGCAAATGACATCTGTTCCTGTCATTATGGTGCTAATTCACAGATTCAGCGTGTTCTTTAATTGCAAAATTAATTTTAATAAGTTAGAGCCTCTGTGCATGCACACTACTAGGTAAAAACCAGTGGGATTTTCTATTCTCTTTTCAAATGAAGGATATTGTAGATATTTTCTGAGGTTATTAGTACCTGCATAAGCATGGACTTTTAGTATTTGGATAACATTAAGTCGTTGATGTCTTCAGTTATCTATTTCATCTCCTGATGTCTCTGTTTTACAAGAATTACGTTTGATTAGTGTGTCCCTTTTGTTTCCTCCATGCTCCAATTGCATAGTACTAGGACAGATGTTTAAGTAATTGGGAGGATGTTTATTAGCGGATTTTTTTAGATAAAGTCTCAAGTCACAGGGGAATAGAACCGGAAGCAGTGAATATTAAATGACTTAAGATCACAGGGATGGGAGCCCCATCAAAAATCTGAGCTAGCGATAGCCATTTTAGCAAGAATGTGAGAAAGGATACAAAAGGAAAAAATATATCTAAAAAAAACCCCAAAAATCATAAAATGCAAAAAAACCACCAAAAAAACCCAACCAAACAAAAATTTTAATTAAAAAAACTTGTAGGTTTTATAATGAGGTAAGTTTGCAGTGCAAGACTTCTTTCTTAAGCAAACTGTAACAAAATTCCCTCTGAGGTATAAAAATGGAGGATTAAAGAAGGAATTAGCTTGGCTCCAGCTCAGGCTCATAAATACTAGAAATCTTTCACCTCAGAACTCTGACACTTTGGAAATCAAGACTTTTGCAATAAATTTGGGTTCTTCACCTGCTTACTTTGCACCTTATTTGGCCCAAGTTACACTTGGTGGATTCAATTAATCTCCGTCATGTTACTGCAGGCTTCAGAGAAATTTCATTGTCCCACCATTGAGTTCAAGGAAAACTGTTTGTGTTCATTATATTCTTACTGTCAAGACAAACCTGAGCTTGCAGCAGCTCTGAGCTGTAATTTTTAAGCAGAAATAAGTTCCTGGGAGAAGGAAAAATGATGCTGAAAGGGATGTGGAAGGTATAATCTTGAGCAACTACAGATAGTCATTAGGCTTTCTGAAATGACAAGTGGGGCAGGGGATGGAGGCAAGAACACTACCAGAAGAATTTTTCTCTTACATTTTGCCAGTTATTAACCAACACTACATAACCTGCAAACCAGTGCTCCCTCAGTGATTGTCTCCCCTATGGAAAACAAGATAGCTCAGCTTCATTGGACTTATTGTTTTCAGAGGGTCTTCTCCCAACCCTTTTCCCTATTCTTTCCATATTCCTTTTCCCTCCCACCCAAGCAGCATTTGTTGACTGGTGCACCCATGGAGCAAGAAGAAAGCTAATAATGGAAAAGTTGCTGCTGATTTTTCCCAAAGACCTATAATCTACTGCAATCACCACCAAAAGAAGTATCACAGCTACTCCTGTGCAATGGCTCTTACATGTGATTGGAAAGCTTGTGCTATTACTGTCTCATATTTTCTAGTTCTCATGACAGCAATGAAAACCTTATAATGTTGTTGGTTTTTTTTTTCTTTTTTCCTGAGAGCCACAGCTCCTGAAAACAAGTAATTACTTAATGATCTTTTATTTTCCTAATGACAGATGTTTCAAGCCCTTATACTTGCAGAGAAGCTTGAAAATGGGACTTGGGGGAATTTTAAAGGCTTTATAAAAATACCCTCAACATTCAAATAAAAAGAAGGAAAAGATTTTATTGTTGTTGTTGTTTTGATTTTTTAAACAAAATGGAGCACAAAAGCATCTCTGCAAAAAGAAATTAAATGCTAGAACTACTGATATTAAAAGGAGTAATCCTATCAATAAGATTTTAATCCTACTAGGATTGGATAGAAATGTTTTCAAAAGGAAGCTTTATACTTTCCACAACTATTTTTTGCTCAGGAAGAACCCAAACCCCTACATGAAGCTGTAACTGCCAAATTGGTGCTCTTGCACTTTCCCCACAAAAGCTGTGATTTTATCCACCACCTCTTCTATGAGATATTTTCTCTTTCTGAAGGCATCACAGCTACTACAGCACCCAGATCACTATCATGCCACCTCCAATAGGAGCTGCTGACACATGCAGTAGACATTAATGAAGCCCAGAGCAACAAATCGTCTTAAAAGCCAGTCTTGAGCAGTGCCCTGAAACAATGCAACAACTTACAGCCATTAACAAGCTGACCTAAAATAAACCATGAATTTCAGGGTGACTTGACAAAAAAGTTAACGTTTTTTTCTTTTGGCAAAAGTGGTTCATTTCCACAGAAAATACTAATTTCGCTGTAACCACAAATGTCTGTCAAATCGTTTCAATGGCAAAGTTTCCAACCAACACTAATCGTTAGTCACTTGAAAATGTACACTAAAACAAAGGACATTTTGATGTACATCTGCAGCCAATCAACAGACTAATTTGAAACAAAAGAAGTCCATATACAAGTTGGAAAAACAAAAAGACCAGCCAAACTGAGTAGCTGCCAAGAATAGCCTTGAGGGAACATCTGAATGACACCAAGATATGTTGTTCTTCACTTATCTCGAGCAAAGCTCTTTTGATTGTAATTAATTTCTACACTGTATCATACTTTCACCCTATCACAGTGAAAAAAACCCAACCCAGTCAACTCAAGTAAGCTTTATGGTTCTCAAGGATAGATCAGGTACACACTGGAAATGTCATCACTGCAAAACCCTCAGAAATATCTAATGTGTCTTACATGACATTCTGTTTGGAAGAATGTTTAGTTTAGAAAAAATCTCAACAAGACTTCACTGCCATCCAATTGCACAGCACAGAACATTTTATAGCAAGAACTATGAAAATTTTAATGTTGAGAGAAATAAAACCAATTTTTAACTGCAGTGGGGATCCTTCCCTCTTGGTTATAGTAGGGGTAAAATTATATTGTGTCTAGAGATGTTCCACAAAACTTCTCAGACTCTTACTCCCCATGTGAATTGAAGTAATTGCATATGTAACCCATGGCACAAATAACTCAAAAGAGTGAAGAAAGAAGCATCTGACCTGAAAAGGAACCAGATTTTCTTTTCAACTAAATTTAATGACAGTGAATACTTTTAAAGTAGTGAAATACAAATTGAACAGCATGATAGAGTAAAAATTACATTCAGCATCCTAAAATGCTGGTAATGAAAATGTAAATGCTTCCCAAGAAAAACAGGTCCTTGTTTGAAAAAACAACCAGACAACATAAATATTCCTCGTGGGAGTTCAAAATCTCTTTCTTGCTCATGTCATTCTAGAAAAACAGAGATCTGCTTAACTAATAAGTAAAATGGCTGACAGACTCTTTTCTTTCTCAAGCTTCAATCAATGCAGTTAGGAAGAAGGAAGGTGAGAATTTGTGAAGTATGCAGCTGCAGCTTCTATACATCTCAGGTAGAAATTTCTTCAAAACCCCAGCACATTGCATACAGGAAGGTCTATAACAGTTTGGAGTATAGACATGTAGTGCACATCTATCTGCAAGGGCCTTGCAATTTTTTATATATGCACTGAGAAAATAATCAGATATGTGGGTACTGCCAGAAATGGAGACCAAGCATCAGAATAGATGCTATTTTCCAATAATGAGACAACCATCATGCTAGCATGGAAAAGAAAACCTCAAAGGTCATGCAGTTTCTAAAACAGGTCCCATGAATTGCAAGATAACACTATAAAACCTGGCTCTTATTGAAATGGGAGTTACGTATACCAGCCCAGGATTTCTATGAACAGTGCTGGTAGTAGGACACTGAGAATTTCATTTCCTGGGAGCCAAGGAAGCTGTATCACATGAAGATTATAAAATTCAGTTTCTTGATCTGGTTGTTGACATGTTCATTTTGAGAATCAATTTGTTCTTTGGCTTGACTACATTAGGTGAGCTAGTCATGAGGGTCATGTCTCTCAAGTTTCTCATAGATCAGGCCACTTTCAAGCACTGCTGAGGTGTCTAAAAAATCACTGTGTGAGTGATCACAAAAAACATACCAGGCTTATTTTTTATCTCCTTTTCCAAGAGCCGCCTTGTTGTCTCTTGCCTTCCTTTTTTCCCCCTCTGAAAATACTGTGATTCACCACCTCTCAAGTGGCACTTATCCATGGGACCTGGCAGGATTGATCAAAAACTGGAAGTCTGCTTTGCTATTTTGAGACCACTGATTGCACAGGAGTAGCAAGTGGGAGCACCAGGAAGAGATCTGATGAAGCTCTGCCTAACACCAGTATTTGACTCACAAATGGACTTTGGGTTCCAGCCAGTCAGGCTTTACCATTTATGAAGGTCTGCAAGCACTTTGGAATGGAGGAGAAGAGTTCTGAAACACTCACACCTTTACAAGAACACCATCCAAGAGAGCAGCTCCCAAATAGCATTCTCCTTTATAACCTGATTGAAATAATCATCACACAGTCAAGCAGTTTTTTGGTTACACTAAAAGCAAAACATGCTTCCAGCTGTGAGAGATAATTACTGTTTATTGACTGGCTTTTGAGGACTTTCATGCTATATTTAGTTGTAGGGTTGTTTGGTTTTTTTTTATTTGCATCACAAGCATTGATGAAAAGGACTGCTGTTTAGAGCAGTCAGCTGTCTTCTCATGATTAACCTCTTATTTCATTTCAGAATATGTTTCACCTGGGCTTCAAGTGTTTCAAATGTACTTGGACTTCAAGATTAATCCTGGTCAAACTACCATGAGTTCTTGGTGAACCAGTAATTGCATTCATCAGCATTACCTACTGAGAGCACTCTGTTATAGAGTGCTGTTTGTTGCTTGTTTTTTCTATTTGAGTATTGTCTCAAGCACCAGAAAGGAGAGTTAATTATAACCTTCTCAATATGGAGGGAAGTTTTAGAAGTGACAGTACCAGCTTGAACCAGCATTCTATCCAGTTAAGTATTCCCCAGTGACATCTTACAATGGTCAGCATAGTTGCTTCCAGAGGCAGAACCAGAAACTATAAAACAAGCACAGAGGAGTTTCTAACCCCTCCATACCCAGTAGTTACAGGAGTAGTAGTAGTAGTACACCTTTAAGCCAGGAATTTTTAAATCCCTTCCAGGACATTTTTCTTGAATACAATTTCTGTTAGCCTTTATCTTTACTCCATTTGTTCTGTAGATGATATAGGCAAAGCCCAGAGACGTAGCGTTAAATGCAACTTGAGGTCCATGAGGACAGCCAAGGAAAGTCTGTCCAGGCTCTGCTTTCAGTGTTTTTCTCCACACTGGTGTGATGTGAGGACAATGCAACTGGAACTATGCAAAAAATGCAGTGGCAAGCAGCAAAGGTCAGACTACAGCTCTAGTGCCACAACTTTGGCAGTTTCAGACACAGGAAAGAGGAAGACACAAAGAACAGAGCAGTGAATCAAAATAATTAAAAAGTTTTGCTAAAATATTCTTCCTTAAACCAAGATGTTTTTCTTTGGAACTGGGCCTGAAGTTAAAGTCACCTAAAACTGAAGCATTTCATTCTGAAGTAAACAATGTCGCAACTGAAGCACTAAAAACTTTTTTTTTCTTGTTTTGCTGAATTGCTCCAAAGATTGTTTTCAGATAAACCCAAAACCTGTTTAAAATATTCATTAAGGTTCCAAATGGACTCATCACAACATGCCAATTGCAAAACTCATCCCTTTTCTGTACAGAAAACCTGATTAAGTTTCTACACAGCTCTGTGGAGGCCACATGACTAATTGTAGAATTAAATAGTCACAAAGCAGCAACAAGATCATGCAATAAAAATGTTGATTGTAAAAGATTCAGGACCACTGGGTGTTACAGAGGATGGAAAAGCAAAAATTGCCCATGATGTTATTGGAATCTATAGGAAGAGGCCAAATATATGTCCTCCTTGTGGATGAAGGGTTCAGAGTCAGATAATATATTGTAGAAATACATTTTTTGAGTAATATCACTATCACCAGGGTAACCTCACAGCAGCCCACAAGCTATTCTACATTCCCATCCCTGTACACAGCCAGGAAAATATAGAGAATTATTATGGAGTGGATTTATGGCTGCTATAAGGAAAAGAATTCAGAACCTTTGCTTGCAGGGGTCTATCTGCACTGAACACAAAGGTGGGAGCAACAGAAGAGTTATAAGACAGCCCTCTTAAAAGTGACTATTTAGTTGGTTTTACAGGAGAATTAAACATCAGAGTAGGAGGGACAAACTTCCCTTGCCATTAAAACTGGGATCCAGCCTGTCATCTGGTTTACTGTAGACAAAGGGGTTTATTGTCAAACTATAATCTCAATTGTTATTTCCTATATTAGAGCTCGGGCAGCAAGGTTTATGATCAAGGCACTATTTTGAAAAGTATTTAAAATTGGCCTAGTTCTGCCTCCCAATAAATTTAATGGAAGCCCTGTTGGTAACTTCAGTGGGAGGATTAGATCGATGATGAGTGCTTGTGAAAATCATATCCTAGGGCAGAGTGAGATTTAAGATTCTTAACACTCCTAAAATTAATGTATTAAAATTACTGGAGCATTCAAAAGCAGATTCAGGTTGATTTGTAGGGTAAGGGCATTTGTAGGGTAACGCACCATAACATATTAAGCAGACATTAATATTTTTAAGGCAGAATATGTCATGAAAATAACCACCTTGTCTGAATTCAGTCATGCTTGAACAAGTCACTGTCACCAAAGTAAATAAGATAGAACTTGAAGTCTATGAGTAGTTATGGTTGTGCTATCAGAGCAATACCTGCAGCCTCCCAATAGTATTGCCAGCAGAAGAGGCAAAAGTCTTAAGGCAAATTCTTTAAAATTCTCTGTAAAATTAATTCCAATCCTCTCTATCCCTCTTTAGAAAAGTTTGAAGGAATAAGAGAAAGAGAAAAGGTCAGTGGGTTTTTGTGCCCTCTAGTATTATAGAATTATTCAGTGCTAGTTTTCTAACCATGACTGGTGGCATCAAAAGATACAGTCTTACTAACTGTGGCTCAACTAAATAACTCAGGCAGAGTACCAACATCCTTCTCCAATACAAGATGAATATGACATAACTCTTCTCCACCATCTGACTGGATGGTAGAGAGACTACACCATCCACTATCTCCATCTTCTCCCATCTGATTGACAATTTTGCATTTTTGTAAGTGCTATTTCCCCAGGTTTATACCTTTTATTTTTACTTCTGAGACTGCTTAATTTCCCCAGCATGGGTTGAGAGTGTATAGCCTGCCTTTTATCTAACTGAACATCAGCTTTCTGCAAGGAAGGGAAAGCTATAACATCCCTCATAGTTACTGAGGTTTATTATTAAATGTTCACTCTTTGTGAGGCACTCGCTTCTCTGTTGCCCTGATTACCTTCACATCAAAATCATCAGCAAAGATCTGACCCTGATGGGAACAGGAGCAGGATCTGCAGTAATCAGTAATTAAGGCAAGGACTTATGTTCTTGGAGGCAGAGAAAAAAGGCTTTCACATTTACCCTTCACATGCATAAAGCAGTTAGCTGGTTTGGGGGCTTTGCACACTTCAGGAGATGTATTAGTAAGGTTCTTGCAGCTATTATAACAGCACATCAATAATCACCTCTGCTGGTGGAGGGGCCATATGCACTTTAGAACTATTAGTAAGGTGGTGAATTATTAAAATTCATCCCATTGGTTATTTGATCATTTTCAGTCAGAGTCTCTGTTTAGCTCCTCAACCCACAAAATCTACAGGGCAGATGTCACAGGGAGTTATTTAAACTTTGTGAACATCACATCATATAACTGCTTCAAACTAGGAAAAAATAATCTATTCTAAATACTGAAAGTCATGCTCTGGCACTTCTTTGATAAAACCTGTGAGAAGAATTCATTACATTAATCCAGGTTGCAGTAGGAAGGTGCCCACATCATCACCACTAGCCTCTCCTCAAATGACCAAAATATGAAGAAGCCTGGAGAACTTACTTTCACAATTAGAGGTCAAAGTTGAAATTACATGCAAAAGTGCCTATGTGTCTCCATAGGAGAAGGGAGACTTGGCTTTACTGCTCATTCATGCTGTATCTTGCCTTTAATGAATTACTCTAACTTCCAGTGAAGTAAACTAAACAGCTCCCATTGTCTTAAATAATTAATCTACTCCAGGAAATAGTTTCAGAACTTTTCATCACGACCAAATTAATTCAAGATGAAGAAAGAAAAGAAATTACTCAAGAAAAGCATTAAAACTAAATTCCATCTTCTGTTTTTAATATGAACGGGTAGGATGCTAGCCTGTGACATTGAAAAACTGGGCTCAGACCCCTGTGCCATTTAACATAACAGAAAATTTTTAAAGGAGGCAGAGAAATTAAAATGATAGAAGCGAGGGTATGGAGAGAATACACAACCACTGTTCAAATTCTGCCTGGATGCCCATAGGGGTCTGGTAGATTGCTCTACCATAATGTAACAGAAGTCATTCAGGACATGAGTTACTTCATATGACCAAAAGACTCACTAGCAAAAGTGTCTATAGGACTAGCTGGGCATGTTAGAAGTTAGTCTTGGATTTGGGCATCTAATTCTCCTCTCTGTCCAGAAGCCTTTTACATTAATCAGTCCAGAGCTCAGTTTTCTCCATCAGGAACAAAGAAACTACAATTTCCTAACCTAACAAAGTGACTCAAAGACAAGCCTGCACCAATACCCCCTCCCCCCCCCCAAAAAAAAAAACCCAAGCCAAAAAAACCCAAACTTAATTCCTGAGATGTAAACAGGTGTTACATTTATATCAGAAAGAGAAATAAACTTAAAAGGTCCACATCTCTGTTTCTGTGTGAACCTCCATGAACTTCCCCCTTGGATTATGCCTTTCTTGCTGTGTTTACAGGAAACTGAAAAATGATCGTATGGAAGAACACTACTTCTAAAAAGCTTCAGATTGCAGATAATATAACAGATAGCTTAACAGATATTTTAATGCTTCTCTGACTAATGCTGTATTTCCTAGTAAATGTATAAATATATCATTGTTAAATAAACAGTCCTATAACTTCTTGTAATTACACACAGCTGCAAAAATGTGTTTCTCAAATGTCAGGAAGAAACACAGAACTTTTTGCCTTTTCAGATTTCCCCACATCCCTAGGAAATCTATACGGAAGCTTGAGCTGGAATATATATATCTTTCCCCATCATTAGAAATTAATTTTTTTTTAAGCTGTTACTGTGCATTCACTACAAATGGTGAGTATCTTTTGCCCTTTCCCCAGAGACTTTGGCTAAGTTAAGCTTTTCACAAAGGTTTTAATTAAAGAAAAGAGGATTGGAAGTCAAGGTTAACAATCACATGTGTCAGCTTCCCTTGAGATCCACAAGCTCACCATCTGCAGACAGCTCTGATACACCTTACCATTTTAACTCAATGTGGTACCTTACATGTCTGAAATGTATTGAGTTTCAAACAAACAAACAAAAAAATCAAGTAGGATCATAAACTCACAGACACAATTTAGAATGAAAGATGGCTCTAAATTAAAGCCTTGATCCAGACTCTGAACTACTGTAGAAAATCAAATCCAAATCTATTCCCTCAAAAAGTAGTAATGAGAGCTTTACAGATATTTTAACACATATAAAATATTTTAAAATATATAACATCTTGCTTGGCTTCTTTCCTTAGAATGAACAAAATCAAATCCCAGTCCAAACTCTCTATAAAATCTGAAAAATTTTTTATCCAGCTCCAGGGTTTGACAGTTTTTAACTCCTATTTGAATTCTATGCCAAATAGGCAGTAAGACTTCTGTTTTCCAAGCAGACCAAGATTTAAATGCCGAAATATCATTGAAATGAAACAAAAACCCCAACCAAACAAACCACAAACAAAACCCAAAACAAACAAACAAAAAAGCCATAACCAAAAAGCACTCATTTCAAGATATTAGAAGGCTTGCTACTTATCTGTTCATTAAATAACATACTATTGCAAAGTTTTATTTCTTTCTTTCTACTGTGCAGTATAAATGCCATTATTAGAAAGGGGTAAATGTCATTAAATGCTGATTTTTTTTTTCTGATCAGAAATTTTCAAAATACTGACAAAACCTCTTGCCTGTTGTAGATGAGATGGACTCTGAACCACCAAGAGAGAACCATAAATGTTCTAAAGTTTAGTTGAGCTGTAGAGTTTTGATCTCACCTGATTAGGATAAAACTATATTTTCTCACAAGATACTCAACATTTCAACTACAAAATTCTGTCACTGCCTATCCCTGAAATCTTGTCTCTGCCATAGAAATGCAGGTCAGGGTTCTGAGTGCGTGGACCAAAAAGAAGGGCAAATGGAACAGGAGGAAAAGTGTGTGGGACTACTTAAGGCTCTAATCCTGAAGCATCCTCTTTCACAAGCTCAAAAACCTCGTGCATAATACTCCCCACATGTAGCCCAAGAGGATGTGGCTGACAATTTCCAGGTGCAATGAAAATCTTCGGAAAGCATCTCAAAAAAAGGAAAGCCTTTCATGAACTTTAATTCTTGACCTTCAACATTCCTTTACAAAGCTGAGCAATCAGAGTAAATACCTAGCAAAAATTTAGAAATACATTTTGTTCACAGGAGTTTTCTGTAATAGATAAGCCAGGCACTATTTTTGCCAGAAGCATAGAGAACACAGTGGCTGAAAAGAGCTCCTCCAGCTTTTAACATCCACTAATATATTTCAACAAAAATCTTTCCTTTCTTTGTATTTTGCTTTCAATAAAAAGATAAACAGCATCTTTGTGCTAATATACAGATTGCCAAATGGAGTTTTAAATAGAGACAGGATGCTTTGAGCTGGATTCTAAAGCAGATGGAAGCCAACGTAATTGTTGGAAAATGAGGCTGACATTCGTGTTTTCTGACATATATATCTGAGGGCAGACTGCATCATTCTGCTCCTCCTGAATAGCTGGGATTTGGGCCAGAGACCTGCAATAGTCAAGTTGAGAGGACATAAAGGCAAAATGATGCCGTGCAAGGGGAATATTGCATGACTCCCACGACCTAGTGCAAATGCAGGAACAGTGCTGCTTCATTGCTATTACTTACCAGAAAAAGAACCCGGTCTTCTTTTCTCAGATGCTGAACTTTTAGACTTTTCTCTCTGCTTGTGAAAACTCCAGGGACACAGGACTGCCCAAAGATAGTATAAGTTCTGCTATTTGCAATCTAGCAGTAACAGGATTTGAAGCTCAATACATTAAAGAATCTGATGAAATCTAGACCTGTTTAATAATGGAAATTCAGGTTCTTTTCCTTTGTTCATTATTTTAGTCACAACCACTTTCTTGAACAAGCTGGAGAAAAGACTAAGTTTTCTCTGTTACAAGACCAGTGTTTCATTACAGGTTACTCCTTGCAGAAAATAACAAAAAGCCACAATGTCTTTCTGTGGGTACAGAATCATAGAATGGTTTGGGTTGGAAGGGACCTTTAATGATGATTTAGTTACAACCCCCCTGCATAGACAGGGACACCTTCCACATGAACAGGTTGCTGAAAGCCTTATCCATCCTGGCCTTGACCACTTCCAGGGATATATGTGCCAATTAGCTCAACAAGGCAGGAAGAAAACAAGCTACACCAAAAATCTATTTTGTTCAGATACAGTTTGCCTCAGGAAAAAATTTATTGGGCAGAAGGTTCTTTCAGCTAACATGGTCTACAATGTTTAGAAACTTACTCTTACATGCTTTCCCTAAGCAGGAACTCCCAGAGGAACTCCATCTACCCTCACACTTTTTGCCATCTGCCTCACAGTTGCATGAGCAATGCATTCTTCCCTTCAACCAAAATCCCTCTTTGTGCTCAGAGCCTTTATGAGGACCAGATGTTCTTGGGTCTCACTAGACCTAAACCATACAGATACAGCTGTCAGTAATATAATTAGGCATAAACAGGTCTCATCTCCCCTTCAACAGCTGTTCATCTTATGACCAACTGGTATGTCCAGACATCTTAAAATTTTCAACTTGACAGTTAACTTGCAAGTGTCAAGAAGAAGGTGGTGTATATGTATAGATTTATAAGAAGTTCCCTTCTTCGATAGATGTCTGGCCTTTAGGACATATGCCAAGACCAGAAATACACATTCAGAGACTTAGACTTTTCTCTGTTAAAGCAATGCACGCAGACACCAGTTCATCCAAATTCAACTCTCTGACCTAGGAGCTAGAATACCTTAATACAGTTTTATCTCAATATTATCTTGCAATAACTGCTACAAACATATGGACTTACTCACAGAAGGCTTACCTGTTGATGCAGTGTAGTTAGGAATCACCTTTGTCCATTACTTTTTGCTTGTTCCCTTCTGAGTCCTGCTTTCATTCTGCAGGCACTTACATCTCTTTACACACACACTTCTCTGCAGTCTGGGTGATGCACTTTCTGACTGCCATTTTTCTGACACAGCTGACACCACCTGAACTGAAGGAGGTAGGAGGGCTCCTTTGGTCAGGACAGGAGCAAGCTTCATCCTCTGAGAACTGAGGTGGGGATTAGGCATTTCTGTGTATTCCTGTAGGCCTGCACAAACACAGACATAAACCCTATGAACAAGTGGTAAAGAAAACAAAAACCTGCTGTGCTGTCAGAGCTCCATGTTTCATACAGAAAAGTACATTAGGCAGTTCTGGTAGTTTGCTGGATCAGAGGTTTGATGTACTTTATCATCACTGCATCATCCCGGGGTATCAAATGTGGCATTGAGTTATTTCCACTACCTTAGGATAACCTGGAGAGTGCACACTTTCAGTGATCAGGACAGTCCTTGCCACTGGTTATCAAGCTTACATTACAAATACATAACTCATTTTTGTTTGATGAGGTCCATGAGCTCTGCAAACTGCAGTCGTTCAGGTGAGGCAAGCTGAGTGCATAAAACACATGATGCAAACCTTCCACGTGGTCATCTTAATTTAATTAATTTATTTGAAGCACTGTCTTTATTTAAAATGCTAATTACATCACTTCAACTGCACTAGAGCATTAGAGAACCTGAGGGAGAAGTGGGTGCCTGGCCAGCTCACTATCACAGATGAGTGTTTGGAGAATGTGCCAGTTGCCTCATCTCCCAGGACCAGCTCTGGAAATCCATCAGCATCCAGCTATGGGAATGGTCCAGCCACATATGCTCCACTAACAATTACACTAAAAGCCACAAGGAGCTTCTAAGAAGTGTCTACATCATTCTGCCCTTAAGGTGTTCTGCTCAACTTTTACACTGTGAAGGATCATAGCACATGCTTCCCAAGATGATGGAAAATCTTGCTTAAATTTCAGGGATCTGTGGACCAAGAGTGGCGAATAACTCCTCTATTGCATTAGCCTAACAAGCTCAGTTCATCTGACTGTGGGATTCAGGGTGTCTTACCATTCCCTCCTGACATCTCAATCTTTTGAACAAACTTAGCAAAACTCTTGGCACATGACACAAGCCACAGGTATCTGCAAACCAAACCACCTGTTAGCAGGTAGAATCCTTAATTTTCCTCTCAGGGATTGATTTTTAAACATTTTCCAATGTACATTATTCCCTTATTGAGTGAACAGCACTTAGAAACCAGACAAGCAATTGAATTGTTATTATATTGAATTATTATTGAATATATCTCACTTTTTTGGAAAAATGAGACACACTTCGCTTTCTTATTGCATCTCTCCTAGCCATTTATTCTGTTGGTTTTACTGTTACAGTATTATTTATATGGAAAAGTACAAAGAAAAGCATAAAAACAGAACAGCAAAGCCTATTAAACCCACATCCGACAGGTGTAAATGCCTGGATGAAATTTAAGGCACTGAAGAAGGAGGACAGGAGTGCACAAGTCTGAATAAAACAGGAACCAGAGCTAGCCAGACAATGTTCCAGCACCACATATTTTCACTGGGAAATGGCTCTCACTGCAATGTTCCGCTGGAATTAATTTGTTCAGAGAAAGATCAGCTTGTAAACTGATTACTTCCTTACCCTTAACCCCAGAAGTCTTCCTCACCACATGACAAACAGCTGAAACCCTGGAAGCACCCACAGACAAGTCTTCAGTTCTTCCATAGGTCTGCTTCACTGGTGCCACCTCCCAAAATGCTCTGGGGTCCCTGACTTCACTGCAGATCATCCTTGGCTCTGTCAGCTTCTTGGCAATGGCTATGGGCCTGGGAAGTCCTCAATATAAGAGCCTTTCTCCACACAGCTAGCTCCTTTGCCTTTTTTTTCCCCTAAGATGAGAGGCTGGCTGCAGACTAAAACCTTAAAAAAAAAAAAAAAAAAAAAAGACAGGTCATCTAAGCTGTAATGCAGGTGCAGTTTGAAAACCTCTGGATTTTTATCAAAACAGAAAATTCTATGACTGCTCAGCTCCAACTGAGAAAAATCCCAAGCTCCTAGCTCTGTCACAGATATGGAGATGTCAAAGTTTCATTGGGTGAGGACATAGAAAATATCCTTTTGTGCTGAAAAACCATAACTGAGAAAATTTCTTACCTGTTGCAAATCATATTTCAACAAAGGCAATAAGAAAGCTGAAACACCTGAGCATGGGGTATAGAATATGGGCAGCTTGTCCACTCATGACTTGACCATTGCTGATTATCTTTCAGCCTACACAAATCCTCTTGGCTGAGCAGTGTGAGTGCCACTGCCTCTCCGTGTAGGAAGATGTGATGTGAAAGAAGGGCCCACCAAACCAAAAACAACCATCCTTCTGTAGATGAGGCTGAGGAATGACCCTGAACTCAAAAAAAAAAATGCTTGTAAAGTTCAAAGAGCTTCTGTTGCGTTAATTCAAACACTTGCAGGTAATTGCAGGCAATCTAAATTCCAATTCAAGGTTAGAGAAGTCTGCATAAATGATTCTTCTTTAAGAGATCAGACTACACATAATTTAGAGAACTAAAGTATTTATGACTGGAAACAAGCCTGTTTGTTAATTGTTAACTGATGAACTGAATGCTGAGTAAGGTCATGTTTTGAAATAAGATATGGAAAAGCAGTAAAGCAGATTTAACAGCTCTAGGAAAAAAAATCTAAAGTATCAAAATAAAAAGGAAAAAAAAGATGAAAGTGGCTTAGGTCAGGGTTAGTGCTTGATGAGGACAAGGGGAATACAAGGGTTTTAGAGTAGGTTTTCCTTTCATGTCAAAGTAATCACCTACTAATTAGTACATTTGACGGGCTATTGCCATACTGTATGTGTGCATCCCAGAATTATAGCTGGCAAATAATTCTTGCTTCTACTGTAACATTTGGAAAGTTTCACAAACATTGAGCAATATGAATCTGGTATTGAAAGAGAGTCCTGGGTAGGGAGAAGGGTTTGGACAAGGAAAAGTGATAGTCTTGAATGGGTGTTTGGGGAGAAAAAACACCCTGGAGCAAGCAGAAAATCCAGGCAATGAATGTACTCAGGATCCTCAAATATTCTTCTTCTTCCCTGCTGTTGACTTGGCTAACAGAGACAATGAATTGTATAAATGCCCTGTAAGAAATAGAAGAGATTACTTCATTATAAGAAATTGCACCATCTGAGGACCTTGTGGAGAGAGACAAAACAAGAAAGCAACAGAGTTGAGATCTTAAAACACAGACCCTACATATCTGGTACTACATGTAGTACCGAGTCCTCCCATGGGGTACTAAACAAAAAGGCTTTCTGAACCCCTCCTGCAGTTACCACTCCAAATCAGAAGTGAAGGACCAAAACTGTGGCCCAATTCTGGATGTTACTGGAAGAAAACAGTGATGTGGACTCAGCCTAATGTCACAGAGGAGGAATGAATACTTTTTTTTTATTTTTTTTTTTATGGATTCTGTTTCTGGCTTTATCAAGTGCATTTCACCTTCCACCGATAAAAACTGTGTGCACAAGAGGCCCCAGGGAGGATGCACTTAGGATGAACAAGAGTTCATCCTGATTTAGAACACACTTGGGAGGCAGCCTAAATATTCTCAATCTGACCATTATTGCTGTCACTAAACACCTGAAAGCTTAAAATTACAATTACAGACCTACGTCCTAATCAGATGCTATTTCCTTTTAGCAAACTATCCTTCCATCACAGGGAACACATCTAAATCAAATAAAAATATCCCTACATAGTTCTGCATCAGTACTTTCAAGACCCAACATCAAGACCCCTATCCCATCCCTGTGGACTGCTGCAGTAGGAAATAAGATCTGTGTATTGTTTTTGCATCTTCCCCAGTCTTACTAGAGCCTTGCCTTCTCCCCAAGTCCAAGGGAAGTGTAATCTTTGATCAACCTTGTCCAGGAAGTTTTGTTGCCTCTAACCTACTAGCAAGTTCTTTCTGGATCAGCGTTTCAGGGTATTTTGGCATAAGAAGTCTGTGTGGATTCCTGACGGAGTCTAAAATGGGAAGATGATGCAACGCAGGGTAGAGACACTTAAGATGGCTCTCTGCGTGAGCTAACATGGGAGTCAGGGCTGACTCCAAGTTTACATCATGCTTAGAAACTTAATGCTGTATGTAATACCCACCTGAGCTAGCATTACTAACTCAGTGTTTCTGTGTTGAACTGTATTGCTCAGCATGGACATGAAAAACAAGAAACAAACTTCCTCCCAGTGCTGTATTACCCAAGACAGCATTCAAATGGCATTCCCACCCTCCAGCTGGTGTTTGAGTGAAGATCTCTACAGAGGAAGATAGCATGTCCTTGAAGAGGATATTCCCTCAGGGCATCAGTTGAAATCCTCTCTCCTGCCCTTAGAAACTCTTCTCACAAAGTATCATCTCACAGCTCGGAAGCACTGGCAGCCGGTGATGAATAAATCATACCCATAAGCTCTTTAATACAAGTCTTGCTCCTACCTCCTAATAAATGAAAACACTATGTTTCCTTTCATAAGAAATGCATGAAAGTCTGCCATTCATAAAAAGATTCAATTAAACATATGAAGCATATCCTGCTGTGACCCACATTTCAGTAACAATGTGATCTTCTTTCTTGAGTGGAAGTGGGACTTGTTCAGGCAACTTTTGGTTTTGATTTTTTTTTCCCTAAAACATACCAGTCACCTCATTCAGAAACCCTAGACAAATCTTTAAGACTAATTCTACAAATACAAAATAATTCTCCAGTGCTAAGGTAATAAATACAACCATTTATTTGTATAAAGGCTGTCAAATCATTATTTTCCTCCTCGAAACAGGAAAAAAGACTCTTTTTTCCTCTTAATGGCAAATATAGAGAAATTTTGCTTTAGGCCAATTAGATCAGACGGAATAATGGGGAAATTATTCACAAGATCCTCCTTCCCCCGGGGTTTTGTCTTCTAAATAACTATATTCAAGTCTGAAGGTAAAAACCTGTTACTTTAAGAGTTGATTTTGCAGAAGTATTTTAAACATCTTTTGCCATCTTTCATTTCAACAGTCTGAGACAGAAAAGTGAGGAACTAAAGGAAACTGATTTGGCATAAGAGAATCTAATATCACTAACTAGAGAGCATAGTCCACAAATGTACTACCTCACCTTCAAATTCCTTCCTTAGATAGCTGAAATCACAAAAGAGGTTATTTCAATGTCATCAAAATGCTTTATCCTAATCAAATAGATTTCACTGAAAATATTCAAAGCAATTACTGAGCATTTATCTTTCTAATACTTTTTCTGAAGAACAGGATCATTTAATTAGGGAATTAGATTGAACCCTGGCTCACTGAAGTCAATAGGAGTCTGCTAATAACTCCACTGGTGCCAGGGTTTAACCTTTACATTTCAAAAGGACTGCATATCTGCTTAAACAAGTACGTAAGTATGCTGATGCACTGGGTCCTAAACCTCCAGTTTCTGTATAAAGTTCTGTAGAACTCTCTATGGGGGTAAAAATTCATTAATTTTTAGAAATGGGAAACTGCTTCCTGTTTATTTCCCTATTGAACACTAGTGTCCTGCTTTCAATTGCTTAGAGAAACTAAGTGGATGGTTCTTACCATTTCCAGTCAGCTAAAGGATTTGTTCCATTATGTGGAAGATGCCATAGTCTTAACCAACACATACCTAAGGGAGCAGCAGAGCATGACCAGACAAAAAACTCCTAAAAAAAAGCTGGATAAAGGAAAATTCCTCAATGCCTCTCTTCTGCAATTCAAACTACCACAAGCAGCTCTGACTTACTCTGCTCTCCCACCATGGCCCCCCACAGAAAAAAAGCCTAGTGCCAGGTCACTGTTCTTAACTGTTCATCACAAGGCAGCCTTTGGTACTGTACGTGTAGGTTCAAGACCTCTCCCAAAGCTGCAAGATGAAAATCACATTGTGAGCAGCAATGACACACCAGCACAATACAACTTTGTTTACATAAAGGCGAAGCTCAGCTGTGCAGGATACTGAATTTGCCTGAAGAACAGTCCAAAAATTCTCACAGAAGCTAAGGCAAGTCTTACCACATCCCAATTTGCAAGCAAAGCACACTTCTTTAACCTTGCCCTTTTCTCATTCTACAAGAATACAGCTGTGGATAGTTTTGAAACAAAACCCATACAAAATGGTACAAACAATAGCACGTACATTTGTCCTCCAGGGGCAAAACTGAGAGACTAAACAACACGTAACAAACATTAACTGCATCACTTTTTACAAACAGCAAGATGCTTAGAGGTTGACAGTTGCAAAAGCCATGGAGGCAAGCAGCACTCTGCTCCATGAACCAGCTGTTCAGACCACATTAAACTTGCTGACTTGGAACTACTGTGCATTGCCCACAATCAGGATTTAATATGATCAGGTGACCCACATAGTGGATGAGGAGAAAGGCTGTGGACATTGTCTATCTAGACTTTAGTAAAGCCTTCGACACCATCTCCCACAGCAATCTCCTTAGAGAAGCTGGCAAATCACAGCATAGACAGATGCATTCTGCTGGGTTAGAAACTGGCTGGAGGGTTGGGCCCAGAGAGCTGTGCTGGCTGGAGTTGACACCTGGTCACCAGGGGTTTGAAACCTCTCTATTCAATATCTTTTATCAATAATCTAGATGAGGAGATTGAGTGTTTCCTCAATGGCCACGCAGACAATACCAAACTGGGCTGAAGCATTGCTGTGCAGTAGGAAATAAGATCCATCTATTGCTTTTGCATCTTCCCCAGTCTTGCTAGAGCCTTGCTTTCTCTCCAAGTCTAAGGGAAATGTAATCTTTAAGGGATCTGGACAGGATGGGCTTAAGCCATTTGTATGAGGTTCAGCAAGTCCAAGTGACAGGTCCTAAACATCAGTCACAACAACCTCAGGCAATGCTGCAGGCTTGGGGGAGAGTGGATGGAAAGCTGCAAGGCAAAAAAAAACCTGGGGATGCTGGTTGATACCTGGCTGAATACAAGCCAGCGGTGTGCTCAGGTGGCCAAGAAGCCCAACAAGACCCTGGCTTGTATCATAAGCAGTGTGGCCAGCAGGAGAAGGGAAGAAATGGTGCCCCTGTACTTGGCACTGGTGAGGCCACACCTCAGGTCCTGCGTTCAGTTCTGGGCCTCTCACTCCAAGAAAGACATTGAGGTGCTGGAGTGTGTCCAGAGAAGGACAACCATGCTGGTGGAGGGTCTAAAGAATAAGTCCTATGAGGAGAGGCTGAGAGAACTGGGATTGTTTATTTTGGAGAAGAGGAGGCTGAGGGGAGACCTTATTGCTCTCTACAACTCCCTGAAAGGAGGCTGCCATGAGGTGTGAGTTGGCCTCTTCGCCCAGGTGAGTAAAGGTAGGGCTGGAGAAAACGCTCTGGAGTTGCACTAGGAGAAGTTTAGGCTAGATATTATGAAAAAATTATTTACTGATAGAGTGGTCAGGCACTGGAATGGGTTGGGTTTTTTGTTTGTTTGGTTGTTTTTTTTTCCTCTGGGGTGGATTATTGAACTCAGTGATTTAAGAGGTCTTTTCCAGTCAACACAATTCTGTGATTCTGTGAATACTGGAAATGTAGTCAAGATAAAGTAACATTACTAAAAGAAGACATATTTCTTTTATGTTTTCCACTTTTTTCCACAAAGCAATTGCCTCACATCAGAGACACATATCAAAAGAAGTGCTCAGGGATATCCATACTTAAACTCCAACCTGATTACAGCATCCAGGTGACCAGAGCACCTGTGCAAGTTCCTCCCTGATCTTCCTGTCAGAGCTGAGGCATTCAGTCCCAGGAATCTCCATGACTGCCCAGCAGTGTTAACAGGTTTCAATGAAATGCCTCATTTTACCATCCCTCTTTGGCATGTTCTGTCAACAAGAGCCAAAGGTTTCTATCCTCACACTTCAAATGCAGCACAAGTAAACTGCACTTGGAGAAAAGAGTTTATGATTAAAGCAGAACAAGGCTTCAACATGTGCAGGAATATGACTACTTGATATGCCTACTACTAACATTAATTACAAAACTAAACGAAAGCTGTTAATGAAATATCTAAGTATAAGTCTAGATACTTCTAGTGTTAAAACACAGTAAAAAATGGATCAATTTCTAATAAAACTAAACCAACGTCTTTGGAAAATATGTCACAGTATTATTAAAAATGCAGTTTTTCAAACTAGCAAAATTCACTGAAGTTCCACTCAGCCTAAAACACAATAATAACAGAGAGTGAATAATAATTCAGTCACAACTCATTCATATAATGCCTTATTTTGACACACAGAGTAAGCAAATATCAGCATTACCTCATGAAGTTTTGATTAGTGTTTCCATGAATTAAATGAATTGGTTAGATTCATTGGTAAAATTAAATTTGTAAAATCAAATGTAAAGGTTACTACAAAAAGCTAAAGCAAGAACCCATTACACATCTCAGTTGAACTAAGACTGAGAAATGCTTGCTGGAGTTTATTGTTAAAAATCACCATTTATAAACATAATGAGTGAGGTCCTGAGAAAAACCTAGTTTATCACCCTGGAAGTTCTAGGAGAACCTGCTAGAGGCAAACTGCAGTCCCCAGTCCCCAGAAACAGCTAACAGTTTCCAAGAACAAGTCACCAAGGACATCTTGTCATCTCTGCTTCTGGTAGCTAAGGGCAGCACTACACATGCTGAGCAGGTTAAGGACTGCTCCCAGGAGAGGAAGATAATCTGCTATCTGGACATCCCTTGTGCATGGTGGGGGTCCTGGAAGAGAGATGCCATTTGCATGAGAATGGAAAGGCAACTTCAGAGCCTGCCCAGGCAGTTAGAACACCACAGTTAAACACTGTGAAACTTGCTTTGATAAATTTCTCCTTCCAAACCCAATGTAATCAGCTTTTCACAGAATGGTAGAAATAGAGAAGTTTCTTTTTGTTTGCATCTCTGGTAACTGAATATTGACATTAAACTATATGAATGCAAGCATTCAGAACTTAGGGCCTTTTTGTACCATTTTGATTGTCTTTTTTAAACCCTAGCTCTCAGCATCAGCCAGTTACAGATATACATGTATGTATTACTGCTATTCTGCTCTTTGCTATCCAGTATTTTAAGGTCATCTACAGCACTAATCCTGTTTCATATTTTATTAAAAACTACCATTCTCTTCCACAAAAAATGTTATGTTGATCTCCTAAAACCCCGCTGGCTCCAGCTGTAATTCTCTTCCATTGTGGATTTAGTCTATAGCGCATCATTACAGCACCAGTTACACTTGCTTTAATAAAAATAGGGATGAATTAGTCTTTAGTTATCAATTGTACCAAAGGGCAAGGTAATGAATAGTTAAACAGACATGAGTATAAGGCCACTCATGTAAAATGAATAGCGTGGGCTACCTGCTTGAAAACCTTATTAAACCTTTAGTTGTCTCATCCTAGTATCAACAAGACCAAGGCAGTGAAGTTAACAAAGCTTTTGTAAGAATGCTTTCTACAACAGGCTTAATGCCTCCCCTTAGCATTTCAGGATAAAGCCACAATTCAAGCTTCAGAAACATAAGCAGTCACGTTTAACTTCTCTAGGTCAGCGTTTTACCTTCATCCAGATGGAGGATGTTAATATCGGCGTCTGAAACCTTCCGGCCCTTGGTGATGTGCACACCACTGCCAGTGCAGCACTTTGAAGACGAGAAGCACCACACACATCAGTGGCAAATGGGTCAGACTGAATAAAGAACTTACTACTCAACCTGCCATCCACGTCACCATCTTTTAAACTCAGACACTACCTTTTACTCAGGTATTACGTCTCTGCCTTATTCTTCTATCCTGCCTTATGTCGCCACTACTGTAGATATCAGAGACAAGATACAGGACTAGATGGATCTGGCCCAGATATGTCACTCTTATTCAACATGAAATTTCATTGGCAAGCTCATACATCTTGAGCTTTACAGAATACATACACTACTTTTGTATATAGCTGCTAGCATGATTCAACAGCAAGGTATCCAGGGGTCTGAATCTTTACTCCACAGATTGATCTCTAGGGCCTCTACTGCAGAATCAAGAGTAATCATTTTGCCAGTTCAGATTTGCTACTCTTGTGTTGGGATTTCTACCGAGTCAAATAGTGCCTGTTCTCCCAGGTTTGACATGAAAGCAGAGGTCAGCACGAAATCTGCATAAAGAATTTGAGTTAATTAAGATATAAGGTTATTGCCTGGCTATTCCTAGTCAAGATTGCACATGTAACAGTAAATAATCCCACACTGGAAAGATAAAGTGTTAGTGATCAAAGCAGCACAGCATAATTTAAGAGTTCTGCATTAGACAGAGGGCAAACCAGGAATAATAGCCCTCAAACATCCAAGGTATTTATCCCTGGAAAGAAGAGCTCTGAACTTGTTTGCAATTATATTCTAAATATCATAGGAGCAGGTGAGGCAAGTCTTTAAAAATTAGTTTGTATTGGTCTGGAAATAGAGAGTCAGGATAAGGGTAAAAGAAATAAAGTAGTATAAAAATAAAATAATAAAATAAAACAATAAAAATATAATGAAAATATAAATAAAATTTAAAATAAGCAAAATAAAACTAAAAAGAAATAATAAAATAAAAATTAAAAATAATAAAGAATAAAAATAAAAATTTAAAGTAATTTAAAATTAAAATGTAACAATTTCAAAAATAAAATATAAAATATTAAGATGTAAATAAAAATGGAAAAATAATTAAAAATAATTTTTTTTAAAGTACAGTAAGAAGCCCTAACTGCCGATAGTTGAGCCACTTAATCACACCTTAAAGCTGTTAGGTGTTCAAGTCAGGAAGGACAGGGCAGAAAGTATCTGGCAAGAGCTTGCCATCACAGAGTACTTTGATGTTGGGCCCTCCTCTCCATCTTGGTCTCAGAATCCAAAAGCAGCACATCACTGAACTCTGTGGACTTCAAGCCTCCCATCTCTAACAGGAAAAATATGCCTGCAGGACCTTCAGAGAGTAAATTAAATTTTTACATAAATATCTGGTCATTGAGTTAGAATGGAATTATAATAGCATTTGATTAATTTTTCACCAATTGTTTCTGCTCTTTCAGCTAAAAATTGACCTTACATCTTACTTATTACTTCTCATATGTTATTAAGCCTCCCCAGCATTGTGGGAACAGGTGGAATTGGGTGCTCAGAAATACTGACAACAACAAAAAATATATTTTCCAGCACATCAAGAGATCTGAGACCCATCTACATCTATAGGTATCACGGCCTGAGGAGTCTTTCCTGCAAAATTGATATGAAACCTGTTATCATACGGTGCTAAGTTTTGGAATGAAGTGTTACATGGCGGGCACATAGGAATACAGATTAGCTACACACACATTTCATGAACAAACTCAAAAATGCTGTGTCTGCTTTTTAAGATTTTATTACAGAAACTGAGGTAACCCTCCCAATCCTGTTACACGTTATTCTGCTCCCTAGCTGTACCATTGCATGTATTTATGGTTTATTCATACCTTGAATAATGCATGTTGCTCCCATCACCTCAAAATTAATATGTTGGAACTGAAAAAGGTTCAGGCAAGAGCAGCAAGGCTTGTTAAAGTCCACAATGGTTTCTCTATATAAGGAAGAGGGCTTTTCAGCCTGGGAAAGATGACAGAGAGGTAAGATTGAAGTCCATGAAATCTTGAATGACAACAAAAGCAGATGAAGGGAGTGACTGTTCCCTGTTTCTTCCAAGGTGGAATTTCTTCCAAGTTTCACTGTAGCCTATGGACATGCCATGAAAGTGAAATTTTTTCAAAATATACCTAAATGATGTAGACCTATCATTGTTCAACACAACGTTTTGAACATCTAAAATTTCAAATACACATGAAAACTAAGAGCAGTCAAAGATAAAGATTCAGAAACTACAGATTCTTTTGCAAATAATTGTGGTCTCTGAACGAAAGCTGCTTTTTTCACATATCTGTGTTACTGGTTCCCATTAAAGCTTTATCCATTTTCCACTATTCCTGGTAGACTTTTGCAGAACTCTAAAGCCTGCTTAACAAAGGCTGTTACACCAATAACATGGGAGAAATGTTCAGAGTCAATTTTGACAATGTTACATCCTTTTTCATAAAGGCATAAAAAGAAATAAATAAATGAAATAGCAATGACAAACTTAAGTAAACATACATCTGTTATCTTGCAGCCTCAGCAGCCTATTCAAAACATACCATGCAATCATTCAAGCATAACAAGGGGAGCAGTGGCAACCAAGACTAAAACTGCTGCATTTTCTCTGGTTTGTAGTCAAAAGCCCATAGATTATTTAAGTTTCACAAGCTCTCCCATCCAGCTATAAAACCAGTTTTTATTCTCCGAAGCTCATAAAGGTATGAACTTGAAGGCATGAGCTCATGAAGGTAGCTCAGTTTTCAAATCAAAGAATCAAAAATATATATATTTACATAAAAGAGCTTCTGTACAAAATAATAGAACATTCAACATGGGAAAAGAATTATGAAACTTCATTAATTTCATGGCTTTTTTTTTTCTTACATGCAGACTGTGTTTGGAAGAGATTTGTAGCCATAGCATAAGGCATAAGTTTGCAAAAGTGGTGACTAAGGAAAGAGTTCTGCCATGATGGAAAGGGTAAGGTATTCAAGGAGGAACAGTGCAACTCAGCTACAGAAATTCTCAGGAGAGGCCCAATCTTTGTTGTGGTTGGATGCATCTCTTGTCATGACAGATGCATCATAACAGACACGTCATTTTGCAGTAGGATACACCAGAAAATTAGCCACGTGAAGTGGAGGTTTGAGGGAGTTGAAGGTGGTTTGGGGATTTTGTGGCTTTGTTTTGGGGTGGGGTTTTTGGTTTTATTTTATTAAGTGGAAGATTGGATGTGATGTGTAATTCACATTGGCATGAATAAAAACATGACCTTGGAAAGCATCTAAAATTGGCAAGCAGGCTGAGGTGAGCATTCAAGCAGCACAGCTGAGTCCCTGAAAGGGGAGAATCCAACCAGCAGTGACAGCACATGTACAAATCCTGTGAAAATGGGAAAAAAAAAAAAAAAAAAGATGCTGTCAATTTTCTACCCTGGTTAGAACAGGGAAAATCTTGTATTGTCCCCAAGTAAGGAGGACAGTAATATTTAGTGATTCAAACTTGGAAGGGCAAAATACTTGCTCCTAAGTTTGGTGTTAGACTTCTCTCAGGGAGCATCTGGACACATAAACTGGAGGAAGGAATGAAAGCACATTTGGGAAAGTCTCGGCACTCAACTGTGCACATCTGTGAGCATGCAAACAGTTGTGTAGAGCCTCATAAAGCCAAACTTCTTTTTAAAACAGAACATGAAGATAAAGCAATACAAAGCCAGACCAAAGAAGAGTGGAGAGTTTCAAGGTTTCTAAAATGCAAAGCAACAGATTTCCAAACAAAACTCTTCTAGCAATCCTATGGGGTAGGTGTGCATTAGATTACATGCAGAATTAGAGGTACACAGTGACAACAAAGAGCTCTTTTCACTAAAGAACAATAGGAGAGTAGCTCCTCCTGTCAGAAGCATCCAAACAGGTCTTTGGGCCATTCAAAGCATGTTTTAAGACTATTCAGTTCTTTTAAATACTGTACACTAGGACATTACTAGGAAAGCAATATTGGCTAAGCCAGTGTCTTAATAAATCAGAACTAATAAGTCACTTCTTAGGTTGAAGGCCTGAGGAGGGATTTTATTACCTGACTGAAGTTGCACTTATACCCTTCTCAAGAAAAGGCCCTAACTTTGTGTGCAGACTCTTTTCAGTGCTTGCAGGAGTTTCCCCAGTCAATCAGAAGACAGAACACTCAGCTGCTCAGAGGATCTTTCCTATTACCTATGACATACATGTTTTTTTTCTTTATCAGATAGGCTACGCACTATGTTCTGCCTCTTCGTTGCTTCCATTGTCCTTGTACCCAAACCAAGTATCACATGCTGCTTTTAAAAAACCTCAGAACACCTCTTTGAAGTTATTTACATTTGGTGAGACCAAGCTACTCATTTTCAGTGTCTAAGGAGTGAGTCAGACCACTTGACTTTACAAGTCAAGGTATTTTGTTAAGCAGATCAAACTCAATAATCTATCTTTGAGTATACAAGGTGAAGGGAAATTGAACTGAACTCACTCACTGAATCATCATTTCTCGTCCTTACAATATCTAGCTACAATTCCAGATAAGAGGCAGATGGTGACATATTGTATTATTTGATTCTCTTCTCCTCTTAAATGAATCTGTTCGGAGGTAATCATTGAAGTGAAGTTCTATGGTTTCCTCTGGATGTCACCAAATTCTGCTCCTTCCCCATTGTGGAAATTCACTGAGAGAAAAGCTACTAAGACCCTCATCTTCTGCAGAGCTTCCTCTCATAGATCCTGGCCATGAACATTTAAAATATTTCTGAAGCAAAGAAAAGTTTGCTTTTAAAATAATTTCTAGTTTTGTTATCATTATACTGATTTGAAATGCCATACACTGAACTACTAATTGGATACTGAGTTCCCCTCTGCACTGTACACATCATGGGAATTCTGTTCCTTTCTCTAATAGGAAAAGGGATTTCTTCTAAAAAGTGGTTTCAGCACTTTATCTAATATAACAATTATATTGCATTATATGAGGTACCCAAAAGAAGCAGATGTCTTGATTTGGACAAGAAAGTTACTAAGGACAGTTGCAGTGTCAGGCTGTAATTCTATTAGCATAACACTAGGAAAGGATGCTACTTAGCTGGCTTTTCCCATGCATAGCCATTCTCACTATCTCCCCATTCCACCCTATGGATAGGTCTGTTATAGGAGATTTTACTTTGTAAGAATTTTTTGCTTCGCCACTGAGTACAAGGTCTATGTGAAGGTGTCATTTCTTGGCTCCTCTTTTTTTCATGCTGATAAAACTATGAAACACCACCCCTGCAAGCATCTCTTTTTCAAAAGAAGCCAAAAAGGTTAAAAAAAGAAAAGCATTAAGCCTTTCCCTACATGTCTGTTAAGAAACAAGAGACTGACCTCCCAAGAAGCAAGAAACCAACTTCCAAGCTTTTTGAAACACCCAGTTCCTGCACCAAAGCTGCAGAACTCCAAAACACTAAGCACATTGTTTTCATATGAACAATAAACCTGAAAAAAATGTTGTTGCAGATGAGCTTGTCTGGATTCTTGTAAACTAGAGCAAGAGATTGTGTTGTACCCCTTGGGAAGAAGTTTGCAATTCCTGCAGCTCTTGAAGAACTCTGGCAAAAACAGGCAGCAAAGACATGTCTAGTGATATCTGGAAAGATAATAATCTATGTAGCCACTACAACAATGCAGTAATAAAATGAAGGTAAATGGGTGTTACAATTCTTCCCACATTTACGCTCATATTATCTAAAGTTGTTTTCTATGACATTTTTAATCTGGACCTTCACTGCTTACGAAAACTAAATCGAAATAGTATCAGTTTAGTTGGTTTTTGTTGGACTCTGCAGCATTCTCTCTCTAATGAGGGAATGTTGAACTTTCTCATAATAGTACAATTCCCAGTCGTCACTCTCTTTCTAACAGCAGAAAGACATCTCTATTCTTTTTTGAAGTCAGCCCAAATGATCTAGAGCAGACTTACTCAATAGAGGTCACTTCAGCATTCTCCCAAGCGATTTTTCATTTTTCTTCTGGAGAGATTTTATTACTAACACCTGGTGCAAAACCACCTACTCTAACTGAAGAGTAAATAATCTTCACAAGTACTCCAGTCAAGACTGTTGCTATAAACCATTTACCTTTTCCCTGTGATATCCATTTCACTTCTACTGATAGCATAAATTTCTCCATTTGGTTACTCAGCTCCCTGAGGTTAATATTTGGTCATTTCCACGGCTTCACACCAGATACAACCACACCAAAGAGGACAATGAGGGCCCCTCATATACCTGCCTATGGAGCAATAACCTCCATCTGTTTGACCAGTATATGATGAGCCTGTTGCAGAACACAGCTTTTCGATGTAAATTTGCTTTTAAACAATTTTGAGCAAGCCATTTTTGTCAAGCAGAAGTCTGTAAGAAGGTCTGTCAAATATTTTCCACTAAAATACTTTTTCAACTGAAATTTGGGCCTTCTAATAAATTTGGGGGAGGAGTAGGAAAGAGGCAGTTGTAGGCTTTCTATGAAAGTAGCTGTATCATCTCAAATTTGAAGTCTCTTTTTTCAAGTTGTAGTTCAGGGACTTAAAATTTGACACTCTGTCTGAACTGGCCTCCTCAAACCGAATATATATAGCTGTCAAAAAAATTTGCAACATTTTTATTATGAGATTTACCCAAAAAAAGTGTCACTCCGTAGACTGGAAATGTAAAAAAACTTATCTACAACTTCTAACAACTTCTTACAGCAAATTATTTGGTTGGTGCACAGGCAAAACTCTTCAGTCTTTCCAGAAAAACAATTTTTTCAACTTGACTTTCCATAAAAGACTTTCTATTTAAAAAACAAACCAAACAAATAAAGCAAAGAAACAGAAAAAGATCTGCAGGTTTGTTTGTCCCATAGATGCTCAGCTAAAATCTATATATTACTGGTAGAAAAACAGATTAAGATTTTTAAAGGTAGAAGGAATGTTCTGCAGGTAGTCTACCTCAGTCCCAGCTGAGGTTAATCACATACTTTGAGCTAAATTAATCATCCCTTTTCCTGAATTTAAGAGTCCAGGCTACTTACCTACACAAAGTCATTACCAAGATGAATTTTTATAACTTCAAGTATTTGATATTATGCTTCTGAGATCACTGTAAGGATGGACAGAATGACAGTTAAATATCTTACACAAGAATAGTAAGGCTACAAGAGATTTTTTGAGTTTTAGTTTGTTTTATTTGTTGGAAAGGGGTTGCTTGTGTGTTTTTTTAAACAGCTCATCCATATATAGTAAAGTATTAAGACATTTCAGAGCCAGTATTTTGAACAGTGGTTAACAGATTCCACAGAGATAGTTGATCCTTAGGACTCATGCTATAATGTAATGCATTAGAAATGTTTACACTTGACTTTAATAAAAACGCTACATTAGATTAATATGAAACAAATAACTTCATGTCCCAAAATATGAACTGACCCTGAATATGCAGTTCTTGAATACACTGAAGTCAACGAACTTAGATTAAAAAAATATATCTTTGGATAACAAAAAAATGTAACACACCACAACCTTGTATGTTACCTTTTTTTCAGAACTGTGCTTAAAATTAATATATAAAGTTTATATTTCCCTACCTAGGCTTACATTGATTTCACAGGTTTTCTGTATATATCTATTGAAGTTTGCAGAATCAACATATGGAAGGTCTCAGAACATATCACATATTCTAAATATAATCAGTAATTAGGTATGATGTCATCTGAAACTAATTCAGTCACCTTCACAGCACGCCCACATTTTGAGCTCACATCATACTGGCCATGTGTGTTCCAATCTGTCCATATCTACTGCCTTCTTCTTCAAAGGTCCCTCAGTGTCACCTTCCATGCTGCCCCTGCTGCACAGGGCATGCTGTCCAAGTCCATCTGTCAAGCTACCTTCTCTGTCAATGTTGCTTTCCATGCTGCCTGTAGGAACAAGGATAGTTAAAATACAACTTCAAATCCATAGAGAAACATATACCCTGCACTGACCATATGATTCCTTCTATTACCCTTGTAACCTTCCTGTCTGTGACACACAATTATGGGATTTTTTTATTATTTTACATAGGAGAGTAGGCTTATTTGGATCAGAATTCATAGACTGAATACTTGGCTTGCTTCTGACCACATGCACAGATTTCCTGGCACAAAACCAACTTAATGATTATGGCACCATTCATAGTTATTTCCTTTGCTGCTAATCCTGCTAGAATTAACAGCAGCTGATGAGAACTCAACACATTTAAAGAGCAATATTCCTTATTAAGGACATAAACATTGAGTGAGAAGCCCATCTTTAGAGACTCATTTATTGTAAACCTTGGACTTCCACTGTATACTATTGCTATTCAAGCTAAATGAATTGCAAGTATTATCCCACTGTTAATATCTACACCACCAAATGCCAGCATCAACAGATTCCACTGACAAGCTGTGTCTGGGTTTCCCTGCCCTCTATCAAATATGCCAGTGCTTTAAAAATGTCCTCAAGTAATTGGAATTACTCATTCAAAATAGAAGCACTATTAAGATCCCTGCATGTTGCTGATAATTAGGTCTGGGCATCTCGTCCATTATGCCTTTGGGTATTTTCCTGCAGATGCCACATAAAACTCCAGTAAACATGCTTTTCAGTCAAGAATTACAGCAAGCAGTCATGCCAGGAGAAGTAACAAGCTTGCTGACAGCTCCACAACTCTTATTTATCCAAAACAGTCCTGTGTTTTTTCAGTAGATTTTTTTCCTCTTAATACATTTCTCTTCCCACAAATAAGTGTTGTAGAGAATAAAGCCTTGATAAACAAAAGTCACACCTCGTTTAACAATGTGGAAGAAATGCTACCCCATCTCTAAAGATTTTCTCTCCCATTTTCAACAAATATTCTGCTGATATAAACCAACAGTAATTTTATTTCAACAGATGGATACCCCATTATGGTTTTTTAGTTTTCTACCTCTTCCCAACAAGGCAGGTAGTAATAACTGGAGCAGAAGTGCAGCATTTTGCCACTCATGAAAGTAAGGATATTAGTTTTGAAATAGTTTGGGGACAACCAAACAAGGCTGAGCTTGACTTACTAAAAATTCCTTGTCAACCCAGCCCAAGCTAACTTTCTTACGATAGTGGCTATACAAAGTACATAAAATTGTGACATCATAATAATGTCTGAAAGCAAACTGTAGTGTTACTTATGAAATCTTTGATGTCACATTCTGAAAATGGTCAAGTTAAAAAAAAAAAATCAACACGTTTTTACTATTATGCATAAAGTAAGAGCTCTTTAGAGATGCCAAAAAAGGTTAGGGCTCCAATCTCTTAGGTGCCTCAAACATATCAATACACAGACTTTGTCCCATCCAAGTTACACTCTGAAGTTCAGTGAGAGCAAGGTTTTGAGGAAGACCACATATTAGTGATTTCACAGGTGAGAAAAGTGATATATGTGATAATTGAGTAACATTAGCAGCTTTAAACAGTGGTGATTATGCACAATAATCTGTATTGTAATAATATATTTTATTACAAAATAATAAAAATCAAAGGAAAGAGTAGTCACCAATTTGGAAAATCCGCCACCTTTTATTCACCTTGAGGTGTCTCTCAAAGAAATTAAGTAACTTTCTGAGTGTAGCAAATCAGGTCTGTGACTGACCCAGAGATGAAGGCCAGATTATGTGCTTATGACACAAGCACAAAGTAATTTTTACTCCCTAGAGTATGTTTATGAGGCCTATTTGTGCTCAGGAAAAAGCTCTTCAGTATTCCACTAGCAGGTCTTCAAACTCTATTGCCTTGCTGTTAACAATTTCTCTTCAGCATGAGTGGATGGAAAATATATGACATTTTTATTATTACAAAATATATGATTTAGATTTCAAAGTGTTGACCAGAAAAAACAAATGTGTTTTGTTGCTCTAGTCCCTCCTGGAATATATTGGAAGCAACCTAATCTGCCATGTCTTAGTCCGATCCTGAAGACTCCTGCAATACCTAAGAATGCTTAAAAGATGCCCCCTATCAGACTACTGTTTTTGTTAGACTGCGGGTCATTATCACTAATTTTATGTGCATCATCATGATGTATTTCAAATCTGATAAAAAATTAATTATTTCAAATCATTAAACTTTTGAAAAGGAACCCCACAAACAGCATTTGGCAACCATGTTTAAGCCAAAGTGTTGACATTAAAGCATCGTACTGATGCCTTATAAGATCAAGGCTACACAAAATACATAGTCACAAAACATAACTTACTATCTATGGAACAAAACATCAACTGAAGAGATCCAAAAGATTCAGAACTGGTTTAAAGAGTTATCTTGTCAATTCTGACCACAACTGGCAAGGGGGACACACAGAAGGAAAGCCACTATGGTTCTAATTCATTAGAGACTCAGCACTAATGCTTCAGATGGCACAGAAGAGGCTTATGAGAACAACAGAAAAAAGGAAAATGACTTGGTTTATTGCAGCCAAAGGACTTTTCAGTAAAAGGCAGAAAGAGGTACTGCAGAACAGGATGGTGTTACTGCTAAGAAGATGAAAAGGAGCTGACAAATAGTTGCACCAAAGGGGAAAAAATTTAGGGAGAGCCTCAGGAATGAAGGTTTAAATTTTATTTTAATCTTGGAAAGAAATCCTGTTTGTTGAGGGACATGGAACTTGGCACAGTCGAACCAGGATCAATTTCCACAATTACTGAACCCATACAATAGGCTCCTATACTGGCTCTGTTATAGTATTCCCCTGCCTCAGCTCACAACCACAGCTGTCCAGCCACACAACAGTTTTGGGGATTTTTTTTGTAATTTCTGTTGGGTTTGATTCAGGTTTAGTGAGAAAAGCAACAGGTAGAAAAGCAAGCTCCAAGCAAATGGCCAGAAATTTGGAGAAAATATGACACAGCTTCCAAAGAAACTATATCAACAACCTTTACATTTCATATAGTTAGATAATTCCACTGAGAGCTGGACGAGGAAGGCATTCTGCAAAAGCCTTTACCCAAATCTCTCCAAATTTGGTCAAAAGGGACCTTTAATCAAATCGGGTTTAAAGGGAGGAGAGAGGGGAAAAAAAGAAAAAGAGAGAGAGAGAAAAGAAATGGAAACTCAATTACCACCACACATTTCAAAATTAGATATCTAAGCTCCATGCTTAGTCTTTCATTTCACTGCACAGTGGTATTCACACTAATAAAGCCAGAATCAACAGTTTTGGATGGGTTTTTTTCTCCTTTTCCTTCCTCCCCTAGAAAAAGAGACTGGTTAGGGCTATGCTGGCCAAAGCCTGAAATACGTTGCAAATCATTTCTCCAGAGGCAGGAAATAAAGGATGAAGGTCACTGGAGAAAACAAAGCAATCGTTTCAAAACCAACACGATGACACAAGCCAGAGCTGCCACATGCCATTGTAGCAGAGACTGTGAGCAGCTTCGTCACCAGAGTCACAAGCAGATGCTCGTGTCAGAGGGCTGGGATGCAGAGAGAGGTCACAGCAGGGCAGGGATGCACAGAGGGGGTCACAGCAGGGCAGGGACTCACAGAGGGGTCACAGCAAGGCTGGGATGCACAGAGGGATCACAGCAAGGCTGAGATGCAGAGAGAGGTCACAGCAATGCTGGGATGCACGGGGGGGGTCACAGCAATGCTGGGATGCACAGGGGGGGTCACAGCAAGGCTGGGATGCACAGGGGGGGTCACAGCAAGGCTGGGATGCAGAGAGAGGTCACAGCAAGGCTGAGATGCACAGAGAGGTCACAGCAAGGCTGGGATGCACAGAAAGGTCACAGCAATGCTGGGATGCACAGGGGGGGTCACAGCAATGCTGGGATGCACAGGGGGGGTCACAGCAGGGCTGGGATGCACAGAGGGGTCACAGCAATGCTGGGATGCACAGAGGAGGTCACAGCAAGGCTGGGACTCACAGAGGGGTCACAGCAAGGCTGGGATGCACAGAGGGATCACAGCAAGGCTGAGATGCAGAGAGAGGTCACAGCAATGCTGGGATGCACAGAGGGGTCACAGCAAGGCTGGGATGCACAGGGGGGGTCACAGCAAGGCTGGGATGCACAGGGGGGGTCACAGCAGGGCTGGGATGCACAGAGGGGGTCACAGCAAGGCTGGGATGCACAGAGGGGTCACAGCAAGGCTGGGATGCACAGAAGGGGTCACAGCAAGGCTGAGATGCAGAGAGAGGTCACAGCAAGGCTGAGATGCACAGAGAGGTCACAGCAAGGCTGGGATGCACAGGGGGGGTCACAGCAATGCTGGGATGCACAGGGGGGGTCACAGCAGGGCTGGGATGCACAGGGGGGGTCACAGCAAGGCTGGGATGCACAGAGGGGTCACAGCAAGGCTGGGATGCACAGAGGGGGTCACAGCAGGGCTGGGATGCACAGAGGGGGTCACAGCAGGGCAGGGACTCACAGAGGCGTCACAGCAAGGCTGGGATGCACAGAGAGGTCACAGCAAGGCTGAGTTGCAGAGAGAGGTCACAACAGGGCTGGGATGCACAGAGGGGGTCACAGCAAGGCTGGGATGCACAGAGGGGTCACAGCAGGCCATGGTACTCCCCAGAGGAGCAATTGATGGCATAGATCTAAGGCTGCTCAGCACAGCAGGATCATGTCACCATGGGACACGGGTTCAGAAGACAGCTATGTTGTCTTATCTAGCAAGTTTTATTTCTGGTTGACAGAGCTGGCCTCTAGGGCCTCCAAAGACGCAAGTCTCAGGCTTTTTTGATTTGCAAAACTATAAATGCTTGCTGTAATCTCAGCTTGTTTAAAAAAATAAGCATGTTTCTATCCCTGGTCTCTCCTCTATCTTTCAAAATAATCTTGACAATATATACTGACTGATAGAGTTGAAAGTCTCATAAATGTTTTTTACAATCAAGTTATTTTCACAATTAGGACAAACAACTACTCAGACTTGACCTCAGAGAGATCTCTGAAGTTTTTTTAAAGGATCTCTGTTCATTTCAGCTGTGAAGAATAGCACTGCCCTGGCTACCAGGGCCAACTGCAATTGCTCACAGCTGTAACAACTCTAGAACACAAGCAGTGTAATGGCAAACTATTAATTCCAGGCCAGGGCTGTGGCCTGTAAGCTGGGCATAGATGGGACCTCAAGAGTCTCATTCCACTGAAGAAAGTACTAAAATCTTAACTAGGCCCAGCAGGAGCCAAGGAAAAGAAAACACTGATCATAACCCACCATCCTACTCTTTCTGCTTCTCCCATCTCCAAATCACAGGCTAAATTCCTCTGACTCTCTACAGACCCAGAGCCTGTGACCAAGGTCTCCCCACGGAGTCTACATGGTCAGCTTTGCTGCAACTCAGAAACAGCTTCTGTTTAGAATTGTGGATGATGGTAGAAGGGAAAGAATAACATCTCTACCAAAAGCTGCTTTCTCTCATCAGTTTTTCTGATATTCAGCATTCAAATAATATTCAAATAATTCTAATATTCAGCATTCAAACACTGTCATTGCTGCTTCTGAGAGTTCCAGTCATTTGCAGACAAGACTACCATGGGAAGCAATGGGTAAGAAGATTTCTAAGGCTGATAATGAAAAAAAACTGAGATCAAATGCTCTAATGAACTGAAGAGTAAAGCATACATAGACAAAACCATAAAGAGAATTATTAGATGTCCAGCAAGTGCTTTGATTTTCTGCTTTTCAAAGCCAAGTACCAGCACAGTCCCAGAGCTTTAAAAATTCACACTGATCCAGGTTTTCTGAATGTACCTAAATTCAAACTTTCTTTTGAAGTAAGCCATTAAAAAATAAAATGTTATTGCCTTCTCCTTGTTTCTGAATGTTAAAACCATCCACATTAGCAGATTTAGGTGCAACAGGATTGTATGCTAAGGGCAAAACCACCTTGCTGTTACAGGGGTGTTGCCATATAGAGCAGTTATATTTTTCAGCACTGGCATGAATACTGAGGGAACTGGTCATCTATGAAATAGCACAAATTACTAAAAGACAAAAAAAACCAAGTAAACAAAAAAAACAAAAAACCTCAGAGAAGGACTTTTCTAAAGGATGGTAGGTATATTTTCCTCTGTGATACCTTGCAGATATTTGCAACTGTAGAATTGTTCTAGAGAGTTATTTTACTGACACATCAGATCCAGTGAGTCTATTCCCAAGCTCTACCACAGTGGCAAGAATCCTCCGAATCAGCCAGCCCACTTACTTCCCACTTACATCCCACCAACACAGTAGACTTAACTTTCCATCTTCAAGTAACAAGTCATTTGCTCCATAACCTAAACTTGCATTGTTTACAGTAAGTCAGTTATAATGTTTATCTATTTGACATTTCCACTGTCATCACATTATCCCTACATGTTCTTAACTATACTGACACTCTGTTACAGCTCTTTTCTTTTGTAGCTTCTATTTTATTTCATTCTCAATATGGGAGTGGTGAAGAGCTGCTATCAGCTCTACCACTATTAATTTTTTTCTTCTCAGTGAGTGCCAACTGATATTACATTGCATGTTTTCATGGTATTCTCATTAAGCATCAGAGAGGACCTAAATTTGGCTTTTGTTTTTTGTTTTTTTCAAATTGTAATTGATATAAAAGAGAAACAGTAGCTGTTAATATTAAGTATTCATACAACATAAATAGAAAATGAAGTAACACATCTTTCTAAATAACTCAAATGAAAGGTTGCACATAAGAATTAGTTTCAGTGTAGACTTAAATGCATGCCACTGCTTTGGTACAGTTTCTTCTCACTGTTTCACATTCCTCATTATAACAAAATACTTTCCTCTTTTTTCTGAAGTCTACAAGTGATCTGAAGGCCCTACTATAAATTGATACCCAAACACATTTGAATGCAAGCAATTTAGACCATTTTCAAAAACTTAAAGAACTATTTTCTGTTCTGGAGAAACTATGATACTTTCAGATGTTCTACATGCATCACTGTTCATTCACATCAGGACTTTCAGACTAGGGGCTTCCAGGTCAGTTCTGCTACACCTACAATAAAATAAACCTCCTAAAGGACAGCATAAAGACTGGAAACAGCCTATGTGGCTTGTATGGGGTCCCAACAGGAAAGATTTCGTAATACCAGGAGGAAGAACATATTATAGATTTAAATCAGAAAACATATTTGAACATTCAGAATTTCTGTAAGGCAAATACTTTTTTCTTCTTTTTCCAGTAACTGCCTGCCCAGATTCCACTCTTTTTTAACAACTGATCAATCCTCTGTATGTTTCAGAACAGCCACGAGGGGCCACAACTGAAAGTGCTGGATAATACCTCTAAAACCAGCATACTGTCAGGAAGCACATTACATTTAAATCTTAAATCTTAAATCACACTACACTTACATTTAAATCATAGAATCATAATGGTTGGAAGGGACCTTCAAGTTCATCAACTCCACCTGTCAGTCCTACACCACCATAACCACTAAATCATCTACTGAAGCTCCACATCTACCCATTTTTTGAACACCCTCACCTCTCTGGGCAACCAGTTCCAATGTTTCACCACTCTTTCGACCAGGTAAAAAAGGAGTGAACAAATGGGTTTGTCAGTTTGGAAAAAAGCCCCCGAGAGACTTTAGGAGGATTTTGGAAAGGTGTTGCCACAGGCTGACCCATAGTTCTTCAGTTCCCAGTAAATATGAACATTGAGTTTCCTGGGTTGCTCTGGAGGATTTGGGTCCGTTTCTACTCTCCACATAGAAAATTTGTCATAAAAAGATGCATCATACAAAAGAGTCTGAACAATTCCTAACATGTCAGGACTTTTTTTCCCAGATACACAACAACAGTTTCTGATTGAATTTCTGAAACTCTTGAACAATCTCCCTTTGTAGATGTTTAATTGCTATCATCTACCAATAAGCCCAGCATAGCTTGAAAAACTTCATCAAACATTGTCAAAGATTCTCTTCCAGGGGCAGTGTGAGGTTGAGAAAAGAAAACTAGTTTACCTTACCTGTGTTCTATATTTTTTTCTGTATGATGCTTTGTACAGCCATAGTAAGAAACTGTGTAAGAGAGGTAAAGATAGAATAGGTTCTTTTGCACATTTCTGCCTAGTGGACTTCAATGGAGATGTTAAAAAAATTGAAAAAAAGCCCAAAACCCCACAACATCTTGTGACAGGAAGAGTAAAGAGCTTATTACTATCAAGATCTGTAGAATAGACTGGTTCTCAAGTGTTTGGGTAGAAACTAAATTTGGCTTGGTAAGTAAACTGCATTGAGCCTCTTAAACAGAAAGTCTCTTCAGTCAAGCAAAAACTGATTTGTTATAAAATTACCAAAATTAAAAAAACATCAATTAGTTTGTAATTGCAAGCAGAGCAAAATACTAGGAATAGCTCTCTAATAGAAAAATCTCAGTCTCTTAGGATTCTCAGAATTACATACCTATAAAATGAAAGGAAGCCATATCCCTCACAATGCAGGGCATCACAGCTCCTATTTCAGTTGCGTTCTACTCCAGTGAATCCTCTTTGAAGAGATTCTAACAAAGTGAGACATCATTTCATCTCTTCTTTTTTTGTTACTTGCATTCTTATAGCATCAACCACCTGTATGAATAATTAATCCATGAGGAAGGAAAAAGAAAACTTTCTATACCAGCCATGGGCTTCAGGCTTCTAAGATACACTCAGGCACAAGCAAGCTTTCCCAGTGGTTCAGGGATCCTGAATTAGAGAGACATTGTGAGGAGTTTTCCCTCTAGAGTCACTAAAGGTTAACTGATTGCAACAGAATGGTAAAGTAGACATCTCATCTTTCAGATCCATAAACCATAACAAGGATGAATTCTAGGCAACGTGGATGATGCCATCATTCATAATTTGAAACAGTAGATAGCACAACATGCTAGAGTACAAGTATGTTCCTGAAATCCCTTTGTTTCTTTGAAAGCATGAAAATAAAAGACAAACCTCTGAAATTTCAAAGCATCTCCATCAGTAGGTCCAAACATGAGAGGATGACTAGCCTCCTCCTGGAAAAAAAAAATCTGCAAATTAAAAAAAAAAAAAAAAAAAAAAGGAAATACAAAATTAAAAGAGAAAACAACCAAAGGGATTGTAAGGATACTGAGTTACGTAGATATATCTGACCTAATACATTTATGAAAGTAAAGATCAATAGATATGACAGAACTTCATGAAGTCTTCCTTGGATCTCAATGACAGTAATAGACAACTACTGTAAAATGATCTCAGTGTCATAAGCAAACCTACTACCTGTGGGAAGCCTCATCCAAAGCACAGGGTGCCTCTTCCTGTTCTACCATGTTAAATCCGTGGCTGGTGACAGAATAGCATCACATTAAAATATGCTTCTTGTCACAAATTTTCTGTTGTTTTGCTTTAGTTTTCTAAGGAATGATGACACAGAAGTCCTGCAGAACTTGCCCGAGAGCATGTGTTATGATGTGGAAAGTATCACATGTACCATTGATGAAGACAGTCTCAGACAGATGTCCTCAGATGGGTCACTCAGGATTTCAGAGAGCCAAAATAATGATGGCATCCATACAGGGCATTGCTTATGTTGGAGTGCCAGATATTTTTATTGTAACCCAAAGACATACATGGCAGATAACTAGACTGGAACTGTACAGCAGTGTTTATCTAGATACATAGGTAGATTTTCTAACAAAAACTATGTAACATAATCCAACACTATCATTTAAAAATTTGCAGAATAAACACTTTCTTACAAAATGCTTCAAGGATGTCTTTTCTCCACAGAATGCATTATGGGTGGATCTTCTACTCAATTCCCTCAAGCACTGCAGTCAGGCACAGGAGCAAAAAACATGTTAAAAAAAAGGCTTTTGCAGGAGTTTGATGTCTGCTTTTTTTTGGACACAGCCAAGGTCTATACAGGTGTATGCCAGATGGGCATGGTCACACTGCTTGTGTTGACAAGTGCAATATTTCTAAAAGTTTTCTTGTTTTTCTTGGACAGCCTTCTAGAGAATGCCTATGATTTCTGCCATGTACTTCATTAAATCCTGGAAAATTTTAAACTTGTCAGTAGAAGCCAGGAGAAAATGAGAATATTGCAGCTGGGACTGAATGTTGTTCTGGTGGAGTTTGAGGTTTTTCTCCATTCTGTCAGATAGCTGGGATGTTGGAGAAACTGAGCTGTATGAGAAGATTTAAGACATCCTTGGAAACTGAAGGGCTATTCTTAGGAAACAGTGGTCAATGCTGACTTTGTGGGCTAGCAACAAGCTGTGTAGCTGAGGAGCGAGCAGAGAGCTGCTCAACCAGGACCATTAGCACAATGAACTATACACAATAGATGGGACAAGTTCCTGTGGAGTCCTTGCTGCAACCTCTGGGCTCTTTTCCAAAGCTAAGCTGCAGGGAGAGAAGAATCTGTCAAAAGGAAAGCAGAAAGATGCACCCACCAAGCAGCAAAGCAGTAATTCTTTTTGTGATATGTTGGGACCATCAGTCTGAAGTCAATTCTCCAAGCAATTAGAACTATCATAGTACTATTCAAAAGCACTTATGTCCCAGTTCTGTACCAACTTGCTGTTTTGTTTTTTTCCTAGGCACCCCCAGACACTTAAATGAAGTGCAAGATAGTAATTCATCATTCCTTATCCTTCTTGGTCTAGATTTGGGGACAGATTTCCCAAGTAACATCCCAGCCAGCCTCCATATCTGGCTCATTTTTCCAACCATCTAGCATGGCTTGAGAGTTTTTTGTCTGCCATAATCTGCAATAAAGTTACAGTTTCCCCTTTTCCAGATGGTTGGACTCAGTGATCTTGGAGATCTTTTCCAACCATGATGATTCCATGTGATTCTACAAACATTCAGATGTCACACCTTGGCAAAAGATGGTGTCCTGTTCATTTCCTCTGAAAGAAAAACAAACAAACAAACAAACAAAAATGCACCAAGAAAAAAACCCTAACAACAACAAAAGAAAGCAAAACCAAAGAAAACCCAAACAAAACCAAAACCCCACAACAATAAAAAAAGTCATTTATGCTTTTCTAAGTCTGTCCAGAAATATTAAATTAGATATACCACCACAAATCCATTCATGTATTAATAATATAGTTTCACTATTAAGAGAAGTAGTTGAGTTCAAGTGACTCTAGTTATTTAAAAATAGACAGAGAAGCTCAAAATTTAAATAACAAACATAACCACAGAGCATGGGCACTGGTTGTATGATTGATTTACAATAGAAGGAAGCACTATATGAAGGAAAACACCAGATGTGGTGTCTTGGACATTAACACAGTGAGCCTAAAAAAGAGCTTATTTTTTTTAGCGAGAAGTGAGTCTATACTTGCAATGAACCTCCTGTCTCTTCCCATACAGTGGCAAAACCAGCTCATGTCTATGATATGTGATTCTTATACCCTAAACTGGCATTAATGGAAATGTAAGAGGAGCCTCATTTGCTTGTACTTATCAGTCATAAGTAAAGAGAACTGAGGTCTCACTGGCAGAAAGACAAACCTACAAACTGAGTCTATTAAAAATTTTCACTTCCAAACATACCATATTTTCTTGGAAAGTCTTCTCCTTGTTTCTTCCAGACAAAGCACTGAGAATGCTCATTCACAGGTGAGCAAGACTGTGTGCTTTACAAGAAAGAGTTGGGTTTTTTTAAACTACAGAGAGAAAGCTGCTATTTAGACATTTAATCTTCAGTTCCTAGGAGACACATGGCACATAATACAAGTCTCATTAGAGTTTTCTGTACATTTTTGTGAAAATATGCTGATAATCACTGAAAAGTTAGATAATAAAGTGTTCACTGACTTCAAAATCCAGTGTCTTAGGTATTACAAACCATAAGGAAGTATCCATCAGATTTATCCATACTGAGCCTTTCTTCCAGTGTCCTGCAGAGTAGCAGTATTTTTCCCTCTTTCTGAATAGTACCCCTGGAAGGATTCTGGGTTCCTTGCTCTCTTCTGCATAGTTAGGCAATTACTCAAGTGTTTATGCATTCAAGTAGACATTTTCTCAACACAGCATCCAGACAATTTTCCAACCTCTTCTAGTTGCTTCTACAAACCTGAGGGGTTTTGACATTTACTTAATCTCTGTATTTCTTAGAGATTTTTTGAAACATTTCAGTTTGTAGATGTCCTTCTGCACTTTTAGAAGACCTACAACTTTCAAGTACATTTATTGAAATGGAACGCCGAAGATTCAGTGGTTCACTTCAAACTGCAGATTTCCCAAAAACAAATTTTAAGCTGCCAGATGCAACCCTGCCTTAGCCAGCTCATGACGTTTTCATGAGTATATGACTGCCAAGATATGCAAATTGAGTCACTTTGTCTTTGTCTTCTAGAGTCCAGATTCCAATTTCTTATTTAATTTATTTGTAGGGGTCTTCCCCTCCCCCCAAAAAAGATAATTTATGACCAACTCCCTCTTTTTTGGATTGTTGTCTTGTGTTTACTTGCTCCTGACTGAACTGCTATGTAATCTACATGCAATTATTCTAGTATACTGTTATCAAAGCATGTAATGACTTTGTGCTTATCTGCAAGTTTTTTCATAATGAAGTCAATAACAATGTTGTTTACTGGAGGAGAAAGAATGCATTCTAGTTTGATGTTAGCATCCACAATGGATCAATTGTTCAAGCTGATAATTTAGAATAGCCCCAGACCTCTGCTATTTTCCTTGGCACATCACACTTCACAACATTCCTCAGCCGATTGTGGTGGTAGCTTCTGAATAAAATCTGCGAGCGTATAACTGGCTTTGCTCTCCCCTCCCATCTAAAGGCCTCTTTGATGGTTGTACAGGAATTTTCACAGAAGAAATCTTGGTCATTTATGATCTTCCAGGCTGAGACTAACTTCACCTTCATAACTCTTACTGATAAGGTCTTTTGCAGATTCTTCTCAGGAAAGTTGTCTAACAGTGCACCAGTATTTGACATATTTTTCTTTGTTATGTAGGTAGTAACGTCTATTTATCTGCTGATTTTCCCCAGTCCCTTGCTTCATGTAAGTTAGTAATTTTATCATTTATATCTTGCCCTCATAGGCTTCTGTTCTTTACAATTTCCTGGTCTTCAGCTATAGCTTGCTCATATTTTTAAGCTGTTTTTCTCGGTTTTCCTGATGTTCATTTCTCCCTTTGGTAAGTGTCCTGGAGAAATAGCACACATGTAGAAACAGCTGAATGCATTGCTTGTCATTGCTTGTCACTCCTTCTCTGCATCTAAAACTTTTCTTGCTTACCCTTGACAAATACTCCAACTCATGCAGATTTTTCAGTGAAAATTTTTCTGGCAATATTACTACATCTTCCTATCACTGTCTTCAGCAGCAGTTTCAACTTCTATGCTATTTTATTCATGTTTTTTCTCATCTTTCACAGTTAATTATTATAACAATACAAATTCACAACATTATTGGAATGACACAACAAGCTAAAGACCCACCAAGTGACATTGTCTCACAGCAAAAGATTGTAAGAGTGAACTCAAGGATAGCTGGACAGTTCTGATTTTTATGCCCTTTTTATGCAGGGTAGACACCTAGAAGACTTACACAGTTCATACACATAAAGCACCTGCACTCCAAATAACTTTCTTGGAATTCATTTGCCTAACTCAAAGGCAGGTCAAATCCTACCATTTCTTGAGTAGTTTCCATCTCCAAAAAAATAACATTTTCCTCTCCCCTCTCTTATCCACACTACCCACATGCCCAATCAACATATTTTTCTTTTCTCTTCTTGAAAGAGATTTTTCTAATATTATTTTTATTTTAGTTGACTAGGTAGAACTACCCAGACTCACTTCCACAAATCATTTGCAAAGCTTAACAGTGTATTGATATAATACTGACATTGATCTTAGATATTATCTACCCATAAAATTTTAAGATATCTGCTAATAACGTCCTTGCACTTTTTAATTAGCAAAATAAGCTAGCTATGGATCTTTATGGCATATTCATTTTATACCTTGTAACTCGTGATGCATTAACATGGTAATTTTCTTGTCTCAGATAAAACATCTGACTTGAGATGCCAGAGAACTTCAAGATTTTTTACCTTCAGGTAGTTTGAACAATGTTCAGTCATGACTTAGTGCCTTCTCCAAAAGCTCTTTTATGAAGCATGTAACTCTTCCAGAGCACAAAAGTGATGTGGGAAGGTAAGCCCTCCTTCCACAAGTGCCTGTGGCATTCTGAACCTGCTATAAAACAGCACCTCTTATTCACCTAAATTGCTTAGGCACATTTACAATGCTCACATGCTAAATATCTCATCACAGACAAAGGTACTATCTGTGAAATTGTAATTGCCTGTTTTATTATGAATGCCATTGTAATTATTACTTTCACTCTGTATTTCATCCTTCACAGTAGGTTGAGATACCCAGTTTCAGCTGAAAACCAATTTAAGTTTGACAACAGCTGTCAATTCAGACACCACAGACATACATTTCACATGCTTGGAAGAGAGATAACCATATGAGTTATCACTCAAGCCAACATTTAACAAGTTTTCTTCACTGAATCTACAGGCAATTGAAGTACTGCTGCTGATATGAATACCTTTCTACTGAGAAACTGGGTAAGGCTGGGTCAGGGAGAGGCAAGGTATTGGCAGAGGTGAAATAAAACTTCTTTTCAAGATATTATTGCTTTCCAGAGCACCAGCCCAGACCACCAGCAGAGCCTTCATGACAGGCCAGCTGCCAGGCACAAGGATGCTGGACCAAGCCTCTGGGCTCAGGAGGGATGAGGTCAGGCAGAACACTCAGGTCCATTTGCTATTTTCCAGAGGGCTGTTGGGATCTTCTAGTCTATGGTTAAAAATTCATTTTGCTAATCCTACTGTTTTGCTATCCAGTCACATCATTCCTGAGGATTTATCTGGTCAGCTCCCATAGTCAGGGTATTGTTCTATGGTGAAAAGACAGGAAGGGCATCACACTCCAGAAGCTGTAGGCAATTTTCAGACTCCAGAGCCCATAGCCCAAGAGAAGGACCAGACACATGGTCAGCACCCAGGAGCACTTCTGCTTAGGAATCATGCTGTGCCTATTCAAACTGCTGGGGGAAGGGAAGGGGAGAGGGATGTGACATATTGAAAAGATTCATTTTTGGCAGACTGGTATAGTCACTAAACAGCTTCTGTAAACAGGGCCAGGTTAAAAGAGCTCCCAAAGTGAACCTATGAGAGACCAATGTTCCTCTTTTCTTTGCTGTGGCCCAGGAGACAGAAATCAAAGAAATTAGGTGATTTACCAAAATCAAGGATTACCTGGGGTTTTGCCAGCTAGCCTGGGCTGTGACCTAGGTTTTGTTCCCTGATCTAATTTTGTGGTCATGTCTTTGATCTTGGGCTACCTGATTGTTTTAAGCTCTTGCTTATTACATGACCACACTATTGCTTATTGGTGACTGAAGACATTCCAGGTACTGCTGCACAGGGATGTAAATTCCCAGTGCAATTTGGCATCTCTATTGCTGATCAAATCTAATCCCAGCAAGGCAAGTGGCTTAAGGTCCCTCAAATACAGCCTGCTTCCCAGCTTTTACATAGACATCTGGCAGTTTGGCATTATCACTGCTCCTTCCTTATGCTTTAATATGGAATATTAGGGTGAGTATTTACATCAACTCAGAAAGAGGAAAAATACTTTTTGTTTGTTTGGGTTTTTTTAGCCAGAAGTACACAGCTTCATTTACCACTGTGATACTGGCTTTTATCTATTACTTCTTCTGCATTCATGTTTTACCATATGCTGACTGCTAACCTGGACTTGCTATGTCCAATCTGTGCATCACCACTACTCTCTCAGATGAAAAACAAAGTACTTTCTCAAATTCACTTAATTAGGAACTAGACCATTCAAGGAGCTGTACCAAAAATAACTTGATTTATGAGTTTGCAGTTTAAGTAGCCCTGTAGCAAGACTTAAAAACTACTGCTGATGTAAGATGTCTCTATTGATTTAGGACCATCCAGGTTCGAAATGAGTCAGGTAGTTCCAGCTCACATTGCCACAGAGCTGGGCAGTTCACATGTGGAGAATAAATCTGAGACACAGATTTATGGGCAAAATCCAGTTAAGAGACCTAGCAAAAATTAACTGTCAAATCACTGTCTGGGAAAAAACCTACTCCACGTTCACAGTTCTGTTAGCATTTTTGCAGTAAGCACCACACAAATACAGAAAAGAAAATCCTAGGTCTATACACATTTTACTTACTTTTCCTGTTACAATACTGAGTTGTGGGATAGATGGAATATGTTGTCTCTACTTCATAGTTTTAAACACAACTTAGATGAAAATTCTTTTTAGAATCACACTGCAGGGTAATTTAAGATGCAAGAAAATGAGGAAAAAGTTTTGCTTCCTCAGTTTTAATTGTGATCACTTAACATGATCCTTTTTTATGATGGAAAACAAAAGGGACAGGTAAAAGTTGCTAAGTGATGACTCAGACAACAGAATCAAATCCCACTGTCACTCTGGTGATCCCATGACCATAAGTCAGTCAGGGTAACATCTACTTAAGCCCACCAGGAAAAGTCAAACACTGTAATACCAAATTCCCACACATTTTCTTTCTTCTGCACACCAATGCACACCATAGTTTTTCACTTTGAACTCAAGCTTTGATTGTTGTACAGATCAAGAAATCAAAGCCTTACCACACTCTTTGCAGGAGGTGCAACCTCTCATCCCTGATGAGAGCTCACCAACAATCCCCCACTGCCCTTATCATGGAGTCCCTTGTACTGCAGACACTGACCTGCAACTGAATGACAAACTCCAAGTAACCAATGTACCATCCACCATATGTGTACTGCTACCTGGGTTTTGAGCACTGGGTGTGAGCTGACTGTGCAACAGAAAAACACTTTTTACATACACAGTACTGTGCTTCCAGTCTAGTCTGGAAGGAGGGGAAGAAGCAAGGTGCCCAGAGAAGTGGAGTTACTGACATGGGAAAGGAATGGGCACCAAAAGAAAGACTCACACCTGCAGAGGCTCCAGTTTCAGGGAGAAACTTGCTACTGCCACCCCTGGAAGCAGGGAAGGATGAAGTCAGCAATAGCAGTATACTTTTACCAGTTCAGTCAGGAACAAGCTGAGCTCCCAACAGCTCCAGCACAACCCTGGAGTTGTCACTTGAAATGAATCAAATGCTTTTGAAAACTCTAGGAAAAGGGAAAAAAAAACAAAAAACAAAAAGCCTCCACAAACCCTGAAAGCAAATATTTATAGGTAAAATATATCCCATACAATGTCTGAAGGAAGAAATAGACTTAAATAAATTTGGAGCTGGGGACTATTGTCCTTGTAAAAGCAGGAATAATACCAACCCCTCATGCCCGATGGGCAATAAAACACATAATGGAGCAAGGCACCAAGAGGCTAGAATGATTTGGGAGATCAGGGGATGAAAAGGATGAATGAAAAGGTCACTGTGTGTGAATAGATGCATCTGAGGACCCTAAGGATTTTATAATCTGTTAAACAAACCGAGATCTGGAAGAATGGATACTAGAGAAAGCAGGGGCAGAGAAATAGAGAGGAATGGGAGAAAGAAGATAGGATATAGTGACTAGTATTTCTCTTCATACCTAAAAAAGTTTGGAGGGAGAAGAAGGGAAGTCATAAAGCTTTATACTCATATGGTGGTAAGCATCAGTTTTGTGTTTCTTGTAGCTAGTCCAACAATAAACACATTTGAGCAAGAAGTAGCCCATGTGACTGCAATGTGCACGTGTGCTTCGCTGAAGGAGATGTCATGTAGATCACAGATAATTCATCTGATGTGGCATTTGCTTGGGTAACCATACAATTTTCTGTGAACAGCAAACTAAACAACCGTGCAAAATCCATAGTTCATTGCTCTCCTTTTCCCTGTGGCTGAATCAACTTTTTTTTTTCCTTCTCTCTCTCCATTTTTTTTTTTTAATGCAGCATTTAACTGTTTGCTCCATTCATATTTCTCCCTTTCTTTTTTTTCATCTCGTCTACCATTTATAAATTTGTCCCATATATGAGTGCTCACTGCAATTCATTCAGACATTTTGCAGTCACAGTGATGCAGAAAAGACAGCACTTTTATGGACAAAATAGACCCAATAGTGTGCTGGAGATAGACATGGCCTTAAGTCTCTTTAGGGAGTGCAGAGTCTTTCATATTAGCCAGCCATCAATGGGCTTCCTGAGGGCTCCCATCCTATAATTCACCAAGGAATTCATCACAGAGAGAGTAATCTCTGCTCCAGCCTAATCAGTTCTTCAATCTCAATCCTTAATTTTAAGCATGAAATTTATGTTCCCCATCTGATACCTTGTGTATCATGCATTGGCCATGCTGCCTTGCATGTGCTCTCCCCCTCTCTCTAATTTAGGATTGTCTATGCTATTAAAGGATTCCCAACAGTTTGACACTACATTTAATTTACTTTTTGTTTGGTTGGTTTTTGTTATAGCACACTCTTGCTTATGGTTTCAAGTACATAATCACAAAAACTACAGTGTGGTATAGATTAACATCCCTGTGCAATTAAACCAAATGACAAGGATTTATGAAGTTTTCCTGACTTGAATGTCACTTTGTTTCTTATTTAAATATATACATACAGAGACCTCTGTAGCACTTATAGGATGTTATCTATGACCACACACATACAGAGATGCTTGAATTTAAAAAAAGATGCTTGTTTTTAAAAGCCTGCTTACCAGGTGGCCCTTGTTTTCTCTCTCAGGAAACAAGGCACACATGCATACAGAATTCCCTCTCACATAATTTATAGTAAAGTTATTTGGTTGTTGTGTTTTGTTTTTTTTTTCTTTTAAGTAATTCAATAGCATGCTAATTGCTTTTTAAAAAAAAAAAAAAAAAAAAAAAGGTGTGCACATGTCAAAGATTTTCAAGAGGAATATCCTATAGAAATACATTACATCTGGGAAGCAGCAGGAATCAGACCAAACCAGACATCTGTCTATATTTTTTCCAGTGCAGAATATATTCATTTGGCTAAATTACTGTTACTCTTAAAGTTCTGCTCTATACAATAATTTACTGAATTCTAACTTGCTACAAGAGAAAGGTTGAATATTATGGTATTAATAAAACAAGTCATCTACCATTTTGATTCTTACCTGTTCCAACCCCCCTGCATGGGCAGGGACACCTCCCACTCTGTCTGGTTGCTCAAAGCCTCATAAAACCTGGTCTTCAACACCTCCAGGGACTGGGCAGCCACTTCTCCAGACAATCTGTTCCATAGTTTTACCACCCTCATGGTAAAGAATTTCCTCCTAATCTGTAGTCTAAATCTCCTCAAGCATTAAACTATTGCCCCTTGTCCTCTTGCTACACACCCATGCAAAAAGCCCTACCCCAGCTTTCTTGCAGGCCCCTTTTAGGTATTGAAAAGTCACTCTAAGGTCACCTCAGAGCCTCCTCTTCCCCAGGCTGAACAACCCCAACTTCCTTAGCCTATCTTCACAGAAGGGATGCTCCAGCCCCCCAGTCATTTTTATGGCTCTCCTCTTGAACACACTCATGAAACCTAATACTAGAGTATTATATGGTCTACATGATGTTTACATGGTGTCTACATGGTGTTTTACATGGTCTCTACATGGTGTATTACATGATCTACATGTTGTTCAGATATGACGTCTCCAACATGTTGACTAAAAGACATTTAGTGAAAAAACACATATCAGGAACATTACTGTGGAGCAGTTAAAAACAATGATCAGTGATGCCACTGAGCAACTCTGAACAAAGCTGCATTTAAAACCTTACACAAGAGCTACAGTAATCCCACCATCAGAATGCTGGCAGGTTGGCCACTTTCATACACAGAAAGAGTGCTGATATCCCACTTGCAGTGTAGTCACTCTGTAGACTTCTACTCATTTTAGATCTTGTAAAATTTTGAAAAATGTTGAAGTGTTTTCTCTGTATTGCAGCAACGCTATGCAGACTACACTAGAGTAACTTCCACCCTGTGTAAAATCCCTATTGAAATCAAGCAGAGCAGAGCTAGGCAAAGTCAGATCTCTCATAAAGTTCCTTTTGTCTTACCTAAAAGGGAAAAGCCATTATTTGCAGGGGGGAGACAACACTTAGGTTGATAAAACAAATAATTTGTGTGCCGCTAGGAATTCAGAATTTTGCAGCAACAGTGATGCAATAAAAAGCAAACTTGTGCTTTGGACAGAACAGATTCTCAAGTGTAGATAGGCCTCCATGGGGAAAAAAAACTTCCTGTCTCTCTTTAGAACTTGTGTTTGATCTCATTTCCTAGCTACTGACGAGATGCCTTGACAACACAAAAAACCTTTATTTCATTTTGAAGTTTTATCATGTCATATAACAATAACCAGATCACTCTCCCTAATACCCCCACACAAAAGCCCCAGAAAAATAAAAGCACTTCTGGGGTTTTTTGGCATCGATTACTCATCATCACATGAATTAGTGGAAAGCCTTTAAGCTCATAAACCAGAAAATCCATCAGTATCTGAAATTATTCCACAGGTACCAATTAGCTGTCTTGAGATACAAGCCAAATTAGTGATTTCCTCCCCCAGTGAAGCACAGAAACTTTTTGTTATGACATTAATGAAACATACCCTACACTTATAATGGAATGAAAGACAAGAAAATAAGGCAGACAATGTAAAATTAGGCCTCCAAGTTCTTGAGCCTTTTACAGAGCACCTTCCTCATGTAAGGAGCCAAAGAAAAGGGTTTTCCCATCCTCATCCCCACCCTGCCAGGTAAGATCCATGCAATTTATCCATGCTGAAACTCAGTAAAGACAGAAGAGGATGGAAGCACACAAGAAGCTGATATACTTCAGTCAGCTGATCCTGAAAAACCAAGAGCTTCAGCTGTGCATCTATTCTGTAGAACAGTAATTTCATCTAGATGAGCCACTTCTACAGGTTTGCCCAAACCCTACCCCCTGTGATATGCTTTTTTTTTCTTAAATCCTAAGTTATCCCTGGCTGTGCTTGGAAGAGGCACCCTGTATTTACTGATGATCTCCCTGGAGCGTTTCTGTCCCTAGCCTCAACAGAGCTTTATGTGGACTTAAAAACACCCTCCAGAACTTCCTGAATAAAAGGTTCCTCTCTTCCTTTTCAAGTCCTGCAGAATCAAATTTGATTGAAAACTTCAAGGATCTCATTAGCTGGAGAATAAAAGTTGCTACAACTATTTTAAACATGGAAGCCACCAGAAAGATAGACCTTTCATCTATATAGTCAAATAGGCAAAAGTTCAGGCAGCATCCATTATATTGTTCTGAAAATAACACCACCACCTTTCTGGTACACATCTTTAAAAATAATAATGAAATATAAGCTTTATATTCATAATAATTACAGTAATTTTTGCTGGTATTAGGTAATCCTCTTCCATAAAAACTGAAGAGGTGCTTACTAAAGCATCTGAGAAAACATAAGATCTTGCTGGCTACTTGTTCTTCTCCACTGCACATAGTTTTATACATACAAAAGTAAGAAAACACCAAAGGCTCCACAGAAATAGATTCATGACAGCAGATCCCAGCCTCTGATACTATTTTTCTCCAGAAGCATTCGAGATGTAGGAGTAGGGAAACACTGGAATGTAAAAGCTCAAGCTGGACAAAGTTTATTAAAGGACTGGGGTTAGGGTTAAATTAAATTTTTTAATATTAAAACTATGACAAACACAGAAGCCTTTACATCAGGCAAATGCTAACGAGTCTTGTGATCTCAAAGAAAATCCAAGAGAAAACTCCAGGGTTTGGGTTTCTCTATTCCAAGTGCTAAGAATGAACTTTTTTTCCATGTTGTCTGAAACAAGCAGATTTTTCCTGCCTTCAAACAAGGTGGTCTAGGGGCTCAGAGGGGAAGAGAAGGATTAAATGTTAACTGAAACACTTAATGGCCTTCAGGAAGAAATACAAATGCCAGGTGCTGGCCTAAGGTTCCAGAGGCCTGTAACCAGTTTACAATAAAATTGAAATATTGCAAATACGCTCCTGCTCTTTGACAGATGTTGCAATTATATTGTTGCATTTTTCTCTTTTCAACACTCACATACTTGTACTTTGGACATTCCTCATATTAAGCTCATGCTTGTATCTGTTGTTTGCAATGAGTCTCTAAGGCAACCACAGGGTTGGGCAAATAGTTTCACTTTGTACAAGATAATAGGTAATTCAAAACATCTATTAAAAAAAAAAAAAACCAAACAAACACCACCAAAAAAAACCTTAAGTCATCTACACATCAAGCATCACAGTTAAGAGTCCAAGAAAAATTAATCAATGTGTCCTGTTAGACAATAACAACTTGATCTTAAAGTGCTGTAGCTCCCATTAATTTACAGGGTCAGGGCTGAACTTCAGGGGTGTGTAATACTGCCCTGCTGCCAAACACCCATCCTTTGTAACCACAGGGTGAGGAAAAGACTGATAAACTGCAGGTTTTATCGCCAGAGAACACACATATCACAAAGTCCCCCAAGGTGAGATTCACTTCTGTCCAAAGAGTCTTACTGGACCTCCATACAGAGCAAGAGGATCTCACACAGGTTCCAAAAGGGTCTGATCCAGAGCATGAGCTGGTGGAGAGACCATTCAAAAAACCCCACCCATCAAAAGCAAAGCTCTGTTTTTCCCTCAATACAAGTCAGAAAGCAAGAGTTGATCCTGATAACATTTGAGTACTTGTGAGTGATGGGATTTATTGACCAATATGCAAAATGAGCCTATTTGTTGTCCTTTCAGATTCATGGAAACAGAGTTAACAACATTGACAAAACTATCTTTTTCAATCCTGGTTTGTCATGAGAAAAGCCACTCTTCTCCAAAATTTCCTGCTACCCTAAAGTTCCCAAATTATCAGAGCAGAATTAGGCTATAACTCAGGACCCTAAATATGCCCAGGACCAAATCCGCCCTTCAGCAGTTTATGCATTTGGGACACTGGAGGCAGAGAAAGTTGAGACAAGCAATGCTGACCTGGATCAGAACCCGGTGGCTGAAAGTGCTACCAGGGCTGAGCCAGCAGCAATCTCCTCACTCTGCACCTCAAGGTCAGCAAAGTGGAGCTGAGCTGCAGGTGGTGCCGACGGAACCACACAGCCCAAAGTAACTACCAGGTGGTACCAGTGCTGTGGCAGAACAACCAGCCAGCCCCAGGCCCTCCTAACTCTTAGCAGCACCTTCTACTTACCACTTCCATCGCTTCCCAAGCTGCAATGACCACTTTGCTTTATGGGGTGGCTTGTGAACTGCACAGCCACGTTGCCTCTAGCCAATACTGCTGCTCTGAGCTGCTGCATAGGAGATTATTTGAAGAAAAGGGATAGTTTATTAAAAAAAAAGTTTAAACTGCTTGACATGTTTTGCTTGGAAGTGGGGGATGTTTGTTCTGCCTCACACACTGTAGGCCTAGATACTTGCCCTAAATGCTGCTGGCAGTTCTTCCTTTGTAATGTCCACTTGTAGCGATGGCTGAAGTACAATCAGACAACACATTGCTACTCTGGATCTGAACAGCTTAAACCAAAGCTTTGCACACGCTCCTGTACGGCTCAAGATTTGATCCTGAAAACACCTCCATCACCAAACAAGACCCCCACTGAAACTGGCTTACATCCTACACTAAGAAGGATTGTGACCTTGACATTTTCTCCCATTTCATCATTTTCCTGCTTTCTGTGTATTCAGGTGTTACTAGTTTCTAACTCAGCTGGTGCCTATGCTTAATGCTAAGACAGCAATCCCAGAAAAATCTGAGAAATAGGATAACAGCAGCTTTGCAAGCCAGTTGCAACAATGTCAGTAAATCCTACAGACCCCATAAAAGATACTATTGTCTCTGAACTCCAATACTCTGAAATCAAAATACATGATGCCCAAAGCATTTGCAGGGTGAAGACCAATCACTTAGCTTAACAATAATAACACTGAGTGACCACTTGGCATACATCTTGCCACTGTTTGTCCCTCTCGTGGAGGAAGCCCCAAAATCTGTTGAAAACCTAGGTCCACCATGTGGCAAACACATGTTCCACTGTCTCCTCCTCCCATGAGAGAAGCATCAGGAGTGCAACATAACTCTTCCAGAAGTGTCTTCATTGGACTTCACAGTACCTGGAAGCTGAAGAGCAGAGGAAGGTTCTAGATTTGTCAGCAGAAACATCTCAAACTGTCACAATTTACCACAAGGTTAATTTATCCCTCCTCCTTCAATCACAATCAGCACAGATCCCATTGCAAGTCATAGGTCCCTCAGCATGAGGGAAGCCTTGCACAGTTAAATACAAATGGGAGATGCAAGATCCTAGATGTATTACTTGATCTAGCAACACAGATTGCTTAATTCCACAGAGCTGCTCAATATATCAGCCTACACATCTGGTATCAGTTCTTCACAAAATGACACCAAGAACCATCCAAGTCTGATGGAGTGAGTTTCACAAATCACCAAGAACATTACGTTCCTGAAATATTTGGACCATACCCAATGACAGAAGACAGAGTATCAGTGGCTAGATATCAGAACTTGCTGAATAAGTATCCTTCAGCTGAGTTAAACAACAGACCAAAGTATTATTGCAGAAGTATTTAAGAGCTTCAGCAGTGAACAAGTTTTCCAGTTGGTACCCTGTAACATCCTGGATGACATTATGGTCACAAAACCAGCTCGACTTCAGACATCAGCTTTGCTGAGGTGCCACAAGGACCATCAGATTATCCTTATCTTATTTTATTAATGAGACACTTCAGAAAAGAATAACCAAACTACGTCTGAGCTCTGCTACTTACAAATCACAAAGTCTGAGAAGCAGACAGACTCGTAATAACAGAACAGATGGTTACAGTCACATTTGATGGTACTACTTTAGATAATGGCTGTCATGGGAATAAAGCATTCTCAGTTGAGCTTTTTTGTTTTCACTTTGTAGGGAAAACCAAACCAAAACAAAAACTGAAATTCCCTCACACAACAGACCAAGCACTAGCTTATTGTAGATTTCTAAGGAAGTTTCTCAACCATGGGGTCCAGCAGGATTGTTCCTATTGCTCAGGTCTGGGCAAATCCACAAATCTTACTCACTCCTGGAGAGCTGAGGTTCAATTATGTATCATTTCCTCCCTTTATTCCACCCCATATACTGGTTTCTTTAGGAAGAATATCCGGTGAAAGAACAGAGAAGGAGCTTTAACAGGTGAGACAAGTGTCTTCTCAACTGGGGCATCACCAACAGGCCGAGAACACCAATTCAACAGGGGTGAGGCTTATTTAGTTTCACAAAGTAATTTGTTGTTAACTGCCTGGTATATAGGTGGAGCTAGACATACATGTAATAATTTTGCTCTCTGGTAAGTTTCAGCTGTGTCATTGTAAAAGTATATGTATCTTCTGCAAGCTCCAAGTTAAAAAAAAAACATCTCGAGGATAGATGACAAGAAATTGCCCCTTAAGATATATATCTTCAGTCATATATACAGTTACAAAAATTTATATACAAACACATGTATACTTAATCAAACTCCTCTGTAGAATCTTTCTCTGAAAAGAAGAAAAAATAGGAAGCTTTGAGAAGCACATTATTAAAAAGCAGAGGGAAAGGAACCAGGCTCCTCTAGAGCACAGAAATAAAAAGATAGTTGAGTACAACTGGATACAAATTCTTCCCACGTGAAGGAGAACAAATGTGTTTCCAGATCAGCTCTGGCATGACCTTTCTGGGCTTCTCAGACATCCCACATTAAACCTATTGCCTTTGGAAAGAGACTAGTACACAGGGAGCAGAAAGCAAAGATGAGTTGCCATTACTCACTGGACAGGTGATATTCATTATTCTGTGTCCTGAGGATTAATATTCTAAAGCATAAAGGTAACACTGGAAGCATCTCATTGAGCAAACTAGTAAGAGCTCTTTTCCCTAGAAGAGTCTAAAACTCTCTTTTTTTCCTTTCAAGCCTAGGTATTTCAAGACCTATTTTAGGTGATAAAAATCATGTGTCTCATGAAATTTTTGACATCACAGTATGACCCTCCTGGTTTGCAGCTATTGCTACAGAAGGAGCGAGGTCTCCCATAGGATCTGTATCATCTCTGCCAGTTCTGGGCAAACAATCTATAGTTTAGAAAGCTTACCAAATGTAAGTGATTGCTCCCTAGATGACTGCTGTTGCCACAGTTGGAGTCATTGTTCTTTGTGGCATTTTTGACAAATGTTTCCCTTTTCTCTAGACACTATAGTAGCACAAATAGAAATCTAAGACATTTTTCTTCCAGTAGAGAAGTAGTGTACAAACTGCTGGTTAGCCTGGGAGGTGGTATGTAGGAAAATGGCTGAGGTTCTCTTCTGATCTTGCATGAGTCTTGGTAGAATTTGATTACTACCAGATTTTGAGCCTTTCAGAACACCTTTTAGTTCAGTAACAGTAACTGCTTGTCATGCAATGTTTCCTTTTCTGATACAGGAGGAATGTTCTTTGGCTAAAATCATGACAAATGTTGTACAAGGAATTGAGTTTAAATTGGGTGGATTTACAGGCACTGCAGCATCTCATTTTCTGCTCCATCTCTGCTTTGTTGTTTTTTTAATCACCCAAAGTTTAGGGAAAAAAAAAAAACCAAAACAAAACACAAACAGCAGCACATGAGGGACTCTGCACTTTATATCGTTTTGTCAAGACTGCTAAGATCAACCTCAATGAGGTCCTGAACAGAAGCACAAGGAGACACCTGCACGCCAAAGCACATCAGGATCCAGGAGACAATACCACTGCAGTGAGGGCTTCTGCACACCTACCAGAAGATACATACTGACTCCTGCTTGAATAACTATTTTTCTTTAAAGCTTCTTTTGTACATCTAAGGAATGGAATTATTGGCATGTCCTGTGAGAATGAAACAGAGGTGCCATTGTCATACAGCTGCTTTTAAAAAATTCCTAGACTGAAAGAAAAACAACTGGAGTCACAGTTGGATCAAAAGCAACTGAAGCTCTTGGGCTTGCATCCATTAGCTGGAGGTGAATTGAAATAAACTCCCCATTCCACAAAGCTTTGGCAATCTCCTGGGAACTATACTCACCTCCAAAGCTATAAATAAATAAATAAAAGCAGCAAGCCCAGACCTCCCACACCATCCTACTTGACATAATAGTCCACACTTGGGTGGTCCAATTCGTAAACCAACCTCTCTTATGACAGTGGAAAACACTAAATCACGCTTGTGAAAACTGAATATAGTTCCCCAAAAGACAGGAAAAGAAACAGAACCTAAGCAACAGTAAAAGCAAGTTAAGTGCTCAAGAAGGAGGGAGCTGAATGAAAGAATCCATTTAAAGTTAAACTTGCTTTGGGCACTCCATACCCCAGTGCATTTGGCACCCTCCTTCCCCCTTAGTCTTCTGAAACATCCAAGCCTACAATAATATTAGCTGGGATATTCTCATTCCCCCTCACTATAGAACCAATGACTCCAGATTTGCCAAATGTCACACACCTGATATTCTCTACAAAAGAAATATAAAAATCTCTTGAGACCCCTTCTTTCTCCTGCTGACACAGACTTTCCAGAAAAATGCCTGTTGCTGAGGGGAAGCACCAAAAGCTGCAGCAATCCCTTTCTTTCACCTTATCCTCAGGCTGCAGACAGCATTTTCACATTTCCTTATCACCATCAGCCCTATTTGAACAAGGATTTGTAATTCTCCCTAGAATAACCTACACCTGCAAGGGGGCAGTGCAAGGTCAACACATCCCCAAGATACATGCAAGAACATTCACATCTGAAGACCTTGCCTATGGCTGCATGCAGTTCTTGGAAACTGTTTCATACCCTCTTCCCAAAGCTTAGAACATAACCAAAGAGTCCTAAACACTTAGTTCTTCACTGATGTCTTACCTGTAACAAGCAACATTTTTTTTTTTTTTTATTTTAAAAAGGCATCATTTTAGGAACAAAACAAGTAACAACCCTTCTTTTACATCTAATTACAAAGCTCAGCTGGCACACATTTAACATCGTAGGGCTATAGGCTCACCCCCCCCTACCAGAGTGTATAGCTAAAAATTCTAACATTGCAAAACAAAACTGAACCTCAGTTCCTTGCACAGGAGGGATCAAGTTTATTCAGATAAAATAGGAACAACAAATTTCATGCTCAGAGTTTGACTTTGCAAATTAATTGGGATTTGTAACTGCAGCCCTACAGATTACATACAATTTCTCTCTTCTGTGAACTCATGTGAAACTGACAATTACACATTTTCACCTGTACCACTGAACTGCAGGCAACATTGCCCAGTGATCACTAAGATGGCTTTCAGCTCATTATCTACCAGAGATAATGTTGGTGCACCTCACTTTCATCTCCCCTTCTACATGGGCATTTCCACACTCACACAGTCCTCTGAAGATCCTTGTGTTCAACAGATGCTGGCTTATCCAAAGGCATCATTTCAAATGAGCTTCCAGGTGCCTACAAGAAAGCCTCTCCTCAACACAACTACCCAAAACTTCCTTTTTCCAAGTATATCAGCTGCAATTAATAGTTACATTATTCAACACTTTACATAACAAGTCACCACTAAAGCAGCAAAGAATTTGGTTGATGGGGATTTTGTTCACATAAGTGCTACTGGAAAGATCAGGACTTTTTCCCTTTCGTGCTCCTCAGGTTGGGGTTCATCTGCCCTTGGAAAAAGAAAACAAACACATAAATATCAAAATTTTCACACCTCACCAGAAAAAAATACATGCTTCTGTGCAAGACATCGTATCACACCATCTTCTTAAGTTAAAAGTATTAAGCTTGCATATTCTCATAGAACAATGCTTCATAATTTGGCACTAAAAATAGAGAAATCAGGGAAAACGTGGACTTTAAACAATAAATGTTACACCTAAGATGGGGCTGAGCAGCCTGACACACAGTTGCATCTTGTAGCGCCATTAAGGCAATAAGCAGGCAGCTGAAGAAAGGAATCCTTAAGTAAAAGCAGTTTTTATGCAAAAGGCTTCACAACAGATTAGTCAGCCACTGACCACCATTTCTGGAAACACCGTTACACCTTTATCTTTAATTTTATTATACTTTGGAATACATGTGTCCTAAGGGTATTGACAGTATGCAAGATGTTGACACTAAACTATGGTCTTTAAAAAAAGAAAACACAACCCCCCCTAATCCCTAAAAAATAAATGAGGAGTATGAAAGAGAATTCAAACATGCATGATTCGCTTTTCCTTTGCAGCACAGCTGTCCCTCCTGTAGTGTGCAGTTTTAACTGTACCTTTTTAATTTCTCATTGATTTTGCTAAAAACCTATCCATATTATGGCATACATAGCAGGCTGCTATCAACCAAATGGCTGACAAGACACTGATAAGCACAGTTTAAACATTCTGCATATATAGTACAGACACATTTAATACTATATGTAAAACATACAGAATATATACAATATCCTTTTCTGTATCAAGTATGTTATATTGCAAAATAAAAAGTAAGAGACTCAGACACCTTTATTTTTTAGCAGGTTTAAGGACCGATGGCTGCTTTTGAAATCTCAGTAACATCCTATAGCAAATCTGATGTTGAATTTAAATAATGCATAATATAATTTAATTGGGAGATGAAAACCATCCACCTGAGAACACTCTCAATTTACCTCTTCATTTCAAAGATATTGAAGTGACACCTAACTACAGACAGTCTCATATTTTTTCCCATGTCACGTAATATCCTGCACATAGGTCTTTCTATGTTGTCTACAATAAAATGACCAGTTAAAGAGCTTGGTTTATGTCATAAAGTGAGGTGCACAAAATACGAATCAGCTTCATGAATTGTATGCAATCATTACTGTGACTAGATGTTCAAAACCCACTTGCCCTTACTACAGAAATTTATTTTCTTCAGACTAAACAAAAGAGCCAAGCAGTTGAAAGGTTAGAATAATTTTTGTTGAATCTGCAGTCCTTTAAATGCTTACACACTGAACAGAAAAAAAAATAAATTTGAAGGAGAAGGTACATAGGGAAGTAAATGGCAGTGCAAGTTAAGACATTTGATGATATTCTGTAAGGAATTCCTATTAAGGACACAGAGTTTAGCAGACACTCTGTACCAACCCTCTGACCAGGTAGGTAGGTCCTGAATACAGTGACCCCATCTGGCACATGGACCAGGAGAGCAGATGAACTGATTAGGTTCAGCTAAGCACCAAACTCTTGGTAACAGTCTGAAGCAGTATTTAGTAAACCAGTGAATCTTGAAAAGTGGGAAAAAAGAAGAAATTACCCAACAGAACGTAGAGTCCAACACCAACAAAGACACCAAGCCTCTGTTCACAGTTGAGTTCTCAGAAATGGTTCTTGGCACCCACCAGAAGAAGAATCTGAAGGCACTAGCCAGCACAGCTGAGCAGCTAGGCTGATTTTTATCCTCAACTAACACAAAAGACAGAAATGAAACCTGGGGCCTTCTGATTGCAGCCCGAGCACTAAGCACAGTAACACCTTTCAAGACCCTAGACACGAGGTAAAGCTGTGTGTTCTGTTTGATAGTATCACACTTGCATGGAAAAGCAGACATTCCTTACAAAGCTAACAGTATTTTTAAGTGCAGTTTCTGTACCTGTTCTTCAACCTGTTTTCAAACCTTATTTGACCTTGTGGTTTGGTCTTACACTGCAGGCAGATGCAATTTCCAGTGCCTCATATTTTCTTGCTATGTTACAACCAAAGCAGCACCCTGCTGATCATTCCTAAATGTGCCCTCACTCATGCGTTACAGCCTGCTGTCTCACACCCACTTCAGACTGAGACTAGTTCATCTACCACCATCTCAGGACTGGAAAACAAAGCCTGCAATGTCAAAAACTTAGAAAATTTTCCCTTTCACGTCATCATCTCAAAGGCAGCTGCCTGATGGAACAGTACTGACACACTGAATACTTTGTTAATTTAGAAATACTAGTAGAGCTACCTCAAGCATCAGTCCTAGACAAGCTGTACTCTCTGCTGCTAAAACAGGACTTTCTGATAATTTGTGTTTACTGAAAGACTTGCTTAATGCATCAACGCCTGTATTTCTCATGGAGCCTTGCTAATAATAGTGGACAGGTCCAGAAGACTGGAGTCATTTGGGGTAATTTATCCAACAGCATTAAACAGATAAGGAATGTAGCAAAACAACTGATCATGCCGGAACTCAAAAGTTCATATAAAGGTAACTAAGAGTCCCCTGACTAGTAAGACAAACAAGAGGCACACTGAAGCATAAGAAAATAGGCTGCCATTTTAATAGGGCTTGCAGTCAAATTCCCCACCCCTCTGTAGTGATAAGATTTCTCCAGGCTCTAGCCCTTTGCTGTTTCCCCCCTTAGCTCTAAGAGCATCCTTCCTTTTTTGAACAATTTACAGTATCTGGACTAGCAGGCATCAAATATTGTATGGTTTAATATGATTGAACTACAAGCTGCTTTTATGCTGAAAAAACCAAACGCTTGTCAGCATCAAACTTTTACCAGTGCAACACACCAGTACAAGTTAAACTCACCTACCAATATAAGCACAATAGCATGTTTATTCCAGTTCTTTTTCAGTCTGGCTTGATGTCTTTCCTCACATACATCTAATTAAAAGAAACCCCTGATGTCATTACAAAAAGTGACTACAAGGAATCAATGTCTCGCACCAGTGGCAAATCCACTCTTGCAAATTAGGATGTGCTAGCAAGAGATCCATCTTTGAAGTCTACCATCCCAGCAATTTATCACAAAGCTTTTAGGTAATTACACATCAATTATCCTCACACAGGATTAGGTTCATCTGAACAGTTAAAGTAGTTGATCTCATGTAATACAGAAGATACATTTAATACTGCCAAACATGTAAGTTTCTCTAGGCACTGCTTAACAAAACTGGTTTGAAACAGTAAACAGAACCTGCCCCCTTCTTTGCAGGAGGCTTAGATTAAATGGGCTTTCCTTCATCAAAATAATTTTTTAAAATGAGGTGGGAAAAAAGATGTTAATTAAGATGTTAAATTATCAGATGTAGGCCATCTGAACAATATCAAAATTTTGAGTCTCAATTTATTTTTGAGATAGATTTCTGAAGAAAATTATGCATCAGTGAAGAAGTTTCTCACAAAAAAAAAAGTCACAGTATCAGATTTCTGTTGTATTTCAACACTTGTAAGTGAGGCTACTTTTAAACACTTTTTAAACACTTTTAAAAAGAAGCAGGGATTCCTTATATTTGTACTGTTGTGCTGCAAGTGAACAAAAGCAAAATAATTTTAGATGTTAGAAAATATATTTTTATATCCACTATTAATGAGCAGAATTAACGTCTCAAGCAGTTATGGATATAAAGGTTTTAAGAAGCATCTGTCTTTTCTCTCCCCCCCATTTTTACTTTACAATATTGATCTCAGGACCAAATTCTCAAGCCTTGGCTCAGGCATTATTTGGACAGAAATACTCCCAAATTCTGCAGACACACCATACCTAAGTGAGGTGGTCTGGTTCATCTGGAAAGAATAAGCAACTATTGCCAGGAAGTTGTCAGGTCATAATGGAAGTGGCAGACCACCTTTTTTACGCTTTTTACCTGTGAAATATTTGCTCCTTTTTGCTGTGGATGCCCCTTTGCTGTGAAAACACAGCAGAGCTTCCTTTGCTGTAAGATAACAAAAAACCCTCAAACTGAAGCAAACACAGGGGGGAAAAGGAAGAAAGCAAATGCAAGAGCAGGAGGACATGTTGACTTCTGGATTTTTACTCTTAAAATAATACAATCACTCAAAACACACATCATCTGTAAGACTGACAGCTAAAACTTTGTCCCTTATTATAAAAGAAACTGATGAAGTACAGATGGCCGCCTGTGTATTGAGTTGGCTGCTTCATAAACTATAATTATGGTGGATGCAAAATGGATCACCTCATCCATTTGGTATAAAAATGGGATAACTTGGCAATTTTGTTCCATACAGGACTTGCAAAATATCTTGCCCATATCTACTCTTTGGCATGGCAGGGGTTTAACAATGAAATATAAAAGTACACAGAGCCCAGATTATCGTTTATTTACAGAAGCGATAAATTAACCACTGGAAAGATAAAACCTGCCCAAGCAATCATTTCTCCTCACTGACCTCATGCTTAGGCACTGCTTGGAATGAAATCAGCTTTGGAAAAAGTAATCCATAATTGAAAACAAATGGTGACAATGCATGAAAAAATATACACCAGTAACTGACTTGTCGCTTCAAGACAGTTTCCTAAGCACCATGAAAGCTTTAACCTTTCCTAAATAGGCAGCCAGTATCTAGTGACATATTCACCACCACTTGCCAGATTACTGTCATGTGCACATCACAGATCCACCTGAAAAAAAACAACAAAGAAACCAGGAACACTGTGATCCTTTTAGCTGTGAAAACTACAACAAAATAAATCTTACTACAAAGTCTACAGTAGACCATACAAAACAGCTAAGGACCACAGAAACATAGATAATTGGGAGTAAAATCACATCAAATGGCATTAGGTTGTGTGATACACATTCAAGTAATGACTCAGTGTTTGCTTTTTTGCTTACATTCAAGAGGTACCTCAGAGAGGAACAAGAAGTAGTTACCCAAGTTATAAAACTGATGTTCTAATATATAAAAATTAATTAGCAATGCCACTACTGTTGGGGGCAGAGAGGGGGACCACACAGAATAAAGGCACCTTACACTTTGGTATGGATGCTGACTAGATAGTTTGTAGAAACAGAAATTAAAAAGCTTGCATCGTGGATACCAACCAAAAGAATCTGATCACTTCTATAGCTTCTGATGAGCACCTTGACACCTGGCTCATTAGAAAACAATTGACTTTGCATACACGTGGCCAAAAAAAACCCAAAAAACAAAAAACTGTGACTCATATACCACTATCCCAATGATTATTTCTAGTTTCATTCGGTTCATCATCCATCGCCTTTTACAACATGGCAGAACAAGTACAGAAATTCTACACTTCTGCTCTGGAAGTATCTTGCACCCATTTTGGATGACTACTGAACTGAACAGCAAAACTGAATTTGGCTCAACAAATTCTTCCATAGCTGTTTGCCAAAAAAATACAAACTCACGTTTACTAACCATTAAGTAAAAGGCTGGATCAGCAGAAACAGAGACAAGAGGCTGTAAAAAACCCTGCCAGCTTACCACCTTCTCCATCCAAATTGTTGCTACAGCAATAGCAAGACTAAAGTCTGGGTCAAAGGATAACCTGCTCATCACACTTACCTGCCATTAATATACTTGCCAACTCTTAGCCTTCGTTGCTGTGACCAGGAATTGGACAGTATGACCCAAGTGTAGGCAACATGATGATCTCTACTTGAGACTACAAAGAGTCTTAGACTACCATCATGAGGACAGAACAGCAGAAACTTGACAATAACATTATCAGAATCCCTGGAAAACTTCAGAGAGGGTGTGGAAAAGGTGGTTGCTTCCTGGACAGCTGGTGAATGAAGAAAGAGGGCTGCAACCAAAATATTTGGTATGAGGTAAGGCTCGGGTTCTAGAATTCCCAGGTTAAATGTGGAGCCCCTTCACTGTTATGTTGTTCTACATCTGGCCATGCAAGGAAGTTTCTATAACACCAGCTTAACATGTCAGACTTTAAACATGAGCAAGACAGACAATGTATGTCAACAGCTCTGTATTTACTCCATTATCTTGCACCACTCTTGGACAGATGCAAAGAGATTCCTTTTATAACTAGGAACAGAACAACATTGCATCATTTATCATTTACTAGAGGATGAAAGTTATATGGGTGATTACTGCAAAACAATAGATGCACAACAAAGTATTGGGGTATTAAAAGCCATTAGAAACCTTATACTAATGAAGAAATACAGCAGAAAGCCAACTGACTGCAACCACCTTTTGGAAAAAGTGCTTTCTTCAGAGAAGTCCTACAAACATCAGCACAAAGGTTTGGTACCTCTTGCAGCCATCATTTCAGTGCTGCTATTGAACAATTCTGAGGGAAACTCAAGTTCTGAGTTTATAAAATTTGATTTATTTTTGCCTTGTCTGTGGGCTAGTCATTTTACGGACAGAAAAATTCATTTTCCATCTGACAGGACTACTCAGATGCAAAAGAAAGTGATCCTGAATCTAGTAGCATTTTTATTTAATTTCCTCAAATAAATACTAATCTGAAAGGGGTTGCAGTTGGCAGGAACTTAAAGCTGGGTTTTGTCTTGTTTTGTTTTTAAATCCATGCTGAAATTGCCAGATTTTTTCACTTGGGAGAGAGAAAAAAACCCCTCAACCTAACGCAATTATCTAAACAAATAAATTTACTTAGACAATACAGAATTCTACAAATGTAGTTCCAATCATGCCCCTTCAGAAAAACAATCAGGTGGTCAAAAGTACAATCTTGGGCATCATTGACAAAGAAATGATACTTAGAGAAGAACGTGGCCAAGCCTCATAATTACCCAGCCACATTTTACAGAATTTCATAATATTCAATCATTTCAGCACTTAGATAACAAAACATTTATTTTCACTTTTACTAGTCATTTTTCTTAAAAGAGAAGGCAGTTTTAGATCCCCTCTGCAATACCCAAGAGATATAGACCAGCCAGTAAGATAGATCTTTTACAACAATAACATATAATTCCATTCAGTATCAACAAAGGCAAGAAAATGCACATAAGGAGTTTAAGGTTTAGAAAAGCAGTTATACACCTTCAGTAATATCACTACCAAGTGATGTATTACATTTATGTAGAGTCATAACGTGGTAGATTGCTGCCACCTTTTGGTTACAAATTGCAATGAAATTAAATTTGTACCTTAAAGATACCTACAATGGAAATGCATATTGTGATGCATGGGATCCTAGCATCCTGGAGAATAGTGGGATGGGACAGGAACAACATTCATGCTTACTGAAAAAGGGAGTGTGGGGCCACATATCTTGATATCTATTTGCAATCTCCCAGCTTAAAATTCCTGCTTATCTTCTACTGCTACCATTGGAATGCATGCAAGGGTTAGCAAATTATGAAATACCTTCCAAGATTAAAATTGACAAACATATTAGCCAAGAAAAAGGAAAAGAAGGACTCCAAGGATAAAAATACATCAAAAGCTGCAATATGCAGTTTGCACAGCTTGAAGTAGATTACCCAGACAAGCCATTAGGCAAGATAAGTTTTTTGGTTTGCACTTTTCCTCCACAATAATTCACCTGTGAACAATAATTGCAGTTTATTCTAAAAGACAGAGGTGACCTTTCTTCCCAAAACCAGCTCTATAAGATTTTTACAGCATACATTCGGCTTTTATATTCCTTTTTTTAATTTAAAGCTATTACTAACTAGTCAATGAGAAGTAAGCCACACACAAAAAATTACTGCCAGCACACATTTGTCCTAGGCAGCCTATGTTACTAGTTAAGACTAGGTATATAGTGTGTTAGCAAGCAAATCTCAAGTTTTACCCACAACGAAAGTTACTTCCATAGTCTGAGATCTGACTGTAATACAAATCCTCTCAACAGCTGGGGAGGGAACAGCTACAACAAAACTCTCAGATGAGCACAACACTATTAAAACCTCTTCATATATCCATTACCCTCTCTTCATAAGGCTGTACAACCCAACCAAATGTTATCTGAATGGGGCAGCATGTGTCTGGTCGGTCAGGACATAAAATTCATGGATGACTGCACATCACAATCAAAAGGCAGCAATACCACATGATGGCTCCAAGTCCAGAGGCAGAGCAAAATTTTTAATAAATAATTACACATGAACTTGCTTGTTGTCAGCAGAAAGTCTTGACATCCTTTTATATTCCCCCACCTCCCCACTTGTTTAAAAAGAAAGAATCCAGCTGCAGGCAACTGCTAATTAAATACTTTGGCTTTCAGCTACAGTTGCTGTATGCACACATCTGCTGCGTAATAAACACTGTTTTAAGTGTAATTGATATATTTTCCATGCTCTAGGAGAGAATATTTATGACACGAGGAAAGAAAAAGCAAGAAAGGTCCAAGCCCCTGCCTCATTTTCACTAGAAAGTATAACTTGCAAAGTGTTTGAAAATTAAAATTGGTTAAAAATGCCTTTATTGCTTAAGGGTAGTCTTTCATCTCACATTCTAATGTTTTGCTCGCAAAAAAAACCAAACATTTTTTCTGATTTTTTTGGCCTTGACATAATGTAAATCCAAACATATATTTCAGTGCCCAGACATGTTTAAGTGGATCATGTTGAGTCTTTTGGCTTAAATGAATCACAAGCAACATTGTGTTCCATTCTCCCTGATTTCACAATCTGGGTTTCAGACAACAGATTTGAACAGAAGTAGACAAGCCAAATATCTGTAATGAAGTCTTTCTATAGTCAATGAGACATTGGCCAGACTCCAGATGCCAGGACAAATCTCTCTGAGCTATGTAAGCTTACACATAACATGCTAAAAAAACATGACAGAGCAATGACATTCAGACAAAGGTGGTATTTGAGCTTGGTCAGTAGCATTAAAGGCCTAGTACTATTACAGAATTAGCTTTTTTAACTGTAAAGTTGTTGTGCATTCCTAATACTGAAATATTTCAAAAGACCCTTTGAGACTTACAGTGAAAAATCTTCCATGTCTTTGCTGGATATTGGTGAAAGCAGCTGTTCCCACAAACATTATAGAAGGAGGAACATTTCTATTTAGTTTTACCTATCTCCTAATACAGTAGCCATTCTCCTTAAATACCATGCAACCACATACTTTCAAGTAAAAAAACAAAAAATAAACAAACCAGAAGAAAAAACAACAAACCACAAATCAAAAAAACAAAACATCACAAACTAATCAGCAATTAGCTCTCATATGGGATGAAGTAAACAGCTTAATCATATTACTTATTGTTACTCTACTATCTAGAAGGATTTACATGAGTGAAAAGGGCCATTTTTAAAATTAGTAAAAACAAATAACGTAGCATAAATCAGAGTGTATTAATCTTCACAAACAACTGCAAGAGATTAATTTATCCATAATTGGCTGCCAACCAACAGCTCACTTCCCACATACTATCAACACAGTTTTATTCTCTTTGCATTTAGCACTACATTTCTTTATTTGTCTCTAAGTTATATTATGACATCAAAGATATCTTAACACTTTTCTAGAAAAAGAATTAGAGCTAGGAGAGGAAGGGGAAATTAACTTGAGAAACCTGATATGTAGCTGACAGGAAAATAGCACTGGATTTTCTGTTTTACAATATTTCAAGGGAAAAAAAAAAAAAAAAAGGTAATTAGAAGAGTTATGGAAGATTTCCATGGTTTCTTCCAGCCATGAGCTGAGCACAGTATTACTAACTCCAATTTTCAAAAGCTAACAAACTTACAAGTAGCACCTGCTCCTTCTCCTTTTGTTCCCAGTCTGCATGGAAGATGGAAAGTTCCCCTGGTCCAAGTTACTGTACTAACCCCAAGAGGACAGCGCAGCCCAGTGAGCCTTCCATGTATCAACATCTAATTCCCACTTCTGTTTTCACCCCTCAAAATGATGGTAAGGTATACTGGAACTGATATATATATTTTAAATAATTTCAGAAATGACGGATTCAAGCTCTTTTAAAAAAGAAGAGAGCATCCTGGTCTTTACATTGCAAAGACACGGGTTTGATGGATGGACCAGTCGGAGGATAAGGAATTGGCTGGATGGTCACACTCAAGGAGCTGCTGTTCAGTGTCCAGGCAGCATCACTCAGGGGCTGGGACTGGGACTGCTGCTCTTTGTAGGTGACATGGACAGAGGGGCTGAGTGCAGCCTCAGTAAGTTTGGTGACACCACCAAAATGTGTGGTGCAGTCAACACAGAGGAGGGAAGTCAGGCCACCCAGAGGGACCTGGACAGCCAATTAAACCCAAACAACCCAATAAAGTACAGTAAGGCCAAGCAGAAGCTCCTGCACATGGGTCTGGACAATCCCAAACACAGGCTGAGTGGAGAATGGATTGAGCTCTAAAGAGAAGGATTTGGGAGTGCTGGCTGATGAGCAGCAGAACATGAACAAGCAATCTGCACTTACAGCCCAGAAAGTAACTTACAGAAAGCCAGACATATCCTGGACCTCATCAAAATGCATGGTATGAATAAATGGGTATTCTTGATTTTTAAATATTTTTTCTATTGCATTGCTTAGAACTTAAGTGCAGGTGGGGCTTTTTTTCACCCAAAACATGTAATTCAGAACTTATTAATGTTGAAGCATCAGTTTATCAAACAATATTCTAGCTAGAAACTAGGAGATCTAAGAGATATAAGGGAATCTTTAATTCAAAATCTATGTGATGCTAAGACCATCTTCTGCTACTAGAATGATCTGTTTATGGTATCTTGTCTTAGGGACCAAACTGTTTATTTTACTTTCAGAGACATGTGCATACAGGAGCCATGCACATAATTTTTACTTAATAACTTAAAGAAAATGACTGAAAGAAACCACAGATTGGGCTGCTTTTGTAAAAGCCTGCTTTCCCAATGGCATGACTCTGTTGCAATGACAGGAGAAATAGTTACGATAGGACACAAGTTTAAAATTTCAATCAAGAAAGTGTTAAGTAAGGATATATAAACAAAATCAGATGGAGATATTAAATAATACTGGTTTTCTACAATAATTAATTCACATATTGCATTGAGAGGCTGAAATGAAGATAAACCAGCCACTTAAATTTCTATTATTAAAATCAATGTAGATATAAATATACTTATTTATTCCCAAATGAGCCAAGTCCAGCTTTAATACATAATTTCAGTTGCAAACTACTAACATAATCACTTAATAGAACACCAAAGTGAAGAGAACCAGTGTTGTATATCATGCAATTTAACCAAAACATGAAAAACTGCAGTAACTTCAGAGAAAGGAATATGCAATAAATTTATTTAAGAACTGAGGTTTTTCTGCTCCATTTCTTAAAGTGCTTTAGTAGATATAATGAGATATAGTATTAAACAATCAGCTATATTCTATGTCCAAATGCTAAGTCGTCTCCCCAGACAGGAATTTCTACCCACTTAACACAGAAGACAGAGATGCTCTTCATTCCTGAAACAGGACTCTTCACTTAAAAGTCCTGTCATTCAAGCTTTAGAAAACTAAATTCAAGCCAACACTTTCCAAAAGGACTGGTGATTTGCTGAAAACCCTTCTGGTGTCACCCAACAGCAAAGGAGAAAACATTCCATCCCAAGCCCTTTTCTGACCCATATTCTCAAGCGTAAGTATCTACCTTAAGATGACAGCACCAACATAGTTCCAGAAGACAGCAGGCCACAACAAACACAGACTGAAACCCCAGATCCACGTTACTGCCACAGCTCATCTGTTTTCAATTCCAACAGCCCAACTCGAGTCATGGTCTATGAATGTATGAACAGCTTGCTAATGTGATCTAAATGTAGCTAGTGTCTTCTTGACTGAGCATGCAGGCTGGAAGTGAATGCTTAACTTGGTCTCTAATCACAGAAACACAGAACTCTAATTACTTTTGCGAGGGACCTCAAGGGAGCATCTTTTCCAATCTCCTCAGAGAAACATTTAACAACACTCAATCCAGACCAGGTTGCTCACAGCTTTGAAAATGATCAAGAAGAGATATTTTTTAGATCACTGGGAATAAGTGCTTGATTGCTTGACTGTCACCACAGTGAAAAAAAAATCTTCCATTTCAACTTATGACCATTGACTCTGATCATCCTACTCTGCAGTTTTAAGCGAGCTTGGTTCTACCTTCTTGGTAACATCTTAAGTACTGGAAAGCTGCTCCTAAGTTCCAACAAAATCTTTTCTTTTCCGGGCTAAACTTACCCAGTTTCTTCAGAGGAGGCTGCAACAAAGAGTAAAATAACAGCAGGTTTGTCCTGCTGACATTTCTCTACAAACAAAACAGACACTCCAGCTGGGAGGGAATCTATTCTGTAGCTATTAGATTTTTACAAGAAAAAAAAAATTCTTGAGCAAGACAGGAGAAAACTTTTGTGCTATATCCTGAAAGAGACCATGGGACTACTCAGAAGTGGAGGGGGCAATTATTTCACGAAGACATTTCAAGAATAACCATCAGAGCAGTAAGTTTTTTTCTGAACAAAGTGATCAATGCCTCCCAATATGCTGTGTCAGCTCCATGTATCTAGTACTCCAACAAATGGAATTAATTCAGGGACACACAAAAGCTGAAGCACAGTTTTAGAAAGCCACGACTGTCATCTGAAACACGAACCACCACCAAGTAATTCCATAATTTGTAGAATACATACAACTTTCAAGCATCAACATTTTTAGCAATTCACTTTGACAACTTCAAGGTGAAAAACAGCTAAGAATCCACTTACCTTTTAACTATAATGAAAAGTTTAATTAATTCAAATGTATCTGTTTGTTCACAAATGTTTTGAATTTAAACTGATTTTTTCTTTCAAGGCAGAAGCTGCGTCATGAAAATGGCCAATAATGCTTTTCTCAAATCCAAGAAACTTTCAGTTGACATCAGCACAACTTGAATTCATTAATTCCCCACCCTGTAATGGTATGCATGTTACTACTTACTTTCCTTACTTAGAGGAAATAAATAGGTAGCAACATTTTTGAATTTGTCTTTGAAAACATCATTGAAATCTTACAATTTTGAAGCTACTGCGGTTGGTTTGCTTTGTTTTATTAGAAAAAATACTCAGGCAAGGTCTACAATCATCTGTCAATAATAAATGACTTACAAGAAACTCATGAAGCAATAAAATTAAAAAAATACAAATACAAACTATATCTGAAACACTTCTATTTGGCAATTTCATAACAAATTAAAAAAAAAAAAACAAACGAAGATTACGGATTACTTTATAGGTACAGAAAAAGCAGTAGGTGAAGTGCTCAAGCAAAAACAAAAACACTGCATTTTTTAAAAAATAAAGTCACATCACTACAGATTTTATGAATAATACCCTTATTAAACAACCATTCCAGAACATCTTATATTAGTGGTGCTTTTAATCTGCACTTCATTTTGTTTGATAAGATTTTTCTTGTGTGTATATAAGTAACATTTTTAACCCACTGGAGCTAAGCAAGACTCTCATGTCAGTACCAATGCAGAATGCATTTGTATTATATTAGGATATGCTCACTTCTGCGACCAAAGGGTTACATTAAGTTTAATTTTATTTAATAAAAATTTAGTGTAAAAACTGCTGGTTATTAGTTCACTGTAGTATATTCCTCCCCAATAAGGAGGACTAACTGTGCAGTTTGACTGCATATATCCATACAAATTTTACATATTAGTTCCTTCTAATAGTAAGGAAGAAACTAATTTCATGTTCACTATTAGAAAGGAGTGCCATGAATTAATTATGGGTACTATTCATCCCTCTAAGATTTCTGGGAAGGATGTTCAATGAATTATTTTTTTTTTCCTTACAACAGATATTAACAGTAGTATATAGTCCCTTAGGTATGTAAAAGAAGATTTTTTTTATTGTTAAGGAAGGTGCTTTTTTTAAACAATTCTTCTGGCAGCACTAGTGAATTAACAATATCCTTCAATATTATTTCTACCATAATATATACATTTTAACTTTCATGCCTCTAGAAAAACATCTACAGTACATTTCATAATATAAAAATATATTACAAATCTGCTGAAATATTTACAAGCAATGTCCTATTATCTATATGTGACATTTTTGTCTCCATACAAAGACTAACAGGTTAGACACATCTCTATTTGTCAGTTAAAAAAGTCCATGGCTTCTTGCTTATTAAGCAAGAAAATGATTTTACTTTATTTTTCAAAGCCAACTTTGGTGCATAAAGGATTGAATTTCTAGATTATTTTTTTTTAAAAAATACCATTTTCTTTACATCTAGAAAACATTAGGCCAAATAAAAAAGTATACTTTACAAGTGAATGGGGATCCTAAAAGGGTCAAAAACGTAAAATAAACACCAATAACACTAACTGCTTAGGTGGAGGTTTTTCAAAAACCATCCACTGATATGGAACACATAAAAGCAGATCTCATTAACATACTATACTAACTCCTGAAAATGGGGTCAGACATACTGCAACACTCTTAACATCTTTGAACCGTACTATATGTATTCACAGTTGATTGGAAAAGACAAGCATTCCATCAACATTTGTTTAAACATTATAATCCAACATACTTCAGGTATCTGCAAAAGGACACGAGATTACAAATGACGACTGATTACGATCCACCATACTCAAAGGGCAACAGCATAATCCCTTGGTAGCTGTTTTATTGTCTGGCATGTGTTATATTTAGTTAACATTGATAAGAATCCTAATAGTTTTTTAACAGTTGTCCTGGGAGCTGTGTGTAAATGGTGATGGTTACTTTTTCCTTTCACCAAATATATACTACTGTATTCGCTAAAGAAAAAAGCAGCTTAAAGAAGCAAGCATGCAAAGCCTTTTAGTTGTTCCACTAAGTTGCCAGAAGAGTGTTTCCCCAGTCTCCCACTGTACCATTCCATGAAAATGTGGATATACAGTAATATATTAATATATTCCACGGAAGCATCAACTTCATTCACAGAATGTTTACACTAAGCATAAATATTTATCTAAGAAAAAAAAAAAAAAAAAAAAAGAAAAAAAAAAGGATGGGATTTGACTAATGTGCAACTTTCTTTCTAAATCCATTGTCAGTGACTAAGACTGCAGATGTCCCCACTTGCTTGGTTTTTACCTCTTCAACCTCTTCTGGGGCATTGTTCTGTAAAAGAAGATAGTGCAATTTTACACAGAGACTCTGAGATATAAGTTTGAGTCAACTAGAGTATACTATGAAATCATGACTATATAAAATCTACCTTCACTTAATTTGATTTAAACTGAAAGCTATTTTGGATAATCCTTTATTAACATATACATCAAATTTTCTATTGGTGTTACCATTTTAGCACAGCATTAGCAGCTGTCACTGAATTCCCTTATCCACTCTTCTCCCTTGCAGGGTTCTGGTTTTCAGCTTTATTTCTTTGATCTCACGCATTTGGTCCCAAATCCATACTGATCTCTACTGCTAAAAATGTAGTACATCATCATGTAAGGGGACCTTAATTTTATTTGGGAGAGGCAGAAAGGGTTGCTCATTTTTCTCCGAGGACTTAATTCATAATCCTTAATTGTTATGTTAAAAGGCTATTATTTCTGTTTCAAACAAAAATAATTAAGTTCTACAAAATTCATTGCTAGAAAGTAATTAACACCTAAATTAGATTATAAAAGTCACTATGTTAAGCAATTTTAAAACACACAATCAAAATTCCTTATAACATTTTAAGTATTTCCTGTTAACATCGGTAATTCAACTACTAAGTATTTTAAATACTTACATTTACAAAAATAGAAGATATGATTTATTTTCACAATGTAAACCAAGTTTTCATTAATCTGATTAGTGAAATAAACTGGGTATTAAAGGTGAACTGAAAGGCTTATTGCATAAAGACCTCGGATTAGTGTTCTAGTTACTTCTTTAGATATTAGGCCACTGGATTTTAAGGAGAAAACAGACACATTGAACTTCCACTATGGAAGAACAAGCACTTTTTTTCCAACCCATTGTCGTGAATTTTTAATATAAACCCATAAATAGGTGTATTTGGACATTAAAAAACTTAAGAATGAGTTAAGCATTTCAGATTACCTTTAAAAACCACAGAACTGTGGTACTGACAATTATGTGAGCACATTAATAAAGAGGGAGTGGAAAATCAAGAAATTATTAGAAACAAGATGGATCAGAAGCCAATCATTTTTGTGTCCTAACAACACAAATGTGAATGTAGCTTAAAGACAAGTAACATGTACTGTCCCCTTTTAAAGAATCTTGTATTAAAAAATACCAGTGCTTGCATACAAGTACAGATTTCCAGGTAATACTGCATGTATTACAGTTGAATGTAAAATGTGTAAAGATAAATTTGGACTTTAAAAAAATTGGTATACAAACCAGTATGTGATCTTAACAGAAGTGATCTTTCAGGATTCCACTGTATGTAACTCCTTTACTAGAATTTCTGTACACCAAGCACAAAAAAGTAAAATACACTTGGTAAATACACACATTCCCCATTTCTCAGTAACTAGAGTTCAGTTCAAGAAGTTAAGCAATTCTGAAACAACTTAAGACCTCAGAACTTAACTCCTGGACGCTGACAGGATCTAGGCTCCCTGGGTCTAGTGTATAGTGCATTAAAAGTCCTGATTTTCCAACGTCAAAAAGTTAAGTGAGGCTTAAGGCTATATTTAAGTAAAGAAAATTTCAAAATTAGGACCTTACCTGTATATGTTTGGATCCAGAAGCAAGGCAGTATCTTTTGGTAGTTTTGATAAATGAACTACTTTAGTTTTTAACTGATGTCGCTCACTTTCATTTACCCACACATCAGGCAGACTATGAACAAATAAATAAAATAAAAATATTCAAAAAAGACGAACCATTTTTCTTACCACAAAACTACGAGGTAAACTAGTACACATGGTGTTCTTTAAAGTAACCTCCACATTTCACTGGTTAAAAAGGATTTTCACTGGAGTCAGAAAAAGACAGCAGATCTTTACACGATACTTCAAAGTTTTTCAAGTTCTCAGTATGAAAATGATATTAAACAGAATTTAGATGATCCTGCAAGAACAGTAAATCAAACATACAATGATAATTGCACTACATTCTCTGTTTTAACAATTTAATGTGAAAATAGGTAGCAGCAGGGAAAAAAAAACTTTGAAAATACTTCACTGAGCATAAAATTCTTAGACACTGTCAAAAACATAAGCAAAGGCCAGCATACACTGCAGGCACTGAGATTTGAGCTACACTTATTTGCTTGCTCCAGGTTCAAAGCTTTCAATGTCAAAATGTTCCAACTCTGATGAAGCTAGTAATCTGATTATCTTCTAAGAAAATCCAGGGAATCATCACAAAATATTTTGGCTATGTAACATTTCTCATTGTGAGATGGAATAAAACATTAAAGGGAATCATTCCTTTCCTACAGGCAATTATACAGACTTTTGCCAATTAATTAACTGAGTATCTATTTAAGTTAGCTGTAAATCTAACTCAATTTCTTGCGTAAGCCATCCAAAAAAACTGAAGAACTTCTATCCCAGTAGGAAGAAGAGTTTCTCCAATAATGCGTTTACCTTTTCAGATGAGGGTGGAAGAAAATAAGGGGGGGGGGGAAAAAAAAAAGAGGGTGAGACATGGGATGGACCCAAACCACCACAGGAGACAATCTGTATCTCTACTAAGGTATAAGTTGGGTCATGAAAGGTGAAAAAAAAAACAGTCAGACTTCTTTTTAAATCAAGTCAAAGTCAGAAGCAACATTTGAAGGACATTTTTAGTAGAAGCTATATGTTGAAGGAAAAAAAAAATTGAAAACTTTTTACATTCAAAGCCTATTTGAAATACACAGACATACAACAAATCAGTAAGCTAGGAAGTACTGGCACAAAGAAAAAAGTCTTGTTCTAAAAAAACCTCAAGTTCATTTGCTCTTGTATAGGAAAAATATTGAAAACTAGTATATGTTTCCTGAAGAAACAGGGTACAGATAACCTGTATCAATTTATCAGTTTCTCAAGATGACTCAAAGTAGAGAAACTCAAGCCATTATTAATAACTCAGTCTGAAAGGCTGATGAACAACTCAGGCCAATAGAAATAATAATCATGACTGCGTTCAACATTTCTAAAGTGTATGTTCACTATCTGAGACAGATTGATGACATGAGCTATGACACCCTCCCGTTTACTCTTCTTAACTGTACTAACCAAGATGAAACTCTACTGAATATTCAGTAAGTCAGAACTGCATCAGTCACTGCAGGAAATATACATTCTATCTAATCCAGCCAAGACAGGAGGAATAATAATATAACACACATAATTCCTCTGACCTGACCAACCAAATCTACATTCTACTGGGGATGTATTAACTTACTGAATAACTTGTCTTCTCTGATGTAGATTATAATATTGTATTCACCTAAACAAGCAAAAAACTCCTTTGACTGTATTTTTTAATTTTCATGTTCCTAGTCATATGCTTTTCTTCTTAGAATACAATTAAATGTTTTTATCTGTAATATTTTAAAAAGAATTATTTCAGAGTGCTGTTACATATAGTATTACCACCCATTCTAAAAGGAGGCAAAAAGCTATGATTTTTACTGCAGTATTTTAGTTACTCTTTCCCAAGTCAAATTATAACTTGCAGTATACAAGTACTGCAATGAGCTGGCAAAGCTACAGACACTTTAGAATTGCACCAAAATAACAAAAAAGGATGCAGGTAACTTATCAGCAACCTTAATCCTCTGCAAATATAAATTATAATATGTACACACTGCTAATAGGTCCATGCTACTGCATGTGACTAATTTGGGACACTGCAGACCTGAATAATTTAATCCACTTTACCAAAGCCAAGGTAAATTCTATTATGCTAAGGCTTTACGTCACCATCCCACACAACTGCTTGAAAGCAGCACTCAATCTAAAATATTCCCTTGTTCTAAAAGTCATTTATATGAACTGTGACTATTTAATTTGAAACTTGGATGCTCTCAGATAATTAATTCTGCCAAGTGAGAGATATCATCGTCCTGGTAAAACTGAGGTTCCTTTAAAGAAAGGGCCTCAAAATCTGGAGTTCCTACATAATTATGCAGTCATTCAGCTTAGTGTGAACTAAACATCCCAGTAACTTCAACTGTATGCAGGACTAAGGATCCAGGAGTAAGATCAAAATATTTACATACAAATTATTTTCTGTGTCAGAAGAAAGAGATGATATCTCAGCTATTTCAAAGAAGTAGCTAAATTTCTAATGTACACTTACTACTTCATACATCCCACACCCACCCAAGGAACATACTTTTGTCTTGAATTGCACACAAGTGTACTCATTTGAAACAAGGTGGAACTTTGAAAAAATAAGAGAAAAAGCAGCCAAACATGATGAAGAACGTTCCAAGCTTCAGTGAGACAATCCAAAGAAGTGGCTATATGAAATGGATATGACCAACTATTATATTATACTGTTAAACTGTGGCATCTAGTCAAAGTTTGTTCTACTTCTACTGTTACACTGATGACTGCACATTTTTCAGAACCTGAAAGTATTTAGGGATCATGATGGACCAGTAAATAAACTGAAGATGTATCAATGACAGATTTCCTTATGTAACATATGGCTGGCAAAACCAATCTGAATTCCCCATTCAATACAAAAAGCATCAAAAATACAACTTCAGGTTTACCTGAACACATATCAGAGTCTAAAGACTTGAAAGCTTACGTAAAAATAAAGCATTGCCCATTATTTTTTTAAACTTCTAAATTACTATTTTTTTAGCATTTTTTAATAATGTGAGCTTTAAACATTCAAAAACCTAACATAATTCAGTGACAGCTCATTTACCCCACTGTAAATCCTTCCTCATTTAAGCCCTGTATCGTAACACTAGCAATATACTCACATGTCCTCTGGTGTCCAATGAAGCAAGAGTTTTATTTTTCCAGAATCTTCTTTTCTTTTAGCTATTACCTGGTAATAATTACATAAATCGTAATTAAAACAGAATCTGCAGATATTTTGCTCAAAAACTATTATTCATGTTTGGTTTGAAGATACAGATGTATCACATATATCCTTTACTGAATCCTTTTCAATACCTAAACTGAGCACTGAATGAGTTAATGGCAAAGGCCACCTGGGAGAACTGGCAGGCTTACACAGATTGTTTAACACATACATAAGAGGGACCCTTAACACTTGCTACTATTGTTATGTCAACTACAAATCAAATTAAATGTTAAACCCTTTCAACACTTGACATAGTTTAAGCAGAAGGTATGCACTGGTGGGGTCCCAGACAAGAACTGAGAACTCCTGTCTTGTAATACCATACAGTAAAGCAGCATGTAAGACACTCCTGTAAGTTTTCAGGTGCAGGATCCTGAAGCTAGACTCCCACCTTTAGCTAAGATCAAAATAGAAAAACATATACAGGAAGTATGAAAAGGAATCCATTTGTTCAGGTACAATGCTAGAAGCAACATTCCAAAAGCATCCCAAAGACTTATAATACCCAGAAAAGTAGGGAAAAGCTTCCTCTTTTACTGATCTGTCAGCTTCTCCTTCACTACACATCCCAATGCTTCATACAGATTTTACTATTTGCTTCAAACACCAATTGTCCTACCTTCTGCACCCCTGAGCATAAAATACTTACTAAATCTTTCCAAGACTATACACAGCCACTGCAGACACTGTGAACTCCAAAAAAGGTCTTTAGACAATCTTAAAAGCACAGAAATAAAGCTGACAGTGATGTTTATTTAAAAGATTAAATTAAAATGTAGTATACTAAACTTAAATGCTGATTTCCATAATGTGCAATCAAAGCAACTTCCCAAAACCTACTACTATGGTAAATTAAACCTTATCTCGACATTTCAAGTATTCATAAATTTAAAGTTTTATTTTTACAACTATACAGTGATCCTCTACGCAAAAATGATGCGGCAAGAAGTATTCATGTATTTAACAGCCAAATCATTAATACAGGCAGATTTGAGATATCTGAAAGTTTCAATATGCTTGTAGATGAGAACTGAAATAGTATGTTTGCATGGCAAGGTTTTGGTAGTGGAAGGCTACAGGGATGGCTCCTGTGAGAAGGCACTAGAGGTACTTTCCCCAATGTCAGACAGAGCCAATGACAGCCAGGTCCAGATGGACCCACCCCTGCCAAAGGCTGAGCCCATCAGCCATGGTTACCTGTGTAACAACATATTTTAAAAGGGGAAAAATTGCTGTGCAGCAGCAACCAGAGACAGAAGTAGGAATATGTGAGAGAAACAACTCCACAGACCCCAAGATCAGTGAAAGAGGGAAGGAGTTGTTCCAGGCACTGGAGCAGATACTCCTGCAGCCTGTGCTAAAGGCCATGGTGAAGCAGGCTGTCCCCCTCAAGTCCATGGAGGACCCCATGCTGGAGCAGGTGAATGTGCCTGAAGAAGGATGTGACCCTGCAGAGGGCTTATGCTAGAGTAGGCTCCCAGCATGACCCATAAGCCCATACTGAGCCAGTTTGCCAGCAGAACTCATTGACCCTCAGAGGGACCCACACTGGAGCAGTCTGCTCCTGAAGGACTGTGCCCCATAGAAAGGACAAATACCTGAGCAATTCTCAAAGAACTGCAGTTCCTGAGAAGCACTGCCCCTTCCTGGGGGGACTCCATGCTGGAGAAGAGGAAAAGTGTGAGAAGGCAGGAGTGTGATGAACTGGACCATCCGTTCCACATCCCCCTGCACTGCTCAGGGAGCAGAGTTGAGCCCAAGAAGAAGAGAGGGGTGAGAAGAAGCTGTTGTAAGATTCAGTTTTATTTTTTATTATCCTACTGTTACTTGACTGGCAATATATTACAATTAATTTCCTCAAGTTGACTCCGTTTTGCCTTTGGAGTGACCTTATCTTGATCCATGAGCCTTTCATTACATTTTCTCTCTCCTGTCCATCTGAGGGATAGAGGGCACCCGGCATCCAGCCAGTGTCAACCCACCTCTGTGCTTGAGATACCAAGTTTCTACAAAACATTAACACCTCACACTGAAAGGTTTTAAACCAAGTTTTCATGAGACATTGAAAAGCCCATCCCATGGCCTAGGGTTAGAGAAGGAGTAAGTGAAGCTTAGTAACACACAAAGGAATAGTATCCTGTTATTTAGCCCCAGTTTTAAGTCTCTCATTTAATATATATGCACAGTTCATCTGGAAATGGGACTGAAAGGCAGAGTATGAAAATCTGCTTTTGGTGTCAGGCAATTCAAGATAAATTGGAGGAATGCTCCCTGCAAGAACAGCAATAGGATCCCATAGTGGAAAAATTATATACAAGATATTTTTTTTTTTAAAATTCAGTAATCTTTGTCAATTAGACAAAGTTAAGGTATACTATAAAGTACCTAAATTTATGCATGCAAAACATTCCTAACACTTCTCTTAATTCTCAAACCACACACTCTTTGCTAAATATCTGGAGTAACGATGAAAACCCTGACTTCTTTTTAAATAAAGATTTGGAAAGCACTCTTCCAATCCCAATTTTAAGCCTTAGCCTTTGTCCAGAATACCACTGCATTTTCTGCAAACTCAGTTTCTTTGCTGTCCACTGCAGCACCTGAGGCTAGAACAAAAAGAAGTCAAAGCTCACTTCAGAGGGCATACAGAACTCGGGTTTCATCCACTTTCCCATGCAAAATCATGCATTTTCTTGTACAGTCCAGTTTGCTCTCATACTAACCTTCAGGTTTTAGGAAGGTGCATAGGTTCTCTCATGTAATGCAAGCATCATGTTATCACATACTGAAAAGCTTACAGGTGACATTTTAAAATATTATCATTTGGACATGGTGAACTAGCAACCAAGTTAGAAGAAATTCACCGCAAATTTCATACAAAATACACAAGCCACAGATGCACATCACTTTTAAGAATTCCTTAAAGCTGGGGTTGCAGCGCCTCTAGCACGTAATCACTAGCACTGCTTTTACACAGATTTAGAGTATAGAAATCTCAGATCCTCACAGATCTCTGAGAACCATCCAACATCATCACCTTCATCTTCTAACAGGAAAAAGAAGTAGTGCTGCAACTCTGATAGTAACAACTTTTTGTTTTCAGGAATATGTAAAATGAAATTTAGGTATCTGCCCTCTTGCCAACATTGAAAAGAGAGATATTAGTAAAAACTCAAAAAATGAAACACTGATGTGTAAAAGTTTTAGGGTACAAAATTAACAGCAATTCAAGTACTGCCTGAATTCCACCACCGCATGTACCGTTCTCTTTTTCTAGAGCTCTGGTAACATCTTCAAGAAATTAGTACTAAACTAAGAGCTAGAACCAGCTTTCACACACACACACACACACACACACACACACTGAAGTTTAATAGAACTTCTAGTTGTAGAAAATTAAAAAAATAATTTTTGTTAACCAGAGTGCTAGTCAGTTGCAACTAGGATGCTTTCACAGCAATATACTTCTACCCAATGTAAATATTGCAGACTTTTCCTCGTATCATTTGCTTATCTTGTCCCCACTAAATAACCAATACTCAAAATCTGAGTAATCTGCTTGTTTTAACGAGAGTGCAAGATCCTCTCTCCACAGATGTAACCAGCCCATTTTTGTTTGATATTAAGGCAGTATGCTAGCTTTTTTTTTTTTTCCTTTAGACAGAAATCTGGCATCCATATTTGCCATTGCTTTTCCTCACGTCTCTTGAAATTTCATAAATTTATAAAAACTTTGGCAAATTATACACTTTTATCACAATTAGTGTAATGAAAATCTGACCATATCCTAGGCAGGCCAGAGTCAGAAACACAGCTGTGACACAGACAAATGCAAAACTGCAATAATTGAGAAAAAAAAAATTGAAAAAAATATTTGCTATTTTGACACTAATAATCAGAATGTTACAATTAAGTCTGTAAAATTACACTTGAAATGGAAGAAATCTACCATATTTGAATTAAGGATGCTCTGAAGACTTAAAACTTTTGTTAAGAACTTAACCCTATTTAGGTTTTCCATTTAAAAATATAATTCAGCCTGTAAATGTATGCTCAATACAGCGCTGTTTCAGAAACAAAAGAGAAATTTAATTTATCTCTGTGATGGAAATGTGCAAAGTTGTCTGAAATCAGAAATGGAGTTCTGCTGACCTCTTCTGGAAAAAGAAAAAAATTTCACCCTATAAATTGCTACACATCTCATTTAACTTCAAAGTTTTCAGATTTCAGAACACATATCAAGATGTGATCATTGAACTGAAATATCTTAAAAAAAGCTAAAACCAGTGAAGAACAGTTAAAGTACTAGACTGTTTTAGAGAATTATTTCTAACAAAAAGCTTGTGGGAGTTTGTGCAACGGACTGGGTAACCTATAAGCTACACTTTTGCAACAGAGTACTATCTGTTCTTTAAAATGGAGATAATTGACTTTTTCCATGTGACAATTTGGAGAATCAAAGAACCATGAATTTTGACTCCAGTAAAAAACCTAAGCAGAAAATTCTTACAATTGTAATGAGGTCAAAGGTGAACTCTGGATGGCAAAAACATTTCTTCAAAAAGATTTTCTTGATGTCTCCATTCTATAGATTTCCATATACTGATGAAGAAAAGGATGAGTTTCAAAATACAAAAGGAATACTTTTTCCAGAGGAGAAAGCTATCTACAGTCACTGTTCAAAAATTCTTCAGATTATTAATTCTTTACCAGGATATCCACCCAGTAAAATACTGCAATGGGTTGACATTATTCTTATGCTGCATTAAAAAAAACCTACAGCATTTATGTCAGTTTGCAGATGGCAAGACAATTTTTCACCCTTCATCTTACAAAGTAATGCTCCCAATACATAATTACAGATATTTTTGATCATCTGAAGATGGACCACACAAACCACATAATGCTCAGTAGCCATCTCCATTTAAATTCAGTGGCCTAATGCTTAGAAGCTATGCAAGATGTTTTTGCATCTGAGGCAAACATCATCCATCTCAGTGTAACAGTATATTCACACAACTTCTTTCTACTCTATCTTTTCTTTTAATGCAGATTTTAGGTCGAGTCTCATCAATATAGCTGACATCCAGCATAAGCCCACACAGATGCAGCAGCACACAAAAATAAAGTAGCAAAGAACTGGAACACATAGGACTGTAATCTTGGAACAGTTCTCCCACTGGTATAGCTTCTCCCACAACCGAGGTCTGAGCAATTTCTGATCTAATCAACTCCCTACCACCTCAAGAGATTTCATGCATGCAAGGATTTTCACCACATCCTCCAAGTTCATTCAAACCAGTTTTAGAGTATGTTCCAGCTCCATCTCTTTATGAATTATTCCAGCAGCCAGAGGTGAGTTTTCACAACTGAGTAGTCTGTCTGGGCTTACTTTTCAGATTAAAGCAAGCTGTGAATTGGAAGTGAATCTCGTTTTCTCACAGCATTGTAAAAATCTGTGCTGGCTAGGAAAACTAGAATGAGGTTTAAATACGGGAATAGCTAATCTTTAGTTGCAGATAGTGCTTAATGCACAAAAAGTTCAGGAGTAATACTTCAGGGAAAATTTCTAGTACAGACCACAGGTATTTAAATCCTCAGTCTTGCAAAATACAGACAAAATATATTTCGTGCACATCAAATCATCTTTATGTAAAGAGAACGACAGTTCAGCAGTTCAAATCACATGTTACTGTTAAACCACAGCTAAAGGCCCAGCAGACAGCATGCCTTCCTCAAACTGTATCCTGGTTTGAGAGGACCAGGACGGAACAACCTGCCCGGTACCCCCAGGACTGCCCGCCTCTTGATGTGCTGTGATAACGGGGAGGAGATGACTTAAGACAACATACTTGCTGTTAGATATTTCCCACAGTGTATCAAATAGGAAATGTTGTAAGCTATTCAACTTGTAAGCTAGAACAGCTACTACCATTACTTTTAAGAAGTTAGCTTGCTAATAGATATGGACAAATTAACAATGCAAATATCCACTACTACTTATTTCTAATTAAATGCCCACAGCTGTGAGAGGAAAATGAAAATTTAAGTCCTATAGTTTTCAGACACATGGGTAAACAGGCAGAATGCATAATAATACTTACAGTACTATGAAATACAACACTGTGGCCTTTTCCTAAACTTTCTATATGTGCTGAGAGGTTAAAGCAGATGGCTCAATGTCTTATGGCATCCAGTGTTTGCGCATCAAAGAAGTCATGAGGTGACCCAAATGGGCCAATCACAGCATTCCTTCCTGGGGTGCTCAGTATAAAATGGCTCCCCAAGAGCTCTGCTGGCTTGGTGTGCTGGCTGGGTTAATGCCCGAAGGCGGCTGCTCCTCCTTTCCTCAGCCACACAGGTCACCTCCTGCCTTCCCAAGCAGGGCTGCCTTGGCTGCTCTGGGACTGTTGAAATGTCACTGAGACCCTGGGCTTGGCCACCACCATCTGCTGCCCAGTCCAGTGTGGGACTATTCCAGTTGGGAAGTAATTACCACCTGAAGAGGGCAAGCTCCATATTTACATATTTTTATATACCTTTCTAATTTGCTATTAGTACCTCATTAAATCTAGCCAAGTTTTTTCTTCCAACCTTAAAGTCTCTCTCCCTTATTGCCTTCTTCATCGTCCCCTGGGATGGCAGTGGGGAATTACAGAACATCTGTAAGCTAGTTACTAAAACTGTGACAGACTGCAGTTCACCTTCTCCTAGTCTGCCAATTTACAAAGCAACCCCTCTTCTTTTGCACATCTCTTGATTCTTTTCTTCAGCTGAGTCTCTCTGGTTTATGTGCCCATACCTCCCAATTTTATTTTCTAACAAAATGAGATTATATAGTTTCTTGAACTTGATCCCTATGAACAAATTCAGTATTTTTTCCCGTTTTTTATTTTTCTCCATCGATTCTGATGTCTACCCTATCCAAACACAAGTGAAATTAACAAAACAGGATTGGAAATAGGACAAAAGACCAATCCCCCACCTGGCACTTGCCTCCTAGCAAGTCACTTTCATTTTGTTGCTAAGTTCATTACAATTTTAAAAAGTAGGACAACAATGAATTTATTTGATTGTCTTTTAAATTAAGAAAAAAAAAAATAAAAAACAACAACAAAAAAAGAAACAAATTTCAGATCAGCATCTTCAAATACTCAATTATACAATTACCTTCAAAATATTCCTTGTAATAAATTAGCACTGTCATCACTACTATGGAAAATGCCATCTAAATTACTTTATTATTCAGAAGACAAAACCAAGTTTTTCTGCAACACATACTTGCTGTTAGATATTTCCCACAGTGTATCAAATAGGAAATGTTGTAAGCTATTCAACTTGTAAGCTAGAACAGCTACTACCACTACTTTTAAGAAGTTAGCTTGCTAATAGATATGGACAAATTAACCATGCAAATATCCACTACTACTTATTTCTAATTAAATGCCCACAGCTGTGAGAGGAAAAATGAAAATTGAAGTACTATAGTTTTCAGACACATAGGCAAACAGGCAGAATGCATAATAATACTTACAGTACTATGAAATACAACACTGTGGCCTTTTCCTAAACTTTCTATATGTGCTGAGAGGTTAAAGCAGATGGCTCGATGTCTTATAGCATCCAGTGTTTGCGCATCAAAGAAGTCATGAGGTCTTGCTAGAAAAAAAGGAACAGAGATTCTTCTTGGTGTTGAAAACATTGAAAGCATTCAAGCATATTTAAGGACATAATTGTTATTAGTAAATAATTCATTGCTGCAGCAGTAGCAGTATCTTGTCTGAGTTGTAAACAATTTAATGAAGAGGAGAGACTCCAAAAAGGGCACAGAGTTCATTTAAGCTTGGTCAAAACACACCTCATGTAGATTAAATAGCTATCCTGACAAACTGAATTACAGTTTCTCACTTTTTAAAAGTTTCTTCTCCCTTAATCTTTAAAATTAAGAATTCATTAATTTTGCTGAGTACTTCTGGGAACACCCATCTCTTACAAAGAACTCATTTAAAAATATGAATCCTAATTTAAGGCAGCTCACTTAGGTTGTGATGTTTATGGGACTAACTGTGCAAGTCATCCTTATAGGACAGTAACTTCAATGTTACTGATGTGACTCCTTAAAAATTAGTACTAAAGCAACTTCAAAACATAATACTGCATACAAGCAGGCACTTGAAACAAAACTGCTTGGTACTGCAGTGTATGCAAAGCAAAGCATTAAGAATTATTACAAACATCCAGGAAATACTAAGTCGTCTATACGGTTTTTATCTCCAGGGAGTTGTAATGCTGAACAGTCATGTGAAAAACTCCACAGAGTTAGATGTATTTCTTCTTGTGTACAAGTTATGATTCCATTTTCAAGTATTAGCAAACAGATTCTTTTCTATCCAAGAAGCACCAACCGCATCACATCTTCATAGTTATAATGAGTAAAGTGCAATTAACATCCAACTTGTATCTTACAAGTCGTCTAAAACCAGCAGGCATCAACAAACACTTTTTCCTCTTAGAACAGGATTTTTATAGTTAACTGCTTCTTAAACAGTAAGCAAATTATTGAATTTGGATCTGGAGTATAAAGAAGGTATACTAATCCTACCACAAAAATACTTTAACTAAAAATGACTGCATCGAAGTACATATTTGCTTGCTCCTAGAAATACTTCACACAAATTTGAAAGAAATTTACCATGCAGTAAAAATAGTAAAATTACATGAGAAAAAGTATGAATCAAAGTATTCAGATTTTTAAGCCTTGAAAGCACTAATCCTTGAAGTAACATGCTGAAATTAAAGCTAAAAATAGGAGTTGATACTACACTATCAACTAGATATCGTACTGTAATCTGCAAAAACAGTGATACAAAGTTCTATTGTCTTGACTTAGAACACTTTATATTACCTTATCACCAACATTATCTATCCATTATTTGAAAATAAAATATAAATTCCACTTAAAGCTAGTGTTTGCTACACTCATGGGACTATCTGTTCTCAAGTATCCATCTGCACATTATATTCTGTACTTACCCATCTCAGTTCAATACTGCCAATTAGGCAGTCATCTCACTGAAATGTTTTCTTATTCGAAGTGGTAACACAGAACTGCAGCTCATGCTGCAGGTGATCAGTAATGCAAGAAAATAAATATTTCATAAATAAATATAAGGGAAGAAAGAAGGGAGGGTGGAACGAAAAAGACTATCCTAAATTTTTGCTTTTGGTTTAATATAGCAAAATTCTTCAGGATTTACCACTGGATAACATTCAACAAATGTGGAAGGGCACAATTTGTCATTGATATATGAATAGTTTTCCTTATTCTTTATTGATTGTTAACATGTATCTTTTGCACATCTTCAACCTATTCCCTCAAAACTAGTTTCAGAGTAAGGTGTCTCCCTTCCTGCTTAATACAAGTTCCAAGTACAGATCAATTACTGACGTCAAATAAATTAAAATCTTCGTAAGAGTGGTCTGAATGAAATTTTTAGTCTTAAGTAAATAAACCATTCTTAGTGTAAATTCCATGAACAGTATGTTTCCTTATCTGCATTACATTTCTCCACTGAACTCAAAATCATCATTCTTGTTAATAGCTATAGCCTCATCTTTTCTACTGGAAAGGCAAGGGACAATATTGTAAATATAATCTTAGGCTCTGCAAAATTAACTGAAGTATCTTCAGAATAGCAATACTATGATCAGTTTTACAGATACACTTTCACTATATTTGGGTCTATACCTGTCCATGGACTACATGGAATAGTGAAGGCCATCCAGAAGAGAAAAAGTAAGTTATTGGTTGTAATCCTGAATTATTCTTCAACATCAACATTTATATGACAAATCATATGGTCCATACAGCACCACTAATATAACCTGCTATAAGAATGTCTATATTAAAACACGCTTTCATCATAATTTCCAAACTTAAAACAACATATGCTGTCTACAAACAAGGGAAAAATGCAAGGCAGTTTAAAAACAACAAGATGTTATAAAAGAAAAAAAAAAATCAAAAACCAGTGACAGTGAGAATTCTCTTTATAGTCTAAGTTACAATATAACGTCCTCCTCATATATAAAGGCACATTAAAGTCTCCTTATTTTCTTTATGCCCTGATGTTTCTCAAGAGCGTGTTAGCCTATAGATATAAAACAGGAAATAAATATGTTGATTTGCTATAATTAAGAATTTATGCACAACGATGCTTCAACAGCAACAATCTATTACTAACAAATATTTAGTACACCACCTAACCTTGGGGGGGAAAAAAAAAAAAAAAAAAAAAGGCAGGGTCTAATCAAACTATTAGGAGGCAGAAAGAACACTTTGAAAAAATCTTTTTGGAGAAAAATTGTGATGCCAAACTAGTATTTTATCGAGTGATTATGTGAGAGCAATATAAACAGATAGCATACTATCAAACTAGCATCTTTCTTTACACTTATTTGTCATAAGTTCTTCTAATCCAATTTGCAGATTACTGACAATATGTGCTTATGTTCAACACCTCTCCATTTCAGACACAGAGTACCTAAATATAAAGCTATTTTCCTAGTTCTATGTACTCTATACTTAAAACACTTAATGGTGTTAGTTTGGCTTCTTAGATAATGCTCTTTGCTCTCCCCTATTCTTCTTCTGGAGACAAAATACACCAACTGGCATGGTTCCTTCTTTAATTAAAAGCAAAACTAAGCTAAGAAACAGAAAGAGAAGCAAAAATGTTTCAGGTCTTCAGTCAAGTTCACCTAAGCAACAATAATCCACACTAAGTTTTAAAGAAAAGCTACTAATATTCAGCATTATCAGAAAATGCCATCAACTTCAGATACATTTCTGGGTCATATACCCTCTGGAGAAATACATTACAGTAGTCAGTTTGCAACTCAGAGATGATTTCTGCCTGAAGGTAGAACTCTACAGCCAGCACTGCATTTGTCTCAAGAGGCAAGAAGATTTTAAAATTGCTCAAGCAGCTGTCATTTCCTGCACAACACTTGATCAAGAAGCAGACCATTCAACTACTACAGTCTGGTCCTTAGCACTCCCATATTATTTACTATTTATATTTTTTGCCATAAATTAATTCAGGAATTCTCAAGAAAATTATTACAACTACAGCTTCTTAACAGGTAATTTGAAATTTTAACTATGACACTTTGATCTGAAACTTGTAAGTCAATAATCTTCAATTACTAATAAAATGCCAATCTGAAAAATTTCTTCTACATACCGTGGGGGGGAAAAAATGAATGAAGAAGCCTAGAATGCTTCCGAGTTTTGTTAAAACCAAAAGGGAAGAGTACCAGTGATGGAAAAGCAGAACAGCCATTGAGAAGAACAAGGCCATTGCCCAAGCATTCAGAAATGTAGTTAGAAAAAAAAACCTAAAAGCTCTCAGCTCAAATTCAAGTTGGCCTGAGATGTCAAAATTACAAGAAAGGGTTCTGCAGGAACATAAAAAGAAGGAAAATACCAGCCCACTGTTAAACAGGAGAGGTGAATTAGACACCAACACCACTAAATGGCAAGAGGTTCTCAACATATTCTTCACCTCTGTCTTTAGCAGCACTGTTGAGCCACAGGCCTTGTCAATGCAAACACAGATGCACTATCAGTGAAGGGAGAATTGGTATGTGAACTGGTACAAGGCCTTGACCCCTACAGACCAATGGGCCCAGAAGCACCCCATGCAAGGGTGTTAGGAGAGCCAGCTGATGCTGTTGTTAGACTAACTCGCCATCATCTCTGAGAAGTCATGAAGATCAAGAGATGTCTCAGAAGACTGGAAGAATGTTAATGTCACCCTCATCTTCAAGAGAAGCTTTAATGAGGATCCAGGAAAATACAGACCCTTCAGTCTTAATTCAAACCCTCGGAAAGCCATGGAATCTTCTGGGAATTAACAGAAGTCAAGCACACCACTGTGAAAAGCCAACACAGGTTCACCAAAGGCAAACTGTGCTTGACAAACCTGATTGCCTTCTATGATAAATTAACCTGCTCAGTTGATATGGGGCAAGTGGTGGACACTGTCTACCTGGATTTGTCCAAGGCCCTCAATACAGTCCTCCACAGCCTTCTCCCAGAGAAAATGGTGTGTTATGGCCTAGACAAGTGACCTGTGCAGTGTCTGAAGAACTGTCTGACAGGTGGCACCTGGAAGGTGCTGGTAAACAGCTCTTTTTCAAACTGGCAACCTGTTAGGAGTGAGGTTCTGCAGGGATCAATACTGGGCCCAACACTATTCAGTATCTTCAAGCTCACTGGAACTGAACAGTATGCTGCAGAAGCAAAGAATGCTAATTCTGGGCTGCATCAACAAGGCTTCAGTTCTGGTCTCAAACATATGAAAAAAGTTGTTGACAGGCTGCAGAAGGTTCAGAGAAGGGCCATGAAGGGTATGCAAGGACTGGGAAGCCTGCTGTATAAGGAAAGACAGAGAACCAGGTTCGTTCAGCTTGGAGAAAAGAAGGCTTAGACCTCATCACCATGTCGCAGTGCTTGAAAGACATTAAAAAGAAGATGGTGACTCCCTTTTTGCAAGGAATCACATAAAAAAAGCCAAGGGTTAATGCGTACAAGTTACTTCTGGAGACGCTCTTATTGGACACAAGAAGGAAATTTTTCACAATTAAAAACTGACCACTGGAATAATCTCCCAGGGAAGTGGTGGATTTCCCAATACTGGATGCTTTTAAAGTTCAGCTGGACAGAGTGCTGAGCTGTCTTGTCTAGACTGTGCTTTTGCCATGAAAGGTGGAATCAGATGATTGCTGAGGTCCCTGTCAACACAGTTCTATGACTGTAGAATAGCCACCTAACAAATTCAATATTTAGAAGCAAGCTAAGATGCAACTCAGGAATTTGTGAAAGTCAAAATTTTGAAGTGTCCAGTCTTAGCCATCTACATGTTTTTTAACACATCCAAAAACCCAAGCTAATCCTTCAGGAACCTGCAGCTCTTTCAAGATTCTCTTTCATTATATCTAAGATGAAGTAAAAAAGAGACTGTAAAGTGACCACATAACCCTTCACTGATCAGCCTTCCTTCCTTTAAACTTCTTGTTTACACAGATTGCTACAGCAGAAGGGAAAGCTCTTGGAAAGTAAAATTCTGAGAAGTAGCTTTCTACTTTTGAATGATGCATTAGTGTCAAAATTAGAGGATTACCTGAAGTTTAAATTAGAACATTACACACATCTTCACATTTTAAGAATACACAAGAATCCTCCTCTTGGCAGAAAAAAAGTAAAAGAAAAAAAAAACGTCACCACAGCAAGTTAACAGTGGCTCTTCTAGCACTGAACTGCATACCTGTTACACAGTGTCTAAGACAGACAAAGGAAACAAATTTATCAGAATTCTACTTTACAGTTAGTTTATTACAATCCCAAGAATTTATTTTATTGTTTTGAATAACTGGGAACTGTATGTTTTCAGAGGAATCAAAACATCAGTACAGCTGGTGTACTGCCACAGAAGAGTTCTGGAAAAATAATAAGACTGCAATTGCTGATCCAGCAAAGTAAAATAAGTTCTCCAGCACATCATCACTAAAACCCTACCAACCAGTCAGGACTCAAGACTGAAATAATAGCCTGCTTATGAACAGAACTTCATTTCTGTGAGCAGTATGAGATACAAAGGAGCAGGTTCATTAAAAAGGTATCCTTGTGCTTCTCTCCAGTGCTGTAAGGCTGACTTAACATCAAAGGAAAAAAACCCATGTTTGGTTTTTTCTTCCGCTGTTGATATACCAGCAAGAAAAAAAATAATTGGATTTTCACATGTCACTGAATGCAAGAACAGTTTAAAATTAGTAAATAATCAGTTCAGTACTGGAGTTCCATCTAAAGCAATTATAAAACAAAGTCAAATTTTTTAAAAAGTGCCTAGCCTTTCCTAGTAATGTCTGTATAATAGAATCATAAATATGACACAGTCTGGTTGTGTCATGGGATGCTGGGACAACTCAGGAATCAAACAACTAGATCAAAACGGAGTAGAAAAGGTACTGGGTAAGTAATTACACACAATTCTCACTTTAAATGAAAAATCACACTTCTCAGCACAATGGTTCATATAGAATCAACAAACATCAACTGTTGAAATAAACATTAAAAAAATGTAGCACATCAAATCTGCCTGCAAATAGATCTTGGTTATGCTCATAAAACAAACTAAGCTAACGAAATGCTGTGCTCAAAAGAGAGCTTACATAACAGGCCTTTCTCAATTTTTATGAATCTGCAATCTGTCTACTGTTCTGAACTTCAGATCTCATCACAGAACAGAACATTTTCTAACAGTAATATAGTCAGTCAACAAGAGACTCTAAAATGAAAAGCATCTTTAAATTGTAAACTCAAACTGTTGTTCACAGCAACTGATCTTTTCTACTGAATACATTGATGCCTTTACCTAAAAGGGAACACAAACAGCACATAAAATAGCTTTCCTCCCATCACAAGGAGTGTCAACAATAGAATGCTCAAGATCACCAATCTTACCCAATCCACAGCTCCAGATAAACAACCACACTGAAGAGGAACTTCCTATCTGAGACAAAACTTTGAAGAACTATTTCTGGAAATACTTACGTAATGATCGTCTTCTCTTGTTCTTTAGCTTTCTTCTTTTATTCATTCCAGCTTTAGATGGAGATTCCTCTTTGGCCTTTGGCTGGCTGGCAACTTTTGAAGAGTTCTGCTGGCTGAAGTGTGTGGGCACGTGACGGGCAAGTCCTCCCTGAGATGCAAAGCTCGCATTGCACCCACCAACTACACACTAGTATTAGAGAAAAAAACAGACCAGTATCAGCATGCTGACACTCAATCACAGGACTTTGAGAGGTCTTTTAGTTTCACTTTCCTGGCTCAAACTCCAACACGTTAAGACAAATTCTTAATCACCACACAATTCTTAAAACTGGGAACAATTTGAAATAATTTTCTATCTGAACATTTTAACTACCTATAATTATGCAATAATGTTTGTATGCTATATTGTATGCTGTAATATTGTGCTGCACAAAATCAATTTCAAACAATGCCCTGAAAAACTCTTCCCACAGAAAATAAATGCTCCTGAAGAACTTCACTCTTCATGGATCATCATACCCTTGGTCTTTGCAAATACTGTACTGTTATTCTGTATTTCTCAAAAGCTCTCCAATCTTCTGCATTTGACAAGTGTTCTCTAACATCCTCCTTTCTTCTGACAAGGAGAAGTAGAAAACCTGAATTCTTACATTAAATTTAAAACAACTGTAATTTTTGTAAATGCTATGAAGTAATAGCATTTATAACATGAAGTTATGTTACAGTCTGTCTAAAATTTTAACTTCAGTAACTTGAAATCTGTATTAACAATTATTTATAGATTTATTTTGGGATGATACTAGTAATTCAGAAGTATTTAAAAGTTCTAGTTTAAAGAAAATGGCCTGTCTTTCTCAACTAGAAAAATAAGAAAAAATTTAAAAATAATTAAGCAGAAACACAGAAATTGGAAGATAAATGCAACTAACCTGGTACTAACTACAACAATGACTGGTATTTTTTATAAGGATTTGGTTTATATTTAAAATTGTTTCAATTGCAAAGTAAGTATCTAAATTTAAAATTAACTGCTGGGGAGGGAGGCTCTCTCCAAGCTTACAAGGCTAACAAAAAAGTTATTTTAAAATATACATTCCACTGTTGGCTGTAAAGAATTGTGTATCCACATGATCCATTTTTCTTGCAATCCAGAGAATAGCAGCAGGGCAAAGGAGCAGATCTGCCAGTAGCAAAAAAGCTCATCACCACTCCAAACCATTGGAAATTTCTCTTTTCACATCTGTTCTGATGTTCCCCTTCCTGCTCCTTTCTCAGCTCTCTCTAATCTGTACCTCTTCTCCAGCAACCCCCCCTCACAGGAAACTAATGAGGCAGCTCCAACAGGAGGTTTGGGAATAAGTAATGCTGCGACTATGTACATAGTACTAAGTTTTCTCTGAAGAATTAAGATGAATTTGCAAGCTCTTACAGTAATCTGCCCCAAGCTTGAACATTTAATTGAAAGACAAGAAAACAGCAGTAGAACAACACTCAGCATGTTTTGTCCCTAAAACCCAACTGTGTTGTTTTACAACTGCAGCTGAAGAATTGAACGGTCTATTTCTGCCTCAGACCTAGCAAATGGTTTTCCACAGTCATCTTACATCCATGCACTTTCCAAGACGACAAAAATCTGTTGTTATCCCCAAGGACTTAATACTTGCTAAATAAAAAAATAAAAAAACAACAGAAAAAAACCCCAAAAACAAAACAAAACAAACAACCCAAAAACACACCCCAAAACAAAAAACCTACATATATTTCAAGATAGTAAGAACAGTAAAAGACAAAAACTGGCACAGAATTTTTCACATTTTGCCACCCCCCCCTTCCCCAACCTCTTTTTTTTCAAGGGAAAAAAAACCTCAGAAGAAGGTATTAGAAGTACCAACCTAACTAAAACCATGTAATTCCCAGACAGAAAGCTTTAGGATCTTTCGCACTGTATTTGTTCCTCCCTGTCTCCCATGCTAGTAAGTATCTTAAGAATTGTGAAGATTTTTACCCAAAAACCTACCTATGCCTTTTTACTTTGCCCTATAATTTCCCATGTTCAAACAAAAGCAATACCATATACTTTAACTGTAGTGACTTAAAATGTAAGACATCTCAAAAGGTCTATGAAATTCAAAACACTGAAGAATCTGATCTCATTTACACTACGGTAACTCAAAGCAATATTTATTACTTCCAATTAACACTGAAGATTAAAATTTACACTTACAGAATGATAAATGGTTTAGGCTGGAAGAGACCTTAAAAGTCATACTGTGGGTAAGGGTACCTTCTACTGGATCATCTTTCTCAAAGCCTCATCCAACCTGACCTTGAACTTAGCCCACTTACTTGTGTTAAAGAGCATGAAACTTGAAACCAACAGATTCATGGATAAAATAAATCCATGCATGAGTTCGAAAAATTTTTTTATTCTCTAGTTTCTAAGCCCTTGAAATAGCCATCTTGCCCATTAAAGGAGTTTCATAAACCTAAACTAAGGAACTAAATCTAAATTCAGGTTTAACTTTCATTAAGGTGCTCCTGAATTCTGCTTCCTGCTTTCTGACCCTACAAACAGAGACAGGAAAAAAAAAAGAAAAAAAAAAACCCCAAAACACCCATACTCAGTTACACTAAGAAACTACAGTTTCAGTCTTGCCAATACCTGCTAGAGATCAAAAATAACTTCAAGTCTTAATGCAGTGCATGCATTACCAAGTTTATTAAAGCATACTATCAAAAGGCAATACTTTCTGAAAATAACATAACTTTGTGTCAGGTATATTTCTAAAACTTTTTAAAACACAAGTTTGTAAGACTTCATTGTACTTTTTGTCAAATGGGAAACACTATTTTATGACTAACTCAAGTTTGACTCATAATGTTGTACCCTGACTGTTGTCTACTGTGTACAAAAAAAATAGTGATTCTATACAGATTACCTACAGAAGCTACCACCACTTATCTTTCTCTGCCCAAGTTTTACTTCCAAAAGCCCCAAACCAGAATCCTTAAATATGCAACACATATTACTTGCAACTAGAAGTTATCTTGTACCAGAAAACCTATTTACAATTTATAGCCCCAGTATGAAATATTTGCAGAAATCATTACATTCAGATGTTCTGTAGTTTGAGACCACCTTATCATGTCATCAAATAATCAATAGCTGACACATCATATATGTCTTTGTAGTAGATAGGAAATAGTAGAAGAGGAGAAAAATCTTACCTGTTTTCTTTCCTTTTTTTTTTTCTCTAAAATAATATATCCAGCAATCCGTTACTAATGGGTAAAGTTTCTTCTCTCCAAAGATAAAGGAGCAGTTCAGGCTGTCACTTCAGGATCTCTGGACGGTAAGTCACACTAAATCAGCTTCCCACCAGATAATTATACAGGTCTAGAGGCCTTCTAATAAATCAAACTCAACTATTATGCACAACTTCAAACCAATCTCCTAATTTTTCTCCCAAAACCTGAATCTCAAAATTTTGCATTCAATTTTAAATATGATAGATTGGGTCCGGATTGGTGGATATGTTACTTCAAGAGAAAATAAGTCAACAAGTAAGAAGTTTTAATTTCTCCAGTGTACCCATACCCACCATTATTAATGGGCAGTAATGACCATTGACTTTATCAAATAGGATATTAAAATATCTAGCAATATAGGTTTCTTTCTAAATTCAAAATAACTAAATCTCCTTTTTAGAATATTCAATGTATGATTTTTACAATAAATCTAACTAGTATTTTAGACATCTGGATAAAGCTTCTTAATGTCTCAGTATCTAAGTGTTCATGCACAATGCCTTTATATTTTTCTCTAGGTATCTGCAATACACTAGTGTACACAAAATATTCTGCCAAGAGAGTAAGAGATGTGAATTCCAAATGAGGACTGAAGTTGCTTGGCTGTGTTTTCTAGATTTCAGCAACTGTTACTCTACTGAGAACCGTAACAAATGAAGCCATCCCTAATGAATTCTGGAATTTACAGGTGGTAGAATGAACTCCAAATTTCATTTTTATTATTACTTTCTTCCCTCTTTTAAACAAAGGATGAAACTCTCCAATGAATGCACCATTGTTCATAGTTACTGAAAGCATTTACCCCACATGAGCAAACCATGCACCAGTCATCTTAAACATTAACAAAGCCACTGGAATCAGTATGTGAAAGCAGCTGGAAGTATACCTATATGCAGCCTTATATTTGCAGATTGCTCTATGTCATTATTTTGCATAAAATCTCCCACTGTTTTCTGCTCACACTACCATTTGTTCTTTCATTATGCCTACTATTTTGTATATGGCCACCTAGCCTACATTTTAGGTGTTCCTTTGATATGTCTTCAATTAACTGTCATTATCTTGTACCAGAACAACCCATGCTGAGTAGTGTTTTGATTATTCTTGTTTTGTTCTTTTTTTTTTTGAGTACCACAAAAACCATGCTAGAAATCCCAGGCTGCCACAGCACTTTTAACTATTCAAATACTTATCATTTGTAAGAGCCAAGTTTAGGGGAAGTGAGATAGAATTTCTTGATTCGTTTTTTCTCAGCTTTCCAAAGACAGTTACTGGCATCAGTTTTCTAACTCAGCAGATTACTCTTCTAGATTCACCTGTTCTGAAGTTTTTAAGTTGCTGAACCCTAAACAGGACCACCACTACAGCTTGATGATTCTCCACAACATTTTACCAGTTTCTAAAAAGCTGTAAAAATCATGTTGTAACAGAACTAAAAGCATAATAGTGTTTAGGTTTTTCTCATATCTGAATGCAAAGCCAGACACAAATATACTAAGTGTCTTCAAAGAAACAATTACATGCTCTGAGAATACTTATATTAATGTCTACAATGACACACACACACACAAAAAAAAAACCAAAACAAACCAAACCAACAAAAAAAACAGATGGCCAGAATCAGACTGAAATAAGAAAAAGAGAAAAATCCCACAGCAGCACAAGCGCAATGAATTTAAGGGATTGAGAAGAGCAGCATATCTTCTAAAATACCTAACAGTATGAGGCTAAAAAAGGATAAAAAAAAAAAAAAGTTCTGTAAAACCACTCTGTTTGTTTGCCCCTCTTGACAAGAAAAACAAATTTATGCAATGGTGTTTACCAAAGGTAGGATTGGAAAAATCACACTGCCTTGTAGAAATCATATTTGACCACAGACTGAGAACTAGCTGCAATGCTATTTCCCATTTAATGAACACTTTGCCTTTGGTGGAGGGACTGGTGCAAGTCTTAGGAAAAGACACCTCATAAGTAACAGAACACAGTGATAATGGCCTAAAAAAAAGCAAGCACAAAATCCACCAATATGTTCCACATGGAACCCAAGGCCATGAGTATTAAAAACCTTAGGAAAAAAAATGTAGACAATAAACAGAATAGCAACATGATGACTAAAGGGGAAGTGATGTCCTAAATTCTGCCTGAAGATCTAGGGTATTTTTTGTCAGATCTTTTTAGTTCAGCCGATGACTCGGATACAAAATGTCTCCCTTCTGAGCTGGGCATACACCACTGGGAAATTGCCCCGCATAAAAATGAAGCTACCATAACAGATGTCTCAAAAATAAGTATTCATAAGGAAATCCAACTTCTCTGTGACACAGGTATTGCTGAGGGGGGGACATTAAACCGCACAAATACAGGAGAAACTTGTGTTAGGAAAATAGAAAACATTCTGCCTTTGTAACTTAGAAGTGGGTTCATTTCTCCGACAAATGAACTAGTCTTATGTACTTTATATGAATGCATGAAAAAGGTCAGGTTAACCCCAAATAACTTTCAGTATTAAAGCACAGCAGCTCATTTACTGCTGGATATAGCTTCTAATCAAAGGACACAACCACATGTATCACAAAAATGTGTAATTAAATTCAGTGTGGGAAAATACATAAGATGAGTCCACTTGCAAGCAGAAGGGTGACTGTAGAGGGACATATCTTTCAACAGAGTAGTTCTAATGCAAAGAACAGGTGTATGCCAGTTAATTCCCAATTGCCTTTCAATTGAAAAAGGTACTTTTGTCTCTAATTTTAGCTAGAAACACAAGAATATAGCAATCTGCCACATACTTACTAATCTCTTCTGGTCAGTATATAATTATAGTGTAGTTTTACCTTTACAAAAGGTAAATTTTTCATGCTTTTGTTACCTTCCTAGCTAACATCTTTTTCCTAAAAACCATACTGAACAGCAGTTCTTCAGACAACAGCATACAGTTCTACTATTTCCATTACTGCCTTTTACAGCTCTCCTCAAGAATCCTGGCATTTATTTTTTAAGTAGAACACTGAATGACCAAGTATTTTCAGCAAGTTCTCTAAAATGACAGCTTCCTTCCTTTTACACCAGAACTCAAGTATATTCTTATCAGGCAACAGAAATTTCATTTGTAATTTAGGTTTTGGGAAATATTTTGTCTGCAAGAACAAGAGGTCCTCAGTCCAACTCTGACTTGAAAAAAACTGGCTTTTCCTAAAAGGTGAGCAATTAAGATTTATAAGAACAGCTAAATGTTGCAAATGGAAATATTGGCTAATTTTGAATTACTGGGTTAGACCAATTAGTAATGGCTGTTCTTGGACTCATCAAGACTAATATCCAACACTTTAAGTGTTTTTATATCAGACAGCAGACTTCAAAAGCTTGTAGAAGAAAAGAAGTAAGTGATGAAGGAAGTAAGTTAATTAACAGGTTGCTATCACAGACACATATATACTTGGCTACCTCATGTGAGCTCTGAAGCCTATATTTAGCTAAAATGACAGAGGAACAAATGATGTTACCAAATTCTACTCAGACCACTATATCCTCCATTCAAAGCCCCCAAGAACAGACTGAGAAATACAGAGATAAAAAACAAACAGAGGGACTGAAGACAAAAGTAGAAAAAAAATGCTTAAGTGACTGAGCCACAATTAACTAATGCAGTCATGGTCTGTGTTTTGTTCTTTCCCTTAGTATGACCTTAGAACACAAAACTGGCTAGTGAAACAACACATATTTAACACAATATATTATTATTATTATTATCTGACTGTTCTAAATTTAGGGCTCTAATTGCAACCAGCCTAGCCAAAAAACTGAGATACCTTTAGCTGGCTTCTCTAAGTAACTGATAGACTCAAAAGTATTACTGGCTTTTCTGAGCTATGCCCACCTCGTTTAAACCCGATTGAAAATTTAGTTTCTGTGATCTAGATCAAATAAGCATACAAATTACCCTACTGAAAGACTTTCCTTCAAGATCAAAGCTTGCCACTATACTTTAAAGTTTATAAAACATAATTTCAAACCAAAAAGACCTAAGGTACAGGTTTTCTCTGATTACTAACATATTTTATTTTATTCAGGGATTAGCTCTTAAGATCAGATCAGTTGCTGAAACAATCATACCTGCAAACTTTCAGGGATCTATGATCTTTACACTATGCTTCCAAGAGCATGCTAACCTTATCCATTTGAACAAGGGGTACAATAACCTTAAAAGCAAGTTTCGTTTTGCTATTCACTCTCTCAATCAGAATTCTGGACTAAACTGCACAGTTCATTATAGAAAATAAGTCTAAGCTTCACAATTTTTTTTTCCAAATAGCATAATGCCCCGTTTTTACTCTCTAGATTTTTGGTTTTGTTTTGGGATTGGTCATCATTACTTATAAGCTATGCAGAAGAAGTAACTTCTGGAAGGTATCAGTGTAACAAAAAACATATTTTAGTCATAAAGCTGCCTTAAAAAAATAAAATTAAGAAAAAAAATAAGAAGGAGAGAAAAGGAGAAGATACTACCTAAGAAAAAAGAGAGGAGAGGGAAGCAGAGAATCGGTGACTAAAACTTAATGGGGATGGGGGAAAGGAAAGCATAATATGCTACCTAAACTGAAAAAAAAAAAAAAACCCTCATTCATTTTTATATCCTGCACGGAAGGAGAACTTCAGTCTGAAGTAGTGTGGGTGGGACTTACCATCAAGTGATCCAGGACTGACAGCTATGAACTGCCCCAACTGTATCCATAAGAGGATGAAGCAACTCATTAATAACGGATTGGTGGATATGGGAATGATAAACACTACTATACCTAGAATTGCAGGTACAGATTAGGGGGAGAAAGAAAGAGAAAGTTAGAAAATACTATGCAGGAAATACAATCAGCTCAATGGTCCTGCATTGTTGACTTTATTAATCTCAGAGAGGTTAACCATAGTCACTGACTGTGTTTCAACTGAGTTTTATTAATAAAACCAGCTCTTACTCAAGCACAGAATGTGCACCATCAGACATGTTCCAGAGTTTAATGTGGAGGTGTAAAGCATGGGACAAAATATCTTACTGTCACATTTTAAGCAATTCAACTGGAAAACACAAAAAAATTGAACTTCACAGATACTTAGTTTTACACTCCTCTGCCATTTATAGATTAAAATAACCAGGGATAGAGACACAATGGCATCTTCACCTGTTCTCACAACAGAAAAAGGTCCTTTTGGTTCTATTGTTGCAAAGACGAAGGCTCAGCTCACTAGATACATCTTAAGAAATCCTCCTGTGATGTCATTTTTCAGGTCACATATGGTAATAGGAGAAGTATTCAGAAGTGCTCATAAAATAGGGGATGACATATTACAGTGAACCTTACCTTGAAAGGTTTGTCCCCACTGTGTGTCAGCATATGCCTCTGCAACCAGCTTTGACTTGTTGAAGGTGTATTATATACTTTGCAACCCTTCCATAAGCAAACAAACACCTGATAGAGTAAAAATGCAGTACGTTTACACAAAATAAACAGTAAAAAAAGACAAAAAGATTATCAAATAAACCTGTTTTCATAATATAGAATACTTCAAAGAATTTTGGATGGCCACTTATTTTGCAAACTTCTCATATTTCATCAAGTAAAAGATAGTTACAGCCAAACTATTCAAAAAAAGCAGGTCACTGAAATGAAGTACCAAAAAATAGATGCTCTTGCAGATAAACACAACCAAGAGCCTCAGCACCCACTGTAAAGAATTTGTGTTTGCACTCACTATTGTATTCACCGGATACTGAGACATAATATTTTTATGACAAATTTACATTTTCTGATTGGCAGATACAGAAATAATGCCTGCTCTCAAAAGCTATTAATTTTGTTCTTTGAGCATGAAAAAAATAAACACTCTTAATTAAAATATGGCTGTTTATAGATACCAGTTTTTCAACAGGTCTGTGTGTGAAAGAAGGCACAGCCTTAATTTGTAGTAGCAAAATACAGATACCAGAAATACCACTGTCCATAATATAGGCTTTCAGACCTGCAGGGAACTAGTTGGATATGAGCTGCTTGTTATCGTTCAGAGATTAAAAATCCCAATCTTCAAAAGATTTCATTTTCAAAACAAAAGAGCAGCCACAAGAGTGCTACATAGTAGCTGTATAATCTGTATGTATGACCCCGCTTAGTAATACAAAGCTGTAAAACCCTGAATGTCTGTATCATGACCTACTGACACAGAAGCCCCACCCCCCCCTAAACATTTGCTGTCTGCTCCTCAGTTTTGAGATCCCCCTGAAGACACAGAATTGGAATTTCCAGGGCTCCTGACCCTGCAAACAGCTCCATAACTTCCAATATTTCCATCAGCAACTGCAGACTGAAAGGCACTCAGCCAAGGAATATTACTACGAAGTTATAGATTGTGGAAATAGAATTTCTCCAAAAAGCAAGCACTTGGTTTTACAGTAAACCACCAGAGGTCCAGCTAAGGCTTCTTGGCAACCCCTGTCAAAAGGCTGCATCCAAAATACTTCTGAAAAAAATATTTTTGAAAAGTAAAACTACTTTGTCAAAAGGTTTCCTGGATTCTTCATGATCTGGTTTGGAGCCATTATCTCAGTATTAGCTTAAAAATATACATTTTAACATACTTGTCTACTTATATTTTTTTTAAACTCTCAGTAAGCAGTTACTACTTACATTCAATACCTGAAATCCAATCAAAACCACAAGAATACAATTTTTACCACCACTTGAGCACCTCACCAGCAGGTGGCAGACAAATCCTTGAAACAAAATAGCCAGCATCAGTTCCCTTCAATAGCATCAAGTTGAAGAACTTCTTTAAAAAATAAGCCAGCTCCAGTACAGGAATAAAAAGATTAAAGCAAAAAAACCCAAAAAAACCCTCAAAACTTTTTAAACCCTCCAGTCCCTTTTTAAGAAATGGAGTCATGGATGAGGCTACAAGGATCCCCAGAGACGCAGTTATAGGAAAGCCCACAGGATACCAACACATGTCATCCATTTCATTTTTTTCATCCAGGATTCATGCAATGCTTTTATAAGCCTAAGAACAGAACTACTGAAATCATCTCATGGGAGGCTGAAAAGCCAGCTCATTGGATGGAAGATTATGCTTAGAGCTTGGACTGAAAAAATTCACCAAATACAAAGCTAGAAGTTCAATCATAACAAAAACATTAGCTAAATATTACTATAGTCACAGCTGTCTCAGTAACACAATTACACAATAAATTATTTACAGCAAGGCAAATTAGTATTTTAGCTCAGTCTCTTATTCACTCAGCATGAAGTGTAATGGCCTAATGTTTTACTTCTGGAGAAGCAGCAGGACAAAAAATTAAGACACGACTGTTCTAGGTTAAGAGTCGATACTAGGTTTTGATCAGGGCTCTAAGTGAAGTATACAGGATTATATGTGCACTTTCATTTTAAAAATACTAGATGCAACTGTATTGAAGGTATACTTGTCATCTGTAACACAGCTGCTTTGGTAAGACTTTGTGCTCAAGTCAAAGTCAAGTCTTGCTTTTTATGCATTCTGCATATATTTCACCTCTAGTGACACTCCATTCATAAAAATAACCAAGATTTGACTTAATTCAAATTCACATGCAGTAACACATACATTAATAGTTTTAAGAAAATTAATTCCAAGTGTAAGCACTTAAAGATATATCAACAGCTTTGGGATTCTGAGAAGTTAGCACATTTATCCAATAGCCTCATATAATTTATTTAAAAGAACTTTCTACATTCTTAAAAAGTTAGTTTAAGTAACCAATTAAACACACAATACCAAATCAAGTGAACTATGCAAAAGACAGCAGCTGACTGCCTAATACACCATGGCTAATGAATGCCCATCCTTGGTTGCCACTAGCTACAGAACTGACACTTTAAAACATATAATTTGCTACTGTCATTAAAGATTTAAATACTTGCTAGGAAGAAAGAGGGGGGAAAAAAAGTAACACCAACCCCTCCTCGTTGACCATCCACGTGTATGGAGCGAATGTGATCTGCCAAATCCGGGCTGGAGCTGAAGCAAGCGTGGCAGTGGTCCCAACAACAGTTGTAAGCAATGCTTTTGGCAGAGGAGGCAGGAACTCCTTGTCCATTCATCATAACTGGAGTTGAACGCCCACTGGAAATTGTGCTGTCTATGTCCATTATAGTGCTGCTTATGCTGCAAGACAAAAAAAAAATAAAATTAAAAACTTGTAATTTATTGTGGTTTGCCACTTTATAATAAATGTACAGTCAGGAAATATTAACTGACAGTATAACTACTTCTGGACACTGGCAACAAAGGGGAGGGATGGAAAATTCTCCTATTCACTGACTTGTCAGAAAAATAACTCTCACATGATTAACAAAGTCATTAAGTCATTTTAAGCTACTTTCAACAGCCAACATTTTTATTCCCCAGAAGAGAAAGTGGGAAAAAAAAAAAAAAGCAAAGCATTAAAAAAAAAAAAATGCTTGCTAGATTAGATCAGAGATGATCTAGTACAGCATCCACTGCTAACACTAGATCCTTAAAAGAATTAAGATACTCGCATTCTTGCTCCAGCACTCATGGACTAAAATAATGTTTTTTGTTCTGATTTTTTAACTCTGGTCCAGAGAAGCCAGGAGCAGCAGTACAATACATGCCCGGTAGGGGTCATTTCAATCAGCAACATTACAGAACAACATCTCTGAAAGGACCTCAGAAGATGAGGTGGTGAAGTTTCCTGCTCCAACAGGAGCAAGTGACAACAGTCCACTTGTGCTCTTGTCCAGTTGAGTTATTATTATAGATAATAGACTTTTGCCAATGACAAGCCAGTCATTTTTACACAGATGTCTTTAAACATTCTTCTAAGCAAAGCAGCGCAAAGAAAAAATTAAATTTCTAATTAAATTAACTTTTTTTTTAAATCCTGTTCAGCTCAACAAAATATTTAGAATTTCTAATTTTTATCATACCTATTATCTTCCCCACTTCTTGTACAGTTTCTACACATTCTGCTTTTAAAGGTATAGGTGCTGCTCAAGACTTTTGACCATCACTGTTCATATAACCACTGTTTTTGTTTACACATTTTGAGATACATAAAACAAAACCTGATTATTCAAAATTTGAAGATACCGTTATCATATTTGCTCTTTTACGCTAAAAGCCTTTACTTACAATTTCTCACATTATCTGTATCTTTTAAATCAACTCTGTGCTAGCAGCTTTTTCCTGTGATAGATTTTGAAATCATAGGTATTTGCCTTCATATTTCTCCCCTCACAAGCCATGGGGATTCCAATGGATTTACCAATGAAAAATTTCTTGTCTTTATCAAAGTAGTATTTATTCTCTTTAGCAATACTTTCCAGTTAAGCTTTAGTTTTAACTATCCTGATTAATTCAGTTTCACAAGCAAACTCAGAGAGATAGCAGCAATTTATGAAAATACCTGACTACAATATCCCAAGCACAGGTTTAAAATCTTGAAAGTCTTCCAACCCCATTAGTCTGTCCCTTTTATTAAAACTAAATATTCTCTGGCCTTTGTTTTCCAAGTTAAAAAGAAAGTTTTAGAGACCTTTTCAACATTTTTCTCTTCAATCAAAGTGTACCTAATACTTGGTTCCTAAATGCTATACAAAGACCACAAGCCTTTTTTGCCCCCTCCCAATTTCAAAAGAGATCTAACAATTTACAAAGCATGACTTCTGCCTAGGCAAGTAGAGCTTTCTGGGGCTACACAGCATTTTTCTGTTTCCACTATTTTATTTTCTCCCCTTTTCTATACCCTGGATACACACAGCTTTCCATGATCCCCTCCCCCTCTTTCCTGCCTCCCACACCCCCCCGCCTAAAGTTGTCTTGGTTCTTTTCTGACACACAAGCACAAAACCTGCCACTAGCAGATAGAGAAAAGGTGGCCAACAGAAGTCTATAGATACAGTTTTAAATCTGTTCTGTATTTCTGTCTTTCCCAAAATGCTCATCTTACATTCACCAGAAGCTTACATAAATAAAACTAAAAAAATAAAAGACTAAAAAAATAAAAGACAAAAAAAATAAAAGACAAAAAAAATAAGACAAAAAAAATAAAAGACAAAAAAAATAAGAGACAAAAAAAATAAGACAAAAAAAATAAAAGACAAAAAAAATAAAAGACAAAAAAAATAAGACAAAAAAAATAAAAGACTAAAAAAATAAAAGACTAAAAAAAAATTTAAAAACTAAAAAAATTTTAAAACTAAAAAATTAAAAAACTAAAAAAAATTAAAAAACTAAAAAAAATTAAAAAACTAAAAAAATTAAAAAACTAAAAAAAATTAAAAAACTAAAAAAAATTAAAAAACTAAAAAAAATTAAACAACTAAAAAAAAATTAAAAAACTAAAAAAAATTAAAAAACTAAAAAAAAATTAAAAAACTAAAAAAAATTAAAAAACTAAAAAAAATTAAAAAACTAAAAAAAAATTTAAAAACTAAAAAAAAATTTAAAAACTAAAAAAAAAATTAAAAACTAAAAAAAAAATTAAAAAGAAAGCAACCAGCACTGAGCTGAAGCTGCCAGTCCCAACCGTGGTAACAATCACTGACCACAGCTATGGGTAGTAGTAGTAGTTTAGGATCCCTCCAGAAAACTGTCAGAAGCTTTAAGTGCAAAATATGTTGCAGATAATCCAAATTTTTTCTGCCTGCAGGGCTCACCACAGATGTACCTAGGGCACTGACATCCCTTCCTTCATCGGTTGATACCTAAGCAAAAAACTATTGCCAAATGTAAAAATCAGTAAAACTGTTTAATGAAAGATAAGTTTACCAATAGGAAGATAGGAAAATTGAATAAATAAATGTGACCCACACACCAGTTTGAGTTATCCAAGTACAGTTTTCTCAGAATCACTACTAAGCAGCAGGTTTGAATGCACACAAGATGGCACATTGCCTGACCATTTGTCACATACAGCAATGTTACACAGATGAGTGGTTCCAACAGGAAGTTATCTAACCAAGGATGGTAAAGCTCAGATGCAGCACTCATGCAACAGCTGCCTCAGACCATTTCTTGTGCAGAAGTAACCCTACTTTCTCCCAAATGAAAGGTACTAAAGTACAGTATTTTATAAATACTTTAAGGAGGAACTCAAGCATCAAAGCTATTTACAGACAGTCTGAGTTTCCACATCCACTGACAGCACTGGTACAATTCTCAAAAACCCCACAAACAAGCATAAGCAGATTTCCAACAATCAAAGGGTATATATAGCAGTTCTCTCAAGAGTATCCAGTATTTTTACAACCTGGGGAAAGCAATGCCAAAATATAACCCAGAATGAGTTCTGTGAAAGAACTGAGAGAGGAAGGGTGGTGGGGCAGGAAAGAAGTGGGCACTAATGTAGGTGCGTGGATTCTCCAGTTCACAGGCATGAAATCTGCTTAATCTAAGTATCAATGAAAAAGCCTCAAATTGATGAACCTGTAGCATGGGAGTTTATTCATATTGCAAACTCAATGCAACATACCCTGACCAACTCATGATACAAAATCACAGGTCTCTACATTGACAAGCTAAGGAATGCAGATACTACAGCTTTTGTGTTTTGTCAGGTGTTTTGCTTGGTTGGTTTTGGATACTTTTTTGCTTTTGTGTGTGTGTGAGGGAGGTTCTTTTGCTTGATTTTCCTTTGGTTTGTTTTCTCTTTTTTTAATATGCTATACTACCTATAGAAATTTACTCCAATTTAGACAAAAATATGTAAAAGTCAACTGACATGAAAAAACAGTAACACTTATAAAACTGATTTAGATATAATGGTTTACAAGTTTGCTTGGTTTTGTTGCAATAGTTTAAGTGCTTGCTAAAGGCTAAAAGATTAGGATTGCAGCGATGGTATCAAAATTTAGTATCAGAGGAACTGGAATTAAAAAAAAAAGGTTGCCCATAGCACTTAAAAACAAGTAGCAGCATATAGAATTTCTTGGAAGTTGAGGATGAAGTGCTATATTGAACTATGACTATAACCTATTCAAGATAAAATCCAAAAATTGTGGGGGGAAAAAAAAAAAAAGTAACTTAAATTCAGTTGAATGATAAAGTAGTTTTACTTAGGAGGGAATGCCTACCCTTCTCCCAGTTTGAAGAACTGTGTAAGACATTGAGTACAAACAAGTACTGCTGTAACAGGACCTACTAGAGAGATGGCTAAATTACTTACAAAACAAAACACCCAGAAGTTGCACAACAAGAAATCATTGTTTTCTGAGAGTTCTCTTCATAGGCTCCACCAAAATGCAAGAAACTCACTGTCCTGACATATCGCTTCTTCAGAAATAACTCTTTAAAATAAAAATGTTAAATATTTTTTTTCTCTTCTGTTCCTTCAAAGCCAACTTATTTTGGTGTGATCTGGTGCCTCAGTACTGAGAACCTAGAATTAGTTTCTGTCTTTCTCACAGCCTACAGAAGAGGTAAAGGCTGTGAAGAAAATATGTGAAAACCCAGCAAAATCTTTCATCTCTGTCAGTGCCCTTGCAGGTCAAGCATGAATACCTTTTCTCTACTATTCCATAAAATGAAAAAAATATCAGCAATCTTTTTACATAAAAGTCTGTAGTATATATATAGCATCAGAGAAGACACTGACTCGAGAAGTCTCTTGCCCTTGACCTGCCATTTCGAGATGAAGTAAAAAGATAATGGTAAGTTTTATAGTCCAAGCTGTGGCTGCTGCTAAGTCTGTGAAAACTTAACTACAACATGCTGATTCACCAACTTTTTTGTTTCTTGGGTTTTCACAAAGTGTATGAGGGAAGGACATACAGGTGAGTAAGATGTGCACACATACTCCACCATCTTACCTAGTCCAGTTCACTCTTTTCCTGACCAAAAGTGTGGATGCACATGAACTCAGCCCAAAAAGGGCTGGACTGCCAATAGTATCTGTATACCTTTCAAATTTTGAAAGAGGCTTTTCAATCTGATTTTCTATCTGTCTGGGATGAACCAAGAGAGGGAAAACTTCCTTAACAAAGGGCAAGCAGTAATGGAAATTACATCCTCCTGCTTTCTCATCTGAAATCCACAAAGCCTGTAAGTGGGAAAGTGATAATACATATCAAAGAGGTGATAACAGTAGAAGTAAGGAGAAAACAAACCTTCTGGCGAACTACTGATAACAAAACAAAAACACCGAAGCACATTTTTAGCTAAATAACTTAAAGCAAGTTTTCTTCCTTTTTCTGAGCCCTTTTTCCCTATCTGGGAGATCTGTTTAAATCCTGACTGTCACTATCAAAGCAGAATGACTCGAGAAGAACTTAAGCGCTTGTGGCATTCCCCTATTGCTAGTGACAGACAGGACTGGGTTTGCTCCCAAGCTGTAAGCAGGCTCCAGCTCCATTGTAATGGATCTATAGACCATAGCCTGATGAAGAACATTAGACATTTGAGTTTCACAGAGTTCAACTCAGGGGTCATCCCAAACAATAGAACATCAAAAACAGTCACTGCTGGAGACAGCTTGCATACACAATAGCTGTTTTTAAGAAGCACCACTCAAAAGACTGACTAATTACTAAAATTTAAAACTGTTACAGCAAGCACAACATAGTCTTTGAGTTTATGTTATCCCTACTTTCATCCTAATCCAAGCACCAGAATCAACTCGAGGTAAAAATCACAGCTCTAGAAGCGAGAACTGAATGCCTTTCTAAAATAGGTTACTAAACCCACATCTCATTTTACCAAGTCCACAAACACTGGCAATCAACGTCTTCCAAGCACAGCAAGGTAGAACTGAAAACAGTCTTTTTTTTATAAGAGTTAGACCTCTTTCCATCCTCCTCTCATTTTTTCCTCTCAATAGCTTTGAAAATATACTGACATTAAAAGTGTATTCATTAAGCAACATAATTAATGCAAGCTTAAATAGAGGAATCATTACCTCAAAGGCATTGTTTCAGGTCTTATTTTCATCCGTATCTACTTTACCTGCAGCTAGAAATAATACATCTTCATAAGGATGGTGATTAACATTTTTTAACATCACTTTCATGTTAAAAGGTTAGTAACTGCACAACATATATGTGCATGTGAACCAAATGAAGTCAAAATTGTATTTAAAAACAATCCTGAAATAACAACAAAAAAAATCGCAATAAATAAATAAATAAAAAGTTCCTCAAGCATTCTAAATCCTGGATTATTATTTTCTTTCGAGGAACTGAGCAAAATTAAACCACCAAGAGTCAAATATGAATACTTTCTTTAAGGAAAAAAAAAAATTAAATTATTCCCTACGTAAAATGCACAAATTTCAAACCACACATTTACCACATGAGCATTTGGGCATTAATTGTTGTGTACAGTTAAATGCAAATGATACTATAACGACCCTGTGATTTAATGCATTAAAGGAAATGGTGTACTTCACATTATTCCTGACACATGCTTGGCTCTCCAAGGAGACCAACTTCCTCACTACTGCAAGTAATCCCTTCCATTGAATTTAATGAATGGAATGCCTAAAATTTTTTCTTTCCTGTTTTTTGTTAATCTTTCAGCGCAGCAGACAGTAGGAGTCTAGAAGGAATATCAACACAAAAGAAGAACAGCATAATTTTTTACTTTCCCTGAACCCCCATTAGCAACTGTCCACTCACAGTAATAACAGAGGCAGGCACTAAACACATGCACAAAAGCCCAATCAATTTGCTATTATACTTTTAATGTCTGCTAAACATACTCCCCCTAGACTTTAACCGAAGTAACCTTCCCTCAGGCAAAACTCAGACCTAACAGATGGGCCTTATACCATGCCCTTGAGGGTCAACAAGCACTACTTCAATCTGATCAACAGGAGCACATTTCAGAGCTACAGTACCTCCACCGAGAACACTCAGCTTCCAGCCCCCAGATGTTCAGTAGGTAAGCAAAGGACCCTGATGATTTCAGCTAACACCAAGGGAAATGACTGTGACAGATCCTATAATAAATAACCTCATCTTCTAACACATCAAATTAAAACTGAGCAGTGAATGAAGTGAATACACATTGCATCGCTAAAGCCAACACTACTGAGTAGCCATCAGGCTGTACACTACTCTGATACAAGTGAGAAACCTTCAGAAACAGTTTCTTCTGAAGTACACAGCGATAATCGAGTCATAAAACATCAAACCCACAGAAGCTTGCTTCTGGCTAGATGAAAAGCATAATTAACATTCAAGAATCCAAATACTACGAAGGTCACCAGAAGCAGGTGAATATTCTAAGGATAAAAAAAAATACCCTGTTAGTTTCATTAGCTTTCACCAGCCAAAAAAATACCTGTCATTTTTGCTTGGAGCTTCACCTATGGAAAAGCTGCACTGTAACACCCATATAAAACAAATTCAGAATAATGGAAACACTGTAAGTAACAGTTATTTCTTACAAGAATTTCAAGTGTTAACCTAAAACACAAAAGTTTTTACAACACCAAAGACCACAACTAACTATTACTTCCAAAACAAATAACCTCAATTGCAATAATTCAATCACAAAAGCCAAGTCAAAAAAAAAAAAAAAAAAAGATACATGCCTAGTGACATACCTCAGAACCTCATTATTTTCATTTCACAATGTGAAGTAGTGAAAACAAAAAGTTCACAAGCCTCCTCATTCTCTATTCCTTTCCAGTACAAGGGGTGGAAAATTCTGGTGTGTAGCTCTGGCCAATAGACCAGTTCCACAAAAACAACCTCAGAGTTTTACAGGTTTGTGAGGCCATGAAATTCAAAGTGATTTACACTCACTACTGCTTGACAAATCAACAGTCAAGTGATGGTAATTTTCACAAAGAGTGAAAATGATAAAATTAGCAACCCTCAGCTCCCACCATTAATAGAGAGCTCCTCCACGTTTGCTAGGAATTCTCTTTTTGACAAAATCTCCATCAGTTCCACACACAGGAGCAACTTAATCTTCTCCAGAAAAGCATCACATGGTTAACTTTTATTTCTTTACACTCCAACCAGCAATATGACCTTCAGACCACAACTGTTTAAAAACTGAGGTAGGTCAAATGTCCTTTATCAGATCTGAACAGTACAACTGAATTTGACAGAACTTATTAACAACAGAAATTGCTACACTGTCTCCTAAATGAAAGCTGAGAAAGAGTAAGTTCATATGTGCTAGAATTAAGACTTAACTTTTGCTGACCTTCAATGAATATTAAGCAAAATTTAAAGCCAGCTTCCTTATGACATCACTATGAGAACATCTGCATTAATGTGCCAGTATGCAATAAAATGCAGTGCCCAAGGCAAATATACACAGGTGTCCAAGCAGATTTTAATTTATCTTAGTTGTATGCTCTTCAAATGATCATGCCAATATAGAAGTGAGATTAAAACAGATCCAGAGAAAAATGAAGAGTTTGCAAAACATGAGCAACCACTAAAAGCCAGCAACAGAATAGAAAAGTTTAATATTTGTCTGATCTTTTTTGTTCCTTTCTCCATCTTCGGTGAATTTGGTAGCTTATGATGCATCTACATTATTAAGAGATATATTCCTACTGCCAAATCTCTATGATTTATAGTTCCCCAAATAAAATATTTATGTTCCACAAGGAAAATTGTTCACCTGATTTTAATGGCTGTAGTTTGACTGTGGTGTGAAAATGCTGTAATGCTTTCCAGCTCCTACAGTTTTTCATCTAACCAGCAAGTAATCCAGAGAGACTCTTCACTGTAGAAAATAACTTCAGTTACTTGCATTTCTGAGGGTTTGTTTTTTTAACAAATTTTATGAGAAAATAATTTGTCTTTAATTTAAATAGAAAATATCCAAAATAATTTCATGATAGATAGTAATCAATTTCTGAATTCAGGAAAATCTACCACCAGTAAGAAAAAAGTGTTTGTGGATAAACCACCATCAAAACCAAAGAAAAATGGCATTCACATTGCAACAAGAAATTAGAATACCTAGATCAGGACAATAAGCCAGAAATATACAAAGTGAAAGTCCACCACTGTGTTTTAAAGGCAGTACCTTCTGTCACATCTGCTCATCTGCTCTTGCAGCTCCTATCCACAAATAGCCCTGAGAGCAGGCAACGCAACTGATTCCATGGCTCTTCAGAAACAAAGGAGGAAAAACAGGATAGGCAAAAATTGCTTATGTCTGGAAAGTTACCAAGTGAAAGTCAGGAATAATCAACCTAGCAAATAAAGAGATATATTAAAAAGCTGAGAGGGATAAAAAGGAAAATAGTATTTTCCAGAAGCACCCGTGGGTTTCTGATACTTTTAAGTAAGTGAAAACAACATTAAAGTAACTTCTGATAAAGGAAAGAGATCATGATTTCCAGGACTGCATGATTTCTGAGAGCACCCACTTCTTTGGAAGCACTTGTGCTGCTGAATTGCTAAGCTTTTTTTAAAAAAAAAATTAGACCTACCCTTTACACAAATGAAGTTATTCTAACAAAAACTTCTCAAAATGAACAAGACTCCAAAAGTATTCATGTATCATTCCTAAAAAAAAAATCTGCAAGCCTCTTTATTATCTGTATAGCTATACAACTAGTAAGAAATCAACATAGTAGAAAATAGAGGTGAAGTGAAAGAATTTTATAGCACATGACAAGTGGTAACATTAAAAGTGCTTTGTAATATTTTTTGAAGCAGCAGCTTAATTTCCAGTAAAGCTATGCCTAGACTAAGAATTAATACCTAGAAAAGAGACCACCACCTCAAACACTTCAGATTTATAAAATATAACAGGAGAAGGCAGGAAAGCTCTTCAAGACAGAAATCGAAGGAATTTAAAATAACAAACATGCACAGGAAAATAAGACCGAAAAAGTGCATTACAAATCACCACCATTTCTAGAGCTGTTTCCACTCTCCTGAATCACTCACTTTGATTATTTAGATTGCTAGCCCTAGAATATTTGGGCATATAATAGTTATGCAACACAAATCAAGGATATCACAGGATTTGTAGCACACAGAGGAATACGTAACACAATAAAGAAACCTGGAATGCCAAAATATCTGAAAAGTAGTGAGAAAGTGCAGCCGGTTAAATGTGCAAACCTTATGACATACCACAGCACAAAGACTACATATGCAAAAGGGTTACACAAATCAAGAATCTATAAGTGGTTCTGCCTCAAAGATATATATTAAAAAAAAAAAAAACAACCTGACATTCATTTCTAGAAACTAGAATAAGTCTTCAACTTATTAAACTCCCTAGCAAGTTAGGAAAATGCAACAAGTGAGTCTTTACTTTCAATCTTCACTGATAACACAGTATGTTTATTAGCACAGTTTGAGAGGCACATAAGAAACACATTCAGTCATTAAAGATCTGCCAGATTTTTTTTTTTTTTTTTAACTGTGCTTTCCATTCTGACAACTATAATCAATTTAAAGCACACTAATCAACACTGGAAGTTAACAGCCTTCAGGCACAGTGTCAAAGACATTGCACCCACTCTAAATGTTATCCTCCCATTCTTCCATCTTCAGGGACACCTTCCCTCACCCAGAACAGAAAACTCTGAAAACAAGCAGAACACAAAACTACCAAAGATGCAAAACTCCCACAGGAGACCTGGTTTTGGTTACCATCATGTTAGGTTCAACTTAACAGAATAAAAATAACATAGATAGGATATCATCCTATCGAGTAGGAGCTTTCCCTATTCGTATCTCAGTGAAATTATTATTCAAGTATTATCAAAAGCAGAGAAACCAGAAAAGTAAAATGTAACTCAATTTGTAATAGCAAGGTCACAAATTAATGTCTTGTTCTGCTGGACACTGACTACTTGTACAAATTGCCTAATCTACAACTTGGCATGCAAGTTTGCCTCAGGAAGTCTACTTAAAAACACATCAAAAGCAGATTTATTTCAAATAAAAAATTTACATTTCTTCACCTACTATGTATATACTGAAAATACTTTCTTTGTACCTTTAAGATTTTTTTTATATATTTGGAATTTAGGTTATGATTATAGCACAATAAAGTATGATCAAAATAAGGACTTCACCAAGGTTTTACTGGGAAAATAGTACTTCATACAAGATGCTGTAATAAGATCAACAAGAAGTGAAAATTCTTTAATGCTTTATTCTTACTTAAAAGAATATCTTATAAATTAGCATTATACATACAAATAATCTTGTCATTTACAAGTCCTGCTACTCAAATAACTTAAGTTTGTTTTACTCCCTCAGACATTACACAAGCTATTTGAACTAGAGCACTCTTCTGCAGTACATCAGGATGACAACGGAACTTACAAAGTCATAATAAAATCTTTTGCTTTTATATCACTACTTAAAGTAAGCAAAGAAACTTGGTAATCTTATATAATAAAAAGTATCTATTGAATGCTAGCCACTGAAGTTCAGCAAATTATACTTAAGATGTTAAATTCTAGTACAGAGAAGAAAATTAGATATGGGAAAAGAAACCTCAGGTGGTATTTTGTGGCGTATTTTGGTTTTTGGGGTTTTTTTTGCATTTTACCATTATGAAGGGAAAAAGTACTTAAAAGGCTTCATATTTTTCCCCATGTATTTGCTTTTTAGTTTTGCAAAATCACATTCTGCTAACTGTAAACATCATTTCAGCAGATAACAAAACACAATGATAAATAGCAAGCAAAGCATAACATGGAATATTTATATTTAATTTTCTAAAACAAATTTATTTGAACACATTCATATTCTAAGCATGAACAAATACAGACAGAACACACAAAGTGTGTTATATAGAAATAACCAAGTTATATGGAAATAACAAAGAATTCTTCTGTCAAAGAAACTTCCAAAGCATATACTTCTGTTTTTCTGCAAGTTGTGCCACTATATTTTAATAGTAAATGGGAGAGTGGATAAATTCATTTTTCACACAGAAGAGTTACTCTCTTCTGTTTCCTTCTCCTGCACAAATTAAAATCCTGTTTCAAGGATTCCCTGCAATTAGATAGCTCCTTTATGGCAGAGGCCAATGTTTTCTCTTCCTTTGGGTTAAGCTGTCACTTTTTCCTCAGGCTATATTAAGACACATTTTGTTCCCTGTCATACCAAAAGTTTTCTGTGTGCATCTCACATCTCCCCCTTGCTAGAAACCTTGACTGCTCGATCAGCTCCCTCCTGTGCCATGCCCTGATTTTCCTACCCAACAATAGGTGGCTCTACAACTATCCCAACAGGACGCGTTCAAGGTGTACTTCCATACTGCTGTCTTCCATGCTAGCTCTGCATACTGTTCATTCCCTCACCGATAGTCTTTAACTGGATAGTACTTTTCAAAAAAGATGTAAATATAGTAAAGCTAATGGAAAGCTGTGCATATGTGAACAAGAGTGGCTATTGTGTAACTCTGCATCATCCAATAAAGTTAGTTTAAAAAAAATATATATAAACCCCACAAACAAACGAACAAAAAAGGGGGTGGGAGGAACAAAAACTAAACAAAGACAACAATTCTTTCCACTACTGCCTAGAAAATTCCCTTAAACAACATACCAATCTAACCTCATATTCACAAGTTACCAGACTTAATGATGTCACACACTTAAACAAAATCACGTAAATCTGTGTGGATTTAAAAAGCCAATATATAAGCAAATTTCTCTCTTACACTGACCAGGAAAATTTTCTCAAATTCTATGAAGTATATTTACATCTTACTACAATAACTATAACAGCTCATTATAACAAGCTCTTTCATCTTGTTCACAAAAAGACCTCATGTTAACCACTCAATTACAGCCACCAACAGCTTTAGTAATAAAGATACTTGCCATACAAAATATCTGGGCTGTTTTGTCTTCCCATCAAAAGCTATTTTCTTCAGCACCAGAAAGGCCTGAACATAACCATTATTACAGAATCAAGGGGGTTATTTTGCAATTTAAAAGTAAATAACAACAACAATAAATGGAATCAGAAACACTGAAACTATAATTTTCAGGAGAATTTGGGGAACACAGGTAATCTTCTACATAGCCTCCTCTGATGTGTCAATATTACACATACTGTAAAAAAAAAAATCTAATGACTTAACCACCTTGTTCTAAGTGCTAATGGATGACTCTTCATTTCCTGAATTGGAACAAGTGAGACTATGCAGCAGAGGCCTGACGCTCTTTTTAATCTGGTCACATGGATACATGAAACACACCTATTAGTACCATATGCCTTTCTGATTGTATTTCAAATTTGCTATTCCTCCTTCACAAACATCACTCATTCAATTCATCTGTCACTGTCTAGTCAGTCTTAAATTCTCCATTTTTACGAGTTCAAAAACTCGATAGAATATTGTATTTAAACTTTTAATTAAATAATGTTTTTAAATCAGCATCCATACTAAAAGTTTTAAAGGCCTTAATTTAAACAACATAAAAAAACCCTCAGCCTAAATCCTGAGTTTTTCATGTCTAGGTCTCTCATCTGACAACCTGTTCATTTCATACTGCCTCATTTCACTCAATAGAAAGAAAAAAAAAATTACAGTTTGAAACACAAAACGATTATTATTGAAAAGCTTTTCTGAAACATTTTCAAAACTTCTCATTTAGTACACAGGAACAGAATAACAATTTTTCTGAAATATCCTGGAAGTCTAATGTAGTTATGATAAAAAGTTTCCCTGAGTATTATTGAGTACTCTTTGAGTCAGGCCCTCCCAATAACCAATTCTGTTGGTGAATAACACTAAACATGAAAAGGCTCAAAAAACAAAAAAACACCCAACACACACACACACACACACAAAAAAAGCCTTACAAGTTACATGAAAATTGCCCACTTGATGAAAGAGAGGGACATTAATTAGTGCTGTGCCTGAGGGAAAGATTACTACACAGGTCCAAGGAAAACCTGCTACATTTGCTCTACCAGCACTTATCTACTAGTCAGCAAGACAGCTGATACCTCCAGCTAAACCATATTTTTTCCGTGTTTCTTTTTTCCGTGTTTCATGTCCAGTCAGTAAAAGGAAGGAGGAAAGGATAAACTCCTAAAGAAGGGTAAAAGGTGATGTAAGAATGGGAGACCAGGGCTAACTCCTAGGTGACAGTACAAAGACACAAAACAAACTCACAAGCTTAACAAAGAAGTCCTTCACACAGCTTTTCTACTTTCATTTCTGCTAAACATCTTCTTATAAGTGCAAGATCTACCACTGTTCTCTAAATCAAACAAAAGTGGATAAAGAAATTATTTCAGATTTAAGCATACATCCATAATAAGCTTTCAGGCAAACAAATGTTTGAATTATTTCAGTAATCGAACACTGTTTCTAAGTAAAAATTGTAGTTCAGCAATAGTACACCAGTGAGCTGCAGTTACATCCTCATTGCATTCAGATCATCCAATATACACCTAAATTCACGCATCTGTTCAGGTCTAGTCTCAGTACCTTTGGCCCAAAGCTAAACTCTGATACTGTGTTTATAGTTAACTGAACCATTATTTTTACTTTTCAAATGTTTCTCAGCATTGTAAGACCAACTGCTCACAAGAGTTTTGGAGAAACACAGACATCCTTTCAGTATGTGTCTGAAGTGGGAAAGGCACATGAAAATTGCCAACATTCACATGCTGATAACAGTCTGTTCTAACTGTAAATCTAGAAGAAAACTAGACTTGAATAAACCCTATTACTGAGCCAGCTGATCTGTGCTTGCTTGAAAGTTGTTGACAAACTTCAGCACAGTAATGAAAACTTAGCACAATTCCCAGGAAAAACATGAGATTATTACAGATGAAAGAGTTAGCTACCAGTTAAGAGTTATTGTGCTCAACTCTCATTACTAACATCACTGAGCTGAAAATGCCATCTGCTTATCCTAGGTGTCAGTTTGGGCTTTACTTTTAGGTTTCTGGGGTTTTTTCAGGGGAAAGAGAAATATGCTTTTAAAAAGTACAGTTTGTCTACAGGTTTGGAAATAGCTGGTTAAAATTCTCTCTAAGTATCAGAGCAGATATTCAGCATTGTATTTGTTTCTTGTGTTGTTATAAATATTTACAGATTTACTATACTAATGCCCCAAATAACTAGCAAATACTCTCAAAATATATTCAAAACCTTAGTAAGAGAAGTTGCTGAACAGTAGTTAAATTTTTGTGATATGTAAACTTTTCCTGTTCATCTGTTTTACTTGTAGGTTATTTTATATTTGATATCACTATGCCAAAAATTAAGGAGATACCACATTGATAATTCTGGAGAATAACAAGACAGTATACAAGGAAACAGGAATTTGATCACTCATGGAATTCAGGCCCTCTCACCACACCCTCTTCTCTATTCAAATTTTGTAAAGAGGAAACAAGAAAAAAATCCCAAGCCTAAGGGCATGATCTGAATGTTACCAAACCTGCCTACATCAGGAGAAACGTTACTAGCTATACCCTTCTCACCAGCTTCCTCTGTCTTAAGACAGGGACTAGAAATTCAAGCACATTAGTTCAATCTCTCTTTTCTCACTTTTCCGTCCCACAGGTAACTACAACACATTGTTAAGAGAAGAAAACAAGTTCCTTAGGACTTCAGACATGAATAGTCAGCAAAGGTCACCAAGTACTGTAAAATGTATTCTTTCATACAAAACATCCCTAGTAGAATATAATTCTCTAATAGTTTCAGAACTTACATTTTAATGCAGAGGTGATCAAATCAGTGAATGATTAAGTCTTCAGAATTTTAATATTTTATCATAAACCTATACCTCCACCTATAAGCCTAAACTGTTCTCAGCTCTTCTCTGGTATGTCACCCTCCCACTTCACATGCTCGTTAGCTGTCTGGTACATCCTCTGTCTTTTGCAACAGTTTGTCTGTCTGACCACCTTAAAGTCACAATATTATGTTGCATCATGCTTCCAACCAACAGAAGCATTGGGATCACTAGGTCAAGCAAGTGACTTGCTGGTCTACATGTAGTAAAAATAATAAAGCATTCTACCATGCTGCAGCAAGGAGCGCACACAAAACAAAATCTTCCTTTGCCAGGAACAACAAATAACAGCATTGCTCTTTTCCTACCCAACTCAACAGGCTTTGAAATTACAGCACAAAATTCCCTCTCAGCACCCCAAGTTTTCAGACCATCAGTTCAAGATAAAACTTTCCAAAGATGAAGACCTGGTTTCAAACACTAACAGCACCGCAGTCCCACTCCTGCAGCTGCGTCTGTAACAATGCTACTGGGAAAGAGGAATTGTAAGTTACACGTACAGAATTAACTGGATGACTATAGCAAGAGAACCACGGAGAACAATGACAAAGAAAGTAGCACACTAGCTCTGCAGTGCACAAGTGAGTCATTATGACACTGTACTTCCAGAAAACCCCTTCAAGTTATTTCTGTTATTTCCTCTATACGAAGATTGACACGCGCTCAGATAAGGTGAGGATTAGATTTTAAGTCGGTGAAAAACAAGAAACTATTGTTTTGTAACTCCATTATGTACCTGTTGTTTTTCTTTAACTCTACTCCCTATTTGTGTGATTTCACAAAAAAACTCAGCTTTTGAAAAAACAAAACAAATCTCAAAACCCACCTGTCCCTCCTTCCATCTCAGAAGAAAGATAATGTGACTCCTCTGGGTCTTAAAATTCAGATGGAAACTAATAACTGTTTTGGTATTTTTCCCCTCATCTTCAGATTTTTAGAGATTCCCCCAAAACCACTTACATTGTTTTAGGAAACTGACTCACCAAGGTTTTGTTTGCTTGTTTTTAATACTTGAGGTTAGTTCTAGTGATGCTCTACTTCTGAAATATGGATATTCATATAGCTACACAGAATTTAATCTCACAGCTATTCACAGTACATTTCCAGAACAAGCCACATCATTCTTCACACTTAACAGCGAAAAATTACATGAAAATTGCATAACAACGAAAAATACCAAAGTAAAAAAAAAAATGCAATTGTTACTTCACTGTAAGTCTAACAAGGAGATATGATACTTTTTAATGCTAAACAAAAAATTAAGAATAGCACAAGTTTCTTAAACTATTTTAAAGGACTAATTAGCAAAGGGACCTACAGCATTTTAAGATGGCTCTTACGTCCATTTTTCATTCTATTTGCAGTTTGTCAATTAAACCACAACACACAAAATGCAAGACAGATACTACATAGCCACTACAGTTTTAAAGTCTTTACTTAATAGGCTAAACCAGACCTGAAAGGTTGAGTGTGTGAAAATTTGGTCGTGCTTTTCCACAAGAGTCAAGTTAAAGTCTTGGTAAAATGAGATGCGTACTTTCTACATAAAAAAAAAAAAACCCTAAAAGGTAATCTTGACATTTACTATCCTAGAACTCATCCAAAGGTAACTTTAAGCCTCAAATTACTGAGCCTCGCTTAATACTGTACGTGCTTTTTACTTGTGCGCTACTAATACGGGAAGGCCGGTCTCCTTGTAATTTTAGGAAACTAGATTTATTTTTTTTTCCCATCTACTCTTTAAGCGGTTACCGCTCAGCTTTCTGCCTCTAGCGCAGAGACCCTACTGCGGGTGCAGGCAAAGCCACATCTACAGATGATTTCCCCTCCTGAAGCTTTGGCACACCCTGACTGCGCGTTAGCGGAAGATACAACAACCCTGAAGAACTCCAAAAGCACCGTCTGAAAAAAAAAAAAAAACAAAACAAAACGGCAGCCATCCGAGGAAAAAGCGGCAACCAAACATCGCCACCTGAACGGGCAGCGCCCCGTACTCCCATCACAACGGGGGCCGCACCGGGGCTCGCCATTAAACCATTAACCGGGATGGCTCCAGCCCCAGCCCCAGCAGGTTTCACGCGGCCTGCCGCCCGGTGCCGGGCCGGGGGAGGGGGGGAGGAGGCGCGCCTCATCCTCCCGAAAGCAGCGGGCAGGCCTCCGGAGAGGGCCTCAAGGAGCAGAAGCCGCGGTGGGGGCGGAGGGCCCGCCGCGCCGCCACAGGCCGCCCCCAGCCCCGCCCGGCACAAGTTGGCCTGAGAAACCTGTGGCTGCCCCCCGCCGCTGCCCTGACAGCCCCCGCAGCCCGGAGGAGGCGTGGGGGGGACGGCCGGCCGGCACCCGCGGAAGAGGGGCCCCACCGCCGCTGCGGGCGGGCTAGCGAGCCCCCCCTCGGCGCTGCGAGGCGGGGAGGCGACCGGACATGGCGCCCGGCGGCCCGGGGACCCGAGGAAACCCACTCCCCCCAGCTGGCCGGCGAAGGGCACAGGCGGGGGGGACGGGACGCGGCACTGACCTGTCCTCCGAGTCCATGCGGCTGAGGGGCTCCCCGTCCGAGGACATCTCCAAGCTGCCCCGCCGACCCCCCGACGTGGCGCTGCAGCTGCTGCTGCCGCTGCTGCTGCCGCCGCCGCCGCCGGTGCCGTAGCCCTCGTCGCCACCGCTGGACACGCTGCTGGAGCTGCTCCCGCCGCCTCCGCGGCCCAGCCCGTCCTCCTGGCTGCCCCGGGGGCCCTTGAGCTCCTCCTTGGCGTCGGCCTCGCTGCTGCCGCCGGGGCTCAGCGAGCGGGTCTCGTCGCTGCAGCAGCCGCTGCTCGTGCTGCTGCTCCCCACCAGGCTGCTCTCCTCCTCCTCGCCGCCCTCCTCCTCCTCCTCCTCTTCCTCCTCCTCTTCCTCGTCTTCGTCCTCCCCGTCCCCGGCCTGGCTGGCGCTCTCCGGGCTCGGCTCCGACATGCTCTCCGCCTCGCGGTTCATCATCATCAGCGACTCTGTCTCTGTCGCGGCCGCCGCCGAGGACGAAGGCGACGACGAGGACCCAGCCCCAGCCTCCTCCTCCTCAGCCGCGGCGGAGGCGGCGGCGGCAGCGGCGGCCGCCGCCGCCTCGCCGGGAAGAAGCAACCCCTCCGGCTCCGCCATGTCGCTGCGAGCGGCCGCCATGGCGCCTCCGAGTCGCTGCGAGCGGAGCCGAGAGGAGCGGAGCGGAGCCGAGCGGGACCGGCAGGGAGGGAGGGCGGGCGGGCGCGCGCACGGGGCGGCAGCGGCAACCGGCGGGGGCGTGCGCGTGGCCTGTGCGCGCGGCCGCGCTCCCGCCCCCGCGCTCCCCTTCCCTTCCCTTCCCTTCCCTTCCCCTCCCCTCCCCGCTGCCCTTCTCACCCGCACAATCGCGCGGCGGCGGCGCGAGCCACGGAGAGGAGGGGCCCGGGACGCCGCCGCACGCGCTACGGAGCGCGCCTGGGGACAAAATAGTGGCGGGAAGGGCGGAGAGGTGCCCCCCCCGCCCGCCCCCCCCCAGCGGCGGAGTGCCCGAGGATGGGGGGGGGGGGGAAGGGGGGGGGGGCGGAGGCGGTGCGCGGGGAGGGGCGGCAACGGTCGGGCGGGGCGGCGGTTGGGAGGCAATGGCTGGGGGGGGGGGGGTTGGACACCGGTCCCAGGGGGCGAGGGGAGGGACAGTCCCGAGTCCCGCAGTGGCAGTCAGGAACCGGGATCCAGGCGTTCCCGGCCAGGAACAGTCGCACCACTTCCCCCCCTTCCCTCAACCTCCTCCACCCGCGGGAAAGCGCAAACGTCCCCGCACCTCAGCCGCGTCCTGGCTGGTTGAGTCAGAAGCCGGGCTGTAGGGAGGGGGCAAGGAGAAGAGGGGATCACGGCTGAGGGAAACTTGATGATAGCGTTTCTATCCCTGAGAGGAAAACGGGGGTGGGGAGGAGGCTGCAGGGAGTCCGGGCTGACTGGACTCGGAGTAACTAAAGGGGGAAAGGGAATCCAGAGCCTACGAGAAAGGGCGAAGCGAGGCTCCTCAGCAAAGAGAACCACAGGGTGCGAGTCACGATGTGACATTACCCTGGGAGAATTGGCAAAAAAACGAGCTCAGCTGAGACACAAAGGGGACAGAAAAAGGTTTTCGGCGATACTGACAAAAAAGAACGGAAAGGGCGTCACGCTCTGCAGTGAGAAGCATGGAGAATAAACTAGATGTGGCCTTGAACCTTCATTTGTAGTAAAAGAGGCACGTTGGCTACAGGGCAAAAGCAGAACGACTAAATGAGAAGGCAAAATAGAGTTTACTGAATTTAAATGGAAGTAAAACCAAATAGTGTAATGCGCTGAAATTGAGGAAATGGGTTAATTTTCTTAGCCTAAATGCCCTTCTGGAAGCATAGGGTTAGGAAATCTGTCGAGCTGGACATTTTGCTGTCTGAAAAACCCAAACTGTGTAGAATGGAAAAGGTGAGTGGTAACAGAACGAGTGTCCCTCATAGGCAGAATACATTTTGAAAAAGTAGTTTTTAATTACTGTAAAATGACACAAAGTTTACCAAAAGATCATATCAGACTAAGGTGACAGGCTTTTTGACAAGTCTTATCTACATGGACATCAAGAAAGCGTTTGATAAATTGTCACATAGAAGTGATAAGCAAAAGTTTATAGGATATGAATTTGCAGTGGAACAGGATGGTGAGTAGACACTGAAACAGAGGTGAAATCAGATGAATCAGTTGTCAGAAACTGACAAATTTCTGGAAGGATGAAGAGGGTAATAGAAAGTGTAAAATGCTATTCCACATGAATTTAAACGTCACGTGTACGTCTGCCAATCTTTATCTTGTAGAGCTAGCCACATCTAAAAACAAAAATCGTGAAGAGCTGGTAGTTTAGCTTAAAAACAAAGTACAAAACACAGAACCACAACTCAGTCCAGAAAAGCAACAACAGGAAGAACATCACCGACTCAAGTTACAGCAGGCAGCATCTGCCCTAGCCACAGAGGGGCTCGGTTCCCGGAGAAGTTAACCATGTAGGATTAAAGTTCGGAAAGGGTGCTCCTAAAACCTGCAACAGCGTAGCTGGAGATGTCTTCGACCCCACCAACAAAAGTTGTTATCAGCAACACCAGCAATCTGTGGTGTAGCTGCATCCAAACAGAACGCCTCGGTGCTGAGATGGCAACGTGATGGTGAGTAAAGGGACAGAGCAGTGGATTCAGCTTTGAAAGCCACCAATGACACCTGGAACCTGCAGAGGAGCATCAGCAAACTCTGGAAACCAACAACAGCAAAAAGGGGATGATACTTTCCCAGACTTGTAGAAACCAGCCTTAGCTATAAAGTGGAAGAGGTAAAAATGCTTAAAAGAAAATAAGTGAGAAAATTAATTAATTAATAAAAACAAGGATAGCTGTAAGGCTGTTTCATCTGTGTAATAAATGTGCTAGTGGCCTACTAACTTCACTGAAATAGTCACCAGACCCTGAGCTTCTACATCCGCTTCTGCCTTTCCTCCCCTTTCCTGGGAGCAACTTGCTTGGTTCTCCACTCCCAGGCGGGTGCTGCTGTCACCACTCCTACCAAACACGAAGCCTGAGCTTTCAAAAACAAACGACACCCTTTGGTAAGTCAGAAGATGGCAGTAGCTGCAGTAATTTCCGTGTGTCTTCCCTTCTGGAGTCCTCTGCTGTAGCAAGGTACAGAATGTACCTCATGTATTGTCATGAGAAACCAAAATGATATAAAGGATTTAGGGAGCAGACACCTTTCACAGCCTAATACTATGAAGGGAAAAAAAAAAAAAAAAAAAAAGGCGGGGGGAGTTATCTGAGAGAATCCCGCGTACTCTGCTGTAAATTATTCCACAAAAGATCCACTGCACTGCGTGTTCACCAGCCCATCAATACACTTTTCCCCAAGCCTCTCTGGGTTCCTTGAGGTGGTGTGTAGAGGCAAGGCTCCTGGTGTTAGTGTAGGGAGAGCAGGCAGGGTGAGTCAGGCCTCCCGCCTTCCACTGCCCTAAGCAGAGCAGTAGAGACGCCAGCTCATTAGGTAATTTGTGTATTCAGAGAGGGTCAGGGGAGGAAACCTCAGGACACAGATGAATGGGAAGGTGTGAACCTGCCTAATGGAAATCGCTCCTTATTTAAGCCAGAGATCGGTATCAAGGGGGTCACTACTGCAGCAGGCAGTCATCAAAGAAATACTCCGTGATAAATCTCTTGGTGTCTTGCTCTCAGGTTTTCAAACCACAAAATTCTGCATCCAGGCTTGGTCCTTCGAGTACTATATATCCATTGCAGGTAGCAATGATTACTTGACTTTCTTGTTAATGAGCCTTCTTTGTACAAAACCACCCAGTTAAATCTCCATTTATTCCAAGGCTTTTTACTTTTTCAGCCTTCTTGAAAGAGATCTGTCTGAGAACGGGTGAGTCTAGAACTTGGAAAAGCATCTAAATGACTTTCATTTGAATAGTCGGATAAAAGCTCAAAGCAGGAAACATGCCTTTGGAAAAAAAGAACTTACACGTCCCCTTTGCTTTGAGGGAGGATTTTACTGTGTTTTTCACACAAAGGGGTCCTGGAATATAGCTTGGTGTGCTCACCTTAAAGCAGGGACGATGCTTTACAGCTGAGATACTTATGTAGAGGGATAGTAATCTGTGGTACTCGGAAAACAGTCTCAACAAAGTTACAAAATAAAAATGTGAGCTGATAAATTAGGAGAAGCTTGCTCATGGGCAAAGTCCAAGCAAAACCATTCACCACCAGTACAAGAACAAACAACATTGCAGACACAGCAGAGCAAGAAGAAATCAAGATTTTATTCTCTTACCTGAGGAACACCAGGTGCAGGGTATTCACACTGACAGCAGAATCAGTAGTGAACACACCCCAATAAGTCGTTTCTTCTTTCTTGAGTCACAAGAGTTGTTCTGTTTCGTGGGGGTTTTTTGAAGGCGAGATCATCAGAAGATTTTGTACATGGGAGACAGTTTGTTTGAGAGGTTTTTTCCTAATGCTGATCAGCTTCATAATACTATGATGTGCGGTATGCAAGCAAAACACTTCAAAACAGTAAGAGAGGTCTATGGAGCGTGGAAAAAACCACCATAGGCCTAAGATATAGGAAGAGTGACATCCCGCCTTGCACTTGTTAGGACACCAGGGGAAATTCTGTAAAAACGAAACACTTGAACTCCTTCCTCCTGCCTCCGCATGCATGTCTCAAGCACTGCAGGAAATTCCTGCTGCCCCAACCCCATGACTCACCTTGCTGAGAGTATTCTGCCTGCTCAGCAGCCTCTGGAAACTGCACCCTTCCCTTCTTTCTGCCCCACCCGTCCCCATCCAAATTCAAGGACTGGAGGAAGAGGCTGCAATCTCCATTGCTCCAAGGAGGCACCCAGCACTCGGTTCTCACCCTTCCCTTCAGACCGGACCGAAACTGCTTCATTCTGCAATTCTGACCCCACCCTCTCCTGCAGCATCCAGTTAATTCTCCCTTTAAGCTCGGCTTCTATGCTTTTTTTGTTTTTTAAAGCTGCCTTTAATCTTTCCCCATACAGTTTGCTTAGAAACCATGACTGTAGGAAAACAGGAAACTTCAAGCATTGCTTAGATTGGGTCGACAAAAAGGCTGCTGGGGAGAGAAGGGATGTTTGGCTGGGGCTGTGCACTGGCCCTGTAAAAGCATTGCAGCACTGTGAATTCTGGATGCTGCTTTGGGTCCTTCTTCTCCCATTCCCCTGGCCTTGTTTTGTTACAGCTCTCAGGGTGACACACTGCCTTTTCTGTTGTGCCAGTCAAATTGTCTCTGAAATTCATACCGTGAGGTCGATCGAGGAACTGCCATGAGTGGTAACTGGGAGAAAAAATAAAACCAAATAAAATGTCATTGTGTTGCTGTTAGGTTAGGAAACTTCAGAAAATTCCAGGCAGCTCAGTTAAATATCTCTGCCCGCTCCAAGGACGGGGAAAAAAGGAACAGAAAAGACTAAGAAATTATTAAGGTGACACAAAAGAACAGAAGTTTGTTCAGGAATGAGAAACCCCATTCTGTCATTCTGGAGCTCCAGAAAAAAGCACATCCAAACATTCATTTTATTTGCATTTGTATTATCATGACAACTTGGAAGCCAAGTGGAGGTGAGGGCATATTTGCATTGAGCCATCTATAAACATGAACAGTATGAGGAAACCCATGCTCCATCGACGTCGTGAGCTAATTGAGAGGAATCTGTTATTTTACAAGTGCCTAAAGCCTCTTTTCTAAAAATGCATCCTGACTGATGTTAAATTTGCTGTCTGATTTGACATTGAAGGAAAACAAAAAGCAAAACAAGAAAGCGTGCAGATTTGTTGTAAGTGAAAGGTAAAAAGTGTTGAGTTCAAGGTACTAAAAAGCCTCATCATGGGGTTCATTTTCATGCTTTATAGCTTGTTGCAAAATCTGAAATATAGGCACAGAAACATAGCTACTGTTCAGCTATGATAAGCTATTAGTTAGTGGAGATCCCACTGAGAACCAACTCAGAATTTGCTTTAAGAGCAAAAGTTACTTGCAGACCTTCCACACTGGTATGTCTATCAATATTAATCCCATCATCCCATGTCTCTAAATTGTTGTAAGTTCCCAGTATTTGCATAAGTACATGCTAAAAAATGTGTTTTTCTTTGCAACTGTCCAGAAACCTCTCCAGATGGAAAATTTAATGGCTGATACAAACTTGAACAGGTAAAACAATATGTGCAGTAATGAATAAGCAAATAGAGCTTCTTTTCTCTGGCATTAATATTGTCTGTATTTTGATATTATGATTTAAAATACCAAACATATAAATTATCAGAAACATTTTGTTTTCCTCCTGAAGTATCCTTTACCTCCTTGTGTACATTTTTTACTGGGCACAGTTAGCTCCTTTTCAGTAAAAAGCAGTCAAAATTCTTTAGTCTTAAGAAGAACCACCTTTATTAGAGGGTGCAATTTAGATTAGTTTTAACCAGACATAATTAACATATTTGCTTCCAGATTAAAGAGTCTTTACATTCTGTTGATTTGGGGAATGTGTTTTTTTCCTACATTCTTATGCAAAAGAGAGCTGCATTCCAGCTGTAAATGAAGGTGTGCATGTGACCACAAATACAGGGCTGCCACCAGTGTCTCTATTTATTTTCTGCAGGTCAGCTACTACAGCTACACTACAATAAAACCAGGGGGAAGTCATCCCAGTGGAGGGGGCAATTCTACACAAGATCCCCGGGCAGTGAATCCTAGCAGGCATTTTTCTAAAAATGCAGATATGAAGTCAAGAGCAGAGACTTTCTTTGCACACATGGACATTCTTCTCAAAACCATAAAAATAATCAAGATCTCACATGTTGCAAAACCGGTGTGTAACCATTACAACCAAACAGAAATGCTTAATGAATTGAATGCTAATTAAATACAAATCACAGCTTGGAAGGCGTACAAGTACTACAGCAGCTTTTCCACGTTCTTTTACAATTACTTTGAAACTCCCTTTCTTTAATTTGTGGTCATAACTAGAATTTGGTGGGTTTTTATCATAGAACAACCTCAATTATTTTTTATTTTTCAGTTAATGTTGCATAAAACTTCTATGAAAATTCCATTGCAAAAATCTACTTATAAAGTTAGTGGTTTTTTGGGTTTTGGTTGTTTTGTTGTTTTGTTTTTTTTTCTTGACTCTCTTGTCTTTCCAATATCAAGCTCTCAGTAACACATGTCCTTCCAATCACAATCTCAGCTTCCCAGAAGATGCTGTGTCGGGCCCAGCAAGGAACCCTGAAGATAATTAAGAGAGCAGAGCATGTCAGACAAGGAGAATCTGAGAGAGCTGGGGCTGTTCAGCCTGAAGAAACTAAGGCTCAGGGAGATTTTATCAAGGTGAAAAAATATCTGAAGGGGAAAGCAAAGAAGATGGAGCTAGATTCTTCTCAGTTGTATCTGGTGAAAGGCAAGAGACAATGGCCAGAAACTGTAACATGGAAAATTCTATTTAAACATAAGAAAACCTTTTCACAGCAAGGGACATGGTCCTGAGCAGCCTGTTCTACTTGATGCTGCTTTGAGCAGGGAGGTTGGACACAATGATTTCAGAGGTGCCTTTCAACCTCAATTGTTCTGTGAATCTCTAAAGCTGAGATATTATTCCCACATTACACAAAGACACGGGCATCGTCAAATACACAAAACCGGTAATTTTTTTTTTTTTTTTTCTGAGTTCCCAGATATAACCATAGACTCTGGCTTTGCCCCAGCTTCACGTGGGGATGGAAACCATCTATATTCACAGCAGTCATGTCTTGCATCAGGTTTTCTAAAGATGGGAAGGGCGGCCTAGTCAGGAGATGATCATCACAGAAGATGAGCTGCATGACTGGGACCAAGCAGTGAGTCCCTGCAGATGGGTTTGGATGCAGCCTGAAAGACTAATGGCTCCATTCAGAATTCCCATGGGAGCGTGCAGGACAAATTTAGGGTCTTGTTAAACCCTGCAGATTATGTATTCTCCATGACTGCCATGTCTTGGCATGCAAGGCAGTTAAGGGAGAGAGGTTGTTCTTAAGAGAGACATTTATCACACAGCCAGGTCAGCCTTGGATAAAGTACTGTCATGGACAAGGTGTTGAAGTCCCAAAAGTGTTGATTTCCCAAAACCTCAGCAGCTGAAGGATTCCTCTTCTCTCCCCACTGCTATGCTTATGTTAGAAATAAAACTCAGATCATGGAATCTTTATCAAACAGCTAGAGATATCCAGCAATAGTCTACCTAAATGGAAATTATTATTTGGTAGACTTAAGCATGAGCAAACACCTGAATTTCAGAGAAGTTCAGATTTGTATCCAAAAACTAGCCTTTCCATTCCTATGGTATTCACTGAACAGCAGAAATCAAATTCAAAGTAATCAAAACTACTTTAACAATCACAAAACCAGCAGGATTACTTTATTGTCATCTGCCACTAACAACAATTTTTTGTTGCAGACAGGATAATTGTCTTCTGAGCTATTAGAAAAATGTCTCCAGTTCATAACTCTTCAAACTTTTTCTGTAAGATCAAGGGTCCATCATGCTCATGGAAAATAAGCCAAGCCCATAGAAGGCACAGCGTCTCTCTCTATTCTCAATCAATCACATCTGAGAGAGAGGGAGACTGATGAGAACAACCTACTTTGCTGTGCATGGCATTCACTGAATCTGAAAAGAGGTTTCAGCAGGACCGAGAAAGTAGCTGTTGTCATGACAGCACTGGGAAGACTAGGGGTTGAAAAGATCTTCATCAGCTCACTGCAGCAGTTCTGTGCCAAAGGAACTGTGCTGCCTGTCTGCATACTGACAACAGAGCCAGGGGAATGCCTGCGTGTCAAATCTCCCTGATTTTACTCTGCAGACTTCCCTACTCTTGCCCTCTGGAGCTAGAATGTAGTTGCAATCTGGCAAAAATAGAACTCCCCTGCCCCCCTTCTCCCCCTTCAATACCCCCCACACCTTCTGTTCATCTATCTGGTTGAACCAGGGCAGCACCTATCCCTTTTGCCCCTCCCTGGAAACACCAATGCCAGATAGAAGACAGCAGTAATATGTAAAAAACCCAGTACAAATAAGAGCACGTTCTACACTCCAACTCCATCGATGCAACAACTGCCAGTCCTGTAATACCCATGTTGTGGGCCAGCACATCTGTATGCTGTGATGTTTGCACAGCAGCTCTAGGGCAAGAGGCTGAGAGGATTTCTGTGGCACCATCAGATGCTTGGGGTTTTACTCTTAACAGGGGTGGAATCTTACCTGGTCAGCTCTGGCCATTCTGCTCCAAGTAAATGCATTTTCTTCCATACTGCAGTTGAATAACCTGCCATCCATGTCTATTGCCCCAACGTAATCACCACAAGCATCAGTTTTGGGACACCTATGAGACTATTCTATTCACAGGGAAGCTTTTATTTTACAGACATTACTGAAAATGGTTGCTGTATGAGTTGAGATCTCATAATGTAAACAAGGAAGGAGAAAGCAAGTTCTTTTTGACTATGCACATATTGATCAAGTTCCAATACTGTTTATTGGCAACACTTGGGAATATAAACAGGAACATTTGGAAACTTGCATTATGCTCCTGATGATTATCACTAATGGAACAGAAACTGAGATCAAAGGCTTCACACCCAGTCTCACAATAACCTCTTATTGCCAGCTAAATTGTGAGAGATGTGTGCCCTCCAATGAATGCTACAAGACTTCTCTGAAACTTTGGCATCTCTGGTATTGAATGCAAAATTCTCACTGACCTCAGTGGGGCCAGAATGTCACAAGTCAGCCCAAGAGGTGGAGAAACAAGGAGTTTTGAGGAACTCATAGCAAATCCTGCATTTGTTGGCCTATGGAAAATGCCTGCTAGGAGGTGAGGAGCCCACAAATATCCCACAGGAAAGTCTAAGTTACACCATTACCCTTCTGTAATTCAGACTTCAGAGGGTCCTTCTCTCAGGAAACCTGGAATACATTGCAGAATGGGGAGACCTAAATCCTAAATTAGCTTAATCCCCCAATGACAAGCCATACAGATGGGCTGCATGTTTTCTGATGGGCAAAGCAGCGATTCCCAGATCAGTTGCTCACAGCCTCCCCAAAGCTACAGACTGCACGGGAGTTGCAAAACCATTTTATCCTTTTGTTACACAGCAATCTAACCCTGGTTAGGATGTGCATTTTAGAGTCTCTTTCCCAGGATTGCTCTGAGGTACAGTTGTCTTTGAAGCCTTCCAGTGAAAGCTGTTGCCATACACATGCATGGGTTGTTCTCAATAGAGATGGGCCCATTTTTTAGTCAAATAACACTTTTGCTTCTACTCAGTCTTTTAAAACTTTTTTTCAGTGAAAATAAATATTATATGCTTAATAATTTTTTCCTAGTGACACATTTAAACTGTATGCAAGAAACAAATGCTGTCCAGTACTAGGCAGTTCAGTGCCCCCAAACAGCCTATGATAGTACTTAAAACATAGTAGGAAAATGTACCACTATAAATTCTTAGCTATCTGTAGCTATAGTGGCCTTCTATCAAGGCACGTGGCAGCACTTTGACTTTGTGTTATGTTTAACTAGGTATTTCATCAGAACCATCACCTTAACTGTTGAATTTCTAGCTAAGTATGTCAATGCTAAGCATTTGTTTTATCTTGGTGAGAAGTGGATTTAACTGTTTAAAGCCTGGCAAATATAGGAAACATTTTTATTATAACACTTCAGAGTATCAAATTTTAAAGGTGGTACATCTTACAAGAATTCATACCTACATGTCTTCACATAAAACTGGAGACTCTTGAGAAAACTCTTTGATTTAGGTTGTCCTAGGGCATGAGAGGTACAACAGAGACATAGAAGTGTTATAGAAGTGTAATTCAGTCACTGAAAAGTGTTAAGGTATCATCTCTGTAGAGAGCAATGACCTATTTTTGCTTGCTTTCTTACTTCCAAGGAAAATCCTTTAGCATCACTTCAGGCTGGGTTTTTTTGGTTGGTTGGTTGGTGGATTTTTTTGGTTTTTTGTGTTTTTTTTGGTTTTTTTTTTTTTTTTTTTTTGTGCTCCCTGATACCCTGAGGAGTCAAACTTACACAATTGTTCCTCAGCCTTGTTGACTTTGCAATTTCACAACCACAAGTTCCATGTAAAGAGGAACCCCTTCCACTGCCTTGACTATTCTTACATATATTAAATGCTGGACCAGTGATGCTGAACCACCTGTATTTCAGCTTTGTTAAACTAGCATACATTTTGGAGGCCTTATTCATACTAATATGATCAGATTTTGAGACTTCCTTTAATTGGACCAGCTGCTCTCAGTTCATCAGTTCCACTGTATCGTGATAACTTCCTTTGGATATTGCATATATATGTATTTCCCTTACTTGCAATATATTATCATCACCTTATGCTCTATAGGAAAATATATATGCAAACCTCAACAACACGCTTTTTATCATCCTTAACAAAATATGACAAAATAAATGCTGATTTAAGAGCTCTACAAATATTAAAACATGAAATATTTGCAAGTTACTCCCCTCTTCCCTTAAGTAATTATAATATTAATAAGTAACAGGCTGAATTTCATCTGAGATGTAGTAACCACAAGAGATGAGGCTCTTGCACAGATTTTCTCTTGTTTCATAATCTTTGCAGCATGAGCACGTTTAACTTTTAATCATACAAGCTGTCTACCTGAAGCCAAAAGGGCTGTTCCCATCTGGGCTCAGGTGTGCTACCTGAACATGAACTTTGTTGCCCTGGTTGTATCCAACTCCAGATTAGGCCAAAATTTTTTCTTTTTTCTTTTTTCTTTTTTCTTTTTTCTTTTTTCTTTTTTTTTAGTAATTAGTCCTGTGGTTCCAGTTTAACAAGTTTATCTTTTAATTGTTGCTGTCCATGATGAAGCAGCAACACCATGACAGCAAAAAGAGTCATTATGTCTTTATGGTTGATGAAGCAACTCCATTTTATGGGCAAAGGAACGCTCTGAGAAGTGGCTACAAACCTTGCAAAGAAACCTGTTTATGCAAAGTCACATCAAGAACTTCTTTCATTTAGGTTTAAGGATCAAGTCCTTAATATGTGAAAATACACAATGAACACACAACACTGGATCATCAAGGATGAAGGTTAATAAAAATACAGCCTAGCATTAACATTAAAAAGGCTGTAATTTTTTCTTCACAGGTAATTAGCTCACACAATGAAATAATCTCCTTTCTTATCCTGGAAACACATGCACAAAACAGCTCAGATAACATAATTTACATACAGGCTGCTGCATCCGCATGTTAATGTCTGGCAGTGAAAAGTTCAGACAAGTTTGTAATCCCTGATTTCCTGCGTGTGCTCAGCACCCAGATTCCCAGAATGTCAGAAGAGAATGGGATACTAAATATTGCTAAGATGACAGGTCAGCTGCAGTCTGTGCTGCATCTGGACAGCTTGCAAGTTAAACACTTTCCCAGACCACAGAATCTTTTGACAGTTCTGGACATTTTAACATCAAGGTTGTTGTTGTTTCGGGGGAGATTTTTATTTTTTTTTTAACACATGTTGGTATTTGTATATCACAGCTTCTTTTGTCAGTCACTTATGGTTATGGCTCCTGCTCTAAGCCTATTGTGCTGCCACCAGTGGCTTTGTCTGCCTTACTATATTGCTGGGTTTTGGAACCAATCTGCATTCCCATTTCAAGCACTATCATGTCACCCATCAGCAATCATTTGCTTTCAGCCCTTAAAACTACTATACAATAGCAACCACGCCATGAGGACAAAAGCACAGGCAGAGAGGAAAAAGGAGGAAAGCTAAAGTGGGAAAGCAGCAGCAGCAGCTGCAGCAGCCTGGATAACTTTGTTCTTTCAGGGTCCTTCTGGGCGAGTACTTGAACTTGGACTGATAACGTACTTGGCCTTCATCTTCTGTTTCTCCTGTTAACACAACTTATCTCCCCAGTGCAGACTCTGGAAGGAAGCTTAGATTGGCTGATTTTGCATCAAGGTCAACAGGTAATAGCACTGTTTTTACAGCAGAAGCCAGTGAGCCCCTGCCTACTAACAGCTGCAGGAAAAAGGGAGGCATGTGGGAGGGAATGCCTCCAATCACAGGAATATTTACTGCTAGCAGCACTTCTCAAAACACAAATCCAGCTTGCTGAGCAACCTTAAAATCAGCAGCTCCTCAGCTGTTGTTGGAGGAGACCATCCGATCAACTGAACAGAAATCCTGTTTGCTGCATTCCAACAAAGATGCAGTTACAGCACCTGGAGATTTGGGAATTGCCTAGAAAGTCTGGAGTGCTTAGGCTTTACCTGGGACTCACTCCAAGATACACTCATCCTCCCAATAGTTTAGAGCCATCAGCTGTAGAGAGATCTTAGACTTCACAGATTGCATACGATTAGTTGCCTGAAAATGTTGTAAAATTAAGGATTCTGTTCAAAGGGGAAATAACTCCAGTGCTCTAGCCTGGAACCAGGCAGACAGGGAAAATGGTAATTTGTGCAGAGCACTTCTCTGAAATAAGCATGGCTTGAAGCAAGGCTTTAGACTCCTACCTTTTACAAACATGACCTAACTGTGCTCCTTGGGGTGCACAAGATTTTAATGAGGCAAAAATAATAAAAGTGTCATGACCTCTGTTCCTCTTTAGCCTAAATTCTGGATAATAGAAATGAAGAGGAGATTAGCTGGGTTGTATTTAGCTGATAACACAAAATGGAATAGGTTTAAGATAATGAAATACAAGTTTTAAAATAAAATGCTGTGAGATCAGAGTAGTTATCCTTTCATATTCCAAAGAATCAAATCATATAAGCAAGTATGGTTTTTCCAGTGTTCCAATTTATTTGAGTATAAACCAATTCCTCTGCACTAACAAACACAGTCTCCTAAATGGTTGAGAGGCTCATTCTTTTATTAAAACTGCTTTCTAAGTTTTCTTCCATGCAGTACCAGCCTTTGCATGAAAAATATGAAACAACATCTGCATTCTTTCTGACTTGGGATTTTACCAAACAGAAAGTTGCACAACTCAGAACAGTTGACTGAACCTGTAATCAGTGGCAAGACTCATCTGGAGTTCATATTTTAAAGAGCTGAAGTTCATATTTGGAAGAGTTTAAAATTCAGATGATTGCTGAATTTTGCAGCTTTTTCCAATTTTTCCAGTTGCTTTTCCCAATTGCTTAGAAATGTACTCTTGTCAGTTAATGATGGCTTTATCAAATAAATTATATTTATTTGTATGTACTAATTATTTGATTTCTATCAATGTGACTATACTTTGGGGGAAAAAAAAAAGGATCTTCTAAATAGATCTAGTGCTAAAAATAAGGGAGATACTTTGTTAGCTAACTAACTCGAGCTACTTGGAAATGCCAGGTACCTCACACGATAAGCTTTGAGCTTGCTCTGTCAAGATGCACCTGCAGTTTCTAGCAATGTCAAGCAAGAAACTGGTGGCCTGGATTCAGCTGCTTGAGTTGGGACAGACAGTTGTTGTATGGATAAGGCATTTTTTTTCTCCATACAAGGAATGCAGAATATTTTACACATTGGGCTGGAGTGGATTTAAAGTTACAGAAGAGTCCTGCACAGTGCCAGTCACGGTGCCAGTGTTTCAGGAAAAGTCACTTCACTGTGTTTCAGAAAAACTACGAGATGACAACAGATGAGAATCAAGTATTTTCCCTAAATTTTTAATTGATAGCAACATCTCTAGGCCACAAGTACATCTTGCTTCTTCTACATATAAAGTTAAACCTGTGGGTTCTGCTTTTTTTTTTTTTTTTTTTTTTTTTAACAGTACTCATTTCACCTTCAAAAGAGGAAGAGGGTGTTTCCATTTTTAGTCTGAAATTCTTTGAAGTATTCCTGTTTCATAGAGCAGGGATCTGGATAGAATTTGACCAAAAAATTAGTTCCTTATTTTAGGTTTGGTTTCAGCAATAAAGAAGTTAATGAGATCACATCTGGTTTTGTCCTGATGCACTCTGCAGCAGTCCACTGGAACAAACACCATTTGCTTACAGCTTTTTCTTTTGTTCTAAACAGAACCTGACCCAATCTAAGGAAGTGTTCCTAAACACATCCATGACAAGATTGCCACATGATCCAATTAGCAAGCACTAGGCTGATGTTACTTACCCAGACCTCCAATTAAAGAGCTGCTCACACTTTCACAACAGCCACTAGATAATATTTAGACAGACCAGAAAAACATATTCTTTGGCATATGACAGAATGAAAAAACATGACAAAAATACAAAAAACACTTAATGCCACAAGTTACATTTGAATACTTACATAGCTGGAACAGCTGGGTAACAAGCTGTGTGTGTCAAGTTTAGAAAACAGCTGCTTTTAGCCTTCATTTTGGGCCAGACATTTGCTTTCAGTCACCACTATATTCCTTTTTATTTTGTAGCAGCTTCTTCAGTGTTCCCATATGGAGAAGCTAAACAACTCCAAGGATATAACAGCAAGTACATACAATGTTTCTTAGAAGAAATGAAGGCCAGATGTTGCTTTGTTATTTTCACATACATCCCTAAAAAAGGTAAATTAAGTTGTTTCAAATATATTATTAAAGCCAGGTATTGGCAATTTGTTCAGTGGCCATTTTAATGTCAACTTTCCAAAGGATGTAAAATAACATTTTAACTGAGGATTCTAACTGAAACAAGGTTAAGCTACCCTAGAATAATTTAAGAATAACAAAACCCATGATGACAGGGACAAAAAAAAGGATTGTGCAGAAAAGACATGATGACCCACTTATGAAATCTGATCACAATTTATGGTTCATTTTATTTAAAGACAACAAACAAACAACACTGATTAAAGATCTGTTCTAATGCTTTACTCACACTAGGATATAGCTTAAGCCACCAGTCCAAGAACTACAAAATTTAGTAGATCTAACAGTGCAATCCATATGCATTTTTCATGTATGTACTCCTAGTTACTAATTCTACTGGATCCAATAAGGAGCGTAACAATTATTTCCAAGACTGTCCATTTAAGGTCATTTAGATAGGAAATATGTTTAATAAAATTTTTCTGGTTTCCTGAAAATAGAACCTTATTGGATTCATTTTAGGACAAATATACTTATGAGGAAATATCAACTGATGACTACTTTTAACCCTTCAGTAATAATAAAAATAAGGTTTGAGCTTCAAAACCTTCAAAGCCTGGTGAGGTCTTTCTCTTTGAGCCAGTCCACAACATACAAAAACTGCCAAGACACCGACTATAAATTTGTGAGTAATGTCACTTTATTGAGGGACTTAAAAGAAACACATTCTCTAGTAGTCTTGGGACAATGCGAATGCTGAACAAAAGACAAAAATAGATGTAATTGGTTCTGAAAAGCATGAACATCTGTAGAGAGCGTGTTGCATTATTCCTAGGGACTTTTGCTTTTGGAAAAAAGCACATGTTCCATATATACAAGTGTCAGTATAATAGGAAATAAAACAATCAGTCAGAAATATAAAAATATCCTAGATACAAACTTAAAATAGATGTTTGAAGGCTGACAATATCAGTATTCTGGTATTTCTGTATCTCAGGAGTATGATCACTGGGATGAGTTATTCTGAAGAGGTAAGAAACAGCAGATGCTCTGTGTTAACACAAAGCCATACATTTTTTCTGTAAGACACAAGAAAGAGAGCACCCAGTGAAACTGCAAATCTTTGCTGCACAGGATGTGAAGTTCTAACCTATGAGCATTACTACATTCCTGCATTGTTTATATTTGCTGTCTTTGCCAACAGTAATACCAGCAAATCTTCCTAATTCTTCCACCCTTCCCCAGCTGCATTATAAACTGCACATACTTTGCAGATATAGCAAACTGACAACTGCTTTAGACACAGACAAGGTCCATAAATGTCCAAAACCCACTTATTAATTTTTTCCTTTATTGGCCGAAATTATTTTCTTGGCAGTAAGGACAGAAAGAGGTTGCAGAGCTTGACAGCCGAACAGCTCTCTAGGCAGGTTAGGGAGAGACCAGGGTGCCCCCTATTTGTTTTCCTCCGGGTATCCAGTGATGCCACTGAACTTAACCCTCAGGGTGGCTGAGGGTTCCTCCTTCTCGGTCTATGTTTTGTATAGAAGCATGCACTAATTCGGGGCTACTGTTCCAGAAAAAAAAAAAAACAAAAAAAAACCCAAACAAAACCATTTGGTCAAACTTTCAGTTGCACGCTGTCTGCCTGCATCGTCATTAATCTTCTTTCCTTCTGCCATCTCTTTCACTATGACCCTCCAAGCTCTGCTGCTAAATTCTGCCTCCTATTTCTTCACTTTTAAAGAAAATAGCAAAACAATAGGTAGACAGGCAGTGTACCCTGTGTGTTTGTGGCAGAGCCCCAGGAGGAACTGCAGCAGAGAGCTGGGAGTGGCAGATGAGTACCACCAACACAAACCTCTACTTAGGGAGGCAACGATAAAGAATTAATTTCCTACTGCATGTAGTCTCAGGCACTCCTCTATAGAAAAGCAAAATAAATTACATGGTCGATAGTACAGAGATAGTAACTTGACCAGAATGTGATTTGTATGATAAAAAATGTGCAATAGGAGATGGCAGTGGTCTTCCAAGGAAACTTGCCTTACCACTTATGGTGCACACATGCGCTGAAGCACAGAGCAGTTGCCTGAACCTTTAAAATATTTCTTAGCTTTACATCCCAGACTCAAAAGCTTTCCCTTAAATCTTTTAATTCTTTTCTAAATCTATTTTGTCTCAGGCAAATAGATACAGCTGTGGGAGATGGCAAAGTGAAGCCAGTAACATCTGTAGGATGATGACACTTGACAAATTATCTCAGGTTTTCTCAGTTTCTGGAAGATGCTTTGCAGATGTCAAAGCCTCCAGGAATCATCATACATCTCTCCTTAACCCTACCATACGTGGCATTCAACATCTGCAAATACTGAATAACTACTCAGCACACCCCAGTAAGAAAGGCTGTTACCTCTCACGTGAACAGGCAAGGAATGGAGGCACAGCACAACTAAGTGATTATTTCAACATCAAGATTCAAGTCTGGGAGAGTCAGGAGCTGAACCAGTATTTCCGTCTCAGTCTCAGGTTGTCTTTTTGTTCTGTGTTGCAGCCTTATTCTTTCTTGTAGAGGAAGACTGGAATCTCTTAAGAGTCAGTCACTGCTACTCTGGTTGACAGGTGATGTTGCCAATGAGGTAAGAATTGTTGCATTGCCCACATCAGAAAGTGGAACAAGGGGTCACATCTGTTTGCTGGAAGAAATACTAACCATACGAGTCCTTAAGAACATCAACATTTATTTAATATGATATAAAAGAAATGGGATATGAACATTTGTGTTTGAACAATAATAAGTGGCTTCTTATACTTACATCATATGTGCTCATTGTATATATATACACAATGAACATAATTACATTTGTACACAAACTAAGTACTGGATTGAAAACCTGCTTATTGCTGTACACACCCTAACCCGACGAAGGAAAAGCCCAGTACCTCAAAATACCTACACTCCATTTTATTTAAGAAAAAGTAACCACTAACATTAATGTATATTTTGACAGAAGTGTGGCAGTAAATGCTGACATTGCAACCTGACCAAGAAATAATTACAGGACATATTTTACTAAGCAATAATAAAAATGGCACATTTTAAATATATCTATATGTATATATATATATAAAAAATTTTACAAATAAAATGTTAAAACAATAAATTGTAATGTTTAAAAGGTGTAAAACAAGATTTAGTAGTGATATGTAAAATTAACTGAGTTATGTGTCTAAAAGAAGCAAACCAGTAAACTTATATGGATCCATAATTAAAAGAACATTAAATTCTGGAGAATATCAAATAAAGTTCTGACTGTAGGCTGCACAATAAAAAAAGCCTTTATTTTATGTGCACAGAAATCATAGCAGCAAGCTGGTCTCAGGAGAACAATCTGAAGGTTGTTGAGTATACACGTGGGCCATTTAAAGCTCTCTTGGAATAAACATTTTCCAGGAAGTGATAAAATGATGCTCTGTGGCCAAAAGCATCAGAACTATGAATTTCATAGATTTAAAATATACTGTACAATATCTTCTCATATTTTCATAGGTCAGGTCCATACATCTCAGGCATGAATTGTTTCAACAGAAGCCGTTAGTGCTGAAAGACAGACATAGATTAAGTTACTCTATTTTAGCAATAACAGAATATTGTATAAAGCACCTCCTGGGATTAAACACAGCAAGGAACTTCTGACCTCATCCTAGCAGTAGCTATCAATGGTGCAGAACATAATGAAGTATCTTAAAAATCAGTTGTTTCCAAAACAAGTTTTCCTGATGAATACTGCTTTCAAGATACTTTAATAGCAAGAAGCAAAAGCAAGCTTTTTCTAAATTTACACCATTTCCTATAGAAGTCAGTTCATTCTGAGAGGTTTATGCTGGGACACATTGCAATCTCTGATTGTTCTTCATCAAAAATCAGTAATAGCAGTGAAGACTAATTGCTCTTCCAAATGACAGGCACAGCTTGAAGAAGGATGCAATACTATTCAGCTGCTATGCCATAATGGCAGCGTAGCTGTAAGGTGTTAGGAAGTTCAAGGGCTCTACCCTGAGCCTGCTGAATTTTGGTTAAGTGCTGAAAGGACTTCTATAAATAACAGTTCAGTAGTAAAAATGTTTCTGAGCTTTGAATCCAGGTGCTGTACAAAATGTCATTATCCCTCCCACTACTCAGTGTAAATGTCATGCTTCTAAGGTAACAATGGTAGTGGTAGACATCCAGGTTTGTCATGATTTGTCAAGAGCCATGACAAAGAAGGTAGTTTTGTGGTAATGGGTTTTTCCCTAGTCCTACAGTATCCTGTGCCACTGGTTTTCTATGCCAAATTCCCCTGGTGTTGTGCCAAGAGTATAATTTTACTAATTGACCATAAAAGCCAAATATAGGTATTGCCTCATTATTCTCTGAAATTTGTCATACATTTTCCAGATGTGGCCTGAAAATTTTGGTTGCATATGGACAGGGCTGATCCCACAGCTCTGAATTGCCCTGTGCCGCATAGGATTTCTTGCATCTGAGTGCCACTGAGCTCCTGCAAATTAAAAGACCTATCTTTCAGCAAAGCATTAAGTACTGGAACACTGGAATAAGAGCCCCAGAAGGCAAAGGGTAGTAAATACTGAGGGCAAGTAGACCAAGCTTTGTACATCTCCTAAGCCCAGCTCCTCACATGAAGTTGTTTTGGAGCTCTTAGAAAACAAACAACAGAGGCACCAAACACAGCAAAGAAATGTGGAATGTACAAGCAGGTAGTGGAATGCATTTCCCAACTCAATTCAAATACTAAACAGCTAAAATGGATGGATTTTAAGTTCTGGAATCCTTTCTTCATTCTAGTGAGGCCAGTGTATGCAGAGCATTAGTTTTGTAAGTGCCATTCCAGATGTACCATTTTGTCACAAGCAGTTAATGCCTATTTGTAGAATTGTACTTAACACAGAAATGTTACAGCTACAGTATTACCTACAAGGATAAACCAAACTGTGAGACTGACAAGTTTTGAGCATTAAGTGACAAAGCACATCACTACAGTGCTACAAGCAGAAGAGTGCTACACTTTGGCTAGTCTCATATTCAGCATTCTAGACAAGAATTTGCTCATGATCAAAACTGAATTTTGATCACTGGAGCTGATGGCAAGAGCTGAAAGCAACTTAATGCAATTGGTAATACATTTCTGGTGAAGTTACAGGTTGCTTCCTCTTACAAGACAGGAGTGCTGTGGCTAGGGACAGAATTCAGTGGTGCAGTTTCCATTTCACTACTGACCTGAAACAGAGTGGGATGGAATAACATTTGTCCTATTTAAAAAGAAGATGCATGATAAATGCATCAAACTGAAAAGCATTAACACAAAACGGTATTTCCAGTAAAACTGAATAGTCTCCCATACCTTTTTGAAAATAAAACTTTTGAATAAAAGTATAAAAGTTCAAGCTTAATCTAATTATGATGGACCACATCCATTATGGAGCTGGCAACAGAAGTGTCAGTACTGCATGTGAGGAGAGCATTTTCCACTCAGAGGAGAAAAGTATTAAAAAAAATCTCCTTTTTCTTTTTAAGAATATAAATAGTTTCCTGGCCAGAGTTCATACAAAAAAAGTGTCTGATGGACAGTAAATCTAATTTTGTTCAGATGAAAGCTTGGCAATGGAGACTGTAAGAGCAAATGAAAAAAATGCATTTTCAGATCCCCACATGTTAAGTGACTGAAAATGCCTCGATTTCAAGTTTTCTTAAGTTATATTGGCTATGGCATTTACCATTACAATTGAAACAAAGCTAATTCTTTTAGTAGAAAAGTTGTTTAAACAGTTACTTCCTGACAACAAAGACGTGGAATAATTCAGGTGCTGAAACCACTCACACTGGTATCCTGTTAATTTCTTTAAACACTTGTATAAACAAGTGTAGGTAGGAACATGTAAATCTAGCCTAACACACGCTTTCTAACTTGATTCCTAAAAGAAATTTCCTAGTATGACAAGGGAAGAGAAGCTGTGTAGGCCTGTCTCTATAGAAAGAAAAAATAAGAAGTTTTGTAACTGTTACATTTCTTCCACCCTCATTTTTTCCTGTCGTTGCCCATGCCTCACTCATCTGTGCCTTAAGCCATGAACTCTCAGGGCCATTAGCCCATTCTCTCCCATGCATCACTAGCTCTGCTTGCCTATAACCACAACTTAAAGCATCAGGATTCATTTGCACCTGAGCACTGATGCTCATACCTTAACTGGGTATCTGTTTTGTAACAGCTCAAGTCTCTCATGTAATTTAAATTACCTTGCCAGTTGTGGAGAATGTGCTTGATAAGCCAATTAGTCTTTTCTCTTTGTATCTGGATAGAGAATACATGACTTGCAAGCAAATCAATACATGTATTTGTTTTGTTTTCTGGTTAGTTTATACTTGGCATTACAGGTAACTGCGCTTTTCCAAGTATTGTCTACAGCTGTTTCTCATAAAAATAACTAGAACACACATACTTAGAAAAATATCAGGGAAGTGGCAGGAGGGGTGGGAAAAAAGGACGTACTTCTCTGTAACTATACACACATGAAATGTGATCCTTCTGTGAGCTGTGTCTGCGTAGAGGGAGCTGGTGACAAGGACGATTCTGGTGAAGAAGGCAAACTTTTCACTGTGGGTCATACAGCAAGATAAATAAGAAAAGTTACATAAAGCATTATTTCAATCCATAAAGAAATATAAGCCTGCAATTCACAATTTCAAGGCAGAATAAATATAAGCAGAACCAAATGAATTCTACATAAATAAAGGCTTAAAAATCTGATCAGCACAATGAGCACAAATTCAGGGGAAAGCACAGCTGTTCCCCAGAAAGATCACTACTCAATCATATAAATAGGTAATAGAACACCTAAGGAACAAACAACAAGCACAAGAATGCTGATGTCTTATTTATGTTGCAAAGAGAGAGAGAAAAAAAAACAACCACCCAAGGTAAAATTTAATTTTTGAGTACTCCCAGACCCACCTTTATATCTATGCTCAGATTAACTAAGGTTTTTTTTATTCTGCTGAGCACTATAAAATGTATTTACAAGTTCTGGTTTTGATTATCAAGTCACAGAAAAGATTGCTGACTGCACTACAAAGGTCCAGGCCAACTTTTGTCTGTATCAATTGAACCATTTGGCTTACTTAACTATTCCCATCACCAAATATCCTTATAATGCTTTAAATCCTATCTTCTTCCTTTGCTCTTCACTATACATTCCTTTCTTTTTTTAATCTTTGCAAACAATTTTGCTCTACTCCAGCCTTGTCTTCTTGCAAAGTAGGACAACACTGGTCACTTTACCAGTCAGATAGTGTTTCCAGGTTCTTCTCTTAGTCCTGAAAACATGACAAACTGGGATCTTCTACGTGCTAGATCAACATCTATCAGACACATTAGAAACTCTCAAGGATTCCACAATCTTGGGCATTCCTGAGGCCACCCATTAGCAAGAAGATAAGACTAAATAATCTATACATATACATATACTAAATAATCTATACATTGAGATGGTGTACTATAAGATGAAAGTGAAAGGATTTCCCCCAATCAACAACTACAGTATGACTCAGTATCCAGCAAGTGTTATTTAATTCCCTGAATTCATGCAACCATAAAATCCACATTAAAACCTCAGAAAAAATGGAATTTCTGTAGTGGTCCACTGCAAAACTATTTTTCTCTATGTTATAAAATCATATACTTGACATCCAGACTAGCTCAGCACTTTCGATTCACAAGGGTTTAGGGCATCAAATACATGATCAAAATTAAACAGAAATTTACATTTCTACCATATAAGTTGTTCTTCAAACTCTTTTTCCATACCTGCTGTTGCCTGATTTCCTTTTGAAGACTGTGCTGCTAATTCAAATGAAGAAATAATCCCTCCTTGTTCTTCAAAGCTAACTACTTCACTTTTTTCTGAGCTGGTTTTGGGTTTGTGGTTTGTAACTGTGGTCACACTCTGCAAGCTGGTTAAAAAAAGCACAGCACTTAGAACTCTTAATTTAATTTCAGGTGTTAACCACTAAGCATAGGAGTCACAATTTTCTTCTGTTAATAGAAAAAAGTTGAAACTTGAAAATTTGTGTCATGTTAATTAAGCATGTCTTTTGAAACTCTTCTATCTTGTAAAGTAAGACTTGAAAAAAAAGAAGTACTGGAATCTGAATTCTTTTCCTTTACATACTCAAACCATTTCCTACTCAGTGGTATCTGTTTTGCTGAAGGGTGCTGTGAGGACTTTATGACCTAATATAAGAGCTCACATATGATCTGCAGTACAACTTACAATAAAGTTATGGATCCTTAAAAATGAATATTCAAGATAAAATATTCCTCTAATTCTGCAACACTCCAAAATCATGAGGTGAAACTTCAATCAGGAGAAAACTTGTTAAGTCAGCTCCTGAATGTAATATTTCCTTAAATATTAGAGGTAAAAAGCTTGCTATGTCAACGCCAGTCTGAAGCTTCCATAATAATCTAATACAAAGCTTGAACTGACATTACTAAATACATTTTTTATCCCAAACCAAGGGTTATGAAAATACTGTGTTTATAACTGGGGCAAGACTTGAAAATAAACATTGCTCCACCAAAATCATCACCTCTTACTGAACCCCTGCAGTGATTCCATTTCTCACTATCCGTAAACCACTCAAACCCACATGTAAATATATCTCATAAGTATTTATGACAGTTGCTTGGTCCATTCAGCTAATGAACACAATGTGCAAGTTTAAAATAGCCCCTGAACATCATGTTTTATTCTTACCTTATATTACCATCTTGTGTTTCTTCCAATTGATTTTTCTTTTCTTTTTCTGCGTTCTCTTCATCATTCACTTCTTTTGAGTCAGATACAACATGTGCATCTGATAAAATATCATCAGTTTTTGGCAACTATAAAAAAATTGAAATCATGAAACAAAAAGCTGTAACACATGCTAAGTGGCAGATAAGAAATACAGCATCAGGAAACAGTTTTATTAACAGACAAATTTTGCCATCATGTATACATAGTAACTCAAAATTACATAACTTAGAAACTTTTATCAATACCATTCAGGTTAATAGAGTTATCCTGGAACTTATACCAGAGCCAATGGGCAGGGCTTGGCTTAATAACTTCCAGAACTTATTTGAACTCTTTGGATTGCAGCCTGCCTGTTTTTTCATGCTCTCTTCACAATGCAAAGCTACTGGAACTTATTGCTGATGAATTTTAACACTGCTCTTAAAGATCTGATTAGATATAATCAATATAAATACATCATTTGCCTTTTAAAGCTTTGCATCCTTAACAAAGCAACAAACTCTCAGTCCAAAGGGATTTTAAAGACAGCAACAGATGTTAATTGATTTTATACCATTCTTGATTAGACTTATTTTAAACAAGCTAAGTATAAAACAGGAGAATAAAAGGAAAAAAAATGAGTGAGGAAAAGGAAATGCAAAGGATGACTAAAGAATATGGAAACAAAAAATTCTACACAAGATTAAAAAAAAAAAAGCAGTCTCCTTTTGCTTAGTGTCCTTCAAGGTAAGTCATTGCCAAGTGAGTTTGAGACTATTTGAAAACAGAAATCAATCTGGTGAGCAAATATTACAAGCCACAGTTATGGCTTACTTCCATGTTTTGTCAGCTTTATTCTCCTTCCTATAAACTATTTTGTGCACTAAAGCCAACTAAACAACAAAGTCAGGTATATTAAATGATTGTCAAAGACAACACTGGGGTGTCCTAAGCAATGAACAGATCAGTGATTATTATTTAAAGATGCATTAGTATCTCTTTTGCCTCCAAAGAAGTAAAGACTTCAGTTTTGTAATTTTCCAGACAATCAAGGTATTAACAGATAAAGTTAAGTAACATGAATTTGAGGAATTCAAGAAAATTCAAATTTAGCTATAGACCAATCTGATATGATTTTGTGCTTCTCTATAGAATATTTATTATATTCAAAAAGGTACCTTAATTTTTTTCAGCAAAGGGAACTGTCCCAGTTTCCCATACTCTGCTGTCTATGGCTCAGAAGTTTTCTCTACTGCAAAAAAGGCTCATGGACTGTTCAAAAATTAACTGGTTAGTACCTCTTTAGTAAAACCTGAATTATGTCCTTGTGCTCCATCAGGTTTTAGTTGGGCTATTTCTTCTCCAGGACTTTCATTATTTAGTTTCAAATTATTTTCTTTACTGGTAGTCTCCAATTCCTTCATGTTACTAGATACAGTATCATCCTTTTTTCGATTCTGTGGAACCAAATTGATATATAGACATATTCTTTAAAAGGGTATAACAGCTCCAATTCTGAGTCTTGTGCTGCCCTCTGACTGTGATAAAAATATACTTAAAAACCTGAAGCATACCACAATGCAATAAGGACTAAGAATTTTCTCATTTTTCTACCTTTCAAAACCGTTCAGCCTAATATTTTTTTCCTCTCAGACTATTGTACTCTCTGTACCAAGCTACCCCCTCAAATCTCCAGTATTCCCTATTAGTCACTTTTATGTTCTGAAATTCCATTTCTATTTAGCTCAGTCACACACAGGCTTAGGAGCATTTTTATTTGCATTCATAAGCACCAATTTTCTTAAAATCTTGGGTATCTTCAAAGTCTATGCTGTTAAATGATTTTACAGAGGACAACACAGCATCTGATAATGGTAGAGAATACTCCTTATGCTTTAAAAAAAATAAAATCCATTTCACGGAGAACAACTTGATGCAAATTTTTGAGGAAAGATGGTAGAGGTGATTTGATATTGTGAACTGTGAACATCATGTTAGCAGAGTCACAAACTGAACTGAAGTGAGATTTATAGAAGCTGTATCATACCAAGTGCTACAGCAGAGAAAAACAGGAGCCTTGAAAGTAGGAAATCTTGGGGCTGTATTCCTGAAATTTAGCATATGCATTCTCTTAAGAGGAAATTCCATGTAGTCAGTTCACAAATCAGTGTTTCCTTTCTTTACCAAAGTATGCACCCATACCATAAACCTGTCCCAAGCAATAACTGTGAAGGAACTTCCTTTTGTATTTTGGTAATCACTTAAAAATTGTACAGTTAGCTGTTTATTTTTTCCTCTCCAACTCTTAAAAAAAACCCAAATCAAAGTCCTGTTGAAAAGGCTTCCAGCAGTTAATGCCATTGCACCATTTTTCTGCATAAAAATCAATAGGCATAGAAACTATGCTTTTAAAAACGAAAGCTCTTACTGCCATGTAACACCTCATCTTGGGGCTTTTTGCCAAATACCTTTCTGGAAGAATTAAAGTTGTGATAGAAAAAGTGACTTTATAGCTAAATATTTAATTCAGACACGTTCTCACAAATTGTACACATTTCTTAATCTCATCCATGTAGCCCGATTTCACACAGAAAACTGAAGAATATGCTGACACGAACAAAATTCTTTTGGGTTCTGTATAGCACATAGGACTGGCACAGGGGATTTGGCTGCCTCTCACACTATGGTCTCAATGTACTGACTAACCAGGTATGGCACATTCATGACTGCAGCTTCCTCACCTCAAGGTATGAAACGGTAAGTGGTAAAGCTCAATCAGCTTTGTAAAAACTACAAAAAGAAATCTCTGCAAAGCTTTGCTTTTTATGTCTGCTTCTTCAGAGAGGCAGTGTTAATCACAAAAATATTTGTAGGAGCCTCCTTCATACATAGCATTCATGATGTCAGCCCAAATACAGATGTTCTAATGCAAAGGCAAAACTTGAATTCATCATCTTCTGGGGGAATCAACATTGTTGAAGGAAAAGTAAGTTTTCTGTAGCTCCGAAAGCAACTTAACATGCTCAGAGGAAGAAAAAAACAAACCTAAAACTTCTTTTGAAATATGTGGCTTATTCAGAGTGTAATGCCTTTAATCTGGTTTTGGAAAATGAGATGTTAAAATGTGCACAAACATAAAAGAAGGTCAGTGTAAAAAAACCCAAGCAAATGAAAAGAAAATCAAAAAGCACTGTGGTGTAAGGAAAAGTATATGCCAGAAGATTAAAAAGAACAAAACACCAAAACAAAACAGAAAAACAACTCCAGTAAGCTATTGAAAAGAAAACTAATTCTTTGCAAGTTAGCAAGTAGCAGGCTGCCTAACATACCCTACTTTTAATCTATTTATTTTTTTGTCCTGAAGTGGTATGGCATTTTTTGTTTGTTAGTTGGGTTTTGGGTTATTTTGGGGTTTTGAGTGTTTTTTTTAGATGTATACTCAGGAAAGTATTTCCTGGTTAATAGCAAGCAGTTATATCTTCTCTCTCTCTCCTCAGCCATAACTATTTAATAAACCCATTTCTTTGCCTTAGCTGTTTTAGAATTAGAGAAAACAAAAGCGATACTTCTATTTTTATCTAATTATGGACTCAAAAACCTCAGCAAAAGAGCACCAGTTAAGAGCTATCATCATAAATATACATTTCATAAACATACATTCCAACCTAAAAACGTAACAGATGTTTGGATGTATTATATGGCAGAAAAATCATCATTTATACATCAACTCAAAAGTGATTTAGTTAAAAAGCTTGCAATTTCTTCTTGTTTGATGAATTCAACAACAACAAAAAAATCTGCAAACAAACATCACTAAGTATATTTAAATATATGAAGATTTGGACTATTCATTTTTTAAAAAGAAAATAATGAAGATTGTCATCTCCCTTTCTCTTGTGTCTGGCAAGAACTGACTGCTATTCTACATTCAAGCAGTCTCAAATAGGCACCTATAGTAGTCTCATAAGATTTTTGGAAAATAAAAAATTTTTAACATTTTTTTTTTAAAATCTGGACACAATAAAAAGTTTTAGAATAATGTGGGGTCCCACCTGTGCCAATTTGAATAGATTATCTCTGACAAATGACAGACTCTGTGAAGGAGATTGATCTGAAACACCAATAATATTGAGTCCTTTTCTCTTCTCTCTCAGGCAAGCTTGTTGGTGTCTCTTTATTCTTTCCATCTGTTCCTCTACAGTCATTCGAGGCCGTGTGCTTTCTGCAAGACACAGTTGCTCCACTGCACTTCTTGGTCTTTCCTTAAATGGAAGAGAACATACATATTTGCTTTTAAAACAGCAAGATTCTAAACTTATAGTTTATAAGGAAAGATCACCCAACGATTTACTAAAGAGCAGAAAACCAGAGGGCAAGCAAAACTCTCCTGTGTGAAAAGAACTGATTATTAACAAATAAACACTGAAACTAGAAAGAAAAGGAATAATTTGCTTGTCTGAACAGTGATATTATCGCCACCGATGATAAACATTAAAATAAGGGGTAGATGTTCTCTCAAAGTTAAAACAATTTACCAGACATTATACAACTGCAAACACAATTTACTTGACTGATACAAAAACCTAATCAAAATTTAATAATCTAGGACATTTATACCAGTTGATCTAATAGTGATTTTTGCCTTTTTATTTAAAGAATAACTCCAGCTTGGCATTACTTAACAGCAAGTACAGGCTGAAATGAGCTCAAACAGCATTAAGTTACACCAGGGGAGGTTTAAATTAGATTTTAGGAAGTATTTCTTTTGGAACAGGCTGCCCAGGGAAGTGGTTGAGTCACTGTTCCTGGAGGTATTTAAAGGATGTGTAGATGTAGTGCTTAGGGACGTGATTTAGTGGTGGACTTGGCAGTGCTAGGCTTGCAATTGGACTTGATGATCTTAAAGGTCTTTTCCAATGTAAATGATTCACGACTTAAAAATCTGTAATTCTAAGCATTACTTTCTCATTGTAACAAGCATCACTTTACCTACTCTGTTCTTGAAATTCAGTGATTGTCAGAAACATCTGTACTTTGTATGACAGAAAAAAAACCCTATTTCTAGCTAATCTGCTGCGTTCAGTGGATTCATACTACACTGAATTAACTTCTGACAAATGCTATTCCTTCTCCAGTCAATATCCTGTGAGTTTCTGTCTCCTCTCCCGTTCGTTCCACAACTTTTCCTCTTCTATGCATGCTGCTACTATGGCAAACCTTTTCTCCCTCTTGCATAAACTACCTGTAAATCTCTGTCTTCAACAAAGAGACTAAAGGACTCTGAAATTAGAAATTCTAGGCTTTCTGCCCATATATTGCTTATGGTATCCTTGTTTTCTCGCTGTTTAATTTTTTTCCAAAATAATTTCAGTATAAAATAAATAAAATAAATTTTGGTTAGGTTAAACAAGTACTGTTAAATTGCCCCAGAAGCCAAATACAAGTCCTTCAACGTTTTTGAAAGTTTTGAAGATGTCTTCTGTCCCTGCAACTGAAGCCTGAGCTTCAGAAACTTGGAATATTTATTGTTACCACTGAGTTCTTTCCCAGCTTGACTGTAGAGAAATCTCTACAGTTTAACATACACAACCTTTATAACTTTGTCGTTCTTTCTACAGCTGTCTCCATTAACCTAGTATCTTATATGTTTATAACAATGAATTTTATGTAAAGTCAATTAAAAATATTACTACATCTTTAGCAGTAACTCCAAAACTTAAACATAAAAATGAACACATCACTATCCATCAATTTTGAAAGGTTATTTTAAAGTACCGTTCTTAGATCTATCTTCTTATTCTTCCTCAAAGTGACATAAGATGCTATTGTTGAAGACTCTGGTGTTGGTGATTTGGTTCTGGGTGGTACAACTCCCACAGGAAAATGTGAGCCTGCAAAACAGTTAAGCAATATACTAAGTGCTATGCCAAACATTGCCAAAACAGTTTAATGTTTTCTAGAACATACACTTTTTGTCAGCCTTGGAAACTACTCTTCAAAAGACAACCAGGATCTTAATGCCTAATTATGACATCTACTAAGGTCTGCAGGCAGATGACTTTCTCCATGGGAAACTACTGCACATGGCACAAGAAATTGCTTGACATAAAAAAATAAACAAAAATTTTGACTGTGAGAAACAGACAGAAGTTATCTATCACTGTGTGGAATCATTCCCAGATGGTTAAGGGGGAATTACATGAAAGATGGTCAAACATCACAGACGACTAAACGTCAGTACTGACGACTTTTTGTGGAAAAGAGTTTGCAAGGCCTCCAGTTTTGCAGTACCTCCAGTTACAGCCAAACTTATCCAGGCAATGGTGTGGAAAATCCAAAATTTAGCAAAAGTGGGACCAAAAAACCCAACTCTTGGTGGGTTGCTTTTAGGTAGGAAACAAAGGCTGGGAAATGGAGAGGGCAAGGAGGATGGGAAAGAACAAGCACGGAATAACGTAGGGGAGAGTAAACAGAAGGGGCCAGCTTTGCAACCAAGTCATTTGTCAGTATGCTTGCCTGACCACGTCTTAGCATTGCTGCCTGTCCTACTTTCTTTTTAAACTTTATTCTTAAGTATTTTCCATGTGAGTATGCTTTGCCTTCTTGATATAAAAGCATGAGAAGATGCTAATGCCCTTCCAGCCAGGGTAGCTTGTGAGTAGCAGACAGCTACAGAAGGAGGCAGTATTAAACCACAAGGACTGGAAAGGCTGTCGGTCTGCTGGTTGGTTACTGGAGGGACCATAGGCCTGGATCTGCTACCAAGGGGAACCTTGGCTGTCAGATGCTAAAAAACTTAAGACAAGACTAGATAGCAAACAGAATACAAGGTATGGAAGCCAGCTGTCCAGGAGACCTTAGGTCTAGGATTCAGATAGTCAAGGGGCCAGAGGTACTGGGAATTGACAGATGAAGATAGGTGAGGTCTGGCCAGCTCTTGGAGGGACTCACTGGTGTGTGTGCACATAGGTGTGCTCGTGTCTATACGTGTATGAGGTCAGCCAGTGAGCTTTTAAGTCTGGTGGGTGAGCAGAGGATCATCCTATTTGTGTTGTTCCACTGTCCCACAAGTACTAGTCTTGTTTTTTGCAGTGCCTGTAAGAGCACCAATTGCAAACCTGTTGGTATTATCTCTTGTAGTATCTGTGGCTCTGCTTCTACACAGTGGGACTGTGGCCTCAGACTGGCAGCTCACTGTACAGAGGGACAGGGAACTGCAGCCACCAGGCTGTGTCTGCTCAGGAGATAAGAATATTCTGTGTCCTGATGTCCACTATATTCAGCCTCTCATAACAATATCCACACTGTTTTTGTGACTTAGAGAAGCCCTGCCAAGACAGAATTAAGCTGGTAGAAAACTGAAGGAAGTTAAAACTTACCAATGCACATATAATAATAAATAACACATGCTTCGTTTTTGCTTCTTGATATTTGAAGGGAATAATACTATTAAAAAATTGTTCTCTCACAGACTTTGTCTAAAAAAAATGATAAAGTAGCTTACTTGCTGTCCAAATTATTTCTCCTTTATTTTCCTAAAGTTGCACAGATTTCAGAGGATATATTGACTTGGCAAAGGCTCAACACTTCTCCAATTTTTTTGATAGGCTGACAAAATAGTCTGAAGATACTCTGAATGTCAAATCCATAATTTAAAAAATATGAAGAGTTTGAGTATCCTTTACATGTAAAAAGGATAAAACTGCAGAAGTCAAATGTTCCTTTTGTATCACCTTTATGTACCACTCAGCTTGTAACTATTCCCTGCTTGCAGACAGCTAAGCTATAAGGACTACTTTACATCGTCCCATTAAAAGCCTTCTCTTTGATTGCTGACATTGAAAAGAGGAGGAAATAGCTGACACAAGAAACATGAGAAGTGTCTAGTATGATAAGGTACACAGTGAACTATAAAAAAAATTAAAATTCCTCTGATATTTAATAATTTTTATAACCATCCTCAATATGAAACTACCTAGTTCTCAAAAAAGCAAGAAAGAAAAGTTTCAGAGATGAACTGGCTTTGAGTTTGTTTACTTTTCAGTTTATAATCTGTAAAGGCAGATTTGCATAAAAATGTTTGTTGAAACAGCATATAATTGTAATGGCATTCACATGAAAATACTAACCAATAAACCAGGAATGGTCATATTTTTCCTATTGCATGGGGATTGTTAATGAAATTAATGAATACCCAGGACTAGAAATACCCATTAGAAAATTCACATACTCAAAAGCATGGACAGGATAAAACACAGCTACAATAAACCCACTTCACACTGTTGTTTAAGATAAAAAGCCTCTTGCTGTTTGCTACCACTGCAGCTATTCTCTCCCCTGCCCCTAAATATGATTTATATTAGAAGAATTTGTGTTATTGCTTTCCCTTACTGAGGACTGTACAAATGGACGTAGTAGAACTACTCCTGTCTTTACAGAAGATAGAAAACAGACTGGGGTGTTAAAAAAATATTGGTTTGCTTCATGTAGTCAGAACAGGCTTTCTTATATTGTCTTTACTTTCCCTCTTGTCAGAAACTGCTATAAACAATCTGGAACCCTACAGGTTAATAAAATCTAGGTATGCTGTCAGAAAGACAACTTTCTCAGTGTAGGTGGCTGATGATTATCAAATCTCAGGTTAAATCTTGCATTTTTCACCACCAAGTTAGATGAGATTTAATACCTGTCTTAAGTGAACATTACACCTCTGCAATACCATTGTGAATACGAATTGAGTAATTGTCTGGCAAGTGCAATATGATCATAGACTGTAGTGCCATTCACATTGTTTACACCCAAACTCTATGCTACTCTTTAGTCTTAAAACCTCCATTGCCATTCACATGGAAATGATTTCCTTACATGATCATAGTTCTCTGTCAAATTCTGGTACTGTTGCACCACCTTAGTATAATTATGCTTTGTCAAACTGCCTTAACAGAAGGCAATGATCTTGCTGGTACTTGAAGTATCAACTGTTATTGTAAAAAAAAAAAAAATGGGTAAGTTTAGTTACTGTTTCTAAAGGCTCTTAGGATGGATTTTGGGAGGTGCTCAAGCTGCTGTTCCCGAGGTCACCTTTAACAAACTATTCTGTGTCTTTTAACAAACAGAATTGAGAAGCACTTCCTCGTAAAAGATTCTACCAAGCAATTAGTAGCTTTTATGGAAGCTAGATGAAGAGAAGAATCTAAGGCATTTAGCAATTGCAAAGACCTTTATTGTCTGTACACTCCAAGGTCATGATCATTATTCCTATTATATCAGAGGACAGAAGGCAATTCAACAATTACAAGATGAAAAAAAAGAAAAAGGCATTGTGTCTCTCCCTTATGAGAGCCTGAAAATTCTGTGGTGCTGCCTTTTTGGACGTTCCAGTGACATAACATCGGGAGCTTGATTCAAAAACTGAGTAATTGTTCAAGGGCAAGAACATAAATGGGTAATTGTTCAAGGGAATGGTGTGTGGGGAATGTGAGTGATGTGATTAGACATGGTGTCAATAAGGATTTCAGGGTTGTTGGTGAGTGTAATGTTTGATTTTTCTGCAATGTAACTGATGAAATCTTTCTCGTCGTGTAATTATATCATTAGTTTAATGTGGAAGCTTTTTCATCATGTTCAGAAATGGATAGGCTACAAAAAATACAAAGGTTAACATAGGTTCTATAACACAGATAAAGCTTTGTATTCCTTGTGGAAAAGGCTGAAGGGTTGTAAACACCATGCCTTGGGACAAACCTTTAACTGAAGATTCTGATTCTGAAATTTGTTCTGTTTTTTCTTCACCATTAGACTCATCCACTTCTGCTACTGTAGTTAACTCCGGTTCACTCTTATAAAGCCTATAATCAGGACCCTGGGGAACAACAAGTGACAAGGTAAATACACAGGCATTTTTATATGAGCATTTATGTCTTAAGACTGAAACCCAGTTATTTTGTGATAACTCTACTCTCACTTTAAGACAGTGTTTCATTGTTCAAGTTCTATTGCAGCAGTGTTTCCATGCAGTTAATCTCAGTAACAACATTTGCAGACTTTCAGAAATTACACCAAAAAATTGCCATAAAAATGCAGAGGGTTTTTTTTGTTTGGTTGTTTTTTTGTTTCGTTTTTAAATGATCTTCAGGAAACAAATTTGTATAAGGCTTTAGAAAAAACTGATTGTTTTTTAAAGATGCTAAGTAGAGGAATTTAATTTGCTGAAATTTACTCAGACACAGGCATTTAAGTCTTAGGACATTTTATATATGGACAAAATATATGGCAAGACAATGTGAAGAGCACATGATGGAGGTACAAATAGCCAAAAAAAAGTAGCCAAAAGTAAAAACACAATGCAAAAATAGCCAGATGACAAAATAAAAATTGTGACTGTGCAAAGGAAGGGGGATGCTTCAAGAATAATGTGGCAGTTCAAGCCACTTACACAGTAAGATCCATTTCTCTGATATCCTTGAAGTTGGTGACTCTTCTTTTCTTCTGGTAGGTGTACTGGGCCCCTGCTATAACAGAGCAAGGAGCTGCTATCACTGGGCAGAGGGGGGATTATGGGAGGATGCTCTGTAAAGTCATAGGACCGAGGAAGTGGAGGACGAGGTGGGACTACTTCCTCTTCCTAAAGATTGTAGAATAGTCACCTTATTTAGATGTGCACACCTGTTACAATTATTTATAACTTAAAAAGAAAAATATAATACCATTGGTACACCAACTATAGATTTGGTATTTAAAGAGACAATGTCACACTAAAAAAAAAAAAAAAGAAAAGGCCAAGACAGTTTTATTTTCTTAATTTCTTTTCAGATGTTTTGTTCACCTTCTGTTTTATTGCTACCACCCAGAATGAGATGCTTCAACAGTTTCATTATTTAGCTTATCAGGATTTTCAGTTTTTCTATTCTAACACCTTCTAACACCTGCACTTGCTGTTGGATATATATGAACTTGAACCATCCTTATAATAATTCAATTCATTATCTTTTTGAATTATATATAAATTAAGATTTTCAGAAATTTTTCTAAAACAGATTCCATAAACTTCAGACAACCATGACAACGTCCCTTTAAAACTGTAATTTCTAGCCAGATTTTCAGGGGAATTGAACATTTGTGAGCTCCCACAACTTCAGCTGTTCTTGTGGGTGCTTGGGCCATCTGAGAACCAGGCTCATTATGTGAATACACATATATAGCAATGTATTTCTTCCCATGAAAAGTGTTGTGGGTAGAAAACAAATCCATAAATCAGGGGTTGTATTTCTAGGGTAAGAGTCTAAGGAGAGGAAAAGGTGAGAAACATAAAAGAGAAATATACTAGTGAGAATATAGACATAGAACAACTGGAAGGATTGAGATTTACTAGTGTATCAATCTTTCAAACTAATTCACAATGCAACGTTTTCCCAGAAACATACTAAATAAAATTTTCAGACATCCTTAAAACAATTATAATGCTCATTTTTTCATATGCATGTCATTAGAAACTCAGTGATGCTACAATGGTAAATATTTCAAAACCATACCTCATTTTTATATTTAATAGCTGAAAATGTCCTTGATCCCATGATGCCTATTGGGTGAAAGGTACAGAAAAAAAAAAAGAGAAAAATTGATGTCAAACATTACTTCTAAAATATAAACTATAACCTGTTGCTATCAAACAGACAAAGCATTAACTTAAATAAAAACGATTGTAACAACCGTAACATTTTTTCAAACATACAAAAGCAACTATGTATCTTCTGGTTTAAAAATGTGTATGATGCTTCATGAGAGATAAAACCTGTCAGTTTACCTGCCTCTGAAGAGCTTCTTTGCTGTTTATGTTTACTTAAACCCTCCATGACATCTTGAATTCTCCACAGTTCCTTTTGAATCTGAGCACGCTGTATCCCTGCTGACTCAGTCTGTCAGTAAATAAATAGTATATATAGAGGCAATAAATTACAATACAGTGCAAGTGGGAAAAAAACTAGAAAACTATTTTCTTTCTTTATGCTACCACTGCACATCCTTTCTCAATGAAGGAAAACAAAACGCAGTAATGGCAGACACTCTCCTTTCTCATAAAAAAGCAACATTCAAATACTGTCAGAAACAAAAGGTGTAAAATGAAGTAATTTCATAATTGATGACAGCAATTTTGCTAGTTGAAACTTCATGTAAGAACAGAATAGCATTTACTTCCTCCAAAGAAAATCCAAGCAAACTTTGCACAGGACACTTACATAAAACGGAAGAAAAGGAATCATAGTTCAAATCCTAAAATAGGTGGAGATGAATGTGGTGTGTTTGCATACTACTTATATAAACTCTGAGCCCATTTGCATTCCTGGTCATGTGTTCTTTGGACTGTATAACAGATTTTTCAGCTCTTGGTCTTCCTTGTAATTTCCCTTTCATAGCTGCATAGAAAATGAGTCCCTGGAGCAAACAGCCTTTAATGCCTCCCAGCATGGACCACACCCATCTCCTGTTCTAGAGAATCTATGCACATCCATGAGTGTCTCACAGAAAGATTTCCTTAGAGATTCAGAGCTTTGGCTAACTGCACAGTCCTCCAGGGCACAGCAAGCTAATAAGATGCGCAACAGAACTGTTCATATCTCAGAAGCAGTGCCTAGAATATTGTATTTATTATGATGTATTTTGATAGAAAAATTTATCATCGATAATGGAAAGATTTGTTTGATTGTGGCACACACACTGACAGCAGTGAGTCTGAGAAAACGACCCCACTTTGGACACCATCACTGAAACAGAAAGAGGAGGCAAACACAGGAAAAACAGTAGAAAAGCTGAAGACCTCCTCAGATCTTAAAAAGTTTTAATTTCTTCTTATACTTTCTAATCTATAGTATTATATGTCCCCTTTTTAAATTTTTGTAGTTTTTAAACGAAATCATAAAAAATGAAAGTGATTCATATATACTTTAAGATGTATGCCACACCTGAATTTCTCCAAGCCGATCAAGTTGATCCTGCATATGGTTTCTTGTTACAGTTACATCATACTCCAATTTATCATATTCTCTCCAAGCTCTTTCCAGTTCCTAAGTATAAAACAAAAGAATTAACAGATGTACATTCAAGAAAAAAAAATTCACTTTAATGAAGTGACATGAAACTTCAGGAAGTAATGCATAAGTAGGTATCAGTAATAAATAAGTATGTATTTTAGAGAATTCAGTGCTTAAACAGCTTTTTGTTTCTTTTATTTTTTTTTAAATGGAATACAAACAAACAGCATTTTGCCTATTTACAGACGAAGATCAGCAAGAACAAAATTTTCAGAATATGTCTTTAGAGTTAGCGAGTTAGCAGGCATGTGGGTCTAAAGATGTCCTTCCACCAAGGCAGAAAACTGACAAAATGAATGCAAATTTGTCTCTTTTACCACATAGAATACATAAGTGTGACTGCACAGCATGTGTGTGTAAATGCAATGTATTATGCAAGACAAATGTAAGTCAACCAACCCTGCCTGTTGAGGTTACCAGTGGATGCCCCAGGCCTGCTAATACACCATTACTTGACATATGTAAAAGTACAAACACCAGAAGGGAGAAGGTGCAAAAAGAAAATCTTTTAGGTCAGGTCTACCATCTCACTTTTTAAGCCTACCTCAGGCAGTTTACTCAGTTTAGCATAAATTAAGAAGTTAATGAGAAAAAGTATATTTTATGGACTGTCTTTCCTCTAATTCTCTTTTCCTGCCCCAACCAATTGCTTTTACAATACAGTCTAACATTCAAACTAAAACCAGTATCTCAGCGCCTACTTCAGTATCAGTTTCACCACAACAAACCACTGGAATCTGACACTGAAATACCTTCTTGGATGTCTGTGTAAATAGGCAAAAATAATTCTTTGCCTTGTATTTCAGTATAGAAAGCAATACAAAATTCTAGTTTGTGGATAGTAAATAGAAATTCCCTTCCTTTCCTTTTTATTTTTTTAGGTCTTTGAAAGTGAATAACTTGAAGTATCTTTTAAATATAATGACATACTATTAATAGAGACCATGACAGTATAATCTTTTCTTCTTTCAACCCTGTAGCTGCTTTTGCTGAAAATAAGTCACCTGTCTGATCAAATATCTGATCAAGTTTATGCTTTCTACTATTTTGCCATCACATGAAATAGCTTATTTGCATTATTTTCTTCTCCTGTAATCAAATTTTCATATTATAAAGATGAAAATTAATACAGCAATTAAGAGTCAGTAATAGTCAGAAAAAAACACAGGCAAGTAAAAGACAACTTAGTTTTCGTGGAATGTAATGAAAAAATATCTAATGGCAACCAAATTAAGAAAACCAAAATGAAGATAATTATTTAGCACTTCATTGTGTGTTACTTACTGCAGTAGCTCGCGATACTTCCCGGCAAGTGCTAAGTAGTCCATTCTGCAAGTCATCTCTCTGTAAGACTACATTTTGTATGGCTGAGGGATTATCTGCATTCATTTCTATCTCCTGACTTGCTGATAGCAAAGCTTGCTCAAGCGTGTACTATTGTGACAAAAAGAAGAATTTTTAATGTTCTGCATCATTGGATGGATTTTCGTTTTATTTCAGTTATCAATGTTCTGGCAATAAGCATGTAAAATAACATCCACTTTAAGTAATGAATAGAATTGTCCTACTTTTTCCTTGTGTAGCTGTTGAAGCTTCTCCTCCAGTGCTTGTACAACTTTATCTTGTTCACATAAACGGCTAAGCTTAGCCTAGTAGACAACAGAAAATTATCACAATTAGAGTTTTATTTTAACACCTTCATTAATCAAAACACAGCTTCATCAAACCACTATATGAATCTATATAAAATGTTATTACCACAAAATATGAATTCTAAAATTATGAAGGCATCATTTGCCATCTTGCATTTTCAAATTAACCTTAAGAAACCCTCTTAAAATGCTATGAAGTGCTATCACATCTTGACACAGCATGGCTCAAGGCATGTATTTTATTATTCTACAGTTAAATCTTTACTACTTAATAAGTATTAAACACCATTTTTATTTACGCATTCCTCAAGTATTCCTCAAGTACTATTGCAAGTAATATTGTCTACATTCAGTTTTTCTCATGGTTTATTTCAGGTGGTAGTTTTTAAGAGTTAGTTACTAGTACTACCCATACTCTGCTCTGTTTTAGTTCCAGTAAAGGCTTGGCTATGACTAAACCTGTTCTCCAGCTCCAGCATGAGCAAATAACTGCTTAGTGCATGCTAACCAATTTGAAACAGCTTCCTTTTCTATTTGAGCAATCTTTTTGGTTCAGTTTGTCTTGCTCTGAATTCTTAACTGGAAGATAACGCTGGAAGCCTGTTTTCTGTTTTACTCTTAAAATAACAGCCCTTAAATGAGTATGTGTACTCTTAGTTGCATTGTGCAAGAATGACTAGACATGCATATGTATGCATATATAGTATTACTATATGTGTGTATTTTTCAACACCAATTTTGCACCAGGACCCTTTTGTTTAGTAACTAGCAACCTAATACTGTGTATGGCAACTACCCATGACAAATTTCAGTTTTGGAGTATTGGTCATATTTCCTGAGAAAGTACATCTCTCATGCTTATAACTGAACTACAACTATAGAGCTTTTCTATTCTAAAGTAATTCATTTGTTCCTAGAAGCAATTAACCTTTGAGCAAATATAAAAATTGAAATTTCAGCCTCAGATGTAATATTTCCTGTAAGTTAGAAGCTTATTACAGAAAGAGTCTTATGCTTCTCAATTTCACAAAGCAGTTTCAATTGGTAATCACCTTTATGAAGTATGTTTCAGCCCCAAAAGTCAAGGGGGTAATCAGTACCCGAATAAAGAGACAAATACCAGAATTTCCAAGGAGGAAGAAGTACAAATGACTTACATCAATATCCAGCTCTTCAGCTCTATATTTGTATAGTGCACCCCTACATTCTTCTTGTGTTAACTATAAGGAAGAATAATATTGCCATAAAACAACTTGAAAATGAAATGATCGTTCAGTTGAAGAGTTTTAATAAAGAAATCAGCGTTTGCTTGGAAGTCAAACATACCACATTCAACAATATATCTTTAGCCAATACACATTAATGAAGGTAAGTAAATGGAATGTTAAGCCGACTGTCAGTATAAAGTTGCATTGACTCACACAGGCTATGTTTCTAATGCAAACTGGACTTTAAAGATGTATAACTAATTCAGTCAAACATGGAGTATGTAGGAAGATGAAACTGCCTGAGTACACCTAGACAAAGTTATCCATAATTATGTACATTTTCTTTAATGTGTTATAAATACAGGGGCTCATTCTACTTGGAATTAACCATTCTAGGCCCACTAAGGCCAAGTGTATTCACAAGCAGGATATTCTGATGTGAATCTCAAATCAGAACAGAATGACCTAAGTATACAGATATGTGTGAAATATCTCATTACAAACATATGCCCAGTGAGTGCCACCAAATACCTTTCTGCCTACTTTTTCATATGGGTTCCCTCCCCTCCAACATTTACACCAGAAAAGCTGTAAGTGGAAGTCCTCCTATTTAATCCTTGGACCAAGGCAAACTGTCCTCCTCATGTCAGTCACTATGTAAGGTATTTTCAAGCTATTTCCATACAGCTCCTTATATTAACTTCTTAACCATTTCAGCCCCTGAACTGACTAGTAATAATATTTAAAAATACTTTACATGAAAAAAGGAAGCTCCTCATCTTAGAACAGTAACTATTTAATGTGCTAAATAGCAACTGACATAACATTATCAATGTTTGTATTCTATTTAATTAAAAACATGTGCATTCAGAGGCTTTAAGTCCCTCTATCTGTCATAATTAGGTCATCATGACTTAATACCACAAAAAAGACTATAAATCACCAGTCTGTCTTGAAGGACACTTATAAAAAAGAAGACTAGGTAAGGGTTAATCAGACAAGCATTCCAAACATATAGTAAAGCTTCAGCACGCTTAAGTGTTTCATTTCAAGACATTATGTCCACATACCTCATGCAAATGCACCTGGTGACAATTTAAAAGTATGTATAGTGTATTAAAACCACACAGTAACTTTCTTTGAAATGGACATTTTATGAAAATGAGTGTTGGAATATGAAAAAAGCCACAGCACTTTTGCACCTCATGAATGTCACAAAAATTAAGGTATCTATTTAAACTCCTGCTATTGTAGACTTGTGGTTTTTAACTGTTGATTTTATCACGATGACAGAAAAATGAGGAATGGAAATATTTAAAACAAACTAATAAACATGGCCAAATGTCATTAGCTTACAGAGAACACCTAGTTATACTTCACAAAAGAAAAAATTTATGAAAGATTACCACCTATTAGATAAATACATGTTCCCAAGACACTGCTCAGCATTTTATATAGCTTGCCTAGGAAAATGTAATGGTATTTTTTCAAGCCAGTATTTTCCAGACTTTTAGGTTTTTTATTTAAAAATGCGAAACATTTATTTTTTTGCATTTCAACCTAAGTTATAATCAAGTTTAATGTAACTTGACAATTAAGGATCCTTATATCCCTGTCTACCTCCTAAAAGGAATATATTTTAAGTATTCAGAAAACAGCAAACAGAAACACATTTTCAAATAACTCTATACACATACTAATTCTACTTACTAAGATCCTACCACACTTTTAAAATTTCTGACAACTTCTTGCTTTTGTCAGTGGTACTAGTTTCCCACAATAGGCACTGCTGGAGAACCACTTCATGTCAACATTTCTACTCCAACATTTTATCTAGACTTAGTGCAAAACCTCTAAAAATACTATGAAAATGCTTAATCCACCTCTGAAAAAACCAGCAGTTTCTCTTTCCACGTCACATCTATAAATCAGCTTAAGGCAAAAAGTGCAGAATGCTATCAATTCCTACTGGTCTTACAAGAGGCATTTCAGTAGACAAAATACAATTACACATTACAGGCAAGGTTAACAACCTCATAACCCTGGAAAATGCATTATAAGGGCTCCAACGATCAAGTTATAGAAATGTATTTTATGTCACGTTCAACAAATGCCTCTGTCACCAAATCCACCTCTCCATACACCAGGACAGTGATTTCAGGGAAAGAGTGCCACCTACTGCACTAGACATGGCTTGCTTGCTGAATTCTATACTTTTCCTAGGCTTATGCCTACTCAAACATAAAAAAAGTCCACGCCTCAACATGGTGAAATTCACTGCACAGATCCCAAGCATTAAGGAGCAGCAGCCTGAACACCTACAAATGGAACTTACAATTTTTAAAGGCCAAATGTGTATCTTGCATGCAAAAAGATAAGTGACCTTAACTGAATCTCCATCTTATGTTAGAAATAATTTGCTATCTACCTTTCAGTCCCACTGTACAGTCCCCATCTCCATCAAAAGCCAGTACCAGAGGAACCACAGAAGTGGATATATCCACCACAATGGATACCATATAAAATGTCCTTCGTGTGAAATTTCTTCCCAAATAAACACAGATTAAGCAATTCTCTCTCGTAAGACATGAAGGGTTAAGCCTATTTAAGCACTCAATATTAAAAACATCTAAGTGACAGCATTATTTCATTACCTTGCAAGCTATTTTCAGATTCCACTAACCATTTTGATTCAATAAATATATGGCTGGAAATTTTACACACTTAGAGAACACTAAACATCTCTGAAAGATTACTGCACATAGGAAATTAAAACAGCACAATATATAGCATTTTGTGGGAAGCACAAGGTTAAAGTTAGACTTCCTAAAGACTTTTTTTTCCTTTAACTTGTTATTTTTGAAAGCACTTCTTACATTCAAGAAACAAGGAATCTCCTATAATTTTGCATAATGCAACAGGCAACATTTCAAATACAAATTTAAACCACAAGACTTTTATCTCAAATGCAATTTCATGTTCATCATGTGTTTAAATGTGTGCAAATCTTGCCATAAGAACATCTCCCTATCCTTATTGAAGCACAACATGAAAGCAAATTTTAATGTTTTTAGTGTACTAAGAACAGCTATCCAAGCAAATACCTGGATATTAGCTTGTTGCACTCAGATTTTCAATTTTCCCCCTCTGGGAAACTTATTCACATAAGAAGAACTGAGAATAAGTCTACTTTTAAAAATCAGCGTATACAGCTTTAGAGAACAAGATTAATACTCCTCACTGAGCACTATAAATTACATATAAAAAAATCCAAACCAAAAAAACCCAAACCAAAATCTAGGAAAGAATGGGTCCATGTCTTCCCTGTGCACATGGAATTACTTCCCTGGCTTATAGTTGTAAATTTACAATCCAGACTGCAGAGCAGATTGTTCTAAGTAAGTCAAAGTGATTTATATAACTATGATGATGAAACAAACTACAAACAAAAATGTCTTAAAAATAACACGTTTGAAGTCATACATTTTATCTCCTTTACTAAACAACAGGTAATCATTATAAGTAGGAAGCAAGACACCTTGATTTTTAATTAAATACAATCTTTTCTTGCTTTCCTTTGGTTAATTCAGTGATAAAACCAAACTGAATAAACTGAAACAAAGAAAGATAATTTTCTCTGTACAGGAATGTCTACAGTCATCAGAAATTAGTTTATTGTCTTGACAACAAAACAGGTTTCAGTTGCTTAAGCAGAGACTTCTCCCAATTGCGTACATTTCTTTAAAGCTGCAGCACAAAATATGACTGATAAAACCAATTTATTTCATTAGAATAAAAAAATTAAGTTGCTTAAAGAAGTTGCCAGAATTTTAAACAGGTTAGTTTTTGCATTACAAAAGTTTAGAAGACTATTTAGGCAGTGAAATTTCCAATGTGATTTTATCCTTTCCTGATAGTTAGGTAATGCAGTAGTTTGTGTAAGAAACTTCATACATGAAAGCAGAAGGTCTTTTTATTCTCCACTTCATGCAATACATCCATCCTTCTGCACAAGCCTGCAAGCATGCTGCAAACCTGAGGAGACTGCATCTCTAGTGACAAAAGGTTATTTCATCTTCATGATCTGCTAAAGTCACTGTTTCTTTGACATAAATGTCAAAGCAAGTGCTTACTCATTCTCAAATAGGAAGCAGGAGGTGTGTAACTGACAGCACAGCTTCCTCAAGACAGCACTCCAAAATGTACTGGCATCCCTAAATAAATAGCACAGGCACAGCTATGCCTCAAATGGACCCATGGGAGAAGAGGTGGAACTGGATGATATTTGAGGTCCCTTCCAACCCAAACTGTTCTAGGATTCTGTGCTAGTAACATTAGAAGCTTTGGTAGTTAACCCTGACACATCCAAAACACCTCTGTTCATTCTATGTACTTTGGCTTGTCTTACATAACCTATTTAAAGAAATTGGATTTGTTTTTTAAAAAATTGTAACAGCTAAGGCTTCTTTGAAAAAAAAAACCATCCAAAAAACGATTTCATTTTGGACTTGAGGGCACCTTACTTCTCCCGTTCCTCTCCCAGTTTCTTCAGGTTCCATGTTAAAGCTACTATTTGTATGCAGGAGCACAGACTGGATGATCCTGAAATCAAAGTCACTCACAACCCGACTCCTTTCAGAAAGCTGAGATTTTTCATGCAACTTTTATGGATCATAAGGAAATTTACAATGTGGTGATGACTTCCAGAAAAATGAAACATGAAATTAGGTTGCAGCATTTTTTTGAAACATGGCAGAGCATTAACCACTAATAAATGACTCTTTAACATATCAGAATGTCTCATTTTATTCATTCTATGCAACCTTCATACATCATTTTGCTTCACAGATGCAATAATGCAAGTGTAAGGGTACTGGTCAGATATTCCCTTCAGACTAGCAGCCAGAATTGCACACCTCATCTACTACAAGATATCACAATCATTTAAGCAAAAACAACATCTTTGCTGCAACTGAGGCTAGAAGCTTCCTAAATATTCCCTGATGTGACAGGAGCTATTCAGTTAAGCCCCAGAATCCCTAAGATGCTCCAGTGCCAACAGATACTTATTGGCCATGCTCATAAGTTAATGAAGGTCTCAACTCACAGACAATATTTCCATTCACTTTTCTGATTCTTCTTCCATCTTACAATTTACAACCATCACGAGGTACTCTGTAAGTGTGCACAGTTAAGTCTGCTGTGACTTTATGAACAGACACTGCTTTTTGGATTTACAATCCCCAGATCAAAGTACTATTTGATCCTTCCTTTCTTCAGTGGCTAAAGGCTTGGTAGGTTCAAACAAAAACTTGTAAATCCACTTCCTGGAACAAAACAAAATTGCCAGAAATGACCAGGTAAACACCACTCACATGCTTTTGTCGTGGTCAAAAGAAAGAAGCACCTTTGAACACTAATTGCAGAGAATCATGCTAAGACAAATGTTGGAAGCTTATTGAAGTTTTATGAATTTACTGGACACCTGCATAAAACATCAGCTATTTAAATTGTCTAGACAGACAAAGTTATTCAAAAGTGTAAATTAAATACTTCACAACAAAAAACGCAGCAAAAGCCATGCTAACAATATTGCAGCATTTTATAAAGCATGGATGACTTGTGGTTTTCCAAAGCAAATAAGAGAAACACCAATGTTATGAATAAATCTGAGGAACAACCAAAACTGTCACTAAGGAAAATTTTCGCAGATGATAAAGCAAATTTCATTCACTATCCAAGACCTTACTTGATGGTACAGTTGCGGTCTTAGCGCCGAGTTCTCAATCATAGTGTGAACCATGGTGATTAAAGGTTCATTCTCTTTCATCTATTTCAAATCAGGAGGAGCATACAGCAAACATCAGTTTACAGCATGGCTAGATTTGAAAGACGACACTGTAAAATATAGCCTCTACTTTAATTTTTTCTAATAATGCAGTAGATTACATTTTATCCCATGCTTTTTCATATATTCCATCATTCAGTAATATCAACATCTGAAAAGTTTAATAACATCAAACAAATGTATCAAAAACACATAAATGCTCAAAACCAATGTCATATTTAGTCACCAACACTATCCCTTTTGAAAATAAAATTACTTAAAGTAAGGTTGCCTTTGCACGATATTGAAATGAAAAGTATTAGATTATGACTGGAACACTCAAACCTTTATCAGAAAACCTTTTATATTATAGATTAATAACTCAATGTACCTTAAAAAGGTAAAACCATTCCCAGCCTCTGCATATTGAAGCAAGGCTTAGACTTATATTACAAAATAGCTATATGTACTGCACTGATTTATATGGAGTTTGAATCATTACTCAATGTATTTATTTACCCCCCCCACATAGGTTTGAAACTATTTTGAAACTGGCCAGACATTTTCTACAGTGATAAGTATTTACTGATATGCATGCAAATGTCAAAACCAGATACTTTGATTATTACAGTAAAAATTGCATAAATTTAGGATTTCACAAAAGTATGCAACACAGAAAACAGTATGGGATTTTCAGTTTTAAAAAAGGAGACTTTCCTAACAGTAAGGGAAAAATTATGAAAACGGATAGGTTTCCTTTCCAAAAGAAACTGAAAAGCCATTTAATGCACAATTCCCCTCCTGTTTTTCTTGGAAACTTCAGGACCTGTTGGAAACTTTAGGAATGCATGTTTCAAGTATGGTTACGCAGGAAGGAAGTGTGTGTATGAATATTTATGATCTTTCACTCTGTAGTAATTTATAAATATGCACTCACCATGAATTTCAATGGCAAGGTTTTGTTTCACAGATTGAAATGCAACAGAAAGCCTGATGTTTTTATGACATTTGGAACTTCTTGCCTCTGATTATTTGGGAAAAAAAGTAACTGGTACATTTGGAGAAGTATACTTTTCCACTTTATGTGAAACACATTTTTGTTGTTATAGATAGATGACCTTTTTGTTGTTGTTGTTGTTTATACATAGTAAAGTCTGATCAGCTGATAAATTAATCACTCAATAAAGAGTAGTGGGTGATAATCTTAAGATACCTTATCTAAGATAATCTTATTTTAGGATAAACTTATCTTAAGAAGGAAAGCTCATCAAGCTCTGTTCAAAGCCAGAAAAAAAAAACCCCACACAAGTAAGTCCTCCCATTTGCTCTATCTACAGTACACATAAACACAAAACTAGTACTGATACAAGGATTGTTCTCCCTTTACATTAAAATTTTGTCTAGAGAACGCATGCAAAAGAGATTTCAATAGTAAGATTAACAATAAGGTCCAAAACCCAAGCAATTGAACTACAGCCAACTGAAATATCTACACAGGAAAAATTGCTTTGACAATGAAATATTTTATTAGGAGTATACTCGTTTGAATGCATTTTTAGTAGGAAAATTTCAACAGCTTCAGGCTCTTTGGCTAATTCTTTTTAAACAATATTTCAAATTTTTCTTTTCCAATTGAAAAACAGACAATGCCAGACTTCATTTCTGTGGAACTGTTCAAAGATTGTTTTCATCCAGCTTAGCAAAGAAGCAGAGTGGATTTGCACTAAAGATGTTGTGAAGTAATGTTTTGTCTGGTTAGCTCTAACTTAGCTCTATAAATCAAATAAGACTTCTCTCATTTATTTTTACTACCATTGGTGCTAAACCATCCTTATCTAGCACTATTTGCAAAGGCCAGTTATTCCCAGAAAAGCTCCAGTTCCTTAAGCCCTTATGGAACAAAAATAAAGAACCATATTACTGGTAAAATAATGCCAACCAAAGAGCTATTGTAGAAGTCAAATATAACAAGGGTTTTCCTCCTTAGGTAAGAACGTTTCAAACAATACTGGCATTTATAAGTTCTTGAGGCACTATGTCACAAGCCTTCTGTTAACTGGAGCTGGAACACACACAAGGCAGTGAGTACTGAAAAAGTACTCAAACTAGAGTTATGTGTGACACAATTGCAAATCCCATGCTATATAAGAAGAGAAGGATACCTATTTTGTGTTCTTGCTGCACTGTACAGTAAAGGCCACCTTTTAGATCCTATGTATAACACTAATACTATTATACTCACAGAGCCTCTTCAATTAAAAATAGGAATTTGGATTTTCATAAGCAAACTGAAGTGTGAGCTGTCTGATGCCACACAGCAACACATCAGTAAAACAAAAGATCCACCAGTCTTGGCTTTATGTCTTTCTATATTTAGCAAACAACTCTTTCTCCCAGGAGGTAATGCTTCATTTTGCTCTTCACCAATGTAGTACATAAAAGCTTTTTGCAGTAGGAAACAATAAAAAAACACCTCCTTGACATATGATCTATATGAGCAGCTATGTTATTTCTAAGCAGTCATCTGAGTGAGTATTTTGTACTTTAAATTGTAATGTCAAGTAACTGACAACTCTTCTTTGTCTTTCTTTTCCTAAAATCTTTTCTGTGCTTGGGGATACCCTACACAGATACCATTTCACCATGTGCTGCTTTGCTGGCAGTGATCAGCTGGAATAGTACCTCCCTACTGGGACAGCTGATCTCACTGATGACATAACCCCATATGTTAAGGGTGACAAAACATTGAGATCAGATTGGCACTTTCAGCCACTTCCTCTCAAGCTTCCTGAAAGAAAAAGCAGTGGCAATAGGACCTGACCAAGCTGTTCTCTGATCCTTCCACTAATTATCTGTCCAAAAAGCAGAAGGTGAAAGCCCTTTTCTTTCCTGCCTTCTTTTTCGAACTATGCTATCTCTGGCTCAGACATTTTTTTCACTCTTCAGAGTGCCTGAGCTGGAGCCTCTCTTCTTCCTCTGGGGAGGTAAAAGGAAAAAAGCAGAAGGAACAACAGTAGTGGCTAGGTCAACTCACTCTACCTTTTCCAGATAACCTGAAAAATACATGTAAGAGCAGTATCCTGTAGGTTGCTAACATACAACATAGTATTTTCATCTGAAACACAAGATCAGATACACAAGATGGTATCTGCCAGCTCTACCCAAGCTCCCTTGTACTATTCCAGCCTCCCTTAATTTACTACCTATTCCCAGAACAAGATTCAGTATCTCAGAGATTACCCTAAGAAAGATTGTCCTAAAGAGGACAAAACAGAAGAAAAATACCCAGACAGCATGGACACTGGCTGTGGGAATAACCCCTTTGTTTGACATTGTCTTGTTCAAGTTCTGTTTATTATTATGTGCTCTTTGAAAAGTAAAAGAAACTAAAAATGAAAGTACCAGCAGAAGTATATGAACTTAACACCTACACTAATCACAAAAATAGCCATTTCAAAACAACAACGACAACAACAACAAAAATGACCAAATTAAATTTCGTCAAGCTTCTACTGTGACAAACCAACCTGGAATATGCTGAGACCAATATGACAACCTGCATGTTGTGTTTTGAATAAATAGCTTGAGCTCAGTAAAAAAGAGCTTTTCAGTAAAAGAAAAGTTTTACTATAAACATAAAACTCAGAAGTGGTTTGCTGGCATCCTCTGTAGTAATTGAATGACTTGAATGGGACCCCTTGCCATGGCTTTATTTGCAAAGGAGGGGAGTAAAAAGCCTGTTTAACTTTTATTTGAAAAAGATTCTTATGTTTCTACTTTTCATTACTGTTATTGTAATTAGTGGGTACAACCACATTAAGAAGACTACTGGCTTGGATTTTGTAAAACTAAGTAACCAATCCCTTAAAATCTGATAAAGGTCAAGAATGAGAATATATCTGTGCTCTCATAACATGTCCTACATTGGCAAACAAATAATCATTGCCTAGGGCTTCTTGCTGCATTGAAAGAACTGCTTCCACTTTGATGAGTCTTTCTCCTGACTTTCAACAAATCTTGACCCAGACAACTGGTTCACAGTCTCACTTTAAAAAAAAGGATGGTGGACAACCCTTTTTTTAGCCCAAAGACATGAAAAAAGCCCATACAGCTGGATGTGTGTCGGTCCCTTTGATCTTTTTTTTTTTTCCTTTTCTCTGCCCTCCAACAGCAACAACAAAAATTTCTTAAACCATAATACAAAAACATCAAAAAGAGTAACAGAAGAATATCTAAGAATCTCAAAAGTAAACAGCTGTACAAAATAGAAACATGACTTAAAAACAGGCTATGGAATATTCTTGAGTCTTGATAAAAAAAGCCACCTAACCAGTGGACAAGTTACTGCAACAGCAGAAAAGTTACCCTCCCTACATATGAACTGAAAATGTGTATGTCTGCCTGAAAATTCTCCTGTACAACCTTAGTATAAACGTACTAATTATTGTTATGTATGGGGCTCAATTTTTTGTGATTAAAAACATGAGAGTTGAAGATAACCACGTGCTTTGGCCAAAGAAGGTTTTGAAATTATTGGCAGAGTTTAAACACAAGTAGAAATACCTAACTTAAGTACAGTGGACATATAAAATTCAAAGAGGGCAAGTGATGATGCAAGCTTGTTACATAGATGCAGATAATAAGTAGAAAAGGCCACAATTGGACTAAAACAAGCATTGATTTTTTTTTTTTTTTCTTCCCAGTCTAATGGAAAGCTAATCATGGACAAAGAAATGAAAAGACACAAATGAGGTGACACCCCTAGAAACAATGGTACTCAAAGAAAGAAGACTCTCAGAGGGTCTGATTTCATATGCTGGTAGGTGGCAATATGATATTAAAACACAGGAAAAAAATTAAAAACTGATCAGAAATTGGGACAAGCATTCCCAATCTCATCTTCCATGATTTTGTGATTAGTAATAGATTTTACATTTGATAATGCTTTCCTACTGCAAGAAGTGCAGTGATTTCTTGCATCTCTGGTAAATGCAATCATGGCACATTTTTAATATTTAGACACTTCCCTAAATTAATGTTTATCACATCACATTTCTAAATTTTATCTGATGCAATTAAAAAGAGAATCAATTTTACCACTTTTCACATTATACATAGGCAATACCCTCAATTTAATCCAGTCTGTTATAATCACAAACTGGGCTAATCAAGCAACAGCCTGGGACATAGTTTTACACTTCACAAGGACAGTTGTCCTTTCTTGGATATGAATTGCATTGTGGAAGACAGAATTATTCCCTTATTTAAAAAAATTATAAACTGGAAATATTTGAGTTGGATGAAGTATTTTGGCTTAATTTTGCAAGCATTTTTTCCCTACTGTTTCAGACCTCCTACAGCCCCTTAAGACAAGAGAGAGATGTTTAGAAATGCATCACCATCTCACTGAACTGGTCACAATTTACACCTTGTTTCTAAGAGATAACAGAAAATCTACAGTGCTGGGTGAACCAAGCAAGTTTAGTAACTCATTAAAATCCTATTCCAAGAATATGTAGGACATAGAAGTTCAAGGAACAATTGTTTGAAAGTGCAAGGTTGAAAAATTTCATTAGAAGAAACAATAATGGAAAAAGAAAAAGCTCAAGCAATTTTTTGTATTTTTAATTAACAGGTCACCTAGTTGCTTATTTTTCTTCTAGGCAAAAATTTCCCATTTAAAAATTTACACACAACTTGTACAGAGTCCCATTTGATCATGCAACAAAGCCATAAAAAGAGGCATGTGATATCACAATTCTTCACTTGGCACTCAATTATGTTAGTGAAGACATAATTGTACCCTGACTTCCTAAGTTATCAAATTGTAAAGAAGTAAAAAGAAATGAGCCATGCTATGATTTCTCTAAAACATTTTTTCATGTAAGCCTCTCTTTGATTTAATGCCCTTTAAAGACATCTAACTTCTTAAATTTAGAAAACTAAAAGTATCAGAATCAATAACTTTTTATAAATTGCACGTGTCATATCAGCTTGGAAATACTTTTCAGCTTTGATTAAAGGTGGTAAAATGCTACAGTTACTGTTATTATAAGAAGGTACTGAAGAACAGAAAAAATCATTGTTGAGTGGCTACTGGATTTTTGACAAATTTTAAATTGAGCCTTTTTTTCCCATTACATGTCAAAATTTGTAATCGATTAAGACATGCTGTGCTTCTTAAAGAGGTCATGTATTAAGCATCTAACTTCCTCAAAAACACAGAAAATCCTTCTCCCCAAATATTTTCAGATTGATAGAAGCAGGCAAAAAGCATTAAGAAATGAAAACACACAAGAAAATTGCAAATCCCACCTGATGATCCAAATATATGGCATTCCTTTGAAGGTGATGTGAAAGAATCTCATTCTAGCAGGCAGCAGTCAGGTAGAAAAAGGAAAGGGACAGAAGGTGCAGAATGCATGAAAAGAGATTTTAAAGATATCAACTAGACAGTGATTTTTCTGTTTAACATAGAAATATAATGCTGCTTTTATCTGCTTTTTTTTTGCTGAACTGTTAGCCAGTTTTGATCCAGACACAGAAGTGATTAAAGCTTGCCATGAATCTGACTACAAACTACTACATTACATTTTGGCTTTACATATAAAAAACAGCAGGATCATGTAAACATCTACTACACAAGACAACTATAAGCCCTTTGACAAATCTTTTTTAACAAGTCCTTTTTTGTACACAGATCAGAAAGAAGTCTGCATCTGACTCGAGGCAGTATAAAACATTTATCTCATGATCTATCTCTACAAGTTTTGTTTATAACATAGGTCATAAACCCTTAACTTTAAGCTTAAACTACAACATATATTAAAATACTCCTATGCATTTTTTGACTCAGCTAATATAAAAAAATCCATGAGTAAAGCCTCAAAGAGTTAATAGCAGAACATCACATACATAAAGAAACGTTACTCTAGCCTGCTCCCATAACAGAGAATTTTGCACTAATGGTACAATGTAAACTTTGATTAGTTAATGACTACACATTAGTGAGAATGGTACATGACACACATTGCTTTATAGCTGACCTTTGGGCTGCTGGCCTCAAGTTTTAGTTGCATGAGTTGTGCTAGTGTGTGTTCCCGGATACTACTCAGTTCAGCTTGCTGCCGTCTCAGCTTTATTAGCAGCAGCGTGAGCTCCTCTGGCTGAAGCAGTGCAGTGTGAGAAGCCAAAGAGTAGAAAAAAGGTTAATTGGTATCCTAAACAACACTCGATTAAAATAAGGGTTCTTAGTATCTTTCTTACAAAAGCTCTTTAAGTGATACAACAGATACCTCGTAATTCCCCCAAGCTGTCAATTATATAATGAAGCGTTGAGTTTTAACTACTCAAAATGCCATAATGTTGCAAAAACCCATATAAAGAACAAAAAAGTGAGGATGTTACAGGAGAAAGTCTAGAGCCCCCATATTTTTCCAGACATGCATATCAAATTGACAGTATTGACTTAGATGAAGCAGAGGGAGAGACAATTTCAGCGCTTACTATGGCATTATCTGGACAGAGACAGACATTCAAGGTTGGCAAAAGTTTAAAAAAAATTCCCTCAAGAAGATTTAGTTTCTAAACGAATTCTTCAAAAGTATATGTCAAAATTCCAAGTAAATGAAAACCCCATGATAACAGACCTACATCAGAAACAATCATCTTTCACTAAATAACACTGCACAAACACAGCAAAAATAATTTTCTGTCTCACCTTCCATAGGTTTAAGGCTACCAGGTAATTTATTGCTTTACTTTTATAACTAAGTACAATATAGCCTTAGGAAGGGATGAAGAATAGTATTTAAAGCCCAAGATTATATATATAATGGAAATACAGTCACACTCAAAGAGGTATTTGTCAGGTGATTCCACACAAATCAGTTTAGGTCACTTTGGGAAACTATCTGAATCATTCCTGGGAGGCACTTCCATTAGCAATACTTCAAAGAAAAAACAACTTTACATCACAAGGATTTTTGTTATGTTCCTGTTTGCTTCTGTTTATTACACTTCTCCAGAAGTCAGTCTTATAAGAGGTTAAATATTCATCCAGCATGTTAATTTTCTTACATTCTGTGAGTTAAAACCCTACCAAACACACACACAAAAAAACCCCAACTAAAACCCTGCTTGCTCTCTCTCACAGTCACAGAATTTTCCCACAGCAAAGAAAAATGCTCCAGAGAACAAAATATTAAATTACTGAAAAACGAATTCTAGTTTCTTTCTTTTTTGAGCTCGTACCAAAGTAGCCCACAAGAGGGGGCACAGGATTTCCACTTAGCTTCAATTGTCAAAACCATTTGCTTTGAAGGAAAATCAACACTAAAGCCGAATTGTCTAACAGCCAATCTTCCTTTTACAGTAATCTTTGAATATCTGGACTTGAAATACTTGATTTCAGAAAGTAAGCATAAGCATATAGACTGCTATAATAAGGTATTTTCAAGTTCTCTCAAAAAAACCAGTGACAATGTTTCCTCTCTGAACACTAACATCATTTCAAGGCACAGGAAAGCTTATTTCTAAAAATAAAACACCTGAAAGTAGCATCTTCAAACAAAAGGAACAGTGAATCACTCTTTTCAAGATCAAAACTCTTCTGGGTACGTTGTGCAAACAGCCAATTTTAGAGCATCAGGAATACTATTTAATGGTACTTAATACCAATATTTGCAAGCAAATTGTTTTCCAGAGCCCATCAAGCAGTAATGCCTAGTTCTCTCAAGACATTCATAATGTTTCAAACATGTTTGATAATGCTCTAAGTGCTTTGCTTTTGTTGCAGCTTTTGGGACTCTTGGAACCACCCCAACAGTGGATTTTGTTTAGAAGAGCTACCCACAGGTTTCCTCCTCTTGCCCCTGAAACATTTGTGCTGTGGGCAGAACTTCTGGTTTCTACATGCTGAAGCTTGGACCTTCTTGTCCCCTACCCCACTTACTGGCCCAGTCCCAGAGGCCAAGAGAGCTGAAAGGGCCAAGAACCCAAAGAAACCTCTGCAGAAGGCAAGGCAGAGGTAGGTGCCAGCTGCCAAAGTCCAACCCATAACTTGCTCAAGATGTCAGGGATTCATGCTGGGAAGTGCAAGAAACAGAGGTCACGACAATGAAAGGACTGACTGGGGATCTGCTGCCCACAGAATGATTCCATATTGGTGTTTTTGATTCATAACTGTCTCAAACAGTAATTTCAGATGGACAGAGAAAGATTATGGAAAGGAGACAAAAACTGGCAAATGAATGTATTAAATTTTGGACAATTTCTTAGCTTTCCACTAAGAGTTGTGTTTCAGTTAGAAAGCTGGACAATATTCCCTCATATTACTTGGATGAAACACCTTCAGTGAGAGTTTCAACTCGATCACAGAAAAACGAGAGATGTCATAAAGGACATAATTTTACCAAATGTAGTTTTACTATAAAGCTTTCCAGAAAAGGTAAATTTTATTTCTAGAAATTTCTAAATACTTAAGGAGAAGTAAGTGTTCTGTGAGGTATTCTACAGTCTCCCAGGAATTTCTGTAATGTATCAAATATTATTAATAATTAAAAAAATTCTGTATTTCCCAAAGAAAATCTGGAGTCACCAGCTAAAGAACATTCTCAGGATTCGATGTAGCAAGAGCACCTACCATATTTGCCATGACAACAAAAATAAAGGCTATATTTAATGAAAACTTTGAAGAGTAAGAATTCAGTATTGTCTCTTCATACTTAATAAAATTATTTTTAAGAAGAAATTGCTGTGCCAAATAAAGATGCAACTCACTGTTTTGCCTTGGAGGTTCTGAGAAGTAACAGGCTGTATAGTCAGACCTGCTGGCATTGACCTTCTGTCAGGCACAAAGACGTGCTGTAAAAAACCAAAATAGCACAGTATGATCCATACCTATCTAAAGACTCAACAGTTATTATAGTCTAAAAATATAAAAAAGCCAAGCCAACTTCACACTCATGACAAATTTGCAGTGGTTTGTTCCAGCCTTGTCCAGTCATGTTCACTGCCAATTTACCATCTAGGTCACTCAAGTAGGCTACCTCTAATGTGTGGAAATAACCTGTCTTTCATTGTTCATTTAATTAATAGTTCTTCCTTGCAGCTATTGCCCTAATCACAGCCCATGCAAACAGCAGCAATTTTGTTTTTTCTCCCAGCACTGGAATTTAAATCTCTAATTTACTTTACTGATTTCTGTCTTCTTATGTATCTACCTCTGAAGAGGTTTGTTTCCAAGTTAATAGAAAAAGCTGCTTATGTAACTTTAAGAAACACAAACCAAATTGCATGAAAACTGAAGGAAAATAAGAGTCTTGCTTAATATTAACTGAAATACTAGCATAAAGTGTTCCACAAGGAAAAAAATATGAGAAAGTAAACTGTGTCTGAAAGGACAACTAAGAACATGCCCTGCAGCACTGTCCCGAGTGGTGTTTCTACGATGTGTAAGAAGCACTGAGTATTACATTTCCAGTGCAGTTGAGACAAAGGATGTCAAACCCAAATGACTTCTTTGTTGCTAAGGACCTAAGAACTTTCCAAAAAGAAGACTTAGTAAACAACTGTGAGAACTTTAAACTGCTTTAAGATGCAGTTAAATATTTTTCCCTGTATCAAGAGACATAAAGACACCAGAGATAAGGACTTAGCAAAAAGGTTTGGGAGCATTTTGAAAAATTCTAGTTTTACATTCAGCTTAAAGAATAACCTTTATGTAATGTCCAATCTATTAAGTAAATATATATAAGCATGATGTTATGATCACAGAGCCACCTACAGTACCCAGTTAATTGTCTGTCCCTCTCACTGATGAAGACTAGAGAATTATGCCAGCCAAGTGCTAAGTTTGTGTTCAAATGGATTTTGATTGTCTTTAATGATCTCCCAAATAACTCGAAGGCATCAAAAGAAATGGCTACACTCAGTTTTCTGCTGGAACCCAAGGCAGGCAAACTTGTTACTGAAGAACAGAAAATAGTAGGGGAAAGAAGTCTGGATTTTCAGTCCTTTTAGGAGTTCCAGCTAAAAAAGCTACAAGGGAGAAAGATGTCTGTACATACAACACAGTATTCTGAATAATTTGACAATTGACTCCTTTTCTTTAGAAGGACCTAGTATCACAGACAGTAATACTAGAACAACAAGTTTTCACCTAGTATACTAGAAAAATACCTCTTCAAACCTTTAGATTTTTAAATGCTCTTTAAAACAAAACGTTTCTCCAAAACACTGGTGTAATTTACTCTTCTTTATAATAAAATACACTACAGTGTAACATGAGTTTTACAGTAACGGCACACTTTCTACAAAAAACCCTGCAAGTTTTTCAACAATCAAAATAAATATTTTACCTTAGCATGATGTGTCCTGTGTCTGCGATCAATAGTTACATCTCCCCTTTGCACTGGTGAGGACACTTCTGATCTGTAGGTCCTCTGCGGGGAATATCCTTGGAAACCAGCGATCGAGCCATGAGAAGGTGAGGTGGGAATCGAATGCATCGGCTGATCAGAAATATTGATCATCGTTTTGGGGCTACTTAAAGTACCGTGTCTGGTGAGAGTTGTTTGCTTATTGTAGAACTGACGTTGCTGCCACTCGTAGAGCTGCCACATCGTGTCATCCCGCATCGACCTCCGTTTCTCTTCGGCTGTCACTGGCCCTGTGGCTCTGTCATAAGCCAGTGGCGCGGCGCTGCAGAGGCTCTCTGGCCGTGCTTTGCTGTTTCTTGGCAGTGTTCTGTAACCTTCTGGGTACCGGGGTAAAACCTGAGGTCGATGGCTTGGCATGTTTCTTGGTAACGTCTGGTAAGACATTATACTGAAACAGAAGTTTTTGTTTTATTAGTTGACAGCGTCGGTGTTATGGCAATATCAAGTTTTTCAATATTGGTTAGGTTTATCTAGCTAACTCTTACCTTTTTTTTTTTAAAAAACATGCAAGAAAAGGAAGATGATGATTAAAGAATCGACTATGCTGACTGGATACAGCTGGATCCTATCTCTGATTTGCTGCTTGATTTTAAGATCCTCATTTTGTCTTTTTACCAGTTTAACATTCTAGCCCTGACAACTTTAGATCAAATCTTGTAACCAGCCTATATGCTGATTGTGTCAGAGGACTGAAAGATTTCAAATTCTATATTGTTTCCATATGAGGCCATTTAAAATGCTTTCTTTTTCAAAAGTGAAAACATCTCCTGTTGTTTCTCTAAAAAAACCCTCAAGCAATTATTAAGGACATAAAAAAATATTTTTTTAACAACAAGCCAAGGAAAATAGCAATGATTACCTAATGAAATTGTATTTTGCAGTTGTCGAGAACAAGCTATTCCATATCAGCTATTGAAGTGAAACAAATAGCAAAATATTTCTTTGATAATAATATTTTATTGCTTATTGGATGTGAATCCAAAGGGTTAGTAATTTGTTGCCACATTACAATTCTGGAGTACTACAGTTATTTAGCACCTTTCAAGCATTATCTGAAAGGCAAAATTTCCATAACAAGTATGGATGCATACCAAAGTATGACAAAGCATTCCTGTTTTTTTCAGAGGACAATATCTAGGTCATAAACACTGATTCATTCAATCATTATCTAAAATTCAGACGTGCACCCCTTAAAGCCTTTTGCTACTGATCACAGCTGTGATAGATGCTTGCCCAGAGACAAAACTGATCTCAAATTATTCATAATTCCACCATGAGAGGGCAGCAGCTTCTAGCTGCACCCCAGAATAATTCAAACAAAAATCCCTGCAATGACCAGGCACCAGAATCTAAAGGTGGTTTTGAATGGCTTCAGCACCACAAATACATTAAAGGAATGATGCAGGGTAAATGAAAAGGTAAACCAGCATTATCAGGTATGTATGTTAGATCCTTATGAAGTAACTATCAAGGAAACTGAAAAGTGGTTTTAGCCTTCAGTACTGAAAGTAGCTGATTATTCACAGTCACCTGTAAAATTGTTGAGACAAAAACTGCTATGAAGACCTTTACGTACAAAATCTGCTACAGTTTCTGAAGCTTTCCAAGAACACTCATTTTTCTATTGGATGGATTTTCATTCTCACCCCCCCCCCCCCCCAAAAAAAAAAAAAACCAACCCAAAAACCCCACAACCATACCAAACCAAACCACACAAAAAGGAAAATGAATTTCAAATCCATTTCTGTTGCTGCAAAATCTGTTTAAATACATCTAAATTTCTTTATATAACATATCACTGATGATAAGACTCCATATTTAAAGAAAAAAAAACAAAAAACATCAAGACATTTCTGGGTTTGGTTCTGAACTTCCAAAATACTATTTGGGCTATTCACAAATGCGTACAGCAAAGCCTGGTATTGTCATTAACACAACCAGTAGCTAGATATACCTCTCTCACAGAGGCTTCTCTTTCATTTTATTGATTAAATAAATGGGCAGTGTAATTCTGTTGGCTCCTTTAAATGTGCCTGAAAACTCAGAAAAAAGCTGCCTGAAGGATTTACTACGTAAAGATACCAATTTAAAGTCTGTTTGCAATTACTTATATTCTAGAATATTTTGGAATATATCAATCTTCTGCTGGTAAACCATGAAAACTGTATAAAGCCCAGTCAATGCAATATTAAGCCTTGTTTTACATAATTTGATAAAAATCAAACCAGATTCACCAATGTCCAGTTGATACCTGCAAAAATGTCATTCTAGTCAAATCTGATCAGTGCTCCAGCCTACAGCTGCCTTTCCCACAGGGGCAGACTGCTGCAGCCCATCGAGCTGTCCTGCACACTGTGAGGATTTCTGCAAAGGATTTCTGCAACTGTCATCATCCAGAGCTCCCTAAAAATGCTCCCATTTGGGGAAAAAAAGAAAAAAAATAAATAAAAAAGGCTTCCACACAACTTTATAAATTCCTCACAGACACCATTAGAGGTTGTTTCTAGGATTATTCTTGGGTAGCAATGTTGATTCTGGTGTCCAAGTTGGATGTATTAAAGACAGCTAATAACTAATTTTATATGGGGTTATTTGATTGAACCTGTTTGCTAGTGTTTTAGTATTTTAATTTTTTTTTTTTTTTTCCAGTATGATATGCTAGATACTCAGATTGGTCACCTATGATTTCTCTAACACATTACAGAATCACAGAATTATTGACGCTGGAAAGACCTCTGAGATCATCAAGTCAGCCTATGACCTCACACCACCACATCAGCCAGAACACGGCACTAAGTGCCACATCCACCATTTCCTTAAAACACCTCCAGGAATGGTGACTCCACCACTTCCCTGAGCAGTCCATTTCCAATGCCCGATCGCCCTCTCCTTCCTCTGGGAAATGCCTCCTGATATCCAACATAAACTCTGGCACAGCTTCAGGCCATGCCCTCTCCTCCTGTCACTACTTGTCACTAGACCCTGACCCCCCCCTGGCTACAACCTCTCCTCATGGAATTGTAGAGAGTGAGGAGTTCTCCCCTCAGCCTCTTCTCCAGACTAAACAACCCCAACTCCCTCAGCCTCTCCTTATAATATTTTCCCCCTAGTCCTTCACAGCCTCATTGCTTTCCTCTGGACCTGCTCCAGCACCTCAATATCCTTGAAGAGAGGGGCCCAGAGCCGGACACGGGACTCAAGGTGTGGCCTCACCAGTGCTGAGTACAGGGGCAGAATTACATCCCTATCCTGCTTGCCACTCTGTGCCTGATACAAGCCAGGATGTCCCTGGCCTTCCAGGCCACTTGGGCAATTAGAGAGACAATGCAATGGAAAGCATTTTTGTTACATGCCATCAACTTTTGCCCATTAAGTGAAGACTACACCTCTCAAAAATTCAAGCTATGAGTTGAACAGGTCTTACTACAAAGAGCCTTACTGCCTGCATACCCCAACCTTGAGCATTACCATAAACTGGAATTTTCTTTCTACTCTCATCTGCCAAAGTCAATTCTACTTAAAATCTTTTTCTCTAGGCAGAAATTGACAATCTGAACAAAAATAACATTTAAAATTTAAATGCAACTACATTCTAAAGACATGGCTATACATTAGACATTTGAAACATTATTCAACACCACTTCCACACAAAGCAATAAAAGATAGCTCCAGACCAGTTATTTTTCCAATTGCTACCTTTATGGAGCACTGCAGCTGAAAGCACACTGTGTTATCAGTGCCACCCTTATTTAAGCAACAAGTGGACTATATAATCAAGAATAAAATATTGTTAATTAGGAACAAATTGTTAACATTACTTGCCTTCATTTGATTCCCACCACTGAAATCAATTTTAGGTTTTATGAACTTGTTTGCATCTGAAAAATTATTGTCAGTTTTACAGTCCATTTTTAAAAATATCTAATTGGATCAGTCCCCCCAGTTCTCATTAGGCGAGTACACATAACAAAATAAATGTCAAAGTGTGCGAGGTGCTCCCTGTACAGCAAGTTCAAACTTGATCAAACTATTTGTGTTGAGTACTTCATGCAACAACACATTAAAAATCCCTTACTTATTTAATAATGAAGGACTGAATGCAATAAGGAAATGTTCAGCCAATTTTGGCAAGTGTAAGTCAAACTAATGTAAATTTTTCAAGGTTTTGCAAAAACTGAATAACCTACAACCCTTGTATTTTGAAATTTGTGGAACATGAATTTTCTGATCTTAGTTCTGTCTTAAACTTTGGTCTGTGATCCATCTATATGCAAACTCCCTTATCTTCCAGCTCTTCAAAATATATGTTGTGATAGCATCTCCATTCTTTCCTATCTATTGTAGTATTAAAAAATTTTATATTTATATTTATATTTTATATGCTGGAACTGCTTGTCTGTAAGCCAGCCTGAAAGCAATGTCCCTACACTTATGGCAGACAGAAAAAATTGCTATCAGCACAAGAGTCAATGTCAGTCATGCATAATTTTAAACCTTCATGAATAAGCACTGGAAGTCAATATTAGAACTGGAAGATATGTAATTTAATGAGAAAAGATGCTTTAAGCATCAAGTTATTTAGGTTTCTATGAGTTACTCTAAGGTAAAGCTTCTGTCTCTCTTCAACTGAAGATTATTTGAAGCTTAAAAGCTCCCTGGAATATTTTTAAAGAATTTAAAATCAAATATTATTAGAAGAATCTGTCAAAAATAATGGAAAAGACAGGGCAATTTCAAGAAGAGATTTTAAGAGGAAAAAATATTGTTTTGATTGATGATACTGTCTCTCCACTAGGAAAGAGACATTTCTACCACCCCAAACCAGTTTCTGGCCATTTTTATTTATTAAGTTATTAAAATAGTATAATTTATTAATAATAATTCAAATATTAATAGAAGAGAAACTTTGATAAATCCGTTCTGAGCAGCAAATGATTTTTTTTAAATAGTTACATAGTACTTACCCTCTTGTTTCATCTTCTTGCCCTTTTCCTCTTTGTATTTTAATCCACTGTTCCAACTGCAGCATTGAATTAGTTCTCTGCATAACTCGTTCAGACTCCATATGTGACTGAACTGCGTTGTGCTGAGCTCCATCTCCACTGTCTGCCAGGACAACACCAACAGCTTTACTCTCAGACCCATTTAAATGAACTGGTCTGAAGTGTCCAGCCTGAATTGTGGTTATGGGTAAAGTCCTGTATTCGGATCCCAGAGGATTTAGCTTCACACTGTTAATTTTTGTTAATGGTTTATCTTGCCCAACTTTCTGGAATCCATATTTTTCAGCTTCCAAAGCCTTCTTTTCCTCATTTTTGTTCACTTCTTTGTTTCTCTGGTTATTTTGTGCCTCTGGCTTAATTAGCACCCGGTGGTTAGAAATATTATTTGCCTCTCGAGGTGGTGTATTTTCGGTGGTTAACTTCTCTACTCTGGAAAGGAATATATAATAAGGTATATGATCAACAAAACACTAATTGAAAGTAGTAACAAAAACTGAAAAGCTAACATGTTTGTGTTTATTGGAGTTCTTTCAGTGAATCCCTGTCCAGGTATTTTACACAAATATCTTGGAGAGAAAAATCCAGGACCTATTTTCCACAATAATCAAGGAAAGGCTGGTTTTTTTTTTGTTTTGTTTTGTTTTTTGTTTGGTTGGTTTTTTGGGATTTTTTGTTGTTTGTTTTTTTTTTTTTCATTTTGGTTTTGTTTGTGGGTTGTTTTTATTATATATTGCTTTAGGAGTGGTAGGTGCATTTGTTTTGGTTTTTGGGTTTGGTTGATTGATTCTGGTTGGAAAGCATGCTTGTGGGTTTTTTTCTACGCTTCTCTATTTCTTTGCTATTTTAAATGAGTTTACAGCATGGGGTAAATTTTCTAAGCTAGCTTCACATTAGCCCCGTAGAAAAATAAGACACAAGAAGAAATAAAGTCTGAGTCTGAAAAAGTAGATGTTCAGTTTCTGGAGGGCTGGGCATTCAAACAGTAAAAATATTCAATGGCTCTCCAAGAGCTAAAGCTTCCAGATGTCAACAGCCTGAAATTCAGAAAATTGTTAAACCCAACTTTAAAAATGGTAGCAGATTTCATTGCTGACCAGCTTCTGATTCACAGTACTGGTAAATTTAACTTATAATGAGGTCCTTTAAAGAAAGCAAACAACTTTTCATGGTCACTGGAATCAATTAGGTTTCTCTAGTATGTTATCACTTTAGCTGGCATATATTTTGTGGAAAATAACTGTGGCTTCTCTAATTTTATGGGGGAAAATAGCTGCTGACTGAGGGAACTGTACCACAAAAATAATGATATTTTTAGAACAGTTACTACTTTATGGTACTTATACAAGTACTCAATATGTGAAGTTCTATTAGCTATCATCTTTACAAAATTTCAAAATGTCAAGAAGCAGCATCTTCTTCCGCAGTGGGGTATGAACTGAACATCCAGCTCAGATAGTGACATTTTTTTTTCCAGAAAACACAGAAACCATAAAAAGTTTTGATCACTATTTTTTGTTCTGGCTGAAAGAAGAGGGAGAAATATAATTCTTTAAGATTATACCTCTGTATAAAACCAAACCAAGAAAAAACCTTTATTTTAAGGTGATGTCAAATTACCTTTCATAAAAGTTTTGCATCTTTTTTGCAAATTTTTTATTAATTTGTATAACTTTTTCCAGTTCATGTGCCTAATCTGTGTCTAAAAAGGCCACCATATACACAATCGAGCAATTATGACCAAGTGTGCACAAGTATGACTGTGCCTCCATAAAATACTCTAATTCCCAGTAACTTCAATATATAGCTTTAACCATTTTTACTCTATCCCATCTTTTAATAAGAGGCTTAAATGCCTAACAAGTACACTTTGCCAGCAGATTTTTTTAAGCTGTGAATTTCAACCAGGCTAACAACTATTTGAGGCAGAACCCCAGCAATTAAATAAAGGAATGGAGACCTTAAGGTCCTTATAAAATATTACACACTGCTAATAATATCGGACATTAAATTTGAAATGCCCCTCCCATTACCACCCTACTCTCATTTTGAATTTTCCACTAGGTAAAAAGAATCAAGAAACTCCTGCCCTGACTAGAACATCATTTTAAAAGTATCAGCCAGAAACAAGACATTAACATCCTTTACATACTGTACATGAGTTAGAATGAAATGGTCTTGCACTTCTTATGTTAATAAAAGGTATGAATTTTGCCTCCCCAGGCCTCCTTCTGTCATAGCTGTCATGATCCCAATCTCTGGTTGATTTTTCATGTTATCCTCTAAAATTAACTTCATTGATATGAGTAGCTCAAAATAGTCCTTTTCTTTCAGTGATTCCTGAGCTGCCAATGTGAATGCATAAACATATGTCAAAGGTATCACAAAAGAAAACATTTATACCAATAATCTAACATGAACACCTCTTGGGCTATATGTGTCAGCATTATTTTTTAACACAGTGGTTTTTTTCTCATACATCAGTATGAAATTCAGAGGTTAGATACACCTGCTGTTTTCTGCCAGCACAAAGGAGAGGGTAGTATTTCTGCCAACAACAACTTTCAGAGAAAAAAAATCTCAATGCAGAACCAGTTTTTATGTACGCTTTTGTGGGGGAGGACATGTGGTGGAACAGCTATACCTACGTCATCGTTTCTTTAATTTCTAAATATCACCAAAGAAATGCTGTGGTAATCGATTTAAACTTGAGGTGCTCTGGTTTTGGTTTTATTTTTTCCCTCCCAAGACTTTAAACTGTTCCCAGGACCAACTATTTCTGCCTAGGTTCCTCCTCAGGAGTATGGAATAAAGCTGGATCACCTCCTGCCACCCACCTACCACAAACTAAAAGAATTCTCCCAACAGGGAAAGTGAATGAAAAACTCAATTTCATACAATTATCTAGTTAAGTAAGATGTGAAAATTAAGAGGCTTCAGACAGCCCTCAGGAGTTTACAAATAAAGGGTAAGGACTACCTTGCAAATAATCCTCAACACAGACCTTAATACATGCAACATGCCATAATAGTACCACCTTATATAGCACTTCACATCATTCTTTCTTAAGGGGCTTTACAGCAGAGAAGCAGTTGCCACTGACAGATGGAAAATCTGTGATGCAGAGGCAAAGTGACTTCTCACAAAACATTGATGAGCAAGATGGCAAAGTCAAGACTTGACACAGTGTTTGATTCACACAACCACAGCACTTTCCACTGTAGATCTTAAATCAAAAAAACCCCAAACAAACCAAAAGTCATGGAATTGTTTTTCCATGTGATTTCTATGCAGTATCACTTGTTACTATGGTTATGCACAGCAAAGCCAAGCATTTATATTTGACATTCTTTGCAATGGTGCAGAGGCTGAATGTCTGAGATGCAAATAGACTTCTGGGCTTTAACTTTGTGCATCAGACCAATCAACTAGGTCTGAGCAAGAGATTTCTTTCCACAGAGCAAAGGATCCAAATGGGAAAAATTTATCAGAAACTAATAGGTAAATCTAAAAAAATCAGAAATCCGTATTTATACTCGGTTCTCAAAGACATATTAAACAAGACTTACAGGGTATTTTGAGGATGGGAGAGGGAGAAGACAAAAGAGAATGATCATTGAACATATGCATTTCAGCATATACTGAATACAATTTATAGGTTTCTAAACCAAAACAGGAATAATATCAAATGAAAGAGTAACACAAGAAAAATACTGTTTCCTGGTGTTTTATATATACCATATTACATATAGTGTATATACCCCCTCCTCTTACACGTATAAGAGGAGGGGGTATATAATCAAGTATCAGACAGACACGAAAAGTGTTTTAACAGAGCCAGGCAGCAGCATTTGAAAAGAAAAAGCCATCTTTTCCAAACACAGTGATGTCAGTAAACCCCACTGTGGATGTCATTATGCTAACAAGTGCTTTTTTGGCAGCATAGCTTATGCTGTTCAGGGAGAGTAACTACACTAGGGGGAAAAAAAGACAAAGAACCACTCTTTTCTTAGGACATGCTGCACTATTCAGAAGAAACAAAGGCTCTGGCACACACAACTGACAGTGGATAGAAAAATGATGCTCTTTAACATGGGAGAGTAGAGATACCAGCATTTAGGGTAAAAATGGTAAGTCAGCATGATAGTGGATATTAGCATCTATAAACACAAGCGAGCAATACTCATAGATACTACTTAACTGTGGCCTGCATGGAATGAGTACATTTTGCTAATCCAGCGAGGTTGTTTGGGATCATATTGAGTGTCATAACCTTAACTAAACTTACTCATTAACTAATGTATTTGCATTTAATTATTTTGATAGGTCTTTGACTACATTATTAAACTTGAATTTACTATCTAGGTAACACTAAACCTACTATCTAGGTAACACTAAACCAAAAATGTTTAGAAAGGTGTAATTACCAAATAATGGGACCAAATAATACTTGTCCTTCCCTTCAGTTAATACATCAGAAAGGAGTTTTTCTGCTGCAACTACAGATCAGTTCTAAAAGAAATGGTCACATTTTCTGTTTCTAACCTCAGTCTCACTTCTATTTTACATAGCTAAGGATATGTGGAATGTAAGAATAATTTATGAAAAAGCAGGCAACTTCCCCCTCCCCCAACTTAATGTTTTACATATTTCTTCCATCTTTTTTTCTCTCTAAGCAACTCACACCCTCAATAAAATAAAGATAGAGCTCTGAAATTATTTAAAGCTGAAACATTCCATTTAACAGACCATTGGGTTTGGATTTTCACAGTATCATAAGCAGTAAAGTACCTTGACTTCTAAATTTAAAGAACTATACTGTAAAAACTGACTTACTGGGCAATTTATATTTACAAGCACTTAAGTGTGGCTCAACAGCAGTTTACATAAATACTTAAAGAAGTTCTTGATAAATCTAGCTATTATATTTTAACTACCTAGTCAGTTTGAAAACTGCATTCAATGTTAGAACCTCTAGAAAAAACAGAATTGAGAAGGAAAGGCACTGGCTGAATTTGATTGTACCAAAAGAATTTATGCTTAGAGCTAAGTGCACATCTAACTTTAGGTTACTTAGATATTAGATAATACAATACTTAATACATAACAGATTTTTACAGGGAAGAAGCAGTATTTCTTCTGGATAAGATCATATCCTGCTACATGGTTCTTTTTAAGAACTGGTTTGATAGCCAGAAGATGGATTCTTCAGAAAACAGATGTCTGAGGGATTTTTTTTTTCCAGGCTAATAGACATGAAAGTCCTCACTGGTCTTGAAACATATTTTCTCTCAATTATTGCAAGACTAATAACAAACTTTTGAAAGAGGTCACGTCTCATGTTCCGCTCTAGGGTTTCTTGTCTGAATTAAAACAACAAGATAGTGTTACACCATTCGCCTTTCCTTTTGCTTTTCTGACACTTGTTCTGGTTGTTGATAAGCTTGTTCTGCCTGTGATAGGCAGAAAACTACTGATTTTGCTGCTGAATGCTTTTCTGATAGTTTCATGTGCTACACTGATTCCCCAAGGAGTAAGATAAGCACCCAAAGCAGTGTCAGGCAGATTGCAGGAACACTTACAGCAGGACAAAAGGCTCAGATAAGCTCAGTTATATTGGGAATCCCCACCATTTGCCTACACACTGCCAAACACTTAGGACAGGCAGACAAAGGTGTTGAAAACAGGCACTGTGGCTGAAAGATGGGAGTAGGGAGCTCATGGCCAAGTGTTCTGGGAAGCTTCAGTGCAGTCACAGCAGCCACAGCCCTCAGCCTAGGAGGGATGAGGCTTCCAAAGGACAAGCTCACTGCTAGGTTCTAAGGCAGCAAACATGACTCTGCAGCTTTGTCACTACAAAGTGCACAAAGGACTGGATATTTACCTTAACGTTTTGTATCACTTCTTATGTCACAAGTAATAATGTAACATCTGACTTTATAAATAAGTTTACTAAATATCTTTCACAGAGCCCTGACTATAGTGGGAGAGACCATGAGGACTCCACTTTTTTAAGTGGTGTCCTCATCTCTGTCAGATGGAGATACAGTTTTTCACATTAATCTTTTTCTACTACAAAGATGTCCTCTTCAAACACTCAATCTTCACAGTATTGCAAATACCAAACAAAGGTCATTTCACTGGTTCAAAGAGATTCAGAATGGCCCACTTCAGTATTATTATTTATTGAAGTACAGTGGGCCTGATTTTGTTCAATCATCTCTCCATCTGTAACCTGCCACAGTTAACTGCAATGCACTTACAATGTGAACCAAACTGATTTTTCAGGTTAAGTTTATTTTTCACTACACTAAACAAGATATTTTATTTTGTCAAGGTTATGTTTTTCTTTTAAGTAATACCTCCTAAAAGCTCTGAAAAGAAAGTAAAAGGTGAGAATGCTAGTGAGTATCTGCTTGCTTATGATCTGTATCACTGCTCATCCCTTCCCCATATCATCTACTGTTCCCAAAACATGAGGAGGGTTACAAGAGACAAGGAACATAACATCTTCATATATAATAGGAAATCACACATGATCAGATCAGATTTCACTGTGGTAATGTGACTTACTACTCTTCCTTTCTGTAAGCCAAAATCTTTTATTTTCAGCAATTTTTTTGAGAAACAAGCATGCCAGCTGGGAGATTGATTTACATCTTTTTTTTTTTTTTTCCCCATAAGACAGACAACGATATATTCTTCTACTGAGCTGTTTTATTATGGTGTCAAGTGCAAAGAATGAAATACTACATATGCTACCTATATTTTTAAAGGATCTTAGAGATGAAAGCTAAGATTTCAACCTTTCATTCAAGATTACTGAATAAACAGTTGCATAGGTATAAATTTAAAAGTGCACCTAGCTTACAGTTATACTTCTGAGTGTCCCATATATTTGGGTAAGTAAAAGTTTCACTATGTTCGACTGAGAAGGTCACAAAACATTAAAACATGTAAGACTGTTTAGAAAGTATCTTATCATTCTGCATTCCATTTCCATTTTGTGCTTCTGTCAGCACCACACTGAACACAGGATATAAAAGTAGCAGGAACAAGTTAACAGGAATGACTTGCACTAGTGATGCAAAATCAGAATCAGAATGTCTGCTTTGTAAAATCAGAATGTCTGCACAAGTTCTATGTGCTCCATCTTCAAAAACTGTGCCTTTTTCCTTCTTTGATACATGTGTCTGTGTAACTTTTTAATTATTTTTTTTTTAAACTTAAAATTGCTGCCACACAGTGTAGCAGGAACTAAGAGTGCAGAAGCAGATCAAATGACAGCAGCCATCAGCAGTAAATTCTGTGTCATCAATAATGAGGAAGTTTTCAGTCTTCTATTGATGGGGTTTCCATTATAGATGACATAGAGATGGCCCAAAGGACAACATTTAGGGAGAAAATGATTCTTACTAGACAGACAGTAGCAGACAATATTCAGCTTCTGAGAACACAAGACTTCCAGTGATAACTTGGTTTTCAATGTCAATATAAGGATACGTAAAGCATACAGCTTCAGAACAGGTAAGTATAAAATTGAATTTTATATGATTAATGATGAACAAGAATGTCTCCCACAGGTTACCCATATGTGCAACTGTTTAAATTCATCCAGAAACTACGGTTGCGAATTTGAGACTTAGGACAAGTTTAAGCCCAAGGCTACCAGCAGTTGAGCTGCTCAGTCAGGAGGGCAGGGGAAGTCAAACCTGCCTGCACACAGGACTTGCCACTGTCCTTCTTTTGATGACACTGCCTAAAGAAGCTCATCAGGTTTTGGCCCTTTAGCTCCTTACTCCAAAGGCATCCATATTCAGAACAGAACTTTGGATATTTTTCTCTACTTCAAAATTTTATCCAACATTGTTAAATTCAAAGGGCTTTTCAATATAAGGAGAAAATATTTTAGCAAACTTGCATTCTATTTAAAGGTGTACCCTTTCCTTTAAATAAATCTAAGCTTGAGAAGGAAATACACTGTGCCACTGTTTTGAAAATCCACATTACCTTTTCACAGGCTCTGTCTGCACAAGTGCTGCATCTGTCATGGCTTTCATCCACAACTCCATTTCCTTCCCTGTATCTGTGCAGAAATAATAGGTCCTCATGTTTGGATGAGCTGCCTGATTGGAAATGACATGGTCATTGCAATAAAAATAAGAGTCTGTAAAAGAAAAGAGACAAATAATGTTACTTTATACTCGCTTTAATGTCTTAAATCAGAATTCTGCAAATAATTTTTATCAGAAAAATATCAAAAGGAATACTTCACTGTTTCTTTGTCAGTGCATTCAAATTTTCAAAACAATTGCCTGTAATTCTCAATTATAGCTGCTTCATCATAAGACAGTCAATAAAAAGCCCTTCAATTACTTCAATCTACTAAAAACTCTCTCAACTATCCATGAATGTAAATTAATATAATTATTATAGATTTTGCCATAGATTTTTGCAGTCTGAATGATACAGTAAGTTTTAATGTGTACTTACCACTGCACATAAACGATGTGTAGCTTAGGAGGCCAAAAGAAGAGCCAAAAGGAGCTCATAAAAAGAAAACACAAAAAAATTAAGAGAAAATATTTAGTAGTAATATATATCATGTTTAAAGTGGTTATCTGCAAAACACTCCTTATTCCTGTAATATTGTGAATTAAGTGATCATAAAACTTTATTTTTATTTATATGTAAAGTTATCTAAATAACGGAAGAGATTTTAAGACCCATGAACTAAAAATAAAACACTACTAATAAGTGGTATTTTCTCCTAGTAAATCTGTCTTTATTTAGACCAGGATAAACATCTGAAGCCTCTACTACTGTACTATGCAAAATATCAGTCTCAGGTGCTGATAACTCTGTAAAATGAGTTCTGATCACTGGGCTATTGAGCTCCAAGACACAAAATTAAACTGAAAAATTAATTCCCTTACCTTAAAGGCGTATTTGCGGTTAATATGGTCCTCAGGAGTAAGCACAGATATCTGAAAACTAGGTAGAAGTATGCTACCTAGTATTCCTTCTTCTTTCTCATCTGTGAGAGAAACAAAAGTGTTTTGACACTTAATACTTGCATTCAGATCCATCAGTGAACCTGTACTTAAAAATAGACATGACCAATAACAGTGTTTACTTTGGAAGAAAATGCACTGGAGAAACAGAAAGCCAGGCAGACTTCTTTGTTACCAAGGTGTCTGCAAACATTCTTAGAAGCCTGAAGTTCACAAGAAAAATTGTGCAGCCTCTCTCTGCCAATTCATGCCCCAGGATGTGTATCACCCCAGAGTGCACCCCAAAAACCTGCTAAGCTGTGAAATACAGGCCAGCTGAAAACGGCCACCTTTGACTTTTTGCCAAGGTGGAGAAGTATAAAACCCCTCCCAAGTGTACTAATTCTGTAAAAGTTCAGGGCTACCTTTTGGAATCTGCAGACACCTCCAGAAATAGCTTCACAGAGAGTTTCAGGGGATCACTGCTTACCTGAACATGATTTCAAAACTGAAAAGCAGATGGAAGTCAAGCCTCTTAATTCAGTGACAAGAATTTTCAGTGCCTGCTAATTTTTTACTGCCTGCTCAGTAAAAATTGCAAATAACCTATGAAAGCAGAATTTAAAAATACTGCTTATGACTGTTGACCTTTCAGAAAATAAATGTGCACGTTCTTCTTCTGGTATGAGGCATATCAAGCAATGAGTTTTTGTAATTCCCATGAAGACTTTACACTCCATTTTGTACCTTCACTTCTATTTGTAAGAATGCATATGTTTGAAATAATATGTACAAAACAAACTCTCCTCCAAAAATCCACTCTTGTTTTACATGAGATTTTAGAATAATGTATTACTACCGTAAATATAAATGACATTTTAATTTGAAATCACAACCAACTCTTAAATCCAATTATACTTTAATAAAAGAAAATTGGATGCAATCTACAAAGTCAATCTTAATTGTATTTCACATACAGAATTTTCTATTTACCACCAGTATCTTAAGAAGCTTTTCCCTATAACAATTCTCTTAGTTGAAAATACTGCCTACAACAAATGACTACGTATCTATGAAATTAAGATGAAAACATAGACATATGATGGGTTTTCCTTTATTTTGACTTGTTTTGGGAAAAAATTCCCTTCTTCTAGATTATACTTTGACTTATAAGAGAGTAAGTCACACCCACTAGTGTCATACAAAAGCACCAAGCATTTTTGTTCCAATGAACACCTGCATGTATGGGGGGCTCTGGTCTTTGTTAAAGACATACTGCCACATTCCATTTCCAGATTTTAAAAATCTGTGTCCCATCAGACTAGCTTTTATCTACACATTACACTGCTCCATAGCTGTCTTTACTTGTATGTTGTGTCTGAATAATACAAGAGAAAAATAGCAGATGCTCTGTCCAGCTCTAAGATATTATCTTTGTTACAATAATAAGTTTGCAATACCAAAGTGGGAAGTCTTTTTTCCCTCCATGAAACAGAGAATTCTCTAAACTCTGAAAAGATACAGTGCAATCACATAATTGGAATTTAGATATCAGTTGCTACCATTGTAACATGATTGTAAAAGTTCGAGTATGATTTATTAACAAAAAAACCTCAAAACCCAACAAGCACAGTCCCATAATCAGAAACACTGTTTGCAACCTAGGGGTAAGTTCATGGCTATTCCCTTTCAATTTATTTAGTATCTAAGAGAGAATTAAAGAAGACATAAAAGCACAGGGTCTTGAGTGAAAGTTTTTTATACTTTAGTAGGCATTTCTAATACAGTTATGACTATCATTATACATGTTTAACTAGTTTATCAGCTTTGACTGCTTTCTAGTAAGTAAATGATAGCCAAAAGCTAAGTTTAACATCTAAACAATTTAGACTATTCTGCTTGTATTTAAGCTTTTTTGGCACACATGTAGAAATGAAAAAGATTATAGAGATGTTTGGATTTGTTTCAGCTGTTGTGGGTTTTGTTTATATCTTTTGTGGTTTAATTTGAGCTAATTCATGTGCAGATAAATCAATTTATTCTGTTCTTAAGGCAGCTACAAAGCAGCACTTTCTTTAGAACCCTTGGAAGAGAGAGCCTGAGGACTTTTTTAAAATAAGAAAACCCTGTAAGAAAGCACAGAGTATATAATGACCACTTAAATGCAGTATAATTGTATCACAATCAATGTCTCCATGACTGAAATTATAGCCGAATTTTGACTCAGCAGTAGTTTTATCCAGCTACATATACTTCCTAGGGTAAAGAAACAAAGCCTAATGACTGTATTTCAGTAATTTAGAATATGTTAACTAAAACAGTTACAAAGGTTTTTTTTTTCATGACCTGTGATTAATATAGAACCATGCTTTAAGAGTACAACATGTTAAATTCATCAGTCACTGCTTTCAGCCACCAGCACTTAGACCAATTCCAAAGTTTCTTCCTAAACTGAAACACTTTCTTACCCTTCACTAAGCTGTAGATGGCCTTAGCTGATCATTTTCCTCAATTCTGTCATGCTTTACAATTTTCTTTGCTACTAGCCTCCTTTATACTATTATTGTTGCTCATATTCCCTTTGTTTATCCCCTCAGGAGCACTACAGTTAATAATCTGTAATGGTGAAGGAATCAGTTTTTTAATATATATATATGAGACCAGAATTATAAGCAGCCAATAGTCCCATGTCTATGTCTGATGTAGCTACGTAAAGGTACTAACAGATTTCTTTGTTCCAAGTACAGCACAGACTTCTACTCATATAGAATTGGACAATATTTCAGTTTATAATTATTCATAAACACCGATTAGATTCCCAAAAGACTTCAGATAGAAATTATATTCTCTTTATCATTCCAAAGCCAGAGCTGCAGCTGCCCTGCACTATCCCTTTCCTACTGCCATTTCAGTTACTTCCTTTGGATGAAAAACCAGATTTAACCTGGTGTATTTAGCTCCTAACAATAGAATCAGAGAGACAACGGCAACAGAGAATTTGATAAAAGAGGGGGCTGTCAATGGGTTTGCCCTTTGAATGTACCTGACAGGCAGGAAGCAATTATGTCAAACCAGTAATTAAAGAAGGAAGGGAAAAAAGACAAAGAAGAAAAACAGAAAGTACAAGGCCTGGATATTGACAGCTATGCAACTGTTTTATTGATTAAGTTAAGTAGCATTTGCATTTGTCTCACATATGAGTGGTGTCAAAATTTATATGTTTCCAGCAAAATTAGGAAACTATGCTCTCCTGCGTGGAACTTACCTCTGTAATAGAAGAGACAGAGGTCTGAGAGCACAAACCATCGTTTCTTCCACAACTTCATTCCAGTACTATCCTGTATTAACCAAAGTGATCAAGTGAGAACATTCAGACTGTTAATAGTTATAGTTCAGGAAGTAAACCAACATAACTGTGGTGGTGTGCTAGTAGTTCATTTTTCTTGGCTAAGATATTAATAATATCTTTGACTTCTCATCATAGAACTGCAAACCAAGATCATAGCCCAGGAAGCCTGAAGTTAAGATGAGACAAGAATAAATTAAATCAGAGCCCACTATTTTTTGCATGCTAGAGACTACAACCTACAGTTAAGTGAAAAATGTATAATTTTTTTAAAAGAGGAAATGAGTACTTGGGATATGTTCTCTTTTGTTTTCTGAGGACACTCTCTGCTGAACTTCATTTTCTACTACTACTTTTATCTAAAGAAAAATTCTTTTGCAAATAAAGTTTATTCCTAAAGCAATTTCATCTCTTTTTATGTTTATAACAAATTTAGACTGCACAGCTCAGAAGACTGCCACCACTACTGCAGTGTAAAGAAGTCAAAGCATTGAACACCCTAGTAGAATCAGATTTAATAAATATGTTAATCTGTTCCAAGAAGAAAGGTATGTGTGAATTAACAATACTCTTGCAGTAAATAGCTTTTGTGACAAGCTAGAAGAGGGATTCTATAATGAAAATTGTTTGGTGCGTTTGGTTTTGGAATTGTACTTTTGTTTTGTTTTTTCTGTGATTTTTTTTTTTTTTGAGAAAAAATCAGCATCATTTTTAGCTTCACATTTCAAGCTCTGCTCTTTTTGTAATGGTGGAATGGGCTGAGGGAGGGAGAAGAAAGGATAGAGCAAGCTTTAGCTAAAAATATTATTCAGAAAAAGTAAAAAAATCCTCTGCCACATTTTCATAAATAGAGTAACTAAACACTTTATAGCACCTTGCTCCTAAGGATCCCAAAGGGGTTTAAAAACCACGAATGAAGTCTGGAAGAGCAGACCGTCTGTAGAAGTCAGCTCTTACTCCACAGCTGGAAAAGCAGACAGGAGGAGGGCAGGCTGTCTTCCTCACCTCACCGATAAGGTCACTGATTCAGTAAAGAACTAAGATGCCAAATACCTGGCTAAAAGGACACTGGCCATAAAAAAATCAACCCTATCATTTGAAAATACCCAGTATGTGGGACATAACAGTCTATTGCAGTAGATACAGTAAATGACAGTGCAGATTCAAAACTTCATATACACATTTGCCTCATCTGAGCTTAAATGACAAATTCTTACAGGGTTCTTGGAGGACTTATACAATATATTCCTAATATGGCCTAATCAGGGTTTTTTTTAATTAAAAATTACTCTGATTTCCTTCAGAACAAGACAGTGCAAGTTTTTTGGTAATGGAGAATAGCAAATCAACAGTAGGCCAGGTTCACTGTCACTAAATACTAAAGAGTACAGACTAAGAGTATAGATTAGTTTACAATCAACAAGAAAAGCTAAAATTGTCTTTAATAAAACAGATATTCTTCTCACTTTTCATATGCAAAAAAATTTATTTTTTTAATTAAAAAAATAAAATAAATGATACAGCCTAACAAAAGAAATGTCAGCATTAAAAAGAATTAACCCAGTGTGTTTAAATCCTTTTCTTATCATCTCAACATGTGATAAATTAATTCAGCTATTTACTAAAACATCTAACTAGATTTTTTAAGCCCTTTGGGTATTTTAGTGAAAAATTTCTTTATCAGTTCTCTGTAGTAGACTGATGCCCATACTCATTTTTATCAGAATGTTTCAACAGTAAGTAGCTAATCAATTAAAATATCAAGTGTAAGTTCCCTGCAGTCCTTCATTCTGATATTGCTATCATTGCATTTTATGCAAACAATCATCTGTTGCACATTATACACATCACAAAAAAAAAAAAAAAAAAGGGAAGGAGTGAAGATGGGAAAAGTACCTGCTTGTAGAGCCAGCCACGTCTGACAACAGGCGCATTAGGATTTCTCTTTATTGAGTTTGATCTCTTTCCAAAATTATGAACCTTCTTTGAAGATCGTGAGGTCTAAATTGAATTGAACAGTTTAAAGAAAACATGACATCAATATCTGTTGAAAAATTGTAACACATTTTCTTTTCTTTAAGATGTTCTTATACATGTTCCTCTGGGGTATTGCAGAATACAAACTGTATTACTCTTTCAGATAAATAATTACTATGCTGATCATGCTGGATTCAGCATTGTTTTCCTTTTCCTCTGCATAAAATTTAAAGACAACTCTGAAGACAACTATATCTGGTCTTCTTATAAGGGTAGGCAGAAAGCCTACCAAGCTGTAGAAAGAGAAGTAAAACTAGCAGAACTAATATTATTTATGAAAAATTACATCACCAGGGTAAGAAAATCTACTCTTTCATGCTTCAAACATTGGAATAATTTCAACAAGATTTAACTTGCCCTTTCCTAATAGGTACTACATTTTAAAAAGTCTTTCTTCCCTCTCAAGAATACTGCAGACTGTGAGCCCTTGGCTGGTTTGAAAATTCATTATTTTGCACTAAGACCTGGTTTGAAACTTGCCCTGAAACTCCACTGCTTGTATCTGCTGTTCCTTATACCTTTTATGACCTTACAGCTATGCATTGATAACAGATGGTTAAGAGAAGTAGGACAAATAGCCCATTTTAGATTTTATCCTTCTTCTACTTGAGTAACCAAAAGAAATTGGAAAAGGGATAAAGAAACGTGCAGTGTTTTTCCAATTCACACTTTATTCTTTTCAGCCTATGCTTAGAAAGTTTGTTCTGCAACTAAATGAGCTGAACATCAACTCATGTTTTAAATTCTGTAAGAATTGGTGCCTCAGAGCCCATGTGATGTGATAAAGCAAAGTATCCCACTCTGCAAAAGAAGTGAAATCCAAGTAAAATTTTTTAAGCTGTGTTCGTGGCTCTGCTCCAAATCCACCATTTGAACTGAGACAATATAACACTGTGCTTCAGCTCTCCCACCTCTACAACTGAGACTAATCATAAGGCTATGCAAAGTTCCTAGAGGAGGAAGGCTAAAGATTAAGGTTTCTTTGCAAATTAAGGCATGAGGTTTCTCTAAGGAAGTTCTCTTAAACACACATCACAAAACTGTGTTGGGTTTTATATGTGCTTCAGAGAGAACTCTACAGTCAATTAAACATAAACTGAAAACTGCAATTTAAAATTATGAGCAGCATTTGTCAGTGAGGCCATTAACTGAAGAATACAACATAGCTTAGGCAAAAAGGAATACTCTTACAAAAAACTGTTTGCCTGAAGTCTAAACCACAATGAACAAGATCATTTTTTATTTTCGTTTTGAAAGCATCAGGAGGGAATATAAAGACAATCAGAGCACTTTTAATTCCCCTTGGAGATACAGAAATGTGACTCAACTCCACTTGGAAAGCAAGACAGAGTAAGCAATTGAGAAATCTAATTAAAAACAAAAGTAAAAACCTTTCATATTTTTATCTGAAAAACCCTAATGATGAAAAACGCAAAAAAGTCTGTCAGAAACTAAGAGGATTATGACTTGTAACAAAGGAGAACCTAGAGAACCTGTAACAATCCAGAGCACAAAATACAGTTCACTGACTCTGTCTCAGTTTACCCGAGATACAGTATGGCTACTATATTGGCATATGACACAAGAGCTGTGCCAAGATTTGATCAGCAGTAATTTATAACATTCATACCTACTCTAACATTAGGTATTCAAAGTCCAAAACCTTGATTGTTCCAGACTTCCTGTGCTTGTAAAAAGGCTTAATGCATTAAGGATGTATCTGAAAACCCAGCCAATCCCAAGTACCACTAATGCCAAGTCTAGTAACAAAATCAGATAATTTAGATAGGTAGCCCTTAGGCAGATCTGATAATTAACCATATTGACTCCAATTTCACTGAGCTCACAGCAGACTTTTAATGGGTTACGTCTGACCAAATGTGAAAAAACCTTTTTAATTAAATACAGTATCACAACTACTTTCTAATTTTAGTTAGTACAGAGAACACCTTAATGACTTGTGATTATTTTACCACACACTGAATAACTGCTCACAACAAATTCTGAGCCTCAAGCCGATGAGTATTTTAGAATACTAAAATATTGCAGGTGTACATACAAACTAATTTTGAGTTCTCAAACTTTTAGCTCAATTCCACCTCTTGTTATTGTCTGGGATCTTGTGCCATCTCATGTTCTCTTGCACAGACATCTTATATATCTCAAGTTGGGGAAACAGAATAAGAATTAAAATAAGAATTAAAAGGTTCAACTACTTCTTGCCCCACAACACTAAAAATATAAGATGTATTGCACAGCTCCAGCTTCTGGAGAAGGCAAAGAGGAAAGAAGGCTAGTGAAAAGTCCAACAATTAACCACTTGCTAGAAGGTGTAGAAGGTAAGAGCACTAGCAAATGTATAGTTAGATCTGATATTATCTGGCCTGTTCTGACGAATGGTCCCAGCAACTGTTATACCTACAAAACCAAAATCTACAGGAGGGACCCTGTCTAGTCCCAGTACTGAGAAAAAAAGCACTATTTCCCAAACCCAAAGAAAACAAACACTGGCAGGATTTTCAACTCTGGGCAACAGAACAATCAGTATCTGGGGCTGCCCACTTTGTGACTGCAAGCTGCTCCTCCCTATGTTTAGCTGGTAGAGCTCACAGCATTCACGTGAGGCTTCTTCCCCAATTTCAAAACTAGCACAAAAGTAATTAACCCTAAATTTACTGAATCTATATTTGAAAAACATGGGTTGAAAACCTTGCTGATAAGGAAATTTTTTTGCATGTGAGCTCAAAGAATGAAAATCTACATCTTTGTTACTTTCAACTTCTGTTTAAAAATATTTCCAGTCTTCAAGCCTTACATTATGTTCCAAACCACAAACCAACATTATGCTGCCTCCTGGATTCTATAGGCAATTTCAGTGCCTTTTAATGTTGCAGCTTTCCATGAGCATTTTTGCTGAGACTGTCCAGGAAGCTGCTCTCAAAGCAAATCTCCCCGTCACTCATTCTTATTGTGCTTTGGTTTGCACAGTAAAGCAAACTGGGTTTATTTTAGATAGTGAGCTTAAATGTAAGATGGCCAAGCACTACTGGGCTACTCTGAATACAAATCCTGAAAACACAGTACAGGCGCTCAGCCCTGAACACAAACACTCCTTGCATATTACTCCTGTTCACTATCCTATTTGTTAATTTATATCATGACTTACTGCAATATTTCTAGCTAACCTGGCTCCTGAGAAGACATGTATGGCTACTCCTGAACTAGCCACTTAAAGCTGGACTAGCTTAAGCACTGTATGAAATACCTCTAAACAAACTGATCAATATTTATAAGCGATGAGATACAATCTAGCTGTAATGGAAACATGAGGAACTCTGCAGCAGCTGTCCTGGGCTAACACTCCATTCCACTTTCTGTGACAAAATTGTTAGTCTTGTTCTGCTGACAATCAGGACAGCAATCAGGAGGAACAGGGAAGATGAACTGTGGAGGGTGACTGGGTAGTATGCCTGACTTTCCACCTTAAAAAGCTGATTCCTTGCATTTCAGGACATGTATTTGTCTAAATAGTGACAGTGGGGGAAAAAAGGTAAAAAGAAGACAATTACAAGACTAACTTCTCAACTTTTTTTAAAAAAAGACAAAAATCTGTATCTCTGTAGTAACTGCAAGCCTACATAGATCTTTTTCACAGTCAGAAGTCTGTGCTAGTGGCTTCAAGTTTAGAAATACCCTTCAAGCTAATAGGGAAGAAGCATCACTTAACAGGGCTGTAGTGTGTCATTAGGCCAGCTTCATGAATATCATGGGAAAGGAGGAGTAAAAATAAGACTTTTACTGGAGAGAGACTGATTTTGCTTCAACTCATATTACCCTCTAGACAGCAGTTGCATTAGACTCCACTGAGTCTTGGTGCCACAGCTTCTCAGAGTTCCATGTCTGTTCAGAATCAATTAATAATAATGAAAGTGAGAACTTATTTTTATACCCCTCAACTGTCTGAAACTTCAGTTATACCACCAACTTCTCTTCCATCTTCCAATACCAGGTGTGTTTGTGAGTTATCTCTGAAAACAGAAATATTTAAAAAAATAGGTGTGGCATAACTTCTGGTCTGTAATTTACTTGGCAATATTTTACTCCTATTTTATTGTGCTGCAGTATACTGAACTTCTACATATCATACGCAAAGGTTGATAAGAGAGCTGAGAATATCAGGTTCTGCCATTGGGAGACGGGAACAAAAACAGAGGAAAATCAGTTGCTGTATTCAGGTACAGCCAGTGAATGATTTCTATACAGTATCTTTAAAACCAATTCAACTCATTAGCCTTAAATACCCACCATAATATGCTGACTAATATTAGCTATGGCTTTACTTTGCAAATATTCATCTCCTGAAAACAGAACTCTTGAAAGTAATTTAAGAGTTGCAGAAATTTAGACCAATTTACATTTCAAAACTGTCACAGTAATCATATTAAGACTTTAAGTGCATTTAAATAACTAGAACAGAGAGAAGAAATGAAAAGTAGAACAAAAGTCTATTTTCTGAAAATATAGTAATTTCCTCAGGAAACGAAAGTGCCATCCATCAATGAAAGTAAGAAAATGACAATAACTAGGCCATAACAATCTCAATTTTCTTTCTAGAACACCATGAAACAAACATGCTAAAGAGACTTTTTTATCTTTTGGAAGAAGAGTGCACAATATACGTTTGCAAAGCCTGTGCTCTTAAATTTTATTTACTTTCCTACATTTAGCCCAAGAGCGCTTCCTAGTTAGTTCTGATGAATTTTCTATTGCAATCTATGTCACCATTACAACTCTAAAGCCAAGTTAACTTAAAATGTCTTGCTTGCCTGTCTGTTTTAGGGCTTATCTGAGTTTGTGTTTGTTTTCCGTGTTGTTTAGGGTCTTCCAGGTGGTTTTGCTTTATACTGGCTTTCCTGCATGGACTTATACATGATCAGATGAAAGTTGAGATGGATTTTGTTACTGTTTTTAATTTATCTGTGACTGGGTTGTTTTTGTTTGTTTGTTTTTTCCAGAAACGCTAATTGATTAAAGCACTTTTCTCATTAAATAATAGTTTTCTAAAGTAGGTCAGGAATTCTGTGTGTTTGAAGTGACATGTAAACCACCAAGAAATCAGGTTTCTAAATGCTCTTACAGAAACTTCACTATGTTTACTGCACCACGTGGAAAACAAATTATTTCAATCCAAGTTTCTGAAATTAAGGAATTTGCTTAGTTAAAACACATTCCACAGGTTAATTTCCCCTTTCAGGCTGGATTAATCTGCTGAAAAGCACTTGTCAGGATTGAAGTTTTCAATGATTAGCAAAAGCACAGGGATTTTTTATTTTTTTTTTGTTTAAATGCTAACTACTAGGTAAAAAAGATTACAGATCTCTTGTCTGTCATCACTGATCACAGGTGTTACCTTGGTATCCCAGCAAAATTAAGGAAATTCTTAATTTTGTAACAAGTGAGTACTCCTTTTATGAAAGTTGTCTGAAATGGAAAAACTGCATGCCATAGCTTTATCAGATTTATCCAATTAACTTAAAGTACATACAAATGAATCCATCACCTCAATAAACATCTGGGCATTTACCTTAACCTTGTGAGAAGCTAGGTAAATGGAGAAATTGGGACAAATTCTGGTGGTGTAGGAATCTCCAGGAAGTTTTTTGAAGGAAACCAGGACTTTGACTTCTGATTCAATGACAGCAAATGATGTTATCTGCCCTTTAATTTTAGTACAGGGTCATATTCTATCTCTCTTGTAACTACTTCTTATACACAAGGACAATGCTCTATTTTACTTGAGGAAGCCTAGTCACTTTTTTGCATATAGAGCAATTTCCATAACAATGCTTACCCAGATGTCTCATCAGTCACCCAAGAATTTGCTCCTTCACACTGATTAGAAAGGTCAGATTCTGTAAACAATTTAAGTATGTGCAAGTCATAAGATCTGAGATACCTGATTGATAAAAAATACAGCTGCAATAATGATTTGTGTCAGACACCTCAGCTTCCAAATTAAACAAGAGCTAAATGCCCTGAACCATTCATAGGCTTTCTCTTTTTGCACTGTCAAGCATCTTGTGGCACAACAAATTGATTTGAATTTTAATTTAATTTGGATATAAAGACTTACTCTGCCCACAGGGCTCATTGGATGAGCGGCATAATCTGATGTGAGATTATAGTTAGCTGCTTCACATATCATGCTTACTGGTCGCTCCTTCTTTTCTTCAGATGTCATTGCTGCAGCAGTCCTGAAAACAGAATATGTAATAGCACTAGAACATGCTGTGTGTGCCAACTGCTATTATAAAGCACCCCTAGATGTAGCCTGTGTCCTACAGTTCCAATTTGAAAGCAATTCACACTTCACTGAAAAGTTACTTGCACTGTGGTCTCTACTTAAATTGATTATAGATTACTTTTTTTCTTTTAAAATAAGATTTCTCCATTAGCATCAGGTGTTGGAGGGACAGAAAAGGACAGGTATGAACATGAGATGGAAACAGGAAGAAATGGTCTCCAGAGCCCCCATACAGCTTTATCTCACTTCAGTGAGAACATGCATGTTTGTGAAGTTTCACATATTGCGGTTTGCATGGTTTTAAATCCAGCCACTGTATATCATGTTGTAGCAATGGTGGCAAATAGGACACTCAATACCTAACCACATATAAAGTCTTGAGGTCAGGGATGTCTTCCATGTATACATTCTCATATTGTTGTCACCTACAAAACTAATGTACAGATACCAAAATCCAAGTTATCCAATGATTCAGAAAGTGACTCAATTGGCAAAGAAAAGGAACAATTGAGAAGAAACTATGAGGCAAAACATGACAGATTAAAGATGTGATTTCCTAAGTGATTTTAAATTTATTCTGCATTATCATATAATATTCAGGTTGTTTGCTAACACTACAAAATAGTTAAAGTGATGAAAAAATTTCACACAGTGCATAAATACGGTGCACTTCTATAATATAACTAATCTGGGCCATTTTTTTCTCTCAAAAATTAGTATTAAATATTTAATATTACATTCAAATATAGTAATCAAGCCAAACTTTATATATCCTGACTTGCAAAAAAAAAAAATAATTGCAATTTGTAATCACTAAATGTTACTTCAATACTAACAATTTTAAACCATGCATTCTATAGATTGAAACAGATGCCACTTACTGTTCATTCACAACAAAAATACAGTTGTCTTGTGATGGCTGTCCTGTTACTGGATGTTTGCAGGTTACTTTTCGTTCATTATGACTGGAATAGAGAGATGGAGAATTATTAGACAGCAGTTTTCTGATTTTCCAACTGAGGTATATAAATGCAGTGCAATGACTATATCAGCTCAGTGAAAACCATTATAAATATTTCATTATATCATGTAACAATGCATCTGTATACACAAATGCATATATAGATACATATAAATGAATAAAATATTGTAAGCATTGGAAGTATTATATTGTATTAAAGCATCTGCACTAATACTCTGTGAAGAGAGGGAAAACATTAGTACTGGCTTGGTAAGGGCTTTGATTTAAAAAACCAGAACTGTAAGACTATTATTATTTCAGATACAATTACTGATAATTCTCTGAGTCTTTATATATTCATAAATAGGATTTCAACTAGACAAGGACAATTTAAATACAAGACATAAGCAACTCCTCTTTAGGGATAAAATACCACTACCATAAAACCAAACGTCCAGGAGCTTAGAACACGAAGTTACTACTTTAAAATTCCAATATATAAAACTCTAATACAGATATATATTCAGTGATTAGAAGATGAGTGATGCGTCCCAATCACAGCCCTACTTTTGCTGGTGACTTTTTAATTCAGAGTGCTAGTCCCCTGCAGCGATCTTGGGAGCACCTCTTAAGTGGCTTCACCCTCATCAGCACAAAATGCTCCCTTTGCAGTATCTCCTTTCCCTCAACTGCAGGTGTTGCAGCTCCCACTATTTGGAAGAAATTGCCAAAACTCATCAACTATCAGCTGCTGCCACTCAAGAAGGAAATGATTTGACCTGACTTGAGCTCTCCAGCCCTAGAGGGGATGGAAGAGGGGGGAAGGAATTGCCTTTACTGCCTACCAGATATGTCAATCAGCTGACAGACTGGAGCTTTTCTGCTCCCCCACCTCCAAAGCAGCAGCAGGGCCCATTCTGCTCTGAGCACATCTGGGAGGATGGAGCCACTGGCTGGGACAGCAGTCAGACTGCAACCAGGAGAGGCAAGGGGGGCTGAATTGCAACACCCCCCCCCTGAAAACTCTCTGACCCCAAAACATAGGAAAGAGAACAGGAAAGGTGACCCGATGAAATTCAAACCTGGTTCAGGGATGAAAAAGCATACAAACAGAAACCAGGCTGAGAAAGGTAATGAGTATATAACAGAGATGCATTATTCGGATATAACCCACATGCTGCAAAATAAAATCAGCTCTTCTGGTTTTAAGACTTTAAATAATATTTACAACCAGAATAATATATCAGAAATAAGCACTGTAAATCATGAAGAAAATATTTCCATTTGATAGTATTTATTGTTGCAAAGAATATGTGATGATAATCTTCTTCATGTCAGACATATAATACCATGCCTTTCTTATCACAAGTTTAGCCCTGAAAAATATTCTTGGACCGAGAACAAACCTGAACCAGAAAAAAGTGTAGTTTTAAGATAGCAGAAGAGGTGCAGAACAACAAAAGCTTTGAATAGCATTTTATTACTAACACCGAATTCTTTTATTGCCTATTCATTTAATCTTTGAAGCTTTCAAAACTATGAAGCCCAGCTCATCTCACTAATTTTATGTTCTCTACCCCTCCCTGCTTTTTAAAACCACCAAGATTTTACCATTGTGAAGTCATGGAGCATTACTAATAAAAATTTACCTGCAAACAAAAGCCTAATAAAATATTCATACTATGTTCATGGCCAGTGGATAGTTGGATAAATCTGCATAAACCTAAAACACAAGGTTAGAGATAGCCCAATTCTTGGCACATTCTTCACTGGGATTTCAAAAGCCTTCTAGTACCTAATGGATAGATGTGTAATGGAACATAACAAATTAACTAGAAAATGCTGGTACTTTATCTTCCCACTAAATTCAACAGAATTTAGCTTCTAAAAAAGCTTCTTTGGCAGAAATGAATCCATTACAATGAGGGAACAGAAAAAAGCTGACCTGAGTATGCCTGTGCCATTTCAAACTGCCATGGTCTTACAATGACTTTCAAGTGAAAATGGCCCAGAGTGAAGAGAATTAAAATTCAAAATATTCTGAGGAAACATCCAGATTTTGTTGTGATTCCTCTTTTTCTTCACTTACACAAACTTTCTTTTTGTTTCCTTTGACATTTAAGAAACTGTCACGCCACACTGAAAAATAATTAATTATGGAGATGAGCTAGCACTCTACAAATTTGCCAAAATATTGCCACCTTGTTCATGTTAAACCCTGACAACTGCTTATCAGCTGACATCCAGAGATGTAGAAATAAATGGATCATGGCTTCTGGACGAGGACCATCAACACTAAGAAACATTACAGAAGAGGCACATTCCATCCTTTTTATGAGTACATCCAGCTCACACTGACACAGGGAGAAGCCACACTCAAGGATTGCCAAGGGGACATCATACAAAACCAGGAAGGAAACGCAGGAATGAGGAGGAAAAGAAAAGAGAGAGAAGAGGAAGCACCAACAAAAAATAGTTCAAGAATATTTTGTTTCAGGCTTGAGTCATGTATCAAGTCAGTATGCCAAAAATATCAAAACGGTTTTGGACAAAATAGTTTTCCCTACTTAGCTCAGACTGATGTTGAGATATGCAGGGGCGTAGCTGACATAAGACACACACAAAAAAACTTAGACATGGAATACACTCCTATGGGATTTACAGTACTTTCTTTCTAGCACTTGAGAGACCTTCACAGTCACTTCATTCTGAAGAAGCAAGGCGATGGAAAAAAACCCAAACTTTCCTTTCTCTTCAGCATAGACACAAGTAAAATCTCATGAGCAAACACTGGAAATTCAGGTTGTACAATTAAGAAGTGTGAAAACTGTAAATATGTTGAACTGGATGAACAGACTTTCAATACTTCCATTTGAAAACTTACTACTCATCTGAGTTCTTGCATTTTTTGCATTAATTTAGCTGATATTTTGACAAGACTCCTCAAAATACTTGCGTAAGGTGTAGAATAGCACGACAATTATTGTCATAATCCTCCCACATAACAGTCGGCTGACGCATTTGTTTTAAAGTCAATCTTGCAGACTGAAGAGTTTCATTAAACCAAGCTATAATTTGGTATTCCCAATTTTCAGCATCTGATTTAGACAGTTGTTTCATTATCCACAAATTTCCGGGTTCATACCTACTCTGGTAATAATGCATATCTCACCAGTAAATCTCAAGGAGAATAAAGCAAAAATAGTTGTTGGGTTTTTGTTGGTATTTTTTTGTTGGTTGTTTTTGGTTTGGATAATTTCGTGGTGGTTTTGGTTTGGGTTATTTTTTGGTTTTTGGTTGGTGTTTTGTTTGTTTGTTTTGGGGTTGGGTTTTTTTTTGTGTTTTGGTTTGGTTATTGGTTGGTTTGTTTTGGGTTGTTTTTTTTTTGTGTGTGTTTTGGTTTGGTTTTTGGTTGGTTGGGTTTTTTTAATCTGACAACTCTACTTAAAATTTTATTGAGTATTACAAATTCCAGTGCACGATTCAGTTTCACCTCTGCATATTTATATCTGTATGTTTATTATGTGATAAAGAGTGATTCACAGAGGCAGAAAGAAGCCAGTGTGTAAATTTTTGCTTGTGCAGAGATACAGCATACCAGAAGTATATGGAAACAACACTCCTCCTCCTTCTCACTCCTATCTGTTTTTCATACAAATGTGGTTTGAAAATATGTAATTATACACACACACTGCTGCATTTACAGTGAAGGATATAACTGACCCTTACAATTTTTGCATCCATAATTAGGTTGTACTCATTGCATGGTGAATACTAGTTACATTTTTAGCTATTTCAGTGCAAGACAACTAATACCAATTTAAAAGCACCAACTTAACTTGATTTCTTTTCTCCTGAAATTTTTAAACTTCTCCCTCGCAATCCTTTCCTCTGAACACTGCAAGCTTTGGCATCACTTAGCAGGTAGATTAGCTTTGGCACATGGACAAGCCCTAAGAGCAACAGGGCTTATCTTGTTCAGGCTAGAAGTTGACAGTAACCTTGAATTTTACTCATGTTATTTGCCTTCTTACCTACTGTCTTCCTCCATTCCATCCCTTGAGACCCTTAATCTCTTTAGAAGACAGCATTATCTTACTTATTTTTGTAGACATGCTCAAACAAAAAGTTGTGTAGTTTTCATCTATTCATTAAACATAGAGTCAACAGCAATCTTTTTGATGGAGAAATGTGACCCAAGGACTATTAAAAAAAAAGAGTCCTCAAATACATCATTTAAATATAGTCCTCTATTTGTAAGTAACAAGAGAATGCACAATTCCAGGAGCAGTACTTGTCAACAGAAGTCCTACACAAGCAAGACTGTTTGCTTTCATTCTGCCTTGTGTTTACAGGGCTACTGACCCAAAAATGCTGTGCACCAATATTTAATACACACCACCACCATATTAGCAAATTCCAGATTCTGTCCAGTTTGGCTATTTAGAAATTGCTATCATGTTTAACAGGATTTCTTGGATAGGGAATAAGCTCAAACAACAGCAGCTGGAATGGAAAAAAGACATATACATAGGGCAGTTGTACAAGAGGATGAACACAATTAAAAATGAAGGGTTAGACCATCTTCCCTCTGCAAGAGAGCATTTAGCTCAGAAGTGGCAAGACAGAACAAAGTACTAGGGTGGGGACTGCTGATTTGGGGTCTCTCCATTGTATGACTTGGTTGAGTTCCCTGTCCTCTCAAAAAACCCAATCTAGGCCAGAACTCCCTAGGACACATCTGGTTTTCTCCCACTAAAATTAAAACTAGATGCCACTTCAAAGCTTCTATCATGCCCTTTCTTTGTAGACTTTATTTATGTTTTCCTAAATGCTAGGGCCTTCTCATTTGCTCATTCTCAACATGACCATCAAAGCAAATGCTGAGTTCTACTTGACTGAAAGAATACAAAGCAAATCATAAACAACTTTCAACAGGCCTCCATATCTTTAATTATGGAAGACTGTTCCTTTTGACAAGGGAACACTTAAAAAATGTCTTCATTGAAGAATGCTACACCAAGTATCTTCCTCTTAATATTTACTCTGTCTTAGTGAGATTCAGTGTGTCATTATAATCCCTATTAGACCAACATGCAGACTCTATATATCAGAAATATAGTCAGAGTACATAGAAATATTTTTTATGACAAGCAGTCTCATGCCTTTTTCATACTGGTTTCATGACAAAATACTTAAAATGATTACAGATGAGGTAAGAAGACCAAAATTACTACAGCAATAAAGTAATCCTCTCTACATTAAGGTTACATTTTTTCACTGACATTTAATGGTAAGGTTCATATGGAGACAATCATAAGACAAGTTTAGGCCAATTTTATTCTGCTTCTGAAAAGCATTTCATTCCTGAAGTAGGAGATAAAAAAATTAAATCACATCAGCAATTTTTACCTTGTATGCCTGCTTTCTACTGTAAAGTGTTTCATTTCTAATGGAAGTGCAACAACTTACATTTATCTAACAAAAAGTTGTCTACACTTGGAAAAGTCAAGTAAATGCAATCCCTACACAACTGTTAGCAAGGATGTGGTCTGTGGCTCTACCAACTCTTCTATTTTACTAAATCTGTAATGCCACATTGCACAGTAAATAGCAAATGCAAGCACTTTTTTGTCAGTGCTATCATACCCTAGAATTACAAGCCTTTTTTCAATTAAGCTTTTTAAACAAAAACTTTGGAAACCAGGCTGCCTGTCTATTCCACTGGAAAACATATGTGTGGTAACTTAACATTAGGGAGTCTGAACAAAAGAGGGTGTAAAGAGACAGCAAGTTTTAAAGCAAATGCTGATAGACCTGTAAAACATCACAAAGGATCCTAAGAGGGAAGTCCTTTGTGCATGGACACACTTAGGAAGGTGAATACAAAATTCAGACAATGCAACACCTAAACTATAGTTGCTGCTGCCAACTTTGGCCTACTATGAGTTTAATTTTTCAGGCAATGCAACAGTTCTGTAGACTTCCTTTTAAGCCCTCCCCAGTTACAAATTTAGGAGTTTTGGTAACCTTGCTGCTGCTGTACGGAAAAAGCATGCAAACACTTCTATAAAACTGACTGTACTCCAGTTTTTAATTTATTTTTGATGTGTATTTTCCAAAATATTAAGCACTACTTCCCTGAAATTTAAAATTTCTCTTCCAATGGGACCATCCTAAACACTATTCATATTCCACTTCAAATATTAACATAGAAACAAAGCCTTCTGTCACTTGAGCAGACATGATAAACATGTTCTCATGAGATACTTCCAATGTAAAAGTGTAAGTTTATTTAATTAAGTGCAAATATTAAAAATTCTTTCAAAATGCTAGGACAAAATACTTTCTAAAATAACAGATACTGTATTGCGGATTGAGAAGTTACTTTTAACAATTAACTGTTCTTTCTAATCAAGCATTGCATTTTCAGTAAATAAAGTGTCACTTTTCAATTTTCTCAAAACTTTGCCAGAAGATGCCTTTTACTCTGCAGATTACATATTTGGGACTTGATAAGATACTGAGATTCAGTAGAGGCCACTAAAGCCACACACCTTTAAATAGTAGGGTGTCAATCTATAAGATATAACCAGCAAGTGTCATCAATTCAGATAACATTTCACTACATATATTTTAAACTCTGGGAACAGTTCCTAATAAAGTACCTTGATAATAGCACTCCAGGTGAAGATGATTTTCAACGCTGTAAGTATCAGGCTGCAGTAAAAATCACTAATACATTGTTTGCTAATTGATATAAGTTTGAGAAAATAGTGAGGTGGATGTTAGAAGGCAAAAGATTCTGTAAGTCTCAGATTTGATAGTTGAAAAAGAAGCATCCCTTAATGGCTAACTGCCTGGAAAGCCTCCAGGAACTAGAGTAACATAACAATTCTGCAGTTAAAACCCACAATCTGTTTTCTAAATAAAAATGGGATTTGGAGTAACATGGTTCAGCAGGCAGCTTATGGCAGCACAGGATGCTCCAGTCTGGCTGCTACTGCCTCTTCCTGTCAAAGACTCACTGACAGCAGCCCAAAAGCCACCTCCCCAAACCAGGAGGAACACTGCAGCCTCTCCTGAAGAGGTGAGAGGATGTAAGAAGTGAAAACTAGCCCGTGGAGAGAGAAACAAAAAGCCACAGTCAACAGTTCCTATGCAAAGAAAAAGCTCTCTTTGCTGCTGCAGCTAGACCACTCGAGATTAGCAGATTAATAAACTGCTGCATTGCATTAAAATGAGTTCATTAGGAAACATCAATTGATATTTCCTTACACATAGATGTTAAAGGTTTTCAGAACCAGAAGCAAAACAGACTTGAATTTACAAGGGACAAAAGCACTTTTAGGTTGTGTAACTGCATGATCACTATTGTACCACACTACCCAGGGCAATTCATTACACCAAATAAATTAGAGAATTCGGTTGTCTCACCCCCCACAGCTCCAACCACCAGTTGCAGTAAAAAGTTTTAGCAAATGCTTTGATAGTTGCATGCCAACTTTCAATGTTTTCAAAGCTCACTCAACAGAAAATTATCTCCAACATGTATCACTAAACTAAGTTCTGAAATACTTGGCCTTTGTGATTTACTACCATGTTAGAAGCACAAAGAAAAACCTGCTCGAGTGATAGACAAACTCAAAAGGTAATTTTGACTTATGCTGCCATTTGAAATCTATAGACATTTTGCAAAAGAAACCTAAAAACAATTTCTTTCAACATTTTTACACATTTTTCAATAATTATGTTTTGAAAAAAATTCCTAAAGATAACTACAAGAAAAGTGAATGCAGAGAAATTAAGCAAGTACATTACCTGCATATGTGGGTATATATTTTAAAGTACACTAATACATGGCCTATGCAAATATAAAATCTTTCTGCTAAAACTATTTCCAACTACAGACTGACTTGGGTCAGACTTCTCTGCAAGCTCACATGGTTTCAAGATGTCTCCAATTGGCATACCCTGAAAAAAGTCAAATCTGTGCTGCAACGTCTTAATCTCAATTCAGCTTGAAGAGCCGTTTTTTTCAGCCAGTTTGGAGCAACTCTGATACAAAACAAGAATTTGGAACAAGCAAACCCCTTCATAAAATCTAGGTATTTAGTAAATTACTATAATTGCCTCCTGTTTATACTTCTTTTATTAGTGATCTGTTTCCACTACATAGATTACGTATCAAATTTCTTTTATCTCAGTTTTCACAACATTGTGGTTGTGAGTTGGTTGTATTTTGTTTTGGGGGTTTGTTTGGGTATTTTTTTGTTTAAGGTGTAAAAAAAAAGAGCACACTATGAATATATATTCATCAACTACTGCATGACCCTCCTATTCTCAATATTTAGCACTTCAGGGCCTTGTTTCTGCCTCAGCCTCTCTCTCACTTAACAAACCATCAGATCAGAAAATTATTAAGTGTGCATGTAGTTCCTTCCCCAACCTTCCACTCTTTTTGTTCAACGATTTCACTGCTTTCACTGTCATGCCTTCTTCCTTTCCCTACTTTCCACTCTTCAATAATGGCATCTAATTACCTATTACTGAAATAACCCCAATTTTGTGGCTTCCCATTATCTCAAAACTCACGTTCTACTTTGCTTCTACTGTTGGCTCCTTAGATATCAACTGTCAATTATCTTCACTCAAGACTGCTTTTGGGTTTGTTAAAAGGTAGAACCTGCTTAGTATTTTTTTTCACTCCTGTATAACTCAAGAGTCTTGATCAGTTTAGTCTGAAACTACTTACAGTAGTGACAGCATGAGACAATTTTTCAATTAAACTACTGTAGAACTACAAACAAGTAAAGCTGTTTAATTCTACTGAGTTACAAATGCAATATATAAAAAACCCCATAACAACAAGGTAATTTCAGTTAATTAGTACCTCAAATGCAACAGCAGACTTTCAAGAGACATTTGGTGAAATCACACTGTGTTGGGTTCACAAATCTAGCTAAGCACATTATGATCAAAATCTGGTATGTATTAACAAAAGCGGTTAAACGCCTTATTTCTCTTACAAGTTTTCCACCTTCAGACATATTTCTAGGGATATCTTCCCCTTATCCCATCTGCTATTATTTATGATTACTCTGATTTGTTTGTTTGGGGTTTTTTTTAATGATTATGTGAACCACAGTATTGACTGTCTGTGAAGCAAATCCCTTTTTTATCTTAGTCAAGGTTGCAAAGTAACATAACATTGTCTTCAGATGCATCTACATGAATTCCATTATTTTTTGATCACTTTCCCAATGTCTTAGAAGCTGGCATACTTCCACAACCACATCTCTAGTAAACAGCCATTATTATTGAATAACAACACACTTCTACTAATAGCCCAGTAAAACTTTTAAAAATAAACCCATGCTTATCAAACACATATCAGAACATGCTAGGTCTTAACTAGACACTTCCTCATTCTTCTGGGAGAGGAAAATGGTCTGGCAAGCTTCTGCAAAGTAAATACATTACCATTGGGAAATGCTTAAAAATATTTATTTCAACAGTTTGACAGAGAAAAGCAGCTGATACACAGCTAAACTGTGTACCAGTTTTAATTGTGGTACCAATTAAGACACATCCTGTATTTCAGGTTTTCTCTCACAATTGATTCTACTCTGAAAGAAATAAGTGCAGACACTGAAATTTGTAAAAATAATTATTTTATAAATTAAGAGTCATCACTAACACTTTAATCACTGCCCTTCCTAAAACCATTATAAGGATTTAAATGAATAATCCTGGTGGTCCACTGATGATGCATATGCAAATATGTGCACCAGACCCCAGAGGATAATTAATTGAAGCTTACACCATGTGTGGGCCTGCATTCATCTCAGACAAAAGACTACTAAGTCTATTAAAAATATTCATTGCTTATGACGTAGATTTCAAGTACAGAGACACACAGGGTACAAAGTGTGTTGCTGAACTGGAATGCTGAAAGTGTCAGCTGCCATCTCCAAGGTCTGAGGGCACAGCTCAGTCTCACTCAGGTCTCTTCCTTCTTTCAATTCATTTGGGTTCAGCTTCAGGAGCTTATAATTGCAGAAAATTTTTGTTGCCTTAGAATAATAGCAGTGAGTTGCTTAAGAAAGTTTTAAAAGACTGAAGCCTTAGGAACAAATAAACTTGGTTCGGGGTTTCTTTGAAAACACAAGTAGGTCAGAAATTATCTTAGGATCTTCTCTGCACACTTACATCCTTTAAAATCCCCCACTACAGTGTTTTCTTGAAAAGTCCAAATTTAATGATCCCATTTGCACATGGCTTCATTTCCTCATATTTCAGATGAAAGATTCCAGTGCAAATGTAACATTTTAACCTACAGATGTGGACACCAATCAGGCTTGTAAGAAACTTTGAGAACTGATCTAAATGTAAAGAGGCCACAGTTCTCTTTTCTCTGGTTTTAAATTCATCACTCCCTACTATTCATCTTGCTAGCTTCAAGTATTTCTAAAAATTAGGCAGGATGAAAATTGGTGAACTCCTTCTGTAACTGGGCAGAAAATGGAAGTGGAAGCATATAGAGGCAGTGGCTGAAATGAAAATGTCCAGAGTTGGGTGGCAGGTGATTATCAGCTACATGTAAAAAAAAAAAATCAAAACCAAAATCAATTATCTTTCAAATAGTTTTGGTTTGCTTTCTCTTAAACTGTTATATATGTGTCAAGAGCTCCAGACACTGGAATATCTTTGTTATTTCAGAATGCACAGAGAAAAAGCATCATTATGGTCGTGTTATCTAATGTCTTTATCTGCTATTTAAAATCCCTATCTGTGCAGAAACTTTTACCTCAAACAACTTCCCTCACATGATCTCAAAAGTGCCTACTTAGTTAAAGAAGAATACTAAGAAAGAGAAAGCAAATACAATGATTCTTCCATGTAAAGATTATTCACAGTAAAAATTATCATAATAAAATCCATCGATTTTAGAACCAGCCTACCAAAAAAAATATAAAAAAAACAAGTCAGCAAGACTGGGTACTATTTTAGCTACTTTTTCCCATCTCAGTGCTAAGTTTTTTACAAAATAAGTTAGCAACATGATTTAGACAGACTGCTGAAGTAGTAGCAACACTTTATGACTACTAAAGCAACACTTATTCATTATTAGGCAACAAAGTGGAACAGATGAAGACTAACTATAATAAGCTTTTTCTGTAGATTTAAGCAATTTGGTCTTCTTAAATAAAAAAAAAAATCTGTATGATTGGTAAACACAAATGGGATATTTTAAGGCATTTTTTTCCTTGAAAATGGTTGCACTATACTGAAGAAACAATTTGTTTTAGAATGTGTTTTAAAGTTGGCTATTTCAGATGACGAATTGGACAAATAAGTACCATAAGAAAAAAGTCATTTGGGTAGTAGACTACATCATTATTCAATTAACCAAAAGAAATTTTAGTACCTCATCTTTCAAGAGTTTACATCTACGACCCAGTGCTTGCATGCAAATTGTCAATCACTTTGGTGCCTGTTGCTCTCATATAATCAAACCATTGTCTCTAGAAGTTTGGAAATTTCCACTTCAGAAAAGTATTTCTTCGCTGTCTTCCCTTGTATTTTCACATCTTCAGTTTCAACACCTACACAGATAGTTCTGCGTTGTCCATTTCTTTCATAAATGCAAAAGAAAAACTACAGAATACTTACAAAATTAACCGGCATCAGATTTGATGGTTAAGCAGGAAACATGCACAGCAAAAATTATTGTAATTTAGTCTCTTAGTTTTATATCCTGACACTCAAAACTGTGTCCTTATCCAACCACATAACTGAAACAACAATAAATTTCTATTGAAAACTCTTTATGACCAAGCAACACACACACCCCCAGAAAATGGCAGACCAGGTTATCTCTTCCAATTAAAATCACAGGTTAACTGTAGGAGAATACCTCCTCTAGAATAGATGTGATGACTTTGATGACCATGCCAGCATTTTGCTACATTAAATTCATACCTCAGGAAGAGCCAGAAGCTGGGGGCTGTTTTATTTCACAGGTGGATTTTTTTTCAAGCTGTTGTGAGACTCTGGACTGCTGGAATTGTGACATTCAGGAAATTTACATTCAAGCCATCTTTGGCCAGCTCTGGTAGGCTGCTCTCTCACATATTGAGTAATAAAATGCTAACAGCATTGGTGACAACTTCTTGAATTTTAATCTCAGCTGCTAGAAATTTCTGATGTGAAGCACATACGCACTCAAACACTTGCCACAAACCACTGAAATGAATATAAGAGCCTACAACTGGAGCAGAACCTCCACAGGCTTCAGTGCCACAGTAAGGCAGGTATGTACATGGCTCTTGTACTAGGGGTCAATTTGTCTGTCCCACCCAAACTGAGACAGCTGCCACCTCTGCGGGTATGCTCTGCCTGAAGGTCCATGGCCAGATCTTGGGATTTTTACCAACTTTTACAACTACTTTGAGAGATTGGCTTGGCCACCTGAGTCTACTTCACTCCCTGCTCTCATGCTAGCACCAGGGTTAAAGCAGTCCCACAGTGATCTAGTTGATCCAACTGAAAATGAATTTTTGTTTTCATGACACTAAGCTTCCTGCAGGCTCAGAGCACAGGATGCAGCGAGGGGACATGGAACTGGCCTTTTTGACAACAGCTGGTTATTGGATTGGTGTAAATACAACCTCAGCTACAAGCTGGCAAAAGTGATGTGTTTAAGGTCAGAGCTGTACTAGACATTTCTGAGAGTATAACTGCATGGTAGTGAGAGAAAATCCTTGTGAAGACTTATTTCATCAAGAAACACCTTATGTCAACATGACAAACCAGTTTGTTTCATTTGTGTCAGAGCAAGAAGGACACAGAGCTCTTGGAACGTGTCCAAAGGAGAGCCACTAAAATCATCAGAGGGCTGGAGCACCTCTCCTGTGAAGACAGGCTAAAGATGCTGGGGTTGTTCAGCCCAGAGAAAAGGAGGCTCCAAGGTGACCCTATAGCAACCTTCTAATATCTGAAAGGGGCCTACAAGAAAGGTGGGGTAGGGCTTTTTACACGGAGGACAAGCAGGAATGGTTTAAAACTTGAAGAAAGGAGATTTAGGTTAGACATTAGGAAGAAATTCTTTAATTTGAGGGTGGTGAGACACTGGCACAGGTTACCCAAGGAAGTTGTGGCTGCTCCCTTCCTGGAAGTGTTCAAGGCCAGGCTGGATGGGGCTTGGAGCAACCTGGTCTGGAGGGAGGTGTCCCTGGCAATGCACGGGGATCGGAACTGGATGATCTTTAAGGTCCTTTTCAAAGGACTCTATGATTCTATGAAGAAGTAGGGGAAAGTGAACACTTGAATTGCACACATCACTTTTGTTATGGTTTGAGCAGGCCCTGGCTAACCTTACGGTATCAATATGAGGACCTAGAGAGAGGGTGTTGTTTAGGACCCCAGGGGACAGAATGGAGAGGAGTCAGTATTGCCTCCCATTTCCTGCCACATCCTATAAAAGCCAGGAGGGAAGGAAAGTCCACGTCTTCCTGCTGTCTTCTTCCTTCCTTTCTCCCTTGGCTAGTCTGTTGGACATCTCAAAGTGAGACCTGTGCTCTTTGTCTCCACATTGCCACGTGTTCTGCAGGATCCAAACCCACCAGTTCCTGGGAAGAGTCCTGCTCCCTTTTCCAGAGGGAAAGGCTGGCTCTGCCAGTAGGGTCTTTCAGACACTGGTATCAGCAACCACTGAAATTGGGTTTTGTATGTATGTCTATTTTTCATTATAATCCAACGTTACTATCCCTCCCCTGTTCTAGTAAACCTATTCTAGTTTTAATTTCCAACCTTGAAGTCTCTCTTCTTATTCCCCTTTTATCTTCCCCTGAAGGGTGGAAGAAGGAGTAACAGAGCAATTCTGTTCCCTGGGTTTTGGTTCATCCTAACCACTAAATGAAAACAACCCTCAATGTCAAAGTAATTTAAATCAAATTTTTCACTGACTGTGAAAATCTACCACCTCTGTACTGGGTGGCAACAATTTTATCAACTTCTTTCAGGTTTGCTTGTTTTTCTTATGTTGAATCTGGCCTTATAAAAAATTTTAAAGGGCTAGTAAAACCATACCCAAGAAGATAAATTAACTGCAATTAACCATATGGAGAATTACTCATTTTTCCTTTTACCACTAGAAAACATGAACATAAGGAAAAGATTTTCATACATCTTCATACAAAACCCAGAAGCAAAAACTCTTTCCCTCATTTTTTTTCCTTTTTGGATTACACATTGTCTCAGAAAAGCTGATTTTAGGATACATTTCAAGACTATAAAATAGAGCTTTTGTACAAAAAATTGTTTTTACAGTATTTCTCACTGTATAGACATTTCCAGAATCACAAATTTCAGAAATATTCCAGACCTATGAAGTAACTATGCTATGAAGAATTTTTACAGATCCCCAGCTACTAAATACTGTTCAACATAGTATGTACCTTCTGACATAACTCTTCTGCTAGCTATGAAATACGGGGGGTTAAAAATATATTTATGGCCACCAGGTTTATAGTAGCACAAAACTTTATCATTGTTAGAAAGAGAAAAAGCAACACCCTAACTGGTGCACTAAAAAGACCTCTGGTCCTTCCAGGAAGAAAACCATGTTGTTAATTTGTTTATTTGCTTTAGACCTGGATTCCTGGTATCTACTAAAGATTTAGAAACACTGTAGATCATAGAACAGGTATCAGAGACCAGCTCCAATGCCTTATTAGCCTTTCAGTTGCACATGCCTGCTCTGAACAACATGGTAATGAGCTGCTGTCTCAGAGATGTACATAAAATAATGCTACTCCTTAATGGTGGACATTACAATAATAATAATTTAAAAAGTAATCTGCATACACGCAGATGTATGGCAAATACAGATATTGGCAAATCTTTCTGTATCATTTTTAGGTCTGACCACTACAAATAGAAAGATGACAAAACAACACCAACTTTAAAGACGACAGCTCTATAACCCAGGTCTTCACTTGGTAGAATTATCTACTGTTTGTAATATCAGTTCTCCTTCTATCCCATTTGAGTGTCCCAAAGTAAGGGTTGGGGATTTTACAGGGGAAGGCTGGGGCAGGGGAAAAAGAACAATTAACCAGCAAGTTCTCATTCCACATGAAAAGTGGCACAAAAGTAAGTCTTCATGTCTAAACCAAAATGCCACTTGAATAACTCTTCCATCAAGTATGAATGTCAGGAGTTGGGCCCCATTATTGCCTTAAGCTGGGAAGTTTGACAGGGTGAGCCAACACTCAATTTGCTCTTGTGTCCTGGTTGCCTTGGGCAGGGAGTCTGTAAATGCTCTGCCAGTGACAAATCAGCAAAAAAGTCTGGCATGGTCTCTTCCCTCTTCAGACCCTTTCTCTGATGATAATTGAGGCAAAAGACATCCAAATCAAATAATTCAACCTGCTTTATGCTTTTCATATTGGTAGATAAACCTCAGGTAAATTATTTTCTCCTTTGCTTGGATAGTTCCAATCTTGAAAATGATAGGCAGTGATACATGATGAAGTTTTGAATGATTTAATGCTAAGCTAAAAGTTTGATCCTACAGTATGTAATTGATAGAAGCAAATATGATCTTCACAAAATAAGATTTTCGGTATTTTGAAAAAAACCAAAACCAAAACATTCTAGAAGATGAAAACAGTTTAATGTATCAGACAAATCAAATAATATGTTAAAGCCAAACAGTAAATTCATCAGCTTCACCAAGCAAGTGTGAACAAGTGGTAATGCCTTGCCATGAATGCTGTTCATACTTTTCCTCATTAAGCAAAAGGTATTTTGAGGTAAAGAACTTGTTCAGTGATCATTGCTCCAATCTATTTCACTGCTCAGATGAAATCAGAAATTCACCCTTTCCTCTCTACACCCCTGCAAAATACCACACTTCAAGCTTTTGAAAATTTCTGGCAGAACAATAGTTTTCACTCTTTTAATGAAGGAAATTTCTTTGTAAAGCCAGATAAGGAAAAATACAGATCACAGGAAATGTTGAGTTTGTGTCCTTTAGGGATCATATTCTTTACATAAAATAGGAGAAGAAAAATCAGAAAAAGCATATGTAACATCCACCCCCCCCCCACAATAAAGCAGGCAGGTTGATACAACTGGCTCAGTTTAGAAGCAAAGCCAGAAGTTTCTTTCAATCATTTGGCTTGGTGTCATATGCCTTTAAACACATCAGTATATTCCTCCTTTAGCTTATACTAGGTAGCAACACATGTCAATCAAGATATGTTTTAAGGTTTAAAAAATACTTGCTCATATTTAACTGCATCCTTTTCTGCTCTGAAAGAATCTAATCCTGAAAGAGAATGGGAAACTAATGAGGAAGACTGTTACTGCTAAAGGTAGGAAAAAGTAACAGGAACATTCCAGCCATCACCCCACTAACTCAAACACACTATGGCTTTATTTAGTTAGCCAACAAACCCCAAAAGTTTCATATTAAAAATTATATGAACAAATGTAATAAATATCTTTAGACCTATATTTACGAATGGGCTTTTTCATTCCACTCCCTTTTTTCCCCTAGAAATTACTATAGCAAGTTATACTGATTAACTTAAAAGTATAGCTGCATGTTTTCTTTTGGAAAAGAAAGGCAGAAAATTGGAAGTTTATACACAATCCTGTATTTGAGCCAACAGAAGAGGAAAATATCTATTTCAACTTATATGACACCGAACCTCAAATGCTGCCAGAACCTCATTTTTGAATATAATTTCTCTGTCCTTTTCCATTTAAGAGCACATTTTATAGGGTTTGCATATATCAAAGAGAACAACACACTATAAAGATTTTTGAAGACAGTCTAATGTAACTGCCTACAAAAACCTATTTCAGATAAATCCAAATTACACTTAAGAAAACAGTAGTAAAACTGATAATTAAATTTAACTACCACATTTTTTTTAAAAAAGCAAAGTACGTATGATAAACACCTCACTGCAAATAAATATTAAAATTTATCTGAATTCAACATTAAAATTTATTTGGAAACTATAACGATATATAAAATAGCTCTCTTCATGACGAGGTAAATTAAAAAAAAACATTTCCCAGAGCTCATTTCTTTTAGTTCTGGGTTGGAAGCCAACCACCTACATGAAGAGTCAGAGCTACAAAAGAACATTTATGCTAACAGTATTCTGCCAAATCACATAAATCATAAATATGATATCAATTCTGTGTCTGCAATATATCCTCACCACACTACTGCATCATAAAAATTGCTGGTTGGGTCATTAATAAAATTATCCTAAACTCAGGCTTCTGAAAGTTAACATATTACATACACGAAGCTACCTACAGCTCTGATTCAGATAATCTAAATTCAGTCTGGAAATGATATCCTGCTGGAAATCAATATCTAACTTTTATCAAGATGAGTTTCACTACTTCCCAGAATCCTCAGACAGATAATTAATATATTTTTGCATATATTCATCCATCAGGACTTGTCATCCTTAAAGGAAATACCAAAAGAAAACAAAAGTGACACAGCAAACCTTTGGGGTTGTCTTGCAAAATAACTCCCTCTGCATAGGTGTGCTGTAATTTTATAGCAATAATATGGAAGATTATCAGCATATTAAATTAAAAACCTTATGCAAATTGGAATCTGCCAAGATTTCTGAATGCCATAGTACTGCAGCACTTTTACAATTTGACTTTTAAGTGCTAGGGAGTAGAAAAGAAGGTATGCATTTTATATTTCTTCTGCAATGAGAAAACAGTTACCATGAAGTGTAAAATAAGTGTATTTCAGTTATTTAATACTTAACCTACAACCAGATACATTTTTTTGGGGTTGGTTGTTGCTTTTTTTTTTCCCTAAATAATTTTTATGCTGACAGATTTTGCAGCTCAATCCATGACATTCATATAGAAATAAAGATACAGCTTGGCAGATGATATATAGATACATACACTGACTGGAAATGCATCTGTTTCTCCATTTGGTTCCCTCTCCCCCCACATATATATACAAACCTAAAAATAACATTTAAAATATGGTTATTAACTTTACCGTATGAGCTGCATGTTAAAATACGGTAACTTACAAGTGTCTATTTGGGGAATACTCCACATTCAGATTTGCAAGCTAATTAAAAAAGCTCAAATTCTTGCAACATTCAATCTTTTAGATATGTAATCTAGTAGACAAGCATCTCTGAATAAAAAATCTTGGATGTGATACACAGTTACAGTAAGTAATAAACCAGTAAACACCTAATTTCTACCTAAAATTAGGTTTCTATTTAAAATCTTAACTTGAATGCTATAAATTCTATGTGCTACTTTGCATGTATTGTGAATTATTTAAAGAAAAAAAAGTGCTTTTCCAAGGAAGGAGGACATGCTTTATGTCTAAAGATAAACAGTTGTTAAAAACATAAGAATTACTCACCAGTCTCTGGGGAAATTCATCCTTTACCAAAAGCATGACACGCAAACAACAAAACCCACATAAGGCTGGGAGGTACAACACTTTTCTCTTGGAAGCTGCTCCCTAGTGAGCACTGCACAACCCTAACCCAGAGGAAAAGCAACTTAGCTGTCAGGCTTGGTAGCCTCTGAGAAAGCTGACACCGGAGTGATGTCACATACTTCTGAAATCTTATTGCAGCTCCAAATTATTGACTCTCTTCTACCAATAAAATCCCTGCCTCTAGACGATGGAAGACAAAACATTTTTAATAACAGGATTAAGTTTCAACAGGAGCTAACAGTAAAGACTTCCATGAGTGTTTCATGGGGTTAGACAAAATGTTGCAGTCAGATGAAATGAAAAAGAACAAATGCTGCCTATGCCATCTAAATACGCTCTTCCCATCTAGCTCCGACATGCTAAGTTTTTATTTGTTGCAGCAATAAAATACTTCTTGAGTTGTAGGGGAAGAGGAAAAACTAGCACAAACCACCACAGCATAAGGAACCTCTCTGCAGGACTCCAGCTAAGGCAGCCAAGAAGTTCTGGCCACAGTAATGGTGGCCCTAGGCTGGGTCAGCTTTCTCCCTCTCTTAACCTCCTCCTGCCCCAACATTTTCCCCACCATCTCTCATCCTGCACGCCTTGTTCTGGTCTCAGGGAAGCACACTGGACTCTAAGATCTCAGAAAGCATTTGGCTACCTCTATTGAGAAAACAAAGGGCTGAGAAACTGGATGAAAAGACAATAATAATAAACAGCAAAAATGTAATCCTTGTGTGTTAAGATCTGGAACTTTGATACCAAAATGTATGCATCCAGATTACTAATGCAGTCTGTAAAGATACACACACTGTGAAGAACATTACAGAAAGGGAAGGAATGATATTAACACAGGTATTGAGGGCAATTTTGCTACTGGAAAGAAACACATGGATTAACACCCTACTTTGAAAGTATAAAGCAAAAAGGAAAATAACAGCAGGAATAAATTACTTGTTATGCAAAGCTCACTTCTGCAAAAGTAAAAACTAGAGTTGCAATTGCAGAGATGGCTGGGGTCTTGTACAAATCCAAAAATTTACAGTAGAATACTGAGATTTTTCATATTAAAACCACAAACACTTAAGCTTATCTTTGTGAGCATTTTCAATTTAACATCACACATCTTTGAATATGACAGCCCACAGATTTTTAACAGGCCTGAACCACCAGTATGCTAATTTAGAGATGGTTAGTAACAAACAGGAGTCTGGGGGGGAACTACCGCCTGCAGTCAACCAGACCGAGGGCAGTGCAATCCTTTCAGTACAGAAGAGTACAAATTTTTGACATTATAATTAGTGAAATTATCTGTGACCTGTGAAGAGAAAAATCTTGCAACAAAAGGTTTTAAAGTTAAAAGGCAGTAAACTAAATAACGCAACTGTGGCAATTAATTATACCTACTATTTTAAACTGGAAAGAAAACAAAAGTTCACCAGTATAACCATACATTCTAAGAGATTAGAGGAATAAATCTCACCAAGCCAGGAAGTATGAAGCAGGATAGAACTACACTACATAAAGAGGATTCCAAGATGTATAGACAAAACATTAGCGAATGCTCGAGGCTAGAATAAACAGATGAAAGTTGTCCAAGAGATGTAAATTGGAAATACAGTTTTTAAATTAGGTTGGTCTTGGTAATGGCTGAGATCATCTAACTTTTCTGTGTCAGAAAGAGGCTGGTTTCAAAATCTGCAAGCACTAACCCTGAAGGCAAGTGACGTATTTTGAAAAAAATTCACCTGTCACACCTAGAGCCAAAAGTCTGAAGGGCAAAACCTGTGCGGAGATGTTTCCAGAAAGGTAAGCAGTATGAGACTTGAAGCCAAATATTAACAATCCAATTGGAATCACTTGGAAAACTGAAGTGTTTTACCATTAGTCATACATTATGTGCTCATTACGAGGGACAATGTTTCCCTTTCTCACTAGCTTGCACATTTCATTTACAAAATTGACCCACTGCTTGAAATTCAGCTTGAAATTCTTTTTTGTTAGCATACAATAGTCTACAATAGAAGTAGCAAATGTTAGCTCTATGGCATTAATGCCTCTCTTTGTAAGAGCTGTGCTATTTCCAGAAGAATCTAGGTTTTATTAATAGCCTCCTGCCCCAGTTTCAGAGTTAAAATTGATAAAGCATTAGCACATGTTGTTTGAAGACAAAAACAAGCAGGACCAAAGCAGCTGGGACACAGAAGGACCATCAGGTTTCAGACATGGTATATCACTATCAGGTATGGTTGGTAGCTTACTGTCAGGTAAGGTCTACTTTTGCTTGAGAGGAAAACTTTCTGCTATTTTCCAGTTTTCTATTTCAGTAACATCAAAAATAGTTACTAACAGCAAAAACCTAACTCCTCACGTCTGAATGGCCTGCAAACTGAGAAAGCAAACAGTGCTGAAGCACTGTAATTTTAAATAAATAGCTTAATATCAAAAAAACCCAAAGATAGCTGAGATCAATCCTGAAAATCTAAATCAGAGTCCTGGTCACAATTTGTCACTGCTGAGCACACTATCTGAGAAAGTTACTGACTGTTCAGTAAACCTAATTTTCTATTTTCAAGCAAGAAGAAAAAATCATTTTGTTTTGAGTCAAGCCAATGTAAATACAAAACAACATAACTCAGTCAACGGAGCAGGGGAAAATAAAATTGCTCTGGGCACATATGTACAGATGACCACATGGCAACTTTTACCTACATTTTTCCAGAGAATTTAGGGTTTTGATGTTCATGGTATTACTAAGTTCTTTAGATATATGGTTTAGGAAATGTGCTTCTGATTAATGCAACAGGATGTCTTACGGACAGTCTCAGGATAAGTGCTATGCTACATAAAAACCTTAAGTCAAAAAGGTTTTCCATATAAATAGACTCATACAAAAGTATAAGTCAGGTAAGAGATAAGACTCCTAGTCACCATCAACTTCAACTCCACGCTCAGACATAAATTCAATACCACATCAGGTTGTAAAAGCCCTTGTCCAGCTGGTCTTCAAAAACCTTCCAGAATGATTATTCTGTAGTCCCTCTGTTTTCAACAACTTTGCCATTTTTTAAAAACAAACACAATACATTATTATTATTATTTTATCCTGTTAGAATAAACAATAATAGTTGCACTTTATTGCAACTTGTAACTGTTGCATCTTGCTCCTCCTTTGTGCACTTCTGAGAAGAGTCTGTCATCTCTATAAAACCCATGTAGGCAAGGAAAGACTGCAATTATGTCCCTGCTTTTGCCTTCTTTTCTTCAGGTTAAACACACCAATCCTCTTCAGCCTCTTACTGTACATCCTACATCCCTAGTCCCATAACGACTCTGGCATTGGACCTCACGTTTTTCTCTCTCTCCCTCTCTTTTCTGATGTGACCAAATGTGTCTCTGGACACATTCCTCCAGAGACAGTCTCAAAAGTTAGGAATTGTAGGGGGTAATCACCACTCAGTAAGGAAGCTTGGTACGTGGTTTGCTTTCATTGCTATTACAACAGAATGCAAACGTTCAGTTTCTGTCCACGAGGACCCACAGGCCATTTTCGGGGATGCTGCTGCTCCACCTACACACTTGCTTTTGCTGAAAAAGCAAATGGGTTGGACTTGATGGTTGGAAAAAGCTTATGGGTTGGACTTGATGATCTCTGAGGTCCCTTCCAACTCGGCTAATTCTATGATTCTATGATTCTATGAACTTCATCAGGTTCCAGTCTGCTCACTCCTCCAGTTAGCTCAGATCCCTGTGAATGACTGCCCTGCCCTACAGCCCTTCTCCCGAGGGTGGTGGTGGCGGAACCAGGAACCTGCTGATGGTGCATTCTGCCTCACTGCCCAACTTGCTGATGAGTGTTAAAATAGTTCCAGCCCCAGTAACAGCTCAAATAAAAACTTGTTGTAAACAGCCCCTCATTTAAAACTTCAGACTAGTGATTACTACTCCTTAAGCCAAATGGTACAATTAGTTTTTACCCACCTTGTAGTCCACTCATCCAATGTATACCCCCTCATTTAGATACAAGGATACAACATGAAACTACACCAAAAGCCTTCCTAAAGGTAAGTGGCTTCTGTTCCCCCGTCCCAAAGAGGCAGTCACCATAGAAGGCAGCCCAGTTGGTCAAGCAAGACTATTCCTTAGTAAAGCAATAAAGCAATAGCAGCTGTTTACAGTGATCTTCCAGTAGTTCACAAACCCAGAAATAATTTATATGAGAATTTCCTTCATGATATTCCCAGAGAAAGAGATGAGCTGAGCAGTGTTTCATCTTCTGAATTTTATTTCTTGCTTGTTTTCTTGAAAACAGTAATGCTTGCCTTTTACCAGTCATCAGGGTTATCCATGCTGATAAAAAAGTCTCAAAGTGACATGTGCCAGCTTATGCAGCACCCTCAGGTGGTTATGATTCTAGAATAAGAATCCATAGCCTTCAAACACCAGTCAGCAAATAACTTAAAACTAAGTGTTTTTAATAGAACAAGCAAGGGGGGACAGCCATAAGGCAGGCTGTATTTGTGAAAACAAGAAAGGAAGAACAAATGTCCCCATAGGAAATATGACTGATTGGTGTTTGCAGAACACACAGAACAAGTTTTTCCAAAACAAAAGCACTACCTTGGCTTACAACTGGAATGCCCTGTCCTTACCTAAACATCAAAAAGGTTAAGGATGTGTAATAGAACCTGCATGAAGCACAAACACTACTAGTCCTGCAACTCTAGCAGGGAAGACAAGGACTCAGAAGCCTATAGGATGCTTTTTTCTCAATTACAGTGATGTAAAACACTGACAGAGAAATTTTAAGTAGAGCTTGGGAACAAAAAGCCAGCATTTAGAGTCTTTCTAGAGCAACATGTTTATTGTACCCTACATATACTCAGCCTTTGATTCATGTTACATGACTCATTCATGAAACATGAAAAGAAGCAATGAAAATTAATTTGTTTCCTCCTTTCCAATGCTTTAAGAGGAAGGAAACAGTATGTTTAGACTTCTGGAAGAGAAGGATTAAAGCAAATGTCTGGTAAAAGTAAACACCATGCGTCTATTAACTTAAAAACTTACACATTTCTCAGCTACAGGACTTTCTACTGTAGTAAACTACACTCCAGTCCAAGTGATAAATCACTTGCACTGCTGAGAGGGAGCTTGCCATTAGGCACAGCCACAACAAAAAGTTTCAGAGATTAATTTTAGTACTCTGCTTAAGCCAACACCAATCACTGAAATTTGACTTAGATGTTTTGAGGTCCCGTCCAACCCCTAGCTTTCTATGAAATTAAGATTGTAATTCTTTGAGGGAGAAAAAAGTTATGAAATCTAATTATCTAGGAATTTTATTAACTGTAAAACGGATTTGCAATCACGTGGCAGACGTGAAGGACTTATAATGTCCCACAGCTCAGCAGTAAGACCTGAATTTTCCTAAACAGAAGATAAATGCTCTTCCATTCCCTGAAGCCTGTGAGTCTTCTGCTCCCCCCAGTGGCAAAGAAAAAATCCAGAAGGCCATTAAAGAAGCACCACTTGCTCATATAGTAGTGTTGAGGGGTCTTCAAGGAGAACATTTCAAGTACAAAAAGGAGATGTTTCATTCTACAAAAAAATACACAGTCTAAATCACCACTCATCTTAAACCCATATTTACCCCAAAACGTTTTGGGTGGGAACAGATAAATATAAAGTAGCTGATAATGAAAACATATTTTAAATGGATTTATAATCCTAAAGTTCACAGCCATTTTCTCAGGTTATGGTAAAGAAAAGATATCATCTTATTTATAAAAATATATTTGATAAAAGTACTAGTAACACTTTTCTGGGTTTTTTGTTTGTTTTTAAAGAAAAAACTCACAGAAAGCTGCTGCCACAGATACCACTTGTCTACTCTTATCAGCATTCTCATGTATCCCTTCTCACAAGCTTCAAAAAGTTTTTAAAAAGTGAGTGTATTTCTGAAAGGTGAACCAAGTGACTATTAAAAAATAATTCTGACATTTACTGTGACTTTGAGGATATACTTTAGATATAGATATACTTTAGATACAGCACTTATGTAAGTGGCAGTTTTGTTATTCAAAGGCTGACTGCAGAATTACGTTATTCCAAATATTTTGGTCTTATATTAGTAACACATGTGTGCAACTTAGCCTTGTCTAACAACTAATTGACCTCTAGTTAAAATTTGTACAACACTTACGAGAAGCAGCTTTTAATCTAAGTCTCAGAAAGCTGAATTCAATGTGTGGAAGGTGACAGCCGCGGAAAAGCATAATGGGTGAGAGGTGCCAAGTCCAGTAACCATTTAATAGAATGACAAAATTTAGCTGTTGTGTAACAGAGGAATTGCTACAGCTGATCCCACTAACATCAGTATTGTAACCTTTCTGACAGGGATGTTGTATTATTGAAAAGCATGATGAAAAGCCTCAAGTGCTGTTTGCTAACTAAGCAAATGCTCATGTTAACTGTTGTTAATAAGCAGCATTGTACATGTTCTGAGGTGTTCTTTGGCAAACTTAGATTCAAGATAGTAACAAAAATGTGGATGGACTGCTGGTTTTGTTAGAAGAGAATACTGTTCAAAGTACACTCTCCAGGGAAGTCTCACCAGCAACGAAGCAGATGGGACAAACCCAGATAAATCACAGAGAATGACACTGAATCCAGCACCCAACCCAATGATTTAAGATTTCACTGGAGACCATGACCTGACCAGATTAACATGAAGTGACAGCCAAACAGTCTAGATGGGTTCAAGTATGCAATAGGTACAAGTTGAAATTCAAATGAGGGACAAAGAGGAGGCCAGGGGTCTTCAGGAAAATGACAGAAGTAGGTGGATTAGACCGAATTTGCAGATGACGCCAACTTGCAGGGCAGCGGCTGCAGTCCAGAAGGACCCAGGTGGTTTGAGGGAAGGGATCACTGGAGCCCAGTGATCTTCAAAAGGACCAAAGGGCCAAAAGGGAGACTCTATCCCAGGATGAGCCCTGGCAACCACACAGGCTGGGTCCTGCCTGCCTGGGGAACAGCTCTGCTGAAAGGAGCCTGGTGGGCAGCGAGCTGGGCATGGTCCAGCAGTGCCCTGGCAGCAGAGACAGCCAGATACAGCCCCCTGGGCTGCACCCATGGGGACACTGCCAGCAGCTCCTCACAGGGAGTGAGAGATCATCCCCTCTGCTCACAACTTGGTTAGACTGCATTTGGAAGACTGTGTCAGTTTTGTTGCTCACAACAGAAGAGATTGATAAACTGTCACAAATTCAGCAGAGGGCCACCAAGATGGTCATGGGCTGGAGCACTTGCCCTGTGAGGAGAGGAGATGGCTTCAGGAGTCCTGTTAGCAGCCCACCTGTACCTACAAGAAGGGTATAAAGAAAATCAAGCCAGTTCCTTAGAGTGAAGCATGGCTAAAGGTTGAGACACAACAGACATCAGTGGAAACCAGGAAGGTTCAGTCTGGAAATGAGGAAAAACTTCATGCAGGGCTGAGCTGGTGGGACAGGTTGCTCAAAGAAGGTGTTGAGTCTTTGGGGGCTTTCAGAATCATATTGGATAAATCACTCAGCAGCCTGGTCTGAGCTCAGACCTGACCCTGCTGTGGCCAGGAGGTTGGACAACTGATGACATGCATCACTTTTGAACTGAATAACTGTGTTACCACTTAAAAGTTATCTTCAGTAACATTAAGAAATTATAAGGAAGAATCCCAAAATTATAAGGAAGAATCCCAGGGATATTTTTATTTCTCACACTCAATGAGGTGAGATACTGAGCACACATTTAAAGATTCAAAACATTAACAAAAGACTTTAAACACTGTATTTAAGAATCAATTATGAAATCTCACTGGTCCCAACAGAATCCATTGCAAATAAGAACAACTTCAGAAAATTTACTTAAAACGTAATTCTTAACTTTACCAGAGGTTTTAAAACTATATGCTACACTTCATTTTAATATATTTAAATGTGAAATATTTACACAAACTCAAAACTATCTAATAAGTTCAAGTAGCCCCCCTAAGAATGTTGCAATAAATATGGCTTTGACTACATCTAAAAAGCTTATAAGCTGGAGGTTTTCCTCTTATTTCCAAGGACCAGGATTTCTCTATCACCCTTTTACTACTCACACATTGAAATGATGGCTCATTATTTTCACATACTTTGACATTCTTATGTGCTATTAAGTCAAAGCACTTGAAATGTCATAAGGTGTCTCTAGGTATCCTTCACATCTCTCCTTTATTCTCAGGAACAAAACAATGAAATAACCAACCCATCTAGAAAAGTATGTTCTGCCAGTAAAATGAATGCTACCCATGTGGAGCAATAATGTCAGATGTTGATATTAGCATTACTACACAGGTTTACACAAGGATCAGCATCTTTTGTAAAATCTACTGACAATGCTGGAAACGAGTTACAAGCTTACAAAGCAAAAAACATTGTTCAAGCTTGAAATAAAAGCATCAGTGCTCACTGATTTAGGAAAGCTGAAAAACATTATGCTGAGTTGAAATTAGGTTTGTTTATCAGGCCAGCTGAAAAGGAGTTAGAATCCAGTAGATCAGAGATTTTTTTTGGTGGTGGGTTTTTTTTTGTTGTTGTTTTTTGTTTTTTTTTTCTTTTTTTTCTCCCTCTAAAGGGGAAGGTACTAAAATGGTGGGATCAGCTGAAGTGGACAAGAAAATACATGGTATAAAACCACTGAGTTAATGAGTTTTAAGATCTAATAGATTTCTGAGCTTCATTTCCATGCATACCTTTCAAATGTATTTTGCAGACTATTCCTGAGGATTATGACAATGGTTTGAGATGTAGTTTTGTAAGAATTTTTCTCCCACTCTTTTTTAATGATTTTTCAAAGTGTTCATACCAGTGCACAGCAGTTGTTCAGCTTCACTGGCAAGTTTTCCATTAGTTCATTCCACTGAGGTACATCAAACAAAATACCATTAGGCCAGTAATGTTAGTATCTCAAAAATAATCGGGATATCAAATATTCAATACCCAAGACTGTGAAGACACTTTTTTCCCAATAATTACTGGATGCTACCCTTTCCAACCAGTTCAGCCCTCTGCAGAATATTTTCTCATGATCCAGATCTATTTGCTCCACAAACGAATGCTGCCTGTCAGAAAACATGAATTTAATTTTTTGACAGAAGCAGAATTACTGGTAACCAGAGATATAAAGGATTTGGCACACTCTGAAAAAGTATCTAGTAAAAGTTATAAGCTTTCCTCAACATACTTGGGTTCTGTTTCTAACACAGATAACATGAGTTGTCAGTAACTTTAAACCATAACATCTGTAAATTATTATTTCTGTCTCCAGACAAAGGATTGCGATGTCAACAGAAGCAGCAAAGTAATCTACTGCCTTCAACTAATTTACTTTCTAGGTCAAAAGCAGCAAGGTTTTACTAATTATTATTACTTGTTACTGTAATACTTTAATTAAGTTTCTATGTTCACTCCATATGAGAAAGCTGTAGGGAGCTGCACGTGTATTCAACAGTCACAATGCCTCGATTTAAAACAATAATGGTATTGGTGTGTGGTGCAAGAGGTCCCACAAATAAAAAAAAGCATATAAGCGTATACTATTTGCAGACAGACTGAAATGCTTTTCACTGAAAAAAAGGTCCAGTCTTACAGACTATAAACTTTTCCTCAATACCAGAGGGATACCAGAGCTTTGCAGAGAATCAGCTGGAGACACTTTAAAACTATTAAGACTACTTTTCTGCTGTCTTTCAAGGAAATGGCTCTACCATTTTCAATTTAATCTCTCAAATAAAATAAAACTATGGAGGTAGCACGAGAAAAAAAGCCACTGTGAGATGATTAAGTGCTTTCTAGACCAGAAAGTCTAGTATTAGAGAAACTACGACGCGGTGGTGGATACTGTAAAGTACTGGCTAGATGTACAAATAGATGTATGTGCATACACCCGTGCACTGACACTGCAGTGATGCCAACATTTCTTAGCTTTTATTCCCCTGACTGGTATGTATACTACTCTTTTGTATAGTGCTCAAATTTCAATCTAGCTTTTCATAGAAGCAGTAGAGGTTTTCAGAATTTTCAACATGAAAACGGAGGAGGGAACTGCAGTCAGAATCTCTCACCATCACTTCAACACAGTTACCAGATGACTTGTTGCTCCTCTAACAGGTGTGCCACTAAAATAAAAAAACGACGAAATTCAATACATATGCTTTTGTTGAAGTCCTACACTGAGGAATGTATTTAATAGACTGATGAATGTATTTAATTAGATTTTGTTTAAACAAAATCTAAACTGTTCTTAGTTGATTACAACACAGAGATGTTTATGAAGTAAAAATCTGCATCTAATGGGTCAAATTATCAATTTGAATATATCCCACAAAGAATCATCATAGGACACAATGAGAACAAGAAGACTTTAGTACTCCGGGTCCAAAGGTACTGAAGTAAGGACTGTAAATTAACCATGTCACAGGGCAGTGCCATGTTAAGATACCAGAACAGACTGAATGTCTGAAATTTCTGGATGGGATAGTGCAAAGCTAGTAGCTAAAATTTCAGAACCAGTCCAGTCTTCTAAGCAAGAAGTTCCTCTGGGGCTATTTGGCTTTCCTTCCTATGGGGCTAGTGCAGCTTTGCATTGACATAAACTTCAGTACCCGAGGAATTTCCCTGCGACTCACACTCAGGGATCATAATATCAAGCAAACTGTATAAAGGATATGCTCTTTGGTTCTCTTTAGCTTCATTTCCTGCTTTCTATGTGACCTCAGTTAAGTAAACCTGTTTCCATTGCCAGTGTGTACTATCACGATATAAATACTCTCCATCATTAAAACAACTAAGTACAACTGAAACTGAGAGATACTTTTATTGATAGGCATTCCCCCTAAATACCTATTCATTATTGATTTGCAGTGTTCTAGTATATTCATGACTAAAATCTGCCACAATTCACTGAGCTCAGGATTAGATAAATACCCATTTTAAATCTCAGTGTTACTGAAGAAGCAGAGTGAGAAGAGTTCTGAAGAAGCCAGAACTTTGCCAACTACTTACCATTCCCACACACTTTGTACAAACCATCTGAAGACTTTTTTTTAAATAAAAAAATATAAAGCATTTTAGGTTTTCACTTTAATATCCCGTTTCTCAATTTAAACTACATACATATAGAAAGAACTAGTAATATCTTGATTATTTTTCCATAGAAATCTCAGACCCAGTGCTTACACTGCAGCTGGTTATTTTAAATGAATACCACTGTGCAGTTTCTTTTAATATACCACCATTCCTTCCTACACTCTATTAAAAAAAAACAAAAACCACCAAAAACCAAAAAAACCCAGTATTATCTTGAAAGTATCAGAATGTAACATACTCTCAAAATGGGTCAAATTTTGATGCAGAATGCTGACAAGGCTTTCAGACACAATTTCCACTCTAAAATTGTCACAGGCTCTCCATCTGGGACATTAACTGAATACGTGCAATTGTCAGCAGGAGTAAAATCTTTCATTTAGAAAGCAATATGAATGGAAAAAGACTGAACCTTCAGTGTCCAAAAGATTTTAATAATTAAAAAAATAATTGTCAGATTGATACATATATAAATATATATGAAATTCCACTTCACACCACACCCCTAACTTCCTTTTCTGATTTTTTTTTCCTTAGTTCTGTACAAACACTTTAATAATTTAAGTAGCACAAAGTATATTTAAACATTATTTCAGCAGTGGTGCTTCCTCAAAATGCCTAAAGTCACAACTATATTCTTATGGGTATTAAGTTCTCCTAGTGAAAAAGCACCCCACCAGTCAGTAACATTTTATTCATGTGGAGAAGAGAATAAATTTTTTTCATCCTTTTCAAAAAATAACTGAACAAGGTGAATTACATGCCTTATTTTGGCAGGCACAGGAATGGCCACCTCAAAGATCCATCCAGAGACATACAGTTTCCAAAAATCTGAAAGGCAGATCTGCATAGTGGAGTCAAAGCAACTTAAACCTTATTCTCTGGTATTTTATTATGAATTACAATATAAAAATCTACAATAAAGTAATAAAAAAATCCTACTGATGATTGGAATATGTAAAATGACTAAATTGTAACATTCTTAGCAATGGAACAAAACTTTTTTCATTTTAGTTCTCAATTCAGTGCAATTTAAGTGCATTCTGAATGAGCTTATAGAGATAGAAGCCTTTATATACATTTACTCCCTCTCTGTATATCTCTGTGTGTGTATACACACACACCCACCACACACCCCCTAAAAAGCCGAAAAAACCCTAACACATCATAAAATTATAACAAAACCAGAGTTACTATCTGGATGTCTGCTTCTCTGAGATATCAACTTGACCTATTTATGCTCAATCACCATTATGATAATAAGCACAATGCAATTTTTTCTGCACGTTACCTACGACAAAAAGTGTACTTATATGCTAAATAAAATGACGATGGACAGGAGTAGCATGGCAGAGTAGATACTGTATTGCCTGTTAAACTCCAGTTAACTTTTTTAACTGTAAGAATTCATCTTTCTGCAAAATTAACTAGAGTAAGCATTTACTTCAAAGGAAGGATTAACATTTTTCTGAAAAGTAAAATAGACAAGATCGAGATTATCAAAATAACTTGAGATATTTATAACTTGCAAATTTTTGCTTTCCTTGAGACTGTTTCCTTACAAAAACTTTGAAATACAACTTTTTATACTTTTACCCTTAGTTATTTTAGAGTGATATCTCACTGGATTCAGACAAGTTTAAACTTCTTCATCAATCCAAACCAGAAACCTCACATTTTCACACATTCAAAGTGATAAAGAAACATTGCCAAAACAGCTAAATGCTACTTTCTTTGCACGTTTGCATCTTATAACTGCTGCTCATACATTGCCATTCCCATTGCCTACTCTGCAGCCACTAATGCAAGTCTTTATCTTTCTAATCTCTTTGTTCCCCTCCAAAAAGGCCTCAAATTTTTTATGTACAGCTTTGTAGCATTTTCTGAGACACACAGTTCTTGGCACCTTAAGGCACCACCATTGTCAAATGACATATTCTAGTTATAAGAGCAAAAACTTCATATCAGAAATGTTCAAAGCACGTATCAGTGTGCATTGAAGATTGGTCAATAGAACACTGTTTTTCACAACAGACATTCGCAGTTGCCCCTCGCTTGTCTCTCTTCCATCATTTGTCAGAGCCACACAGCAGAATCCTGTTTTGGCAGCCAAAGTGTAGGCTCTCTGATTGGTTATGACAGCCCTTTGCCACTGTAAAGCCTCAGTTAAATGCATGATCCTCAGGCTTTAATAAAAATCTTAACTATTACATCCATTTAGATAATTTCCGCTGAGAACCCTGTATTAGGGGATGAAGCTTCAAGTACTCAAGGTTTACACACACCACTGTCCTATCTCCCTTCCAACTGGGACTGTCAAAGCAATGATGAAGTTTACAGATTTATTGATTTTACTCCTATGAATCAGGTCAATCGGAACCATAACAGAGGTTATGTTTAGAAAAATCTCTTTTGTCAGGCTCAGTGAATTCACTAACAAGCAGTTTTTCCCACTGTGATTCAAATCTTTTGTCCAGAAGATTATTCTTTTTAACTATATAGTCACAATCACAAAAGGATAAAGAGTGCCTGCTGTAAAAACTAACAACCATCCAAACCCAAAAAATATATGTAAATGTATTATAATTAAAACCTCCATTCTCAATCCAGTGATGGAAGTTATCTCTAGTATGATGGAACTGAAACCTTAGAACACACATGAAGTTTAATCATGATATTAAACCATCTTTAGTCACTGGGACATAAGTGTAATTAGGAACCAACTGGTTTTTTTGGGGGGGTTGTCAAGAGTTTATCAATTCACTCACTGCTTTTTACAACCTAAATTTAGACAACTTAAAAATATATTCAACCATCTTTTTGGTATAAGTGAAATGTATTGCATTAATAAATTTGTCATATTTGTCGATGTTCTTGCAGGAAAATTAGATTTTAAATCATGTAAAAAATGTAGGCTTTGATAATACTTTGAATCATAAATACTGCCTTTCTGCAGTATCTTTCTGTATCAAACATTCCCTATTCCCTTCAGCTACTACAGAACTATAAATTTGTTCACAAATTCCTATTATATCCTACCAAAGTGCAAAATATCAGTCATAACAAAGAATTAAGAAAAGCCTTTTTCTATTTCTTAGCTAGTTACAGAAGGGAATACATGCATATCTATCAGCAAAACCAACAGATGACAGCAGTTAACTTACCCTGTTATCAATTTGTGTTGAAGCCAAGCACTGTAAATACCCTTCAGCATTGTATTGCAGAAATAAAATTCCTTTTTGCAAGACTACTCAAACTCCCTCTAAAATACGAGCTTCACAAAACAATCCAGGTTTTAAATCAGCTTACCAAGAACGTAAAGAAAATAAAAAATGACTGAGAAGTGGCAGCTGAAGAACTGTTGCTATATTTAGAATAGTTAGCTTATCTGAAGTCAGAAGAAAAAAAGATATATGCCCATTTTTTTAGACTTCTGAGTGAAACAGCCTATCATTTCTGACAAAAAAGCATTTCTTCCCAGTAAAGAAAAGAATATATACATACCAGAATTATTTTACTAAAGTGAGCAATGGCAGAGACCTTTCAAATAGATACCACTATTAGAGAATAGAGCCAAGTATGGAGCAGAGTTTTATCTCAGATAACTAAAGGTATTAGAAAAGAGATTAATATCAACTCACCAAAACCACTGGAGATCTAAAAGCAAGGCTTGTTTCACAACTCAAGTTTCCAGTTCCAAGATAAATCATATGTGCACTGATATAAAGATGATAAAAGGGCATGCTGTGCTCTTCTCTACTTCAGTTGAATGACAGCTCTACTAACAGGGAACTGAGACACACACTGAAAAATCTGAAAGAGTGGGTACTTGAGATGAGCATGCTCAGTATCTAATTTAAAATGGCCTGATGCTTCATCTCAGCATGAGATGGCCTACTTCCAAACAATTTCAGAACTTTAAGTCAAATCTAAAATCATTAATTGGAAAATGCAAAACTCAGTCACCAAGCAGTATTGATTTTTTTTTTTTTTTCCCCAAATCTGCACTGATTCACAGATAATTATGTGCACTACTTCCCTGCAAGGCATCCTGAGGCTTAAACACTATCATCATGTGCTTCAATGTAATTACATGATGCCACTGTAATTGACTGAAACCCTTTTCAGGATAGCATACGATTTGAACACTAAGTAGCACAACCCATAAATCAGACAAAGACAACAAATCTGCTTAATATTCTCCAAATCAATTTAAGAATTATCCTACCTGGTGATTTCTGAGCAGCTTTTTCTTTTATAGGGTGGGGGAGGCAAGAAGGAAGGCTAGAGAACTTTCTAATAAGTGATTAATGTTCCAAAGTTGTTTACCTCCACTTAAAATCTCTTTATACATAAAGAAAACATCTAGCTTTGTAAAGAAACTATTCATTTTGATACCAAAAGACAGGTTATTCACATGCAAAAATCCTGTGTCAAAGAAAACAGATACTCAAACCCTTTCTCTTTAGAGATTAACATCTTTTAATTCCCGCAAAGACAGACAATTGGTATAAAAGTCCTCAGTGTTTTAGTTTTCACTATGTCACAGGCCTCTTTCCATATTTATTGTATATTCATTTCTTCAAATGCATACACTACATCTTTCTCCTCTTGTGGGAAAACAAAAGCTATGCCCCAGGCAATTTTGGTGGTTGTGTTTTTAAAAATGCTTTCCTGCTTCTCATTCAAGCTGACAGCGAAGGCAGGTATGCATCTTCATTAATGCTGTATTTTAAAAGATGTTATATAAAAAACAGCCCACCTCCTGGGCTCTACCACAACTGGGCACAGAAATACTTCTCTGAATCTGGAATAATCCCTACTACTTGGGAGATATGTATCAAATCCTCTACTTTTTGTATGGCACATAAAGATACAATGTTCAGTAAACAAGCAAGGCATTATTCTTTAGTTTCACTCATGTGTACAATTAACTTAAAAATGAAGCTTTCATATATATGCAAAAATGGCTTTAATATATTATCAGAGTATGCAACTTTAGCCATGATATCAAGTCTTAAGACTTACAGACTGCACAGTCAAGCTCTGAAAATCCTCTTGGCATTAAATAAAGTATTTACTACGGTAATTATTTTAACAATTCATCCTTGCCCTTTGCCTTTGAACTCAGGGAAAATGATAGCAAGTATTTTGACTTCAGAAATTCTTTCCAGGCATAAACCCAGAAGTCAAGATACACAGCAGAGCTATGGTACAGTTAAACCTGATTTGCATGAACAAACTGAAATATCCCATTTCATATTCCAGAGATAATGCCACATCACTATAAAAAGAAGTTTATTTATAATCATGTAACACTAACTGCATTAAATTGATTTTTAATCATGTAATATCTTTGTAGTTAGCTTTCTTAGACCAGTGCATACAAAAAAACAACCCTTGCTACAAGATCATTCCAGGTTACTAAATTCAAATGAATTCTACAGTCTACCATCAGCTGATGAAGTCTGCTTCTTGGTAAGAATTTCAGTACGTCCTTGCTAGCTAATGAAAATTAGTATGAAATAATATTTTCCGCATTTTAATCTATGCTTATCTTCTCTCATCAACTTTTCATCATTTGCTCTGTTACTGCTTTTTAAACTTTTGCAGAGATGAGACATGAGAAATAAAACGTTTTGAAATGTAAGATATGTTGTTAACACAAGAGTTGCCTCCTAAATGACAAATCTTTTCATTCAGGCATGTCTGATTGTGCAAATCTATATGCACCCAAGGAGTATTCTGTAGTTTCCACATATAAAGGATGAAGAGGAAAAGAAGTCACCTGTAAATCCATGAAAATCAAAGTACATACTGTTGTTCTGTTTCAACTTATTCACCTTTGCTTTCCAAAATCCCATCAAGGTGAACCCATTATGAGAATTTTATTCAACCTAGACAACAATTTATAAGTTCAAAAGGTCTGCTCTGAAGTTAAATTTTTGGGGGTATATTCCCTAAGAAGACAAATTTTCATGGAAAAGACTCCTCAGCATTTCTTGAACATCTGCTCACCTTCTTAGAGGAACACTTAAGGAAGTTCCCAGATAGTTTTTGTTCCTTCTTTGGATGAATCTGTACTTTATTCTCTTAATGACCTACAAATTGTAGCTACAATAATAAAATGCAATGGGTCTATGAACAGCACATCAACCCCAAATACTTTTGATTCCACAACTCGTGCAAAACGCTAATTGCAAAGAGGTCTCTCTCACTTGAAATGTGTTCTGGTTGGAGAGGACCATGATCAAAATGGCCTATGGTGGCACTGCCCTGAGCCCACCTGGTACCCCCAGCAGGTGCCAGGTTGTGGCAGTGACAGTGGGGGAGCAGCTGTGCCTGTCAGGAGGGGAGATCAGATCTGTGCTCCTGCCCGGGGGGATTTCTATTAAAATAGCTCCCAAGAAACCCCTCTGCTGACCAGGGTCCATTTGCTTGTCACCACTCCCTCTCATCCTGCACCTTATTTCCTCACCAGAGAATGACATGGTTCATTGAGACAGGTCACCTTCTGCCTTCCCCAGCAGGACCAGGTTAGTAGCTCCAAGGCTGTCACTGGGACCCTCTCCTCAGGCACCCCACCTGCTGCTGATCCCAGCGTGGAGCTTTTCTCATTGGGAAGTAATTACCAAGTGAGGAGTGCAAGTTCCATATTTATATATTTGTGTATCTTTGTAGTTCCTCATCATTACTACTACTTCACTAAACCTATTCTAGCTTTTTTTCCCAACCTGAATGTCTTTCTCCCTTATTTGCCTTTTTATCTTCCCCTGGGGCGGCAGTGGGGGAATAGCAGATCATTTGTCACCCACTTATTGGCTAAAACCATGACAAAAGGTTCCTTTACAATGGCACAAATCTGAGTTTTAAGATCTGTACATTTGGTAAGGAAGTTTTATAGTGCCAGAGGATAATTTTGCCAATCTAGTCAACATCTCTTGAAGGAAAAAAAAAAACCAACAACAAAAACCATTCATAAGCAAGTAGGAAAACATACCCTGTAATTATTTTCTAGAAATCCTATTATTTTTCTGAACCTGATAAAGCTGGTATTTGATTAAAATCAAGCTTCAGACCTGAAAGATGAAACATTTTCCTAATGTTTCTGCATGGACATCCAAAGCAAATCCTTGTTATCACACAGCGTGCTAAAACTGTGCCAGACTCCTCTGTGTTGCTATAGAGAGACCAAGTCCAATGAGCCTTAGGAGAGTATTACAGTAATAAGATTCAAATCAGTAAACTCAGCACAATTAAAAGACACAATAGAAAATGTTTAATGATTGAAGTGGTGGTGGTTGGGATGTTTTTTTTCCTTTTAATACAATAATCAAGAAATCAGGTGGTCAATATTTAAAATATCTTTGCTCCTTCCTAACAGCTTAGCAACAGTTCACACACAAACACCTTTTACAACCTGTTCTGCCAGCAGCTCATTTTAGTGAGACTGGTGTTTTGCATTATATTGTTTAGATTCATTTAAGTCTTAGTACCAAACTCACCACTATTTCAGAATGAAGAGTATGATTCACTTACAAGCTTATAACTTTCCTTTATATGGGTTTTATAAAAGCTTTGATTTATGCATCTGATGTTTCAAACTGAACATGATAAATTCTTCAGTAAATTATATACAGCTCTGTTTCACAAGACTTTCTGGCATCCTAAAAAGAATTCCACAATCATATGTCTTACACACGTGCTCTTTAAGCTCACTTCTTGGTTTTGGCAGGATCACACAAGCAGCTTTCCTGGATTTGGCCAACCATTAGTAATACCTCAAAATGCCTCTCTCAAATACTACATCACAGATGTCTAAAATTTCTTCTTTTCCTATGTAGTTTAAGGCTACATTCTCCAGAAATGTTTAGCAATTTAAAATCTGTTTGCCGTTATATTTTCACATCTTAACTATCTGCTGACTTATTCAAGTGAAAAGAACATTTTTCAAACAAAACTAAGAAAAATACCTGGGTCTGGGCAGCCACCAGAGAAAAAGTACATATGCAAAGTTCAAAAGTTGGGTAATTTTTCTCTTATTTACATAATTTCATTTACATTCTTGTTTCTATTAATAGTTTGGTCTGTGCTATATATTTCCGGTGTGCTCGATGTGTAATATGTGTCTTCCTATACTAACAAGTATATTTCTCAGTTTTTTCTTCTGTTGTGATTATTTTTGCATCTCATTTGAAAATTTTGTCAGTTTACAGATTTCCTTTCTGTTCAATGTGTTACTTTTGATTTCTTCATCTCCCAATGCCTTCAATACTGAAAGCAAATCAAATCGATGTTGTATGTTACTCATAAACTGTAACTTAAAAAACAGGAACAAAAATATTTGGAAAAAAAAAGAAACACACAACACACATCTCATATGGCTAAAGGCAAAAGAAACTGATTAATATCAAAATCAGACTAGGACATAAAACCACGTATTAATATTAAACACATAATTTATTATTCATGCTGTTTATTTTACTTCTGCCACTACCTGTGTTTTCACAGTTTTCTGAGTAGTTAACTCTGGACATCAGAGAAGCAACAAGTCCCTTGCTCCACCTGACTTTAGCACCCTCAGAGCATCTGCAGCACACCAAAAAAAGAACAGATAGTCTTCAACTATTTTGTGGGGTTTGCACAACCCACCAGAAGGTCATTACCCTTACTGACTCGAAGAACCTAGTACAAAGGAACCTACTACAAGAACCTTCATTTGAAGGTTCCACGGTGCAGGACTTGGTAATGACATGACATGGCATGAAAAGTCAAATAAAGCATCATTTACTACATTTATTACAACAGCTGAGACCTGTATTCTACTTCTTAAGTTATTGCAAGCCCCTGGTAAGTCTGTTTTTATAGTTTTCCAGTCTGCATATGCTGACAGCTGGACCAAATAGTCAACTTTGAGTTTGTGCATCACCATTTATATTGTCATCGCCTTCCTAAATATAGGTATATTAAATGTTACAGATGCAATAGTTTGTGCTCATGTTCTTGAGTAAGTGTATTGGAAAAATAAAGTTTACATATGCTTTTCACAGATTATAAAACCAGACTGTGTGCTGGTCTTTAATATACAACCATAGATGATTCAACTGGAGAACTGTATCAGACAATGTGCCAGAACATAGAAAACTGCTACTTCTGCCTAGATTGCTAGTATTGTTTTCCAAGTTTATATATGTATTTGTATTACAGGGTGTCCAAGACTAGGTCTGAACCAAGCACCTTTCAGAAATAGAAGCTACACACATGCCTATCCTGATGACAAGCTCTAGCTACATGGAGACAGGCAACCCCACTACGTGTCCTCATTGTTCTCTTCAAAAAGTTGCTTTTGTTTGAGAACTAGTCATCAGCTTTAGAAACTATGGACAAGAGCAAAACAGCCTGACAAAGGAACAGTACTTGGCAAATTCTTGACCACGTCTAAAATTCGACCCATGGGTGCCATTCCTTTTTATTTTATGCCTATTCCCATAACTGCCATTTAAAAAATCTAGTAAGTGATTGCACAAAGGATTGTGCTTAAAACTGACAATCTCACAAATCCATCTAAATACTTATTCTTCATGACCAGTGCAGATTTTTCTGCAAATTTCTTACGCTGCAAAAATCGTACAAATTCAAGAATGTTTTTTAGGGCAACATAATTACAGACCCAGCTGGCTGATAACACACCTTTCAATCCCTTCTTATAACTGGTAAAGCCAGAGCTAAAGCTGCCTAGACTCCATCTGGAGAGTTTTTGAATCACAGAATCACTAATAGGGTTGGAAAAGAACTCTAAGATTATAAAGTCCAACCACCAGCCCAACACTACCAGCCAACTAAACCAGGTCCACTTCCCTGGACAGCCTCTACCAATGTTCTTTCTTTCAGTAAAGATTTTTTTCCTAATATCCAACCAGAACCTCTCCTGGTGCAACTTTCTCCTCTCAAACTTACAATCCAGTGAAAGCTCTTTGCAAAGTTCTTAAACTCATTTGGAATCGCAGTTACACATGTGTCCATTCAGCTGCTTTCTTATAGTAATGGAATGAATTCTGAAGTATTGGTTGAATAGGGTGAAACAGCCAGGTGGTGTTCTGTAACACCAGAGCTTATCTACTGTCTGATGTATCCAAGTTGCCTTGGTTCCAGAGAACAGGAAGGTCTCCTGACTTTATGTCAAGTTTTACAGAGCTTCAAGGATCAGCTAGAGGACTACAGACCAGGTAAACCCTATGGTTTGTACCAGCAAAGCAGCAATAATTATTCTAAATAACTGAGTCAACAGATACTCAATCTGTTGGAGAAGGAAAGTCACCACAGCTTTTGTAAAGGGAAGCCATACCTCAAAGATCTTTAAGAATTAGTAGCTATTAAACAATCTAACAACCAAAAAAAGCCAAACAAACAAAAAAAACCAACAGAAAAAAAGGCAAATGGACCTTCCAGCTCAGAGAAAATGGTTTTCCAAAGAGCATCCAATAAGGTTATTCTTAAAAGCTGCTCAAAGAAACTAAGCTTCCAGAGGGCAAGAACAGAAGTTGACACACAGATGGCAACTTGTTCAAAAGAATGAAAGAATACAAATTAATAAATCCTGCAAAGGTTTGAGCTCACACAGGCTCTTCAACCTGATTTCAAAAAGAGGATGAATACACAAGTAAAACGTTACCTCACAGAGTTCACGTGGCTTCAGAAATAGCATCGTGTGCTATTAAATACAGAAGTATGGCCTCTGCCTCTGGAAGTCACTGAATCACACACTGCTGTTGGCTGGGAGCTCTTATATAGATTCTCAAAAGAAACCAAAACAAAAATCTACATCTCTGGCTGTCCTGGCAACTGCTGTAAAAACCACAAATATATTCTGTCTGAAACCTCAAAGACAGGGCATATCAAGCTACTAAAGATAATTTCTCCTATCTCTGGCTGCTGTTCTCAGCTACTATAAAGCCCAGTAGGAACAGTATTATAGTATTAGTTTACTACAAATCTAAAGGTTGGCTTTTTTTCAAACTTCCAAGTTTCTTCAAAGAGTTCTTCCCATTCCCCTGGCTTCTTTAATTCCTTTTCAACAATACAGGGAATGATCCACCAACTTGTGTCATGGAGTTTAGACTAGCTTGGCCAAATATGAACATCCTCCTCCAGCAGGCCAGGGCTTATAGGCTGTTCACTATTTCCCTCAAAACTGATGTAAATGCAGCATGGATTGTAAAAGGCCGAGAATAGTAACTCTTAAGCCACAGACACTGAAAGATTATTAAACCAGTGAACAGGATAATTAAGCTGTGAATGATCTGCAGCTAATTTGCAGTTGAACTTCACTACACAACACAGGTGTGTGATTATAATTTCCAATCAGGTGCTTGATGTAAGAGTCCTCAACTGGGGGTTTCCCCTGCCTAAAGCAGGGATACTATTTAAGATACTTGGACAAAAAATTCACAAGCTAGTGTGTAGCTGTTTCATTTTATTTGCAGCTGAACCACCAGACTCAGCACAGCACTGGATTACCCTCTGATGCCACGGGCTTTCTCCGGTACCAGCTGCCACTTACTCAGCAGAGGAATCCTCACCAACAACTCCTACTGTCAGATACCAACCACTTAAACCTGCTGAAAGCAAACCTCATCAAAGTGACAATTAAAACCAGAACAGATGAAAATCACCACATTAGGGCTTTTCCTTTTGTAAAAGTCAATTTAACTGATCTAATGAGTTTTATATTCCACAATATGCCTACGTGCTTCAATAAAAACTAGAGGAAACAACATTTCAAGTGCTTTTTAAATTGACTTCTTTGCAGGCCAACAGCCCAGGGATAAAGTTTCATTATTACTCCAATATTTCAAGTCCTTCAAAAAGCACACAATCTGTACTCAGGATGCTATTGAAACGTGATTCACAGGAAATAAGCTAAAAACTAAAACACAAGAAAATCAACAATTTAATTGGACTTACATGACTAATAAAAATCTCTTCAATTTTGAATCCTACAAGCAAATTTTAGTTAAGATAGCAAACACTATGAATACTTTGCAAGCTTTTTGTACTATCTCAAAATGCTCATTTTTAAAATTAAGATGCACCCACACTAATAGGATTAATGTGTGTTTAGAGTGCCTACAAGAATAGGAAGGTAAACACTGGAGATTTGACTTCCTATAAGTGAAAGACTTGGTCTCATTGCAAGCACTTTAAAACCAAATATCACAGGAAATTTGAGTGGTAAAGTATGTGGTATACTATATGCTGAGATTAAACTCCAAAAAACCCCATTGGACCAAAGAGGAAAAAGAAAAATCAATGAGCATGAGGGTCAGCATGTGTGGCTTCAATGCAAGCCAGAGGAAGCTGATTCACAGCTCTACTTTTCTCTCTCAAGCAGACTGGCAGACTTCTTTTTAAAGTTAGACGTATATGTGTGTGTGTATATATATATATGTGCGTGTGTATATATATATATATGTGTAAACACACACTGATATATAGTCAAAAAGCAATACTGATCATGAAAATGGAAAAATATTTGTTTTGGCATCCTACTTGAAAAACATAATTGTAAGACAAGCTAAATGCTTCATTCTCCACTGATTACATGAGAATATCATTACTTTAATTCACTACAGGGGAGATGAGAAGAACAAGTGGAATTTTGCTTTTGTTTAAAGCCTGCTGCTGATTTTGCACCTTTTAAGCTACTTGTGACTCAAGATTTCAAAACAAGCTGCTGAAACAATTGCATAACTTCAAATAAATAATTTTTTTAAAAAATGACAAGCTGTTGTTGGTCTTTACTCAAAATGAAAAAGAAGAAAAATATTTAAATAGACTCAATTATCTGTATTAATTCAATGTTTGAAAACCAGAATCTTGGCAAAGTACAGTGTGACTCCAAGATCACTGTCAGTGTGCAAACAACATAAAAAACCTGAAACAGCATTTATATCAACTTGTTTGCAAGTTTCATTTGACATGCAGAATTCAATCATGCACACAGCAAACCCTACCAGATCACCCCTACATAACATTCAGCTACAAAATTCTCAAGGCACAACCTGCAAACAATCACAAGCTTATCATTTTTATCACATGAACTCCTCTATCTAAAAAGCCCTCAGTGGTCTGAAGTGTTTTAAAAGCAATTTATGTATAACTACAGATTTCCACACAATATCCTTTATGCTGCACATAAATTATATTGTTTGAAAATCATTGAAACAATTACCTAATTTACTCTGTATACACAAATGTAGTATTAAGAAACAATATTGATTGTGGATTAATATTCTTGATTGGTTAATCCTTAGCTGCCTCTATTTGAGGAGTATTACTATGCTCTCAATTGTAAAGAGATGACAGACATCAGGTACTGCAATAGGTAGGCAGTACTCTGCCACTAATGAAAAATAAGCTTTTGTTATATTTCCTTAGCAAAGGGTGTATTACAAGTATTTACTTCTGGCAATATCTTGTACCTGCAAGGATAATGAGTCAGCAGTGTGAAATAAACCTCAAATATTAACTGGGGATTATTAATCACATATTAATGGCCTTTTAATTTTTCCACTTACAGAAGGGCAGCTCCTGAGGCACACACTTGCAGCATCCATCTCACTGGAAGTAACACCTCAATCCAACAAGAAGTTCTGGGTTACACATGATTGCACAGCAGTGCCTTTGAATAATTAATTCACTGATAAAACAAGCACAGAGAACACAACCCACTTTTAAAATCCCACAGACACAAACATCCCTGCTCAAAAAACAGGGCCTGAAATTCATGCACTTGTTTAGAACTGGAATTTTGATAACCAAAGAAAAAGGTGCTTTTTAAAAAGTAAGTTTCAATTAATGGGCTAACAATCCATATCTTTGCTGGCAATCTCACCCCTCCCCTCACTCTCTCTGATGCAAGCTGTGTTCAGATTTGTGTCATTTGTGGTTTTCAAAATCTAGATTAGCCTAGATAAGACACTCCCCCAGGATTTCTATCAGACTGAAAAATCAAAAATGAGCAAAGATAAAAAGTTAATTCTGCCATGAGTTTTAAACATTTTGTTATTAATTTAACGTATTTAAGACAGACACACACTACTGATTCTTGAAAGTAAGTTGGTGCTACAGTGTTACTTAATGTATTTATTACTAAAAACTTACTGTTAACAAAACACAGGAGTTGCAGGGTTTGTTTTTAGGGCGTTCTTTTGTTTTGTTTTTAATAGCTTCCTCAAAGGCTAATAATTAGAAATCCTTGACCCATGTGTGCACAGATTTCAGAACTGTTAATGCCTTTAATTTTTTATAGTAGGAGTTAAATATCAATCTCCCTAAGCAATAATCTAGTATTTTACTATCAACCAATGTAAAGAAGACTCATTCAGTGAGTACATACAGAAAAGTAAAAGCTATCAAAATACAAATATCTGAATTACTTACACACAGATATTTTAGTGCCATTATTTTACCATCATTCAAAATTACTATCACCACTTCATATTTCAAAAATTATACACATCAAGCCAAATTTGTTTTCATAGAATCATTAAGGCTGGAAAAGATCATCAAAGTGCAACCATCAACACTACACCTCCAGACAATTAAACCATGTCTTCAAGTGCTAGATCCACACGTTTTTTAAATGCCTCCAGGGATGGTGACTCCACCACATCCCTGGGCAGCCTATTCCAATACCTGACCACTCTTTCTGTAAAGAAATTTTTCCTAGTATGCAATCTAAACCTATTCTGGCACAATTTGAGTCTATTTCCTCTCGTGCCATCACAGGTTAAATAGAAGAGACCAGCTCCCATCTCCCTACAACCTCCTTTCAGGTAGCCACAGAGAGCAATGAGGTCTCCCCTCAGCCTCCTCTAAACAACAGTTCAGAATTTCCTCAGCTACTCCTCATAAAACTTGTGCTCCAGACCCTTCACCAGCTTGGCTGCTACTTTCTGGACACAATCCCACAACTCCAGGTCCTTCTTATAGTGAGAGGCCCGGAACTGAACACAGTGCTTGAGGTGCAGCCTCACTCCTGCAGAGTACAGGGACACAATTTCTTCCCTTCTGCTGGCCACAGTATTTCTGATGCAATCCAGGATGCAGTCGCCCTTCTTGGCTACCTGGGCACACTTCTGGCTCATGTTCAGCCAGCACCCTCAGGTCCTTCTCTGTCAAGCAGCTTTCCAGCCACTCTTCTCCAAGCCTGCAGTGTTGCATGGGGTTGTTGTGACTCATGTACAGGACTTGGCCTTGTTGAACCTCATACAGCTGACCTCACCCATCAATCCAGCCTGTCCAGGTTTTGCTGCAGAGCCTTCTCATCCTCAGGCAGATCAACACTCCCACCCAACTTTGTATCATCTGCAAACTTACTGATGGTGCACTCAATCCCCTCATCCAAATCATTGAGAAAGATATTAAACAGAACCGGTGCTAAATCAGCCTCAGGGAACACCACTCATGACCGGCCACCTGATGGATTTAATTCCATTCACAACGCTCTGGGCTCAGCCATCCAGCCAGTTGTTAAACCAAGGAAAAAGTACACCTGTCTAAGCCATGAGCTGACAGCTTCTCTAGAAGAATGCTGTGGGAGATAGTGTCAAAGGCTTTACTTTAGTCCTGTCAGACAACATTCACAGCCTTTCCCTCATCCACCAGGTGGGTCACCTGGTCCTGGAAGATCAGGTTGGTCAGGCAGGACCTGACTTTCATACACCCATGCTGGATGGGTCAAACCCCTGGTGTCCTGCACTTGTTGTGTGATTGGACTCAAGCTGAACCTCTCCATAATCTTCCCAGATACCGAGGTGAGGCTGACAGCCTGTAGTTCCCCATGTCCTCCTTCCAGCCCTTCTTATAGATGGGCATCACACTGGCAAGCCCCCAGTCATCTGGGACCTCCCCTGTTAAGCAGAACTGTAGAGTGGCTTGGCAAGTTCTTCTACCAGATCCCTCAGTACTGTTGGGTGGTTTTACTTAGACACAGGGCCTTTTGATTCTTTAATGTTCCTTTGTGGCATATTAATTTTTCCTCTTCTTTTTGATGTCTTTGAACAACCCACTTCCACATCGACCTCCAATGTATTTGAGAAGTGACTTTTGTAGGCAGACTGACAGGCATTTGAATTTCCTGTTGAGTCTGAAGACAGAAGTTACCCTGATGATTATCAAATTTATTCTTTCTGGATATGAATCTAAAAGCACAGATATTTATTTTAAAGACAAAATACAGTCTTGCCTTCTGTTCTTTTAAGCCTTGGTAAGATATTCGTAAATGTCAACATTTATGTTTGCATGTAATGGATGTGTATTTACTCCAGAACTGTCAATTTATTAGCGAAAAAACAGCATTAACCATCCAATATTTTATTCAATTTTTCAAGTTTAGGAGCAACTTTAGAAAGTTGAACTTACTACACTGATGTCCCCTCTGGTGGAAACATTCTGCTTTCAAGACATGCATGGATCATTTGTCCCTTCTCAGGTATCAATGTAGGTTAGTGTGGCAACAGCTCCCAATATTGTGCTAAAAAGCACCTCCTGACTCCTTTTGTTTCTGAAAACTTCAAGAAATTATACTTGGGTGTTTACTTCCTTCCCCAGAATCCTTACCAGTATGCCAGAATAATTCATATTTAAGTGAGTTGTATAAACATAACCTAAAGAGTTGGAAAAACTGACTGTTTACAAGCTTATTCACAATGTGTGTGATGCAATAATTAACTGTAGGAAGTAAATCTGAAAATAATTATGCCCAAGCTACTCTTTTTCTTTGGCACTGCAGTACTTGGCAACCTCAAGTCACTTCACCTGGAAAACTTTAGTCATGTGCCAAGGATTCAAATATCTCTTCCATTAATATTTTAATGTGGAACATATATAACTTATTCACAGAAGTATCTGAAAGAAGTAAGTTGATCTGCAGTGTAATTTAATGTTCAAGTGCAACTTTTAAAAAAACAAAACAAGAAAGCCCATAAAAAACCCACAACAAAACCCAACAAAAAAATCCCCAAACAAAACCAAAATCACATCCAAATATTTAGATTGTACTGAAAAGACAAAGCTCTTCAGATAGTCTGTATTTATCAAGATAAGCCTTTTATGTTCTTCCTAGTTTCAACAGCAAGAGCAGGAATGCTCTCACAGACATAGCTCTTACCCTAACTACATGCACCTACAAATAAAAGAAATTGCCTCTATAGTAGGGAAAAAAGAGCAAGTTTCCTAGGAAAAAATACTGTTTTTTCAAGGTTGGAACAGAGGGGAGGGAGAAGGAGAGAGTGATTAAATAGAGTCATGAATTTCTATTCTTAAAATTACTTTACATATCAAAACTTTATCACACAAAACTCATTCTCTTTCCTCTTCTGAATCAATTATTTGCTTGATTCCCACTGAGATACTAAAACACCTGTGACCTTTGCCTTTAAGACAGAAGGATTTGATAAGTTCCATTAGATTTATAGCCCAAAGGAAGAGCAACATGTTAGAGATGTTCATTAGGAAAACAACATATGATTTAACATTTGTGGCAGGTATTATGAAACTCTTCCTTAACGGCCAATTCTTTTAGCAGTCAGAAAATTACAGATTTTTCAGCAGATTTTAGGGAGAAGCTGCAGAGCTTGAGTCCTTATTCTAGCTGTCTCCCATACCCCACACCCTCATTTGGTACCACTTCAGTTCCTGTTCACATGCTTTCTATACCTAACCTTTCAGGTAAGCAAAATATTGACATGAAAATTTTTCTTTTTAAGACTGCAATATGCATTTCCACATATTTACAAACACAGCCACCTCTGTTAATAGAATTGCACACATGACACAACATAACATGCCATGAAGCCATTAAAGATTAAGATCCACTTTCCAGATTAGAAAATTAAATACTGTCACCAGGAAAAAAACAACCAAAAAAAAGTCAGTCACTAAGCATTTAGTCATTCCTAATTTCTGAGTTTCTCAAACCTCAGCATATGGGTCCACTACTATTAATAGTCAAACACTGCTCTTACAAATAAAAACAGCTTTTCTAAAAAGCTCAGCTAATCAGGGGGATGTATGTGTCAGGAAATAAAAACATTTTTGCCAACAAGATACTTGTTTAATTTAACTAATTAACAGTAGTGTCTAATCATGTATGTCACATCTATAAAACATCAATACCTATTTCAGTTAATTGCTCAACACCGCTTCTGAAAAGGAATTAAAAGCTAGGAATGCTTTCCATATGTCATTTAAGAAGCTTATGTAAGAAACATTGCTGTAGCCACAGCCAATTTGAAACAAGTTCCATCATTAGCCATAAATTATAAAATAGATTCCAGGTTTTTTATTCACAAATTCTGTTTTGCAACAGGAATGAGAATATGACAATCCCAATCCAAGCGGATATCGTGACTTGTTCAGACTAACAAAGTTGTGATAAATTTTCCATTACCATGAGCTTCCTTCTGGTTCTATTTTACATTCCTAGAGAGGAAGTTCAATAATTACTTCTACATGTTATACTCTGTTTCTAGAGCCCTAATAAACTACACAGACTTGTCAGATGATTAGTAAAGAAACAAACCGAACAGAAAAAAATCCCACACAATTTTTATTCTTCCCTCTCATGCATTCTGGTTCATCTCTTAAGGGGATATGCCTTATTCTTGCCATTTTGTTGAGGAAAATTTCAAAATATTAAGAAGGTAAAAGCATCACATGCTTTGGTTATGGCCAAAATTCAATTGAGAATGATTTACCCAGTGATGACATTACAGAATACATATTGACAATTTACTGGCAATAAGCAACTGTCAAACTAAATGACAGGTCATCAATAAAACAAGTTCACAGCTTCTAAAATGACAGATCGCTGCTTATTAAAATAGTAATTTTAGGAGACAATTTCACATTTTACTTTCCATATATATTATGATTTTAAAGTGTCTTCAACATGATTGGCAAAAAAAAAAAAAAAGAGAAAAGCACATCACTGCAGCTGGTATTGTGCACTTGGCAGAGGTCACTGCAACTTCCAGAGAAAGTTAAAAATTTTCCCTACTCTTCCCCCTTGCTTCAGCCTGTTACTCTTATAAAAGCAGGTCAGAACTAAAGCTCATCACCCATCTCCTTCAGCAAAGAACCGGGTCAGGCAGGAGAAGAGGCAGTAACTGCTGCCTTCGACCAGAAAGTGGAAAATTTTCCATTTCACCTGGCAGTAAGCAAAGCACAGAGGTAGAGGGGATGTGGAAAAACTGCTGGGTATACACGGCAGTCTAAATCTTATCCTTCTTTAATCTTTAAAACATAAAGGCCACTAAATAAAACCCACAAGAAAAGAGCTTTCAAACAGTGGAACCCACATCCAAGTACAGAATGCAAAAACATCATGATACAATTTGGTAAATTTCTGGCATGTGGCACAAAAGGTGAACAGAGATGTCATCCGAACAGACAAAAAATCTCTCAAAATCAGAAGTGATTTGATCTGAAGATGCAAAAGGAGTATTCAAGACAGACAAAACCACAAGAGAGCTAGTCATATTGTTCTCATTGGAGAAACCAATATCCCTTTTAAAGTGGCAACTTTAAAAACATGTTTCTTTATAGGCAAGAGAGTTTTACAAATTATCTCAAAGCAATGTCAATAAAATATTTATTTTATAGACCTGATATAAGTGAACAGCAATAAAGCCAGCAGGTCAAATTAATATATATTTAATAATTTTAAGGAAATAAGGAAAAAACTAGTAGTATAGCATAATGACACACCTTTAATATAAACTCACTTTTGTGTCAGAAGACTGAATATGCCAAATGGTGATCCTGTGTGTAATAAAATGCTCCACTTTCTTCAAGTTTAGCTTCTGTATTTGGTGAGTTATCAGGTATTATAAATGAAGAAACGAATTAACAGATATTTGAATATATAAAGTATATGGGCAAAAGAGTCAACAACATCTCTGTATGGGAAAGCCTCACCTGGTAGGTTTATAGCTATGGGATCATACTAACCACAGAATCACAGAATTGTCATGGTTGAAAAAGAGCTCTAAGATCATGTCACCCATCTGTCAAACTCCCTCTCTCAAAAAAAAACCAACAACAAAACAACCCAAAACAACAACAACAAAAACATGTAGCACCATCCCACACTATCCCATCAGAGCATGTCCTGAAGTGCCTCATCTACATGGTTTTCAAATACTTTCAGGGATGATGACTCCACCACCTCCCTGGGTGGAAAACATTCTTCCTTCTATTTAGTCTAAACCAAGGCAATACGCTCATCTCAAAAAAAGAGTCCCATTTTTTCCAAGTCCTTCATTCAGAGCTCTTAAAGAAGCCTAATTGCAATGAAACAAAACACAGTCCTCTGTACATACGGGTAGGGAGATGCAAAATACAAGAACCTATTATACTCAAGATATTTGTAAATTATCTGAAAAAACACGCTAATAATATAGGAATAATTTGCAATTGATATGACATTATTGAGAACAGGCAAAATTAGATTAAAGAAAGTTGCCAAGAAAATCCATAATAGCCTGTGCTATTCAACTGAAACCAACCACATTAATTGTGAAGTGTTTCTTACAGGAAGGAGAAGCACAGAAACAAAGATCAGATTTGAAATAGCTGCCACCTTTCCTAAAAGGTCTGGAGATCTACCCAGCAGCTTCAAAAAGCATCAGCTCAGTGGCAGTCAAGAGGCAAACATGTCAGAGGAATTGATGCAGTAGACACTCATATCACTTTTCAACTCTGCAGAGTAGAGATCCAGTCTTGGCCCTCATCTCCAAATGCATACTGAAGGACTTTGTAAGAGGCAATCAAAAACCTGGAATGGTCTAAAAGAGCCAAGGCTCAACTGAGCAGGACTCCAGCTTAGAGAGGGGGGAGGAGACACACGGAAAAGTGGTGCTCATAAAGCAGAAAATCATTCACAAATGATAGCAAAAAGCGATATCGAAAATTACTTCTGCACAGGAAGTATTCATCATTTCTGAAGATGTAAAAAGCAGTAATGTAGAAGTGTATTTACTGAAAAGCAAGTTTTATTTAACAAAAGAAACAAGTGGAATGGTAAGTAATTCTGGATCTCCTTATCACAAAAGATTCTGGAGAGCAAAAATACTACACATATATATGCAAGAAGACTAACAGATACCACAACATACTCTGAGATACAGTTCTTAGCTGCACCTACACTCTTCATAGTTATCTGTCATCACACACAGATCTCTTTGGTCTGCCTAGTACAGCCATTTCAAAGTTATACTCTAGAGGACCATTGTTAAAAAAAAAAAAAAAAATCTTCATTTACTAGACAATTAAGATCAAGATGTAAAATAACATCACTACGGCAGACAATGTTTTTCTCTACCATAGGAACACATGTATCAATGTAATAATAAAATAGAATATTTAAGTTTACAGTAAAATCCTACCACTGGAATGTGCACTGAGGGAATAGAGTAGCATTGTTTTGAAACTAGTATGTAATTCTTTACAGGAGAAAACTGATGCTTGTGGGGGTTTTCTGCCCTCCACCTATTAAAAACTATATGTTAAACAGATATTCATGTCATAGCAAAGAACCTGCACTCCCAATTCACCAGCTAACTAGGAAACAACAACAACAAAAGAAATCTGTTATTCCCAACAGGAATATTTCCTCACCATAGTGCAAAGTTTAATTACTAATGGCATGTCAGACTTCTAACCGAAAAAAGCAAAATTGTGATGCATCCTACAGAATATGCTTTAAAACTGCACAGACTTGTAATTTTACATCACAGCAAGGTTAATAACATAATTCACGTGAACTGACTGTGCTTTCCATCAAGAACTTTATCAACAACACTCACAGCAACATTTGGGTAGGCAAGAGCACTGAAAGACAACTCATTTGTTTCACAAGTAGTCTACTCAGCCATTGCTTTATGTGTTTATAAGAAAAAGAACATTAATTCCCAGGAGACAAAAAATAATTTCCCTGCAAAAGGAGCATTACATATAAAACTGTGTAACCAGAATAACAAAGGAAAATTAGAAATTCAGCTCTGCAAAGATGCTGAAAATGCTTGCTCTAACATGCAAAGCAAAGCTGATTCCCAAATATGCCATACAGTAAGTTACATTATACTGTTTCCAGTAGTTAATAACCACTGAATAGATCCCATATAACACAGCTGCTTTAATACCCTGATATTATTACAAACATATGCAGACAACCAACTGTAGGATAGTTCTTACCATGAAGATCTCTTCCTTGTTTCATCAACCAAGAAGTATTTTGAGTTGCACACTACACATGATACAGAAAAAAAGGATCCTGTGTAAGGTAAAGACCAGTGCCTTACCTTACATGTAAGCATAGAATAAAACCTCTGCTTTAGAGAGATTATATTTAGATATGGAAAGAGGAAAGACAACCCAAAAATTGCAGGCAATATGCAAGAGAATGCAACTGATGAATTTACTTACAGAAAACAAACAAAAACCAAGAAAAATCCCTCCTGAAATAATATGCGTTTATGAAGTCTTTCAAAATGTAGAGAGCAACCTAAAAAAAACCCCAACACCCTAGTTTAACAGTGGTTTAGAAAGTTTAACATGTCTAAAGTGACATTAATTTGACAGCAGGAACAATGACCCTCACGTGCACTCTATTCTTGGCCAAGAAATTTAGGCTACAGCTTTCATCCCATGTTAATAAACAGCAACGTGCAGGTATGTTAGTGTCACAAAAGTATACAAATACAAATTGTCACCGTAGTCTGTCCCACCAAGGCTTATGAAACTATCAGGGACATTCTTCCTTTTAGACTGCTTTTCCCCAGCTGCAGCTTAAGACCATTATTACTTTTCTTAACTACAGGAGACACAGAAAATCAATTACTCCCTTCCACTTCACTTTAGCTGTTAATATATTTCTGGAGTTATGTCCCCTTTCAGCTTTCTCTCTCCTTTCTGGCTGTGTTTACCTAACTAACTCTCCAGCTGGTGTGGGCTGGTTTTAGTAGTGCAGGAAGTCTGCACTACTGCACGTGATTTCACATGTGCACCTGATTATTATTTCATAATATTAAACTATATTAGTAATTAGCTTAAATATAAAACAAGTGAACTTACAATCATGTTATCAATTTCTTCAGTATATTTGAGGTGACTGGTTAGGACAGAAAAGTGCATATATACTCAAGTTCACCCCTGCTGCACAGGCTGCTTCTTTAAAAAAAGGGACTGGGAACAACTAATTTCCACAATTAAAGATTTCCAGCACTGATGAAACAACTGTATCATCCTCAACACACACACTCCATGTTTTTAATACTAGAATTTTTTTACATTCCCGCTCCCTCTAAGTTATAAACATACTAAGAAAAAAAATGAATTCCAAAGAATTTTCCAAACCAAGCAAGATTTACACTGTTGCAACCCTCTGATTATACATAACTAATATACAAACACAGATACACATACAAACACAAGTTACTAATTATTTATGGAGAGAGAAGCTAACTAGCCCTCAGGATTAGCTACATCCCAAAGGATTTACTACATATTTCAGCCAACAGCCTTATAGTGGAAGCTCTATTTTTAGATCACCTCCAACAAAAGGCTCTAGAGCCGAGGATGCATCCATGCAGTGCCCTCATAATGAGACAAATAAACTGTACAGCAACCTCTAACATTCAGTTACCAATTCTGTGCAGGATGATCAATATCTGGCAAGAAAGAATACTAACAAGATTGTCCTCAAGCAAGGACCTAAGAATTAGCAAATTATTATTATGAAACTACTGCACTGCAGACAAGAAAATCAAGATGCTTTTGAAAGTCAAGTAATTACAGACAGGCTTTAAAATTATCTTGTAACAAGGAAAGCTTTCTGTACAGTATGTGGTGGGATAATATCCTCTTGGAAAAATACCAACACTTTCTTGTCAATAAAGCAAATGTGTCACTAAAATACATACGACTTGTTAATAAACCTCCCTTTTGTGCAGAAGTCCTTACTCTATCCTACAAGACTAAAAAATCTGCTTAAGAGTTTCTTTCTAAAGCAACAGTCATTATATGAACATTCAAAACATTCCCTTGATCTTCACACCTCTTAGATAACTAGTCTAATTTTTCCTTGAAAAGAGGGAAACATAAGGGGTTTTGAGATTCTTTCCTTGTTGTTTTCTGAGAGTGAAGAAACCTACACTGGTAGAACTGCAAACAAACCACCATGATGCTAGCAGATATGATGGGTTGGGAACAGCCCACAGACAAAAGGGCTTTTAGCTTCTAGGCTTCAGAACTATAGGCATCACAAAATTTCATTGGATCTAATACCTAACAATATATATCTCTTTACTAATCCTATACATTTCCTTAATAAGAATTTATTTTGATTAAGTATTTTATTTAAGTGCTAAAACAATTCCCCCATGCAATTACTACTAATCCTAGAGTAAGTAACAAGTACTACATTAATCAAGCTTCTTTAAGATTTAGTATTTAGGTAGCACATTTTTCCAAAGGAGCAACAGAGGCACCGATTCAACTTCCCAATTTTACCAATATATCACTACTGCAAAAAAAATTAAATCTTGTGGAACAAAGAGGGAGATAACAACTTGCTCACAGAGAGAGAGCTAATCCAGTGCCCTTTTATACATTAATTTAAAAATTATTATTATTAAGAAAATATTGACATTTCCTTAGATGAAGAGGTTTTTGCTTTTAATTTTAATATTTTAGAAGTTACCTATATAGACTTCCATTTTTATGCGTGTACTCCATCATTCCAGAAAAAAGGACAGAATTAGACATGGAAATCTTACTGGCAGTACCAACCTCTGAAACATTCAGAGAGCCTTTGCTGTCAAAAGCACTTCAAAGAAGACTTGGTTTAATGGGACCTGAGCATCAGTTGAGTACATATAAACTTCTACAGTAAGTGAGGTTGACCAGAGAGGTCAATCTCTAGAATGTTCATAAAAATAAGAGAAAAATGGCTTGAGTAAGCGAGGACACTCAAAAATCTCCCAAAAGGACAACAGTATGGCCCTACTGAAGCAATCCATTGCATCTCCAGTCTTTATTGACATACTCCTATCCATGATACACTGGAGCGGGCCCAAGAAGATAACAAAATTAACAGAAAAGAAGAATGGGTTGAGTGCAAGATTGCTCTAGTGCAACCCTGGTTTTGCCATGAATGCCAAGTTGAGGGATTAACTCTCATAACAAGAACACAGAGATCAAAAGAGGAAACTGTCAAGTATGAAGACATGTAAGAAATTATCCAATATTTATATAGGACTAAGCTTAACCTAATCTGGGGAAACCCCAACAAGCCATACAGGTGCCGAAAAAATCAGCCAGTGCCAGTTCTTCCTCTCAAGTCACTGTAGCTGATCCTTCAGCTCAAGGTTACACGAAGAAACTCAGAACTAAAATCAGGCTCATAAATTACCAATTAGTTCAGTCTATAGTAGACCATAGACTGGGGTTACTCAGCTTAATTAACCAAATATTTTATTATTCAGAGACCTTTTTGAGCTCTCTCTTTTCCAGGTTTCCCCTTATAACATTACAGTAGAGGAGATATTTATTATGTGTATATACATCCTGTACGAGTCATCTCAACAAAAGAGTGTGAATTCCTATTTTCCCTTCTGTTTTTCTTCACTCTCTTCTATGCTGACTTCTTACTTACTTTGCATTTCACACATCTACAACTGCATTAACTTCTCCAAGTTAGGGCAACTCTTTCTGTGTCATACTTTCCTGTTGCATCATTTTGCATTTTCTTATTTACCTTCTTTCTTCCAAGAAGATTCAGTCCTCTTGATACCATCCTAATACTAAAAAATAATGAACCAGACAATCTGAAGAATAGGTTCCTTTCAAGGAAAATTAACATTAGACTGAAATACTACATTTTGAAGGTAGTTTCTTAGTTGGAATCCATCAAAAACTGCCTCTCATTTCACACAGATTAAGACTAATACTCCTCATACTCTACTCAGACATTATGATTACTGCTGACTTTATAAATAAATTCTAATTTATTTTGTAAATACCCCACCAGTTTTCTGATATTAAGGAAGTTTGGGCATTTTTTTGTGGCACATCAAAACCGAAATAAAATTTGACACACAAGTTTAAGTAAGTTACAAGGTGTTTCCTCATATGGAATGAATCCAAGATGATAGCCTAAAGGCAACAGCAGCATCTTCTTCAAGGCGTTTTTATTTCAAAAGCCAGTTTGAACACATTTTGGCATCATGGAAACAGACTTTTGTTTACATAGTTACACAAGAGGGACGCAGGGATCCAAAGTGCAGATGCAAACAGAAGCCTGAAGCTGATGGTGATTCTGATGTGAAGAGATTCCTCACCTCCCAAACTGAAAGGTTCAGTGTATTTTTAAAGCAACAACATAATTACACACTGCACTTAACACTGCAAATCAGTTTAGTAAAGAATACTCAATCTAATAAGGCTATTACACACTCAGCTGTTAGGACACTGAGATCTACAGTTCCTAGACAGCCACTATAGTGACTCAGAGAATTAACATCCTAGCTGACATTTCTTTAAATAAACCTCTTTCTTAAGATGGTGTCACCCTGGTAGTGACTGGAAGTCTTCCAGTTTTAAGGTACACTTCTCATCAATGACACTTACTGATAAGCAGGAACAAGAGATAAATTTGAGAAATTCTTAGCACAAGAACCTCCATCTGGAAATATTCAGCATTAAACTAGAGAAGTTACATGAATAAGACTATTTAATTCACAGCTCTAACTTACAAAACACAAAGCAATCTTGTTAAAAAATACAGAAGCTTTTAAAAATTCATCAGGAAGTAATACACACTTACAGGTTGTTAACAAAGGAGTGAAGGAGCTGTCAAATAAGCTTGAAATTACGAGCTTTACCATGACAGCAGTAGCACAGATGAGCAGTGTATGAACCTTCTGAAAGCTGACGTGATAAAAGGTATTTGAAGTAACACAGGTGAAGTTATGAAAACATAGGAACAACTAGGGGGGCACTGCAGGCAGAATTTTAAGATGCAAGCAGAGCTGAGGTATTGTGAGAAAGCTTCAAGAACATGTCACGTTCTGTCTTTTGCCATGGTTTAACTGCTTTTGGTGTGTAAGCTAACCCTCTAAAAGACAGCTCAGGAATCTCTACACTACAGATGCGTCAGCACCAGCACCCTTTTTAAAATAATTTTTGAGCCACCTGAAGCTACAAGATCAAATCCCTTCGGAATTCTAAGTGAAAACACTATCCCATTTACAAAAACAGCTCTAGTGTTGTTGATGTGCAGTTTCCAGCAGAATCTGCTGGCAGGCAAACAACCTCAAGCTTAACATACTGAGCAGCAATGTCCACCATACCGCTCAGTCACATCACCTTAACTGGGTAAAAAGCAATTTCAGTTGTGCTGACTGCTGACAGCCACAGACTAATCCGCAGGCACATTTCAGAAACTCACCTGCTATTTGAAGTGATGTGATTTATTCTTGGCTCTGAAAGAAGGACAGAGCTCCTGAGCTGGTAGAGCAATAGAATGAGAACCACAACATAAACATTCTGGTTCTCATCACAACTGATTGCAGCACCGTGACAGGGTCAAAAAACTATTCTTTAGAAGGCAGTTTTCACTACGGCTTTCCCAAATAATTTCCCAAGTAAAAAACCCAACATGGAGGTGTCAAACATGCAAATCTTTTACCAATAAAAGGCATTCACCCAGGCAGGGTGGAGGAGGCTACAGCATTCAACCTACATGAGTGGTCCCCTGAAGTTTTTGACAGGAAATTGCATAAAACCTTGCTGGAAAGCGTGGAGCTTTCTATCAAGAGTAAATAACCACCCATTGCTCTGTTGCACTTGGAAGCTTGGATAAAGCTCCAACTGAATTTCAGCTTTGCCCAACAGGTAACTTTGAACAGTTGCAGGACACTGCTTTGAAAAGGTTCTCTTTCAGTGTTAAGATCACTGTCCCGTTGCTCAGTAGGCCGGGTCAACAGCACCCTGGCTTTAATCAGAAGCAGTGTGGCTAGGAGGAGAAGGGAATTAATCATCCCCCTGTACTCAGCACTGGGGAGGCTGCACCTCAAGTACTATGTTCAGTTTGGGGCCCCCTATTACAAGAAGGCCATTGAGGTGCTGAAGCATATCCAGAGAAGAGCAACCAAGCTGGTGGATGGTTTGGAGCACAAGTCTTAGGAGAAGTGGCTGAGGGAACAAGGGTTTGTTTAACATGAAGAAGGCAGAGGGGAGATGGATGTCACCTCTCTACTAGTGAGAAGTAACTAGCAATAGGACAGGAGAAATGGCTTCAAGTTGTGCCAGGGGAGGTTAAGGTTGGATGTTCAGAAATATTTCTTTACAGAAAGGGTTATTATGCACTGGAACAGGCTGCCCAGGGAAGGAATTGAATCATCATCCATAAATGTGCTTAAAAATAATATAGATGCAGTGCTTAGGGACATGGCTTAGCAGTGGGCTGGTAGAGCTAGGTTGGTAGAGTTAGTTTAGGTTAAAGCTGGACTGGATGACCTTGCAGCTCTTTTCTAACCTGAACAACTCCATGATTCTATGTCTTATCCTGAAGCCTGAAATAATGGCATTCAAAACACTGATATACCATATTTAGTAATAGATTGTTATGTTTTCAGTGACTAAGTAAAAAAAAAGATGACTGCTGCTTCCGAGGATAAAAAAACCCACCTGAAGCAATTCTTTTTATTACTATAAATAGTGGTAATTTCACTTCTCTCCTGATGGTTCACGAACCCTAACACAGGGGGTAAGGCTTTTAACCTACAAACTGCAGTATTTTTTGCTGCCAAGACACCTCAAAAATTTCAGCAGATACATGATAGCAGTCAGAATGTGGTGGTATAATTTAACTCTAAATCTGGTAATTTTGAGTTAATCACCATGTTTGATTCACAAAGCATTGATTGTTTCAATAAACATGATGCAAGCTGTCAATCTTTGTCAAGGAGTCAATCTTTGTGTGACTAGGGAAAATGACTGGATTTTAAATCAACTTTTCCAAAATTAAAAGCTAGGTTTTGAAAAAATAAATTACTTAATAAAAAAACAACTCCCAGAAATTATTTATAAAAATACTCCCACAATTTTTATATTCTAGGAAGCTAGTGTCATAGAGTTCAGTATTAAAACTTTTTAAATTAAATTCAATACAAGTTCATTTACAGTCAGTTTCTATACTAGCATTTTGGTGTTATTCTACTTATGTATCGAAGTCATGCAACACTTTAGATGCTTTTTGGAAGCCCTTATTTCCAAGATAAAAGTTTTAGTAACCGATAGATTTGTTTCTTTGTTAGAAATGAAAAGCTTTATTCAATAAGAACATAAAAAAGAAGGTTATTTGAAACAAAACCAATAAATAAGAAAAGCAAAAAGAAGAGTAATCAGCTGCAGCTATGCTGGGAAAGGCAGGAGTCGCAGTGCAGCTCAATTCCACATGGGGGACCCAAGTCTAACACTTAACAGTTCTGACATCAAAAATTATTGAGGCGAGATATCAAAACTGTGGAAGTTTAAAGTATTTCTAAAGTGGTATGTCCAGTCAGACAAAGCATCATTTTGGTTGTCACAGAAGTAAGAGTTACAGGTGCTTTTACGTAACTGACAAAAACCTGTCAGTTCAGAGCTGGGGAGGAGAAGAGAAAGCACACATGGACCAGGGGAGCTGATTCACACAGGGATAGAATAAAGTGGAGACTGATCCAGTCTACTGCCAAAATGCTTTGTCAAAATTAACATTATATTTGATTCCTGAAGAACTGACTCATTACCCAGGGTTGTAGTCAGCCTGCAGTAACATACCATTCTTTAGTGTTTTGAAGTTGGGCCAAAAAAAGCCTATATTGCTAAAATTAAGAGGCCCCAAACAGGTTACTGAATAGTGTAATATATGAATACTGAATAAGGAATTTTCTTGACATTTCTTCACTGGTAGGCACATTAGACATTAAAAAATAGTTTCTCATTATTTCTCCCCAGAGCAATTTTCTTCTTAAACAGTGAATACTTAAAAGCAAAGACGACACCCAAGAAGCAATTTAATACCAAAGAAAATTACTTCAAGTTGAAGCACCATGGCAACTAGAAGTTGCTACGCATTTTAAGATTGTCACTTCTTCTAAATTCCCATTTATAACAAAGCAGAGTTGTTTCTTTCACACCTAAACAAATTGATTATCCAATACCTTCAAACAATGACATTTTCAAGCGTGATTCTACATCAATAAACAATCAAGACAAGAAAAAGGTTAATAAAAAGTTGAGACTTGTGTTTGTGTTTTATTGGCAAGAACAAATACTGAAATACTGGAAGGTGGGAGTGTCCCTCACAAATTGCTTATTGTCATAACAATTATCAAGATACTTGTGAGCCTTTTCATATGGAAACCCAGGGGGCCACAGAAGAGCTGGTGTGCTCAGGCTGGGAAATGAAATGCCAGAAAAGCTTAGAACATGAATGGGACACCACAGTAGGATAACTGATGATGTCAACTAGATATTAACACCTAGCAGAAATATCTGAACTTAAAAAAATAAAAGTATTCTGCAGTTGGTTGCAGAATGTCTTTACATCTCCATTTACAAACATCTTCCAAACATAAAATGGGAAAGTTGGCAGAAACATTGTACACCTTAAAAGTATGATCAGAAGAGAAGAAGAAGTGTAAGGTGTTTTGGTTTTTTTTCAAGTTCTTCAGAAGTCTAAATTCATAGAATCTATAGTGATGGATTTTCAAAGTAATTTGCATATTTTAGGCAACAAATAGTTATTTAAGGTATCTTCATGACTGAGAAGCAACCCTAACAAACACACCACGTTTAAGCAGTTTAAGACCTGCTGTAATTCCTGTGTGGAAAAAACTAGACAAATATCCCCCAGTTAATAAAGAGGCTTAGATTCAGTTCTTGTGATTACATACAAAAAAATCATTTTCATCAAAACATTTTTTTTTTTTTAAATACACCTCTTTATTTTTAAGCTTTCACATGCTTTAGACGTCTCACAAGCACATTGTGCTGTTGTCGTATTGGTACAGTTACTGAACCCAAAAGTTTAAAGGGAAAATTTAAAACAAAAAAAATTTGGTAAGCACACAGTACAAGCAAAACCTTGGTGGAAAGGCATTGTTTGGGCTATAATGCAGAAGCTTAATTTCAGTCCAGTTTGTATGTTGCGAAAGTTGAAACAAAAACTTGAAATTTAAAGTTGCTCATTTACAAAATTGAAAATGAATCAATATCTTCCACTGTGAAACAAACGTTTCATGTACTTGCTTCAGTATGTGACTGAGTTCCTCTTGTGTATAACAGCTTCCCAGTCGTATCTAATTGCCCAGTGAGTCTGTGTCCAGGGTCCAAAACATATTTCAGTTCAGTGATTTCACTTACTCCAGCACTAAGCAGATATTACAAATTCATATGAATACTTGTGTGACAACTACAGGTTATGTCAGGGTTCATGTCATACCTGAAAGGACCCCTTTTTCTATACAAGCTTCAGCTAAACCCCTTCTAGTACACAGTACTTGGGATTCGGATTGTAATCTCTTAGGGAACTGAGCTACTAGAATTTGCGTTTGCATCTCTTTTTAAATGCAACTTCATTGTTTGAAGCAAATTATTTTTTAAAAATCAGTTTGTTTTATGAAAATAGTTCTTATCCAAAACATGACATATTTAATCAATTTGTTCTATAAAGACATAAGGAATAAGACTATATATTTTGGGTTTTGGATCTGTTTTTACGCCTGAGTGTGCTACAAGTTACTTTTGCTAAAAAAAAATAAATAAAAAAACCCACCAACCTATAGTTAGAACTACTGTTGGCAGTCCCTACTCACTTGAATATATTTAGAGACAATGAATTGTTGTTCCATTTCTACATCAAGCATTCCAACAAAGCACATAAATACAGTTCCAGGCTGTGTAAAATTTATAGATTCTGCATAATATTTAATACAATACTTGTGTAACTAATACATCCTGTGTAACCACCTTTTCTGAAAAGGCCTCTAGCATCAAGTAAATGAAACTAGGGAAGAGAAAAAAAGTCTGCTTTAATGAAAACTCTTAACAGTTGACAAGCTAAAATGTTTAACAAATTAAGTACTATTTAGCTGCCTTAATTGGCACTCATATTTCAAAATCAGGAAAGGTCTGAGCAGAAAGCAGAAGCAAAGGATCCCCCCAAAAAGGCATAATAGAAATCTCAAGGACCGAAGACTATCAGGTCTTTGTAAGAGGAAAGAAATACAAATCAGCTGAAAGGTATGCCAAATTAGAAAGATTCACTAGTTTAAAAAAGGAACACACCTTCACAAAATGTATAAAATCTTGAGCAGTCTCAATCCAAGAAAGCTTCTCAATAGAAATGATAATAAGCAGGGAAATACATCATTAACTGTTTTATTTCAATCACCAGCTATTTTCTGCTGATAAGTAAGGAAGAAGAATATTTTAACAGCTTGTGTGAAATTTAAAATCATCCTCCTTTAACAGTGACTGCAGTGGCAGGTAGAGGAAACGAAAGGGAGCACAACTTCAGATCAAAACTTCTGGTGCCCATTTCAATTCGGTTTGCTTTTCGGATACTTCACAGTAGCTGCACATTAGTTCCACAGATCAAGCATCTGCTACAGAGTAGTAACAGGAGAAGGAAATTTTAAGCCACTAATTACTTCCTTCAATGGTCCATCCTGGCTGACAAAGCGTTGAGCTGAAAATGTGCATTTCCTGGAGGTAACTGTGCAGGAAACAATCCAGGGAAATAGTGCAGCAGCTTCACAGTGCTCTCAGCTCACCAGGGAACACCAATCTTTCAAGTTCCCAACAGAGGGAGCAGGAGCAACTGGGATGGTAGTTGTACTGTTCCCAAAATAAAACTAAGCAAGCCAACCACACAGAACTTATTCACACTTTTGTAGGAAGTTGAATTTAAATACACCAGCAGTCAGGCTATTTAAAAACTGGGAAAAGGAAAATTATTTTGCAAAAAAAGATTCAAGGCGAGCAAGAGGCAGGATACTTAGTTTTATTTGGAATGTTTTAGTTGAATATGATGACCAGCCTTAAAGAAAGAAAAAAAAAAAAAAAAAGCAAAGCTCTTTTTTGTCTACAGCCTCTTATTTTCTATTTTTGCCTACAGTCCTAGCATACTCTAGGAGCTAGTGTCTAAAACAGCCTTGCAGAAGGTTGTTTTGTTTCAGCAACCAAATGGTATGGAAGATGGTGAAAGTTTTAAGGGATCTGCAATTCTAATTTTGTAATCTCTTCCAATTAGTAGGTTTTACAGGCCAATATTGGTTATCAGATGGGGCAGCCTTGGCACCTCGCAGGCAGGGAGTGCAAATTAATGCATGCTCCCAAATGATCTCACAATGAAGTCTTTATTAAAGGGGATTTTTAAGGTGTAACCATGACTTAAAGGCAAAAAAAAAATAATTCGGAATTTGTCGGTGGAAAAGCCACTACAGATCTAGGAGGGTGAGTGTTACAGCTGGTTCTATAATTCTGTAAGAAATCTTGATAACAATTACTGATGGGTGAATGACAAAGAGTGACCATTCTGAAGCTGGGCAATTTGTGAAAGAACCCTTTGATGTGGATTTAAATTTAAAAGGCTCTTTCCTTTACCCCCAAGGTGCAGTAAAACCCAGAGGCTGGCTTCCATACATGATTTATGAACTACTTTTTGACTGACAGGAGACTTTGAAGGCATTCTTTTTAACATGGGAAGATAAGGAGGTGGCTGTTAGTCATATCCATAACATACATGCATTTTGCAGCTACCAGACAGTCTTAAAATTACCAGGATATAAAATATATTTTTAGCACTTGAAATCCGCAGAAACAAAACTAACTCTTCCTATCATTTCTCAGAAGAAAAATCAAGACACTGCAGTATTTTTACACATAAGAGCTACTATCATTAAGAGCTGATAAGGATCTGTAACTAATTAGTTAAGCTGTCTGTTGATATCTACTAAAGATAAGATACAAACGAGTAAAATCCCCTCACATGTTAAATAACAAATTGATGTGGATTTTTTTGGGTTTTCTGTTGTGTTGGTTTTTTTGTTTTTTTTTTTTAGTAATACTGGGGAAAAATGGAAATATTAGTACCATTATGTTACTTGAGGTTACAAGAATACTTCCAAATACACTTCTATACATCCCTCTCTCAAAAATACTTAGAAACTTGTAACCCAGACAGGTGAGAGATGCAGTCTGGCAGTTAAGTCCTAAAGGCAGGTGAAAAGATAGCTCGGTCTAAGGAGTTTCCACACGTGCAGCAGGACACTCAGAATCCTAAATTACTATTTGAATAATTTCTACTGGAACTGACCTCTGGAAATAATTTAGAACAGTTCCTCACTCACTGCAGAGAGAGCATGGATCAAGTTGCTCAGGCTATTGTCCTACTGATGCCTGGAGGGAGATTCAGCAATCTTCTCTGGACAACCTGTCCCAATATATGATAACTCTCAGTGTTTGTTCAGGTTTTTTGGTTTTTTTGGTTTTTTTTCTTAATATTTAAATCAATTTTCCCTTGCTACAACTTCTATCTGTTGGCTTTCATCCTAGAAGTATCTACACCTCCAAGAAGACTAACTTAACAGCAACTTAAGACATCAATATAAATGCGAAGCCAGGGAGCTTCTTTATGCTGTGCTATAAATTACAGACAGGTCTCTTGCTGTATTGGTTTTCTTAAAAAGATGACACAAAAAAGATCTTTGGTAAAAGAGTGGGGAAGTAAACTTTTCAACTTAACATCTAAGCAAGTAAAGATCTTAAATTAGGCCACCATAAAATGCTGAACTCTACCTGAAGGCAGACTCATTAAGGGATCAGCTCAGCTTCCTTTCTCTTCCAAGTTTCCAATTTTTATCCCCCTACAGTTGTTCTTTAAAGTTATTTAATGCATTTCTGTAGTCCTTTTCCTGTCATATTCAGATTAGACACTTCCTTCAGAAAATCACTGTGTGTTTCCAAACTTCATTATTTCAAAAGTTTAAATGTTAATTCCACTGATAATGGTGAATTCTAACCACTTCAGGCAAAATACCTTAAGAACAATCAAATGGGGACAGAGGACAGCACAAAACCAGGGCTGCCCAACACCAGGACAAACATTTAAAATGCTTTGAAACTACCAGTTTAATATTTATCATACCATGCTGCACATAGTATGATGAGTTATGGAGCATAAATTATTTTTCAAATTTTACTTTCATCTCCCTCTCTGTGCCCCCTTCTCCCCAAATAAATAACACCCTGAATAAAACCAAGACTGAAATTTTACAGGCAAGACAGGGGATGGGTTTGGTTTCTGTATTGTTTGGGGTTTTTTCCTCTTGTTAGGTGTTGCTTTGATAATGAATGGTCCGATAAACATGTATACATCTAAGACTTCTGGAGAGCTAGAGCAGACTGATACATCCAAACTACTTTTTGTGGTAAGAACTGGAAGAGAAAGCATTGCACCACCAACATTATTACTAACAAACATTCAGCTATAAAGTGCAAGCCAATGCAAAATGTACATCTTCCAAGAGGCATATTCCTGCTTGAAAACACTTGACCCTTAACCCTCACTCAGAGAAGGAATCCATAATCTCAAAATCCTTAAAGTTGAAAACTTTTATAATCACTGTATCGAGTCAAACATTTCTTCTGCACTTGCTTTTGTTTATTTATTTCAGCTTAGAAGATGTCAGTGTGAATTTGTTTAGCCTCATTTTTCTGGCAGATACCCATGTGATGCCATCTTCCTTGCTAAAAATCAAAACACACATTCATGATACTACTTCCTGTTTTGAGGGATTTTTCTTCTTCTTGTTGCATCTTCTCAAAAAAAGATTAGATTTTATCTCACTAAACCAAACTTATTTAAATACTTTGTTCTGAAAAGTTATAAATGCCAGTGATACTAAGCTGTGTTTATGAAGGCGTGCAATTTTCACTCATTCCATCTTTCACACTGGCATAATGCATTATTCTTTAAGAAAGCAGAAAAGTCAAACCAGCATTTAAGTGTGTATAACCCCAAATGACTTAAAAAGAGAGGAAAAAAAACCAAAACACCCCACAAGAGCTTCACAGCAGTCATCAGGTACTTGCCCTGAGGCCTAAAACAAGTTTTCCTGTTGATCAGACCAACCATAAATTTTGTACTTTAGCAAGGACAAACAAACTCCAATTAAGCAGGAGAACACACTCCAATTAAGTACAAAATTGATGTTTACTTTTTCCTTCTGTGCTAGTCCATGTCCATGTATAGATTGAGGTAAGATAATTAATTGCTAAGACTCCTCCACCCCAATATTACTTGTGTTTTAAGTAAGAAATGAAACAAAGCAGTGGAAAGCATAAGACACTGTGTTTGAATCAAAGCAATCCAAACAGCAAAGCTAGCATTTTATTGCTATTACCCATTATACACTTGAAAGACGAGGTCCTAAACTGGTTGTAAATTGCTGTAAACTCTAAGTTCATCACCTGCACAACCGCCCAGGGAAGCTACAATGACAAATACATGGCATTGTGCAACATACTAATAATCTTAAAACAAATCTCACTAAGCCCTACACTCAACACAGATCATTGTGTAATTTAGAATAGTTACAATACTGTTGGTCTTAAAGCAATAAATCAACCTTGGCCAACAAACCTCCTCAATTGTCCAGTTGAGTTCAGGTAAAATGAATCATACAAAAATAACTAACTGACTTTTTGCTTACTCCCAAAGATGAGGTTTTTTTATTTGCTCAAATACTCATCAAAAGGGGAGCTAAGTACATATGGAAAAAGTTTCACAAGCACTTGCGATTTCATTATGTCTGATGAGAAAGATACTGAAGTTTTGAACACAGGCCAGTAATATTTGATAGGCATATCAGAAAAATACTGGATGGAATTGGTTTTAATTTGGAAAGTAGATTAAACATCAGGTACCTTTGAGTCCATAAAAAAAGTACTGAAATCAAAGACAAAGGAACATATTCAAGATAGCACTCTGAAGTTCAGTAGAGACTTTCACACATTGCCACAACAGAAATAACAACACAAGTCTCTTATAGATGAAAACGAGCAAGCCTTGATTTATGCTTTGAAGCATCTAAAATAGAAGCACTGACTCCACCTCATCCCAAATGATATTGTGCCTTATGAGGAAATAGGTGGAAGCTACAGCTTAATATTTGGGTCATTTCAACATGAAGCTTAAGTTTTGTTTCTCTTCTGCTACTACTAGTCAAAAACCAATCTAAGTCTGAAATTCTCAAATTAATCTTGCTCCAATTTCTGAACTCCTATGCAGGCAATTATTACCCTCTTAAGCAATCAAGCTGCAAAGATTAAATTTACAGGTAAACAAACCCCAAACAGTGCATTCAGAACTGGAACACTCCTTCAAAAAGGGGCAGCACTTCTATCAAGCACAGGTTTGTGTAATCTCATTTTACAAGCTCTGTGCTTTCAGGTAATGTCCTGGGCCCATTTAGCCTCCTCAATAGCCATCTATCATTTGCAGCCTTTAACTATAGTACTTCTGGTTCCTGCTGAACTCCTCTAGTTGTTTCACAAGTAGCAACATTTGTAACAGGAGCTTGAATACTCATAAACAACCCACCACAAAAATAATACCCACCCTAAAACCCCTCAAAACATACACAATGATTTTACTTCAAAAACCACTGTCAAAGAAATTATCAGGAATCAGATAAAACATCAAAGCCTTTCATATAATGTCTCAATTGCAGTCATGACTCACATTAATTCAACTTCTGAAAGAAATAGGTTTGGTCAAGTGAAAAAGTTGCAGACTCAACAGGTTCTCAATATCCTGCTCTATAAATGAGGTGCTCTCAGTAGTTTTGTTACTATCCACAAATAGGTTGCCTTGTCCATATGAAACTATCCCTTTCAAAATTAATCAACATAACCTATTTTTAATTGGAGGCTGGGGGTATGAAAGAGGTAATTCACTTATTTCCCCCCGACACTATTCAGAGCAGCTGCTGCCACAATGGTATGGGCTGCTGGGTTTGCTTGCACCAAAAATGTCAAAATGTAGTATATTCATCCTAAAAATTAATTAGAACTTCCTCCTACCTATTCTTCATTGGACCACTTCCTATGCTACCAAACTTTTTTCCAGAAGCATGAACTAAGACTACACTCTTGATCTTGCTGACACAGACTCTAAGAGGTGCACAAAAGTTCATACTTGTTCTGTTTCCTGAATGCTGATGAACACCACACTTGGAAGACATCTATTTGCACTACTAGAGAATGTTAAGAACTTTATGACATGCTGAACATGAGCAAGAACAGTGGAAATCTTGAACAGCAATCCCCCTGGAAATACAAGCACACAGCACTGAACTATGCAGCAATGCAGCTTTGGTCTGGAAAAAGTACAGAAACATGCCAGAAATTAAAAAAAAAAAAACAAAACAACAAAAACCCTAAGAAATAGACACATGCTCTATAAGCTCCAGAAAGGACTTCTTTAAGTAGTACACTCCCTCAACATCTCACACAAGAAATAACTTTTGAGGCTCTCCATAATATTTTCTGCCATGCAGAATAGATTCTTCTACCTGTTTTCACAAAATTTTGTAGGAATCTGTAATCTTTGAGCTCAAACCCACGCCAGGCATGCCTGAAATTACTTGCTGTACTCAAGTGTAATCAGAGATGCATATCAATTCATCTCTTCATTTGCCCTGTAATAATCTTTCAGCCTCACTTTCTTTTATTTAAAAACCAAGACAGAAGACAACAACATCCAAGTTAACAGTCCTTTAGTCCAAGCCCTTTGGCAACAAGCTCACGGTGTGCACAAATGGCCTTGTCCTGGTGAAAATAGAAGAGAAAATAAGGCCAGATATACACTGGTGAGGGGGGACATGCATGGGAGGAAGACAGAGAGAGAATGAGACAAGGAATGTACCAGTAGGCAGTTATACTGAGTCTAACCAAGTTTCTCCCACATAAAGAAGCAAAGCTATTATTCTATGAAGTGATCTGCATTTGCCATGGGGAAGTTACACAGTTAACTCAAAAAAGTGACCTTAACTGAGTTAACTCTCTATGGATCAGTGGGATCACAGTTACAATCCCAGATTTCCTCTCCCAGTGTATTTCTCCATGAGAAACATACCTATAAGACTGGGAAATTAATCCACTGGCATGAGAAGGCAGTAGTTACAAAAATAATGGTCAAAATGTAAATGATTAAACTTCTCAAAATAAATTCATAATAGCTAACTTCTATCAAAGATCCTCTATAACAGACAAACAAAAGATGAGTCCATTAGTGCATAGATTTCTGCTCTTTCCACTTTAGTGTCCCATCACAGAGGGAACTGTTTAAGTTTTAAATTGTATTTGAAACAAACTAGGCTTACTTTCAACAAGCACTGCATCAGACATAAATCACCCAAAAAATTTCACATAATGCAAGTAGTAACAACAGGATGACTTTTCATTATATCCACTCAGGCATGAAGGGGTGAAAACACATTTTCAGTATTCTCTTAACATCATGCAAAACTCCATTGCTGCAAACAAATTAAAACTACAGCTTTTACTAGAGGCCTGGGGATGGTGACTGTTTATAGTATTCACCCCAATCCAGACCCAATCACATCAGGTAGCTCTGAACTAACTCTGAGTCAACCATCTCAGCTTAAAATTCAGTTCCCTCTCAAGTACAACAAGGCAAAACCTTAAATTTCTGCATTCAAAGTACATCTTGATTTTCTAATTCTGTAGGAGTAAAATGAAAATTCAACTCTCTTTTGCACTGGGACCTATGAAGGTGTCCAGTTTTGCACTGTTGCTGAACAAACTGCAATTTCAGAGACATTTTTGACTCTCTGTACAGTACAACTGTACTGGTAAACACAAAAGCAGAAAAAGAACAATCTCCCCTCAACCTGCTCTCAGCAGAAAATAAATGTATGTACGCAGTTACATTTTTGCTTTGTATTCCACATTTCAGCCAAATGCCAATGGATGAAGCATCTACTATGGTATGATCCTTTCGTGGAAGTTCCATCATTTTAGTCACAAAAAACAATCACTTGGTGGTTTAGGCTGGAAATTACCTCGGAACTTAAAGTCCAAGCCCTTGCTCCAGCAAGGGTCAGCTTCAAACCTACTTCAGGTTAAATTAGAGCCTTGTGCAGTCAAGTTTTGACAGTCTGCAAAGACACAGACCCCATGGACCTCTCTGGGGAAGTTGAGATGAGGTAAATCACAGATCAGGCATTTCTCTAGGGTATTTACATTTTCTTATCAAGAGTGGGCAGAAGGCCCTACCACCACTGACAAAATCATAGTGCTATGTCAAATAGCACTAAAAAAGTTAGCAGCAGCACTATACAGAGCTTCTCCACTGAAAATTTATTCTCGACAGTATTTTTCAAGACAAAATCATTTCCTTAAGTCATCTATCTTGCCAAAACCAACAAAACTACTGCTACTCAATCCAAAGTAATAACTTAAGTACTTGTTGGCATATAGCTCCATGTTTTTAATGCTATGATGTGATAAAAGGTAGAACAAATATGGCATGTGTTCTCTGCCTTTAAAACCAACAGACATATCTAATAACCTGTGGCATAAACCCAGCATTTTAAAAAAGTCAGAAAAATTAATAGTCTTTTCCTTTATCAATGTGATGAATGACTGGCACTTCTGGAGTCAAATTCTTTTTTGTTTTGCTTTTTAATATTAATTATGAGCTCAAAGACAGCTTAAGGATTCAGACTTCTCCAGGAATTTGTAACCAAGGTGAACATTCCTTTTGCCTGTATTTTACATTCAGTGTTTTTCCCCTCCTTTTATTCCACCCCCACTGCCCAGTTGATGACATAAACATTGGTTTTGCTGGAATTTTTTGAGATCTCAGACATTAATTGCTTTATCTAAATACAACTCTACCTCTTCTCACAGTTATGCACTAGAAACTGGTGATTAAAATAGATATTAACCTATGGACTGAAAAAAATCTTTACCTGTTCAGTCAGACTGTAATTCATTTTATTATGTCAACTTCAATAGTCCTCTAGCTGTCATCTACAAGTCCAAGAGAGGACCTCAATTTTTAACATAGAACCAAACAGAAAACTACACAAATCTCATAACTTGTTTCTTATGTATGCATACGTATATATACATGACAGCCAGGAAAACACATGAAGGGGAAGGAGCCTTCGCCCCATTCTCAAAGTCCCATTAAAAAGTTCATTAAAGTTTAGATTTGTACCTACCAATATAATCAAAGGTTTTGAACTCATCTCGGTTCTAGTTATTAATCTGAACACACCCTTCTAAACCAGAACAGGTAGTTGTGCTATTCTAATTCATTCCTGTTAGTACAGTTACATTTTAGTTAAACTCATTTACCATTTCAGCTATATACTGCAGGATTCTTTTTCAAATTTCTGTGAGCAGAAAGGAAAGTTGTTCAATTCAATAAACAGTATTATCAATTTTGCTGGATTCTAAAGCTTCTGCTGATTTTCGAGTCTGCATAAAAGCAGACTTCAAAGAATATATTTACATCTCTATTTCAATATGCCTTCTATTTTAGAAATAGCACCTACTTACTGTTTTAGCTAATCAAAGAAAACTAAGTATAAATAGAAACACGAATGACTTGCAGGGAAATACTGCGCTGGCATTACTTAAGTATGCACATTAAGAACACTGCATAAAACCTATCAGCAAATCTACATAGCTGATTTTTCTTTTTATAACCATATCATGCAGCATCTTCTTTAGTGACTACAGCATCAACAAACCCTCTTGTAACACCAACATAAAAGCATTTCCTCTGAATAGCTCGTACTGCCCAATGAACTGGTATTTACAGGAGCACTTCTTAAAAGTGATACAGATTCTAATCAGCACATCTGACCAAAAACTATTCCTATAACAGACAAATTTTGTTTGATGTGACTTCCCCTCCAACTGCATGGTGGGACTGATCTTTTCTAATTAGTTTCAAATAGATTTAAGGTAAGATGAACCTATCCTGGGAAACTGTTCAAAAATACACTGAATATACATATATATTTAGGAAACATCTTTCTCCTTGGAGTGAGCCATTAATTTTGGACTTTGTAAATTTACATCCATACTACACAATTCTTTTACCACAGTTATGAAAGAGTAATTGATTTCATGGATGCTCAGAGAGAACGTACAAAGCATGAAATAATTGTTTTGCACAGCATTTCCACTCTCTTAAAATAGTTATGAATAACAAATGGGAACTTCCACTGACAATCCCATACACAACCAGAGATTTTTGTTACAGAATTCACTTGTCTGCGGTTTTGCTGTTTACATACTTTGTAGGTCTAAGACATTATGGGAGTTAATTAACTGGCAGAGAGAAGAGAACCTATTTTCAGGTAAAAATATTTTCATGTGTTACTGTTTTACAAAGAATTTTAAAGTAATTTCAGAGAAGGATGCAGTCTCTCTAAAGCAGAGTCCATTTTCCATCCAGGCTTTCCATCTAGGGAGACTGGATTTTTTTTTTCAAAGTTCTGTTCATGCTTTTGCTTTCAGCAACCTGGCTTATAAAGCTGAAGACAGTGCCAAGATGCTCGTTGCTGCCTTCTCTGCCAAACAATTCTTCTATTGTTATTCAGGATTTAAATTGACAACTTTTTGGGTAAAGTAGTTGTTACAAAATAGTCCAAATTGAAGAGCCTGAAGATTGTGAAAGCATTTATCATTTAAAAGTCTGAATGAATTCTTGGCAGGATTAAATTTAGGCAGTATTGATAAAATACTCCAAAATGTAATTCCTGGTGATGAGAAGTTTAGAAGAGCAAATACTATGTATAAATTACCATTTTCCACTATTCTTCTTATTAAGTTCTCTCTTACTTGCTTAGTAGATAACAAGAGAACTCAAGTTCTAACAATTATTATATAGTTATTCCTAATCTTCTTCCTCCAAAATCCAAATGATAAATAAATTCAAATAAATCCTTGAATAAGAGTCCAGGTGGTGTTACATAATGAACAGCTTTTACCAGCTAAATTCTCTTCAAAGATATTTCAGAAGCACATCCTGCAAATTTAGGAATTTATTCCTATCCATTGACACAGTTTATATGTCTGTTCCCACAAGTGCTAATTTAACAGAAAAAGCCCTGTTATTTTGTCAGCCAGGAAGTCTATATTACTACTTCTCAAGATGTTTAAAAGGAACACAGGCTCTTTTCTTTGCTAACAAAAGATAATAGTGATTCTAAAAAACTAAACCTTTCACAGAGCCTTCTAATTGAGAGTTCTTGCATTCCAAAGCCTTTTGAAGTTTTCTGTATGCATCCTACAGAGATTTAGTATTAGCAATAGGAAGGTAATTTTTTTTTTTAGATTTTCTTAATATGCCTGTTATTCTGCAACACTAAATTTTAACATCATTTATGAGACACATGGAGGAAACAAAATTCAATTTTCAGATATGACCAACATTGAGAACTGTAAAAAAATTCTTCCAGATTCATTGCTCAAATGAATTCCCACAGTTTCACTAATAGGAAAAATAATAGAATCTACGTTTTAGGGAAAAATTTGTATGAATCATGATTAAAGTTCTACTGTATTTGCACCCCACATTATATTTTCCAAAGAATTTATTTCTTGAGAGGGTAGCATAGAAAGGATGGGCATTTCCTAACAATCAATGTACTGATTTAGAGTTGAGAAAAATCATTATTCAAGTGCTCGTGTGCTTACATAGAACAGACAAGTCTTTTGGGAACCAATGGAGAAAAGACGACAGATCTCTTTTTAATTTTTTTTTTTTCAAATAATTCATCAGTCTGTCATTTAGACTGTTGAAAATATCTCACTCTTCCTCATGCTTCCATAACCTATATTTATCTGCAACTATCTCTAAAATGATCTCAGGATTTCTGAAAGTAGGCACATTTTTAGCACTTCAACTCCATTTACAATCTGGAAAACAATTCAGCTTTAAATCTTTTTGCCTGGTATCACCTCAGTCACATAAACCTCTCTGTGTAAGAAGTCAAGTCAGTTACATTAGCTTAAATCAATACTCAACTCACAGACAGTATCTAATGATTTCATAAGTTTTATGTTCCTCTCATTATATCTCTGCGTGTCATAAATGGTAAGTAGGCAGATCAGTAGCATTTTCGTGTTTACACAGTTTATTTTCAAAACAAGTTAATACCAACACATTACTACAAGGAAAGTATTAAGTCACCCCATACAGCAAAGCTTTCTGCAAACACAGCATCCATCAAAGCTTTAGAGGTAAGATACCAGTCAGAGATATTCTGCAAGATCATACCCAACAGTCTGCATAACCAAAATATAAAACACCACTCCTCTCATTTGCTGCTAGTAAATGAATATTTATAACTTGGTGAGTAGTGTTGTTCTTCAGAGCAGCTGAACTAGGTCAGATCAAAAGTCCACCTAGCACAGTGCCCTGTCCCAAGTGTGATTAGGAGCAAACATCTCGGAGAGCCCAACAGAAGACACACAGACCTATTGGTAAGTATAAGCCTCAGAGGGGGGATATTAAATGAAAGAGGTGAGAACATAGTCTTTTTCCATTAATGCAGACTTAAATCCCACACCATCCTGAGCTATACTTCCTAGATGTTTTCTGTCACTTTTCTTAATTATACATGTATTTCTTTCAGACCTTTTGAACATCAGCCACAAGGGTCACCTCTTTGTGATTCATAATTCCTCCTACAAGTTCTTTTATTGGAATACACAGCAAATGTGTTCTCTACTCTCTACCATTTATTATCTTACAGACTTACACTCTCTGCATCAGCCCTCAGTGAATTATTATAGGAGTTCAGGAAACGAAGAGCTTCCGTCTTTGACTGCCCTTGCCAAACTTCTCTGTACCTTCTCTAGCTCTTATTATACAATTTTCCTGTTAATCCAGTAATACTTTAGCATAAAACTATGCTCATATTTTTAGACACGTTTAACTGGAAGGATATTATTTCAGATGTTAAGCCTTTTCAGTCACATGGCTTTTTCAACTAGAGTCTGGTTTTAGGAATTCTTTTTTCTCTACACTGTGGATCAAGGATTCATTTTTTCCTAAATGAAAGTGAAGAAATACATTCTGAATATCAATACAATGTTTTCTATCCTGAGGCAATGTAATTCTGTTCATATGCCTAACATCAGGAAGGCATCAATCATATTTCAGAAAGCAGCACTGCCTTTCAAATAGGAAATTTTAAAAAGAGCTAGATATCCTTGCATGAAAAGGTCAGGCTAAAAGAAGTGGCATCATGACCAAAAAAAGCACACCTAGGATTAAAAAACCAAATAGCTCCTTTTTACTTTTCAAATTAAATTATTTATATAAATGCATGCCTGAAAGGCTTAGGATTCTCTCAGCACTGCCAGAAGATCAAGGCACATGGCAAAAAGTAGAACTCATCCCTGTTTGTCTCCAATAAACAGACAATTATCACATATGTCTGGATAGCACTGGTCATACAGCTCACAACAACCAACTGCTGGTTATGTATAGATGCTCAATTTCCACTTACCTTCCACTGCAGTGGGAATGCTGATCACCTACTTGTGAGTTCCCACTTTCTCAAAATACTAGCAACACAACAAATTGATCTAGTTTCATACACAGGTTGTCTGGTTTGTGATTTTATTTTTTTAATGCATGTAGAACTTCCTAAAACCAAACCAAAAAAAGAAAACAAAAAACCCCAAAGCAAACCAAAACACAAAAAAAGCCCCAAACCAACCCCCCCAAAAAACCCCAAAGAACTTAACCAGCTTTGGAGAAACATCACTAAAATATAGGACCTGGGGGCTCCACAGCGTAAAATGATAAAATAGCATCTATCATCTGGAGATTACTTGTGTAGATGTCCAAATCACATCAGAGAACAAAAAAAATGGTATTACTTAGCTGCTTCTGGAAAACAAGACTCATAGCTTGATTTTAGTGTCCACTTCACAAAATTTGCACCACTATTCAGAACAATTGGGATTTATATGAAAAAACCTTGAAAGACACTATGAAAGTGCATGGAGCTCCTCTGCACTGCGTATTATTGCTGAAATCAGAATTCACCAGGGCACATTTAGATACAGTAGCCTTAAATATGAATTACCTTAAATAAGCAGATTATTACACTTTTTTTTTTTTTAAACAACAACAATAAAAGATAACAGCGGTAGAATCTGGAAGGAGAGGGATTTCAATTTTCAAATCATTACGTAAAAAATGAACACTACAAGTTAGATAAAAAAAAGGCCCTTCAACTGGTATTAACACTACACAGATGTGCTTTTTCTGGTTATTGCTTTACTTTGGGAAAGTCCCTCTCTACAGGCAAGTACAGGAAAAAAAAAAAAAAAAAAAAAAAAGAAAGAGAAAGTCAATTAAGCAGATGTAATTAACATGTATATAAAGAGGAAAAAACATTTACCAAAATAAGTTCTCTATAGAATGTCATTACAGACCTCATAATAATTTTTTTTAATGCTGAACTACTTCTACAACGTAAGCAAGAAAATATTTTAATTGGCCTCTAACTTCATATTCTTCCAGTTCTTCATCTTGTACCACAGTGAAAGCCTTTAATCTGTTTTTGTAGCACAAAGATCTCCTACAAGCAGATGGTCCACTTTGGTTAGATAAAACGAATTCTTCGAAAGGAAGATCTGAGCCATGTAAAATGTTTAACATGAACCACTTCAGCTGCTTCAAAACAGGTTATAAAGATACATAAACTTTTGATGAATTCACACTATTTAGTTCATCTACTGCCCAGACAGGTTGTATCTTGAAAACATAGGAGTTTCCTTTAAGCGCAAGAGAACAGTAACCGTATGTAAATTCCAGTCCTAACTTCATGTAGGGTATTAAACATTCGCCTCTCAGCTGCCGAGACTATACACCAGTCCTGTTCTTGAGTATTTGTAGAAGCACAAAGCAATCTTCCCTGTAGATTTTTAATTTTTCCCCTCAGTTAACAAGTTTTTATTCTGCAGAAATGTGTCCACTGAGAAGGGTGCTGCCTCTCCCCATTCAGCTCCCTGCCTATTTACTGGTGTAGTTCAGAAATTTCTTCTCTCACTCAGAAGGTTGCTTACAGTTAATGATGCATACCAATTAATACAAGTCCAAAAAAAAGATAATGGAATCAGGGTTATCTCCTTAGCTTTTTGTGAGTCAGTTCTCCTCAAATTATTATTCTGGCCATTACTACTACCAGGTGAGTCACAACATCACAAAGAATTAACACTGGAAGAAGAGTACAGCTACTTACTGAAAATAAAATCAAAGCTTCAAAGGTAGTTCCACACATCTTATTTATATACTCCTCTTTATTACACCGTAAGCAAGGATATATATATTCATTTACTAAATATCTAAGTATAGCCTATAGACTAGCAATGGTTTCATGCAATTTCTGGTGGTCCAAAGAATTATCCAAACACTAAAGAAGAGAGAGATCAACATAAAAAGAAAGAGCTCAATTCCGCTTCAACAGAGAACTCTATAACTAGGATTTCTATTATATTTTATGCAAAATATTGTCTAAAAGCATGGAAAAATGAGCTTTTTTGAAAAAGGAAGAAACAAGAACAGTAGTTTTGTACAAAAATTAAAAAAAAAACAAATATTTAAACACAATACTTGAAACCTAAGGTGCTAAGTTATAGAAATTTAATATGAAATTAGATTTTTCTCCCTTCTCATTTCTTTTGAGTGCTGAGTGCTAAGTATGTGCCATTACATGGAGTTAAGTCAAGGAACTTTAACATTTTAATACAAAACTTGGAACACAGCCAATGAAACAACAAACTTTGTCTCCAAAATAAGAATAGAGTTTAGGGGCTGTTGATTATGTTTTCCCTAAAAGGATTATTTGCAGAAAAGTACATGTTTCAGTTTAGAACAATGATAATGCCTGTGGGAATAAAGCAAGCTAATTTTTCCACAGCAATACAATTTCCTGCAACTTTGAATTTTTAACATGATGATACTCCAGAACTTGCTCAGATACATTTTATTGTCTATGGTGTGATCAGGATTTGAAACAACTAGCTTTTTTTTTTTTTTTTGTTCAATCTCCCACATTTTCAAAAAGGTAGCTTTACTCATTTGTTATTAAAAACCTGTACACAAAGAGAAGTTGCTGATAAGCTCCACATATTTTGGGGGATGCTAATGTTTTCCTCTAGCTTGGAATTAAATTATTTAAAACCACAAAACCAAACATATGCAACTTGTAAGTGCACCTGGAGTACAGGAATTGTGGCTCTCCTCCTCTTAGTACTGCAGTGGAACTCATTTCCAGAACTCCAGGAATCCACCTTCATTGACTAGAGAAGGAATATTTAATCTACATAAAAGAAGGCAAATTTCTTAAATACAGATGTAAGAGATGACAGTGGTTTGCAGGAACACAGTACTACAGAGGCTACACTGTCTGACCCAAAGGACATTTAATGGCCACACAGTTCAGATGTGCAGGAAACTAGGGTTGCCCTTAGAGCCTTTAAAGTTATTTTTCATTCAGCAATGGTTAAGAACAAGGTTTTAATGAGAATGTAGCTGTACAAAAGACAGCAAATGCAATCAAATTTGAGAGAATAGACCTGCAACCTTTCCTACTGAAAAAAAATCCACACCAAAAAACAGTGCTTTTTTTTTCAGGTTTTAATGATGCACAGGGAACTATGCTTAATTATCACACCTCATGAGGAGGATTCATTAAATACTTCAAAAGAAGCTTCTAAAAAAGAATAACATTCTATTTTATAGAATAAAAAAACCCCAAAACAACCAACCTTACATTTCCTTGTAGACTTCTCAGCCAATAGTATTGGATCTTTCCCAAAATAAACCCTGCGGTTACATAATTAGACCAGGAAAAACACTGATGAACATTCAGCTGAATGGACACGATGGCACTCACTCCAGAAACCAAAACAGAATCAATCCATATGGTGAAGTTACACAACATCCATATTCCCTGACTTAAAGGTTCCTGAAATTCAACAGTGCTGTTGCAAAGTGCTGTAAAAACAACAAAACCAAACAAACTTCACAAATTCTACACAGCTAGTCACAAACCAAACCCTGTAATCCTGCTGATGAAATTCCCATAATTTTCAAGGGGAAATTAGAAACCACTATTGCATCATTTTGTGAACAACAGAAAAAAATATTCTTTTGATTAAGTAACAAAAATAGCTTTTATTTTAAAGAAAAGCATAGAACTGGTAGATTAGCTGTTCCTAATACTGCACAGCCATTAACCTGTATACTTCAAGTGTTATCCTACCAGCAGAGGTGTTCATGCTTTTAATTTTTAGAGAGAAATGTTTTTTAAAGTTGATCGCCAAACAAGGAATTTCAAGCATACTAAAAAATGTTGTTCCACGGTACTAAGTAAACTAAGTAAAACCATTCAATAAATGTATTTGAGTACCATCCTTCAAAACCAGCTTTACACTCCACAACACATTTATCCTTACTTAAGAATAAGCCATTTCACAATGTACTAACTAGAATTTAACATTTCTTAACTTACAGGACAGCTACAAATATCTTCTATATTAAAACCTCTTTTATTCTCAGTTCAGCACTTTTCAATACCTCTAATTTCAACATCCACTTTAATCCACAAAAGAAAAATATAAAAAATTGATGCATAGCATTCAATAATCAAATATTTTTTGACTATCATGAAAGCCTCCCACACAAAAACACGTATCTGTTGGTAAACCTTTACTAGGAACATTATAAAAGCACAGTAGTTTAGACTTATCTAATGAACACAACACTATTTCCTCACAAAAATAAATAAATATATCAGCTTTGATAAAAAGAAAGCAAAAAAACCCTGACCACAAGTCATACTTTTTTGTTGTTTTTAAAGTGACATTATCATGATAACTTAAAGACCTGGAGACAAAATGGAGAATGAATCAGTCTTGTCATGGTGTGGCCAATAGAATTTACCAAAGAACAATTCAATCCCTTACTTCTCCGTAGCATTTAGAGTTACTTTTCTTCTAGTTTCACCAATTAGGTGGATTCCTTCATCAAAACTAACAGGAGACAATCTTTCATAGACAACAGATGAAAAGACAAATATGCTTGAAGTACACTAATCTACTGACAGCACTACAATGCAAAAAAACCCTCAAGTTCAATTTTAATTTATATTTTTACTCCTCATAAAAGGAGTAGTGCTACGTCAAGTCCTTAGCAGCACACAGATGCAAGTAATTCAGACTACCATATGTCCAATAAAGAACATCTAAAGCAAACACACTGAGCATTCTTCACAAGAATGACTGAAATAGGTTTCTATGAAGTACAGGAGAAAGTAAAAACAGAATTTGGTTTTGCTCTGCTAATTGAGTTTACCACAACACTCTCCCCATCGTGGTTTTTTTGGTAAGAGAGGACTGAAGGAATTGAAAGGAAACATGGAAGGAATAGATTGTCTGAAGAGTTTATTTGCTATCAAAAGCACACTAGTTTGCTGATCATGTGTCATTTTAGACATTTAGCAGGTGAGCATGCACACGCACACACATACCACTTGCTCTGACATAAAATCTTAAACTAATCCATCAGTATACATAGAGAGGTTTTTAAACATACCTATTATCATGATTATATTGAGTTGTCCCTAGTGCTAAAACTCTATTGCTTCTAGATTGGAGAAAAAAGGATTCTTAAGTGAAAAAAAAAAAAAAAAAAAGAATAAAAAATTAAAAAATCAGTAAGTCTAAACATAAAAGCCTTGACTCTTCAATATTTACTATGGTATCCTGAGCAGGTTCTAATTTTGACTGAGTAGCAAAAAATTCTGCAGGGTTCATTTCAGGCTGCAGGCATTTGATACTGAACTGACCTCACTGTATTTACATTCCCCTTAGGAAAATTTGGCAGGCAGTCCAACCAGGGAAAATCACGTCTAACACTATCACTACTGACTTCTAGCTACCAGTGCTGGAAGCAAGCAGAAGAAAGCAGAGTGAACAATAGGGACACATATATAGAATTAAAATAAAAAGGAAGAAAAGAGAAGGTCAGACAGCAGAAGAATTGAAGAGACAGGAGTCAGAGACAGTTTCTTTTCTCATATAAGTAAGTCCTCTTTTTTTTTTTTTTTCCCAAATTAGCAGTGCAGTGCAGACAGGGTTTTCAACCACTGAAAAAGCAAATTACTTCAATTCAAGGAAAATAAACTAATCAGAACACTTGAAATATTTATCTCTGCTCTAAATAAATTCACAGCTGCCAATTATAGCTTTGTTTGCCTCACATTTGGTTTCTTGTTGTTGTTGCCATACCTACATCAAATTTAGACAAAAAAAACCCCAAACCCAAACGACAAAACTACTCCATAAATTCTGCCTTTGACCATTTCCACTACAGTTGCAATACATACACCAGCAGTTAAATCATATCCAAGATGTACTCACCTCAATTCACTACCATTTAGGTCCCTACTGCTACAAAGAAATTAAACAGGAATACAAGGGCCAGGTCAGCAAATCTCACTCCCACCTTTTCCTCAAATTGTTTCTCCTATCTTCATACAAGTGTAAATCTATGATTGATCTTTAGACTTACTGTGCCACCTACATTATCTGCTATTATACCAGGCCTGGTAAAACTGTACAAGAGACACAGGTTCTGAACCAAATCCACATTAATTTCCTCACATCCTTGGAAAATTAAATTAAAAACCTTAAGCCACCATAGCTTCTTTGAAAGCCTTATTTCCGGCTGTACAATGCATTTTTTAAACAAAGTAATAAAATCACTGAAATACTAGAGTTCTCATACAGGTTAACTGTTGATTACAATACCTGTCTAAATGACAGTACCTTCAATCCTCATTAAAAGGTTGAGAGTGCTCTTCTGCCTAACAACTTACAATTATCACTGTAAGTTGAAAAGAAAAAACAACTCAATTACTGAGTAAAGACTGCAAAAGAACCTCTTCTTTCTTTATTTAAAATTAAAATGTTAATAATTCCAGATCCTCAGCCCAAGCTCAAATCACCAAGGGCTGTGAAACACAACCCTTACAATGCAATAAGACATCACTGCTTACACCATCAGATTTTTTTCCACTTAAACCCCACCTCATGTAGTTCTTTTCCACCTACAGAACTGCAGATTTCCACATAACATATTCGAGCTCAAAAAATGTTTTGAAGAAGTTATCCACAGAAGACTATGTTAATAAAGAGGACAAAGCACTGGTGCTTGAATTGACTGCTGAATTCGATAGCACTTTTTGTTGTTTCAAACCACACAGTGAGCAATAGGAGGCAAGAGAAATCCCGAATTTCTTGTTAGACAGGTTTGGCACTCTCACCAGAAGTTGAACAAAAACCACAACTGAGTGAGCTTTACTCTGAAGCGTATTGCAAAATCTTTTTCGTGTTTAGCTTAGGACACATGAATAAAAAGAAGTTCAGGAAAAAGTTCGGATTTCTCCTGATGCCTAGAAATCTTTCTGTAAGTGTTTATAAGTTGGATATGAGTGAAATAAAATGCAAGAGTTCAATATAAGCAATCTGCATACACTCCTTGGAAGAGGCATAAAGAACAGTGTCCTATATTTATTTGTGTGTGTGCTTGTCTGTATATATAAAATATATAACCACTACTGGCAATGAGAGGGCCAAAAGGATACTCTCAATTTATATGTAAACAGAAGTCACTTCAACAATACTACTGGGTATCACTCATCACTTCCAAAAGTGCACCTTTTAAGCTGTTTACCATGTTTGGTGCAATCTACTCTGTTAGAAAAATATACGGATTTGATGGTTTTGTTGGCACTTTATCTTCCTTTAACAACAAAACTTTCCTCAAATACTATTTGAGGCAAAAACTGCAGACAAAGTTTTAACCTGCGTAAGTTTTCAATTTAATTTCTAGAAAAAAAAACCCCACTTTTATTTAGTAATCAAATTATCAGACAGACAAGAGCTTCAGAAAAAGAAATACAAGGCTCGATACAAAATTATTTAAGAGCCAAATGACCTTTTAAAGCAGTGTTCTCACAATTTGTGCTCTGCTTCCTTCTAGTCTCATCTCCACACTTCCAGTCAAGGCTTATTAAACAGTCTTGGTGACTGTCACTTTATTTTTATCTGAAATTGAGGAAAAGGAGGGACAGAAGCAGGAGACAGACTGCATGGCAGATACCAGAAAATACTAGTGTCTCACGGCTCATCACTCTGGTACAGTCCCTGGGTATGTTTGTAAAAAAACAAAACCAAACCAACCAAACAAAAAAAACCTCAGTATTTTTTACTGACCAGTACTACAGACAGCTGGCTCAAGACTTTCAGTGATCAGTCTAAGTTCTCAGGCTCACAAATTCTTCAAATTAATTGTACAACAACTTTAATAACTACCTTCTGCCTGATCAGAGATAATTTGGTGACCCACACTCAAGAACTTCACTACAGAGACATTCTTCTTAGGTGTTCAAGGCAGTCAACTGAAAAATTGTTGCTCCAAATGCTTTTAACTCTGCAGATACAATAAAAATGTATCACGTAGTAAAAGCTAAAGTTTTATTACTTGAAAAAAGAAGTTAGTAACTTTTGTGTTTTATTAAATGAAAACATCTCAGCTCATGTAAACAACTGACGGACATCAGAGGATACAGACTGTAACATTAGAAATTTAAAACAGAACAGATAATGTTAATTTCTAATTTGTTTAAACTTGCAGCATTATTCTGATTAAAATCATTTGTTAAATGAAATTTTTGATGTTACAACACTGATTGCTCAGACATATTTTTGTTTGCAATTTTCTTTTTCAATCTTCTGGATCAAATTTTAAAGACTCCAACCAAGTAGTTTTAGATTGATCTCAAGGATACTCTTCATTTATGAGAAAATACAAAAGGAAGCAGCTTTACAAAATGGTGTGGTCACCATGTAAAAAACCCAGCTAAAAAAAAAATCAACACCTGACCCCAACAGTCTTAGCTAGCTTCAGTCTTTTCAAGAAACCAAGTGTCATTTTTGACATTCAATCACATGAAAAAAGTTTTCTTCTTCCCCATAGGGATTTGGGAGAACCATTTGTTTATTCTTGTTCCTTACAACCTCTTCTTTCTAAGCGAGTTCCAAGTGTCATTCTCATAAGCAGGTTGACTGAAAAACTTTGAAGGTGATATGTCATCTGTTTTTATACATCCCTAAAATTATTCCTCAAAATTATGTGTAAGACATCTGTCAGCAGATGCACCATCTGTAGGATTTAAGAATAAAAATAATTTGGATTTTTAATGCTATTAGTGCAGTTCAGTTACAAGCACCAAAAGCTTTTTTTGCAGGTTTTACAGTTTCAGTAGTCCCACTTATTCAGTGAGTAATAAAGAATGTAAAAGTCTGCCATCTTTCAATGCCAGTAATTCATGGAAAGATGGCATTTTAAATCTAACCTTTCAACAGGTATTTTCCTTTAAAACACCGCTGTTTAACAGGATGTCTCTTACCTGCTCTGATACACTGAAACATTTCCAGCTAATAAAGCACAAAATTAGTTCTTAAAGTATTTGTTTCTATTAAACATGATTCATAATAGATTCTAGAAGATAAAAAGCAGGAAGCTAATTTTAAGGGATAGGTTGCTTGGCAATACACCTTTCATTACCAATAATTCTTCTTACTAAGTCACCATGGAAAAACCCATGAAGAGCTAACTTTCTAAATGCTTCTAAATATGCAAGTGTTTTTTTTAATTGTTTATACAAAGCTTGATGACCATCACAGGCCACATAGGCATTTTAAACGCTGACTAAAAGCTTTTTTTTTACATCACAGATTTCAAATGATCATTCAACTCCAGGTTTATAGGTCCCAAGCAGAAGATGAAACATTACATCCAACTATTTAAGCAGACCTCCTTGTCCTACTCTCCCAGAGTTCTACTGGAATGCCTATTGCTATAAAGTTCCCATCGCCAAATTTCTACCTCTGAAAGTGGCTACAAATATAACTTCTTCCCCCTAACATTGCTGTCAGAGAACACCTTCCCTTCAACCAAATGCAAGAGCAAGTAGAGACAATCTTCCAAAAGAAAGGCAAGAGAAAGAGAAGGGGAAAGCGTTTAAATTTAGGTATTTACTTACTGAAACACAGAAAAAACACATATAAAGGCACACCTTAAGCAGAAATTCCAGCAGTCAAGGCCGTGGAGCTTTGCTTCCAGCCAGCATTTGGCCTCAAGCTTCACAGGAGTTTTTTCCCCTCTCTCTTACACACACAGAAGCATACTGAAGATCACTCTGAACTGGCAAGGAAAGTGTACCTCAGGTTTAATGAAAGTGTAATTCATTATAATAAGAGCCAGTGTAACATAAACATATGCAGGAAAAACAGGCTTAGTGCATCACCACAACAAACACCAGTTTTGATCCAGCACAACAAAACACTGGCAGACCACAGAAAAAAAAAAAAGTACGTGCAACTCCTCTAAGTAAAACAATGTACACCAGGTAAAGTTTGGACCTGTAGAAGTTCTACTGAGTAGTGGCTACATCAAGTAAGACTTCCCTGATGGAAGTTCACAAGGTACCTGCCTGTGAACTCAGGTGGTTTTGGAAGAATCCCTCAGTTCCAGGTATTGCAGGACATGGGCACTGAGGCAGGGAAGAGAAAAAGAACCCATGCAACACCTTGACACAAGAGGAAGGGGAAATAACTGGTACAGGTTTCAAAGTTATCCTTAGACTGCACATCACTTCAATTATCGCTTTTTTTTTTTTTAAATTATTTTCTCAAAGCAGGGAGAGGCTGAGGAAGAAAGCGCATCACTGTATTTATAAAATAACGCAGCAGCCATCTACATCAAAAGTTATGAACTATCAGTATTCCCTTTGTTTTTCATCACCTTTCACACACTGTAGGTAACCAAAAAAACCACAGAATTCACTTCATAGTATTAACATCGTAAAATATATTTTTGTTTTCCCTAGTATTATTAACCCCATTACCAATTATGGCCAAAGTTGGAGATTAAATACTACCAGTTGCAAAACAAGGATCCCAAAGTGGGGAAGTTAACAAAATTTATAATTTGTAGCATGTATCAAAAAGCTTCAGTGTCTTCAATGTCTTTGCCCCTGATTCCAACAATTCATGTAACAACTTACATACAGATTTTTTTGTGGTTTTAAAGAATTCTCCATTAATTCTTGTAAGTGCTTAAAAACTTGGTACTAGTTCAAAAAAAAAAAAAGAAAAGAAAAAGAAAAAAAAAATTGGTAAATTCCCTCATGGTTTCAAGCTTCAAGTCTATCTTAGGAAAACTAAGGCAATTAAGGTAACACCCAATTTAGAAACACTTTAGGGAAGAGACAGCTCAAAATATCAACCACAGACATCACAGTCAAAAAACAGACTTTATAAGCACAGTAACTCCTAACACTCACTTTTTATATCCCTATCTGCCAGACTAACTTTGAAACAGGTTCAGAAGCCAGAGGTAACAGGCCCTGCCAGACCTGCACACGAGTCAGACAACATGTTTTCACAGGGTGAACTTTTGCCACCCTTCCCTCTGGGAGAAATTCCATCGAATTTGCTCCTAGGAAATCGGCTCCAGTCCCCTGCTCCTTTTACTGACTTCCCATCGCCACGGCTCTTTTCTGCATGGTTCATTCTGCAATCCTTCTGCAACTACTCCCACCTGTTTAGCCTTCTCCTAGCACATCACTACCACCATCTTCTTCCCAGCAGATACTCCCCATAAGCTCCTTTTTGGACACAGTCCCACCTCTCCTCCTCTGACCTACACCTGTTTCTTCACATGTCTAGAACCCTTTCCATCTCCACATCCAGCTTCAGCACTGCAGTGGTGGTTTCGGTTTTGTTTTTCTTTAAATACTTCAGTGGAATAAAGAAGTAAGTGTTAAAATAGATAATAAATCTGCAGGCATTCTTAAAAAGTTCTCCTTTTCTGAACAGCTTTGCTCACTACAGAGGTAAAAGGCACAGTTTAATTCGTCGTTATGTGCCAATGCACCCTTCAAAAAAATATTGTTCTGATAACTTCAGAAAAAGATAAATTTTTACACAAAACCCTCCAAAAGATAAACTCTGCACTTTTTTTAGATTCTTTAAGTCTTTAAACACTTTCTTAGTCAGATGACCAAAAAGTACTGGTGCTATAGGAGAGTTAAGAAATAGCATATTCCAACACCCAAACAACATATCTAACAGCACTTCTGTAGAAGCCAAACTAGTTAGAATGATACAAAATTCCCCAAATATCACCCTTGGATTGATTTGATTTTAAATTTATTTGGCAGATTAACAACCTAACTAATATAAACCTGGTTTAAAAAAAAAAAGTCAATACAAAAATCATAACAAGTTCAGAACTACTGAAATGAAGAAGGAAAAAAGGCAAGAAAAGTAAAACACTTGAGCAATAAGAGTTTCTTAAACATACACATATAAATACACAAAAAAAGGCATTGTTTTATAGCATTTAAAACCAGTACGTTGGTGCCAAATCTCTAGATAATAATCACAACATACTAAAAGCATCAAGTTGAATATTTTCATTGATCTTAAAAAATTCTGAAGCCCATGGTGAGCTAAGTCTTGTCTATTGACAAGTACCATATTGGGATTGTCAGATTTTCTTATGTAGTAATAATATTTTAAGTAACTTAAGCTTCCCATATTATAATACAACTTAAATCTGTTTAGGGGATAAAGTCTGCAACTTCTCAGAGCTCAATAAGGGCTCAATACACTAAGCATAAATAATCCAGTGAAGTATTTTAAGGAGAACACACACACACAAAAAAACACTAAAAATTTTCAGCATACATCTCTATCATTTTCAAACTGAGGAGTTTTCCCATAACTTCATAAAACAGAAGATTTACTGGTTAACTGATAGTAAATTAATTATTAAAGGCTATGTTTGAAAGTGTCAAATTAGCATACAGCTCCATGTTCCAGGTAAAAGTTTAGTTATTGTGTAAATAGAGACAACACCCTAACCAAGCACTACTCCAGAAGAGTTAGTGATGAGTTCCCATCAAGTGATGAGGAAGGGCTATATGTGCAAACTTCTAACACTAAGCAAACAAAATCAGACTTTAGCAGTCCCAATAAAACACTACCAATGCAACCGTATCTCACGAGAATATATACCATATATTACAGGACTGCCTATTCTTTTACACCAAATAACACCTTTTGCCATTTGTACTTGCAAGGGATGGAGAAGGTGTGGGAGAAGGATTCTGTCATTACCAAGTAACAGAATTCTTCTACTAGTAAAAACCAAACACCTGAAAAAAAAGTTAAACTCCTAACTAGCATCTCTGTACAACTCTATACAAAAACAGAACCACATTATGCTATGGAAATAACTCCATATCTACCCCTGTCTCAGAATATCTTCCCTTTTGAAGCTAGAATAAATTCAATGCCATGGGGACAAAAGGGTGTAAAATAGTCGCCATTTGGTATTTACTTATTCTGAAAAGAAATGTACATAACCCAAGAAAAGTAGTGGCCTTGAAAAATAATCACATTTCAATGCAGTCTGTATCCTGAGTCATTTGTTGAAATTCCAGTCCAAGGAATGCCAAGATTTAGCTGACGATTATCTCCTCAACATTATCCCAGTTTGATTATGCAGTGTTTACTACATCAAAGCCAGGAAAAGTACAGTAATAAGATTCAGTGACACACCCACTTGGATCAGCAAACACCTGTTATTAAAGAACCATAAGAATAATTTTCAAAAGGCTTTTATTTTCAAACAGTCTAGTGTAAGATCTTGCCATAAAGCAAGGTGGTTAAATATTTTTATCCAACCCACATATTTGAAGCTGTGCCTCAGAAATTAGGTGAAATTACTTATGTGACCAGGAAGCTTGACTATCCCTTGTCTACTTCTCTTACTACACACCTTGTAGAAATGAAGTTTATGAAGTTTAACCTGGATAAATGCATCATGTGTCATTCACATTTGTTCCCTTGTAACTATGTAACTTTTACTGGAACATGAAACAATGTATTTCTTGCAGATCTGACTGTGAACAAATTTTCAACATTTTAAACTTAGTTTTATTATGCTGTAATCAACATAAAAAACATTAATATTTAACAAATCAGCATACTCAAATGAGCAAGTTAAAGTGAAAAACCAAAATGAGTGGGTGTTTGTATAGCACAAGGTCAAAATAACCTGTGCTGTTTCCCACTCATGCAAAAGCATCACAGTAGTTTGGGCTCAGACAACTAGAATTATTATAATCAACACATCATCTGGAGTTAAACTGCTGAGGATTACAAGATAGTGATTATAATGCTGTCACCCTGTCTTCGTTAGCTCTCACATCTTCTCTAGCAGCAGGAAGACTGAATACTAGTCAGCTTTAGGAAAAGCTGTCATTGGACAGAAGTTTAAATTCAGCCTGAGACCCTACACAGCAAACAAGTACTTAACTAAAGATGCCAAACTGGTCAAACCATGCAAACCTTTCAGCAGGCTTGACAGCACTCTCCCTGCTATCCTCCTCCATCTCTCAAATCACAGAGAAGTGTTGTTTGAGCAACATGTTTTCAAAGATGCAGCACAACTTTCAAATATAAACAGAACTATTTGGTGTTGGCTATCAGCAAAACAATCAGCTTAGTGTACATTCTAACAGTTATGATAACACCTTGAACACAAGATCTTGTGGGGACAGGAGTATACAAACAACCTAGCACTTGGCAAGTTTGTGCAGAAGCACATCAGTCACCCTACAACAGGTTGTCCACACACTTTTTTCTATTCCAAGAAAACTTAAGTTGCTATTTCCAAGACACAATAGCTAAACATACTGTTCATAGGTTTATTCTATAAGAACAAGTTCTGTCTGGAAGTATAGATGAATTTCTTTTAATATTATACACACACATACAGCTTCTTTAATTTTCACTCATCTTCATTTAATAATCTAAACAGAGCACCCGAGGTGAAATCCTTAGTGCATTCCTACCCTCAGACTGTTGTAGTTCTTGTCACCTGCTTTCCAACACCAGGGTAATGCAAATTACATGAAATCAGACTAGAATAGTATACCAAACATGCCACTCCATGGCATGGACCACTCCATTTTACAGAGACCAACACCATTTCTGACCAGATTTTGAAAGCATTACACTTCGGTATATATTTTGGTTTACATTTTGTTTAGTATCAAGTCAAACAGTCCTATTGGTATATGAAATTAATCAAGCAACACTAGATAACAGGCATCTCACAATGTCTACAATGCAACTTACATCTACCTTTCACTCAAGACAGAAAAACCTTCGAGCTCTATGACTATTAGTAACCTTAACCCACATTAAGTTATCCAAGTGATAACACTATTAATTTAGATGGCAAACCAAACACACAGTGTAAGTAAGTAAGCAAAAACTCATGAATACATTAAAAAAAAAAAAAAATAAAAAAAAATAAAAAAAAAGAAGCATATTAACTGGACAAATATACCTAGGTGCCACTTTAGCATTTTCCAGACAAGGATGGTCTGACTATCTGGAGAGGAAAAGCTTTCAAGTTTGTGCAATCTGATCAACATGACCTCTGTATTCCCACAAAAGAGCTCTATTTGCACACCTCTCATTCAAAAAGACAATACAGCAAACCTACCACAGTAGACAAACTCCTCAAAACATTCTAACACTTGAGTAAGAAAATAATGAGAATCAATGCTAGAAGCAGAAACATAGGTCTGAAAATAAAACAGCCACATTAAACCTTCAGAATGGCTTTAAACAACATAATTACTAGAGAATAGGGCTGAATCAAGATTCTCCTCCCAGTGACAAAGGAAGATCATGCCTTTCTGAAAACATTTATGGCATGACAACATATACTCAGAAGTGTCAAACAAACAAACTAAAGGTATCTTCAAGCTGCAAGGACATTTGTTGCTAGATGGTCACACTCACAGCAAAAATTTCATTTGAACCTGAATCCTTAAGCAGCTTTAATTAAAAGTATTAACACCAAAATACAATAAATTGCTTTGGCTGTGCCAAATTCAGTAAGCAAAGGACTCCTTTAAGACTTGTAGCATAACTTTTAAAATTAGTTTGGAATACAATCAAGATTACAGCAACATTTAGACAAACTAATTGAAAATTGTAGCATTTTGACAGATAAACATTCAACTTACTTTACATAATATCTTGCACCTTCAAAAGTATAAGCTTCCTCCCAACCTGTGGGTAAGTCTGGAAAACAAGCAGCAAAACATTCCAATTAGCTTTTGAAATGCTAGCCATACTGGTCTACACCCTAAAACTAAAGTAGTTAAAATACTGCGTGTCTGATTCCACATGTTGAAAGCTTTGGTCCTATAAACAAATATTTTAGAATTGATTCACAATACTGCTTCATCTGTAATCCAAGAGAAACTATAAGCATCAAAATCTAATTTAGATTTCTCATTCTTAAATAACAACAGTGAGGGCTTAAGTGTGTCCTTATTTAACAACGTTCCTCCCTCAGACAATTAACTAGAACTCACGGTCCTCACCAGATCTTTCTGCCTTGAACTTCTATAGCATCAAATTACCTGACAGGCAGAGATCTAAACGAAAATCAATTTACTGAGTTTGCTTTACATGCAAGTCACAAGCATCTTAACAGGCATGATATCAACTACACCACAGAACATTAGCATTATATTAGCATAATTCCATCACTGTTGTGACTAACAAGTGATCCTGCAGTGTTTACAACTCTATTCAATTTTACATGAAAATATTTTTCAAAACAAATCTAGTGAAGGAAGCGGGTACATATTTTCCTTCTCTGGTATTACTCCTGAAGAGTCAGAAGCCCCAAACCCAGAAATACACCACACCACTAATCGTCTTTGTTTTAAGTTTCCTGATGTAATGGAAGCTCTGAAGATGAAGGCATCTCTCTGAAATTCTATACTTAAAAGTTTATCCCAGTCAATAAAACCAGTAACTGATAAGTAGGACTCACTCACTGAACTGTAAAAGCAAGAATGCACTCCTTAATTAAAAGAAAAATAGTCTGGGTCACATGATTTATTTTTCTTCCCCTCTAGTTTACTTATTTGCTCTGTCTGGCTTTTCTCTTCACTCCTGTCTTCTCTAGAACAAAAATCAAGGTGTCTTTTGATAGCAGCACAGGGCAAAGTACCGCAAACAGGAAGTCTCTCTAACAAAAGTATTTATGGCTGCTATAAGAATTTTGCAAAAAAATACCTTTCCAATGCAGGATATCTCAAGGAACAAAAAGCACTTCAATTCATAATGGAGAACAAAGCTTTCTTCTCAATCTAGTAAATATCTCACATTATTACTCAATAAGGAGCTTTAAAATAATATGTGCTTCCAAAAGATGTGCTATTCACACAAAAATTGTTTCTTAAGAGAAGATGTATCTTGAACGTATTTTGACGAAGTTACCAAAACAATGGTCAAGGGAAAGCAGACCAGGTAATTAATAAAGCTAATAATTAATGTTTGATTATATCTATGTATGGAGAGATTCATTAACACAGGTGCATGAGGAAAACTACAGATACAGGTTTGTTTTGCAGGTACTTCAAAATCTGATCAGCAAATCATGGTCAGTATATCCAAGATCATGTCTATGCTCAGACACCAGTTTAGTTTATCTGATAGTAAGTCTGCTGTGTTACATACAATAATACAGATACTCAAAAGCATTTCCTTAAAAAAAAAAGCACTTGATGGCAGAAATAAATGAGACACTTAGAAAATTACTACAAAATCACCATCAGTCAACAGTCACACTGATAATAGTTTCAAAGGAGAATTACTGCTCAATTAATGTTATTCTCTGACAAAGAAAGCACTTTACATACATCTGCTCCCATGCATATTGCTGTAGATGAAGGCCAGTTTTCCAGTTAATCAGAACAGTGATACTGGGGAAGAGAGGAGCCTGACAGCAGTGGTTTCACTTCCTGCCATCAAAATGACTCCTGCTAAGCAGCAGCCCTACATTGCAGATTAAACTGCAGAGATACAATAGCCAGAAACTTATGCTTTTTAAACTATTCCAAACTAAAACAAACACAAAAAACCCTGAAAACAAAACAAAAACCAAAAAACCTGACCACAGTTTTTAAAAGGCTGTTTCTGATTTCTCAATGTATAATTATTAATCAAACACAAAAACCCCAATAATCTGATATTGTCCAATTCACTAGCAGATTTTCCTGCAAGTATCCAAGTGATTACATACATAAACCCAACTGCACTTATTACTACACTCCACCACCTCCCAGCGGCATATGGAGCTTGTGTGCAATTCCAGCAGCCAGAGTTTGGCTCTGGGTCTTCAGTGTCTGCCTGTAAATCCTCCTCCTCCAGCACCTCCTGCTGCTACTTCTCCAGAGTGGAACAAACAGCAGTAGCAAAGACGACCTATCCAACCCTCCCTCCCTGCTGCAAGTTATTCCTAATGTTTCAGTCCCTTTTCCTCCTACCTATTCCACTTCTCTCAGTCACTTAGAAACCACCCACACTCTCAGCCTAGATGGAAGTGAAGGGAGGAAAAGGTTTTCTATAGGTGACGAGTGAAATCAGCCTCTACATTTCTAGTGTGCCTATCATGGTTATATCAGGGAGCTGCTGGAAAGAGAAATAAGATGAGTGGTTTAATGCTAATCTGAGAAAGGATGCTCTGCAGGTGAACAATCGGAGTAGCCTGTGAGAAGCACGAGAGGAACAGGGCGGTCTCTAATGGTAACTATACAGTACCATAGGGGTAATACAAGGCAACAGAAAGAAAGCGAAGAAAGAAAAATCAGAGACACGGAGAGAAAACGCGGGTGCAAAAGGAAGCGTTTAAAGAGTGCGAGGAGCACACCGACGGCAAGCTGGACACGCAAGGCTGCACCGTAATGCCACTCCTGCTCGACCCGGGGGCAAAGAGCTGCCGAAGTGAGGGGAGCACGGGATGAGGAGTTGTCTCGGGCGGCTGCGGCGACACCGGGGTGGCTTCTAGGGTCGGGGGGCTCGGGGGCAGCGGGGCGAAGCCACAGGCGCTGCCCTCGCCCGCCACGGGGGAAAGGGGCCGGGGGGCTGAGCCCGGCCGGGGGCTGGGGCGGGGGACAGGAGCTCCGGAGGCGGTCGCAGCAGCCGCGGAGCGACGGGCTGGACGAGACCCCGGGGAGCGGGGAGGGCGGCGCTGCCCGGGCGGCCGGGCGGGGGCGACGGTGCCCGGGAAGGACCGGGGGCCCCGGCTGCCCCCGTCCCCCGGGCGGGGTTCCTACCTGCGCTGCGGCGGTGCCCGGTGATCACGGCCTCTCCGGTGAGCGGGTGCAGCCAGGTCGTGCTCTTCGCCTCCTCGCTGCGGGGAGGGACACAGGGACCGAGTCAAGCGGGCGCAGCCCCGCCGCCGCCACCGCCGCCTTTCCACCCCCCACCACCCCCCCCCTGCACGCCCCTCCCGGCCCCCCGCCCGCCCAGCCCAGCCCCGCTCCGCTCCCCTCCTCGCCGGCCCCTCGCTCACTTGATGAAGAAGACGCGGCCGCCCTGGCTGATCCCGTAACTCCAGCTGCCGGGCAGCGCCCGCAGCCGCTCCGCGCTCAGCTCCGCCGGGGCCGCCATGGCCGACCGCCGCCGCCGCTACCAGCGCAGCCGGGAAGAGCCGAGGAGAGCGGGGCGGGGGGGGGGGGAGTGAAGGGGAAAAGGGAGGGGGGGGAGGGGAGGGGGGGGTGTTTGCTGCGCGGGCACGAGCGAGCGCGTCCCCGCCGCCACCGCCGCCACCAACACCTTGGGGAGGGGGAGGGCACAGCGCGGGGGGGAGGGGGTGCAGCGCCGCGCCCCGCCCCGAACCGCCCCGAACCGCCCCGAACCGAACCGCCCCTCCCCGCGCGGGGCCCGCCCCTCCCTCCCTCCCTCCCTCCCTCCCTCCCTCCCTCCCTCCGCGGGGGCGCGCCCTGGCTGGCTGCCCGCGGGGGCGCGCCGCCTGCCCCCACCGCGGCCGTTGGGGCGGGGCGGGGAAGGGAGGGGAGGGGGCGGCAGAGGGTTCCGGCGGGCTGAGGGGAGGGAAGCGGCGGGCAGGCGGCCGGGCAGCCCCAGCTGGGGCAGGGAGTCCCGCGGGGTAGCGGCGCGCCCTCCTCGGAGGGAACCCGCCGGCGAGCTCGGCCTTGGGGCGGGGGTGGGAAGGGAGTTCCCGAGCGGTGGTGAGGGCTATACCCACGCAGGGGTGTGTGCGGAGGCTCCGGCGGGCAGCGGTGTGAAGGGAGGGAGGGCTGGGCTGGGCTGGGCCGGACGGCGCGGTCCGGTAACGGTCTGAGGAGCGGGGGGGGGCCAGGGCTGGGGGCTGTCCTGTGGCGCAGATAGGGAGCGGAGCCAAGTAGGATGCGCTCCATCTCTCCGGGGGAGGAAACCCACGCTCCTTGGGAAGGGGGGGTGGTCCCGCCAGCCGGGAACCCGGTCTCCCACCGTCCCCCCCCCCATCCCACCCACCCCTAAACCTCGGCGGTACCGGCGCGCAAGGCGCATCCCTGGGGCTGGAAGTACCGCTGCGAGCCACCACCTCTGGAGGTCTCTCATCGGGTCTCTAAAGACGCGCATTCCTACTGGAAATTAAAACTTTTGTCGTATTTCCTCCAGGGGTGTATACGCTCTTCTCACACCCTCAACTGTAAGCTTTTTGCTTTTTGAATTTCTCCCATAAAGGTATAGTCTTTGGAAGCGAGAGATGCCATATTTTTCTTCGTGTAAATAAGCCGGTCTTGCACCGTGTAGCCTGTCCTACAAAAGAGATCTAGGATATAGCATGCATTTTCGTTATTTAAGGAGGTGGCAGTAGTTGTAAAATCCACATCTTCAAAAATTAAAAGTGTGTGTGGATACACTTATTCGCATGAATAATCTGATTGCTGGTGCTTTTATACATAGCTGTGCACTCCTTTAAGTTATACAAGACAAATTACTAAAACTGTTGTGGCCTTGATACTTCTAACATGTTTTTCTTACAAAACCAGTTTCTAAATATGGAGTAAGGCTGAGAAGTCTTACGCTATTGTGTCCACAAAAACATTTGAAATTCACAGCTGACAGTTTTCTGCACAGCAGCTTTGACCTTTCTCCCATTCTGAACACCTTGGGAAAAATAAAATTTGGCAGAACAAGTCTCTGTGGTTTGCCTTCACCACACTGGTAAAAACCTTCTGATCCAGTTGCCCTGTGGAAAGTACTCCAGACCTGAAGAGCAGTGAACATGAGAGCAGATCTTAGATTATCTTTAGTTAACTGGATATAAGAATTCCTCCCTGTCCAACAATACCCTTCATTTCCACTCACCACTGACAGCAGCTAAGATTTACAGACTACCAGAAAAAAGATACACTGGAGAAACACAAATTATTCCATAAACAGTTCCCTTCTAAGAGCAAGAGCCCCTTGGATGATGAGGAAAAGTGAATAATGACTCTTCCTCTGAAGGGCTGTGGAAAGCTTCCTGGCAACAGCAAGGGGGAAATCCTATGGGTTTGGGGCTACACTCCTGATGTAGTGGTCATATCCTGATACTTCCACACACAGCATAACTAGAGCAAAGAGCAACTGCTCTTGATCGCTCAGAAAACTGGATAGCTTTCACCATGCAGAATCCGTTTTCTTCTCTAGCAGAGGAAGAAATGCAGCACAACTAGATTTAGATTGTCCCAGATCCTTAAATAAGGTTTTTAGGTAGGATTTAGGTGTGTAAATCCTGCCCAATCCAAGCGTGTCCTTTGCCAAATGCCTTCCCCAGACAGCTACAATTTGTCAGTGCCTTCCCTTGCAGCATTCTTTCTGCTTTGCATATATTTAGAATTGCTACAATCTTGGTAAAACCAAGAGCATGGTACCTAAGGCATATGCTGAATTTAGGTTGAATCCTCAGCCAAGGAATTCCTCCAAGTACCATAGGGGTCTGATAAATCAGCCACATTCAGGGCACAACCTAAGAAGGACTTAGAAGACTATTTTCTCTGTATTTTGTGTTGCAAAGAAGTTGGTGTCAGAGTCACCACCACGAATGCAAAGCTCTTCATCCTGAAGGATTAAAAGCATTTAAAACCATATCACTCTCTTCCCAGGAAAATGCTTTTTCTCCAAGCTATAAGCTATTCTGAAGCTGAGACTGTTCTGTGAGTATACTGAAGGCGCTCCTCCTTCCTCTTTGAAGTCACATTGTTTTGCAAAAATAATTATTGGGCTACAGGGTGGTGACAAAACTTGCTGGTTGTATGAATAGGAAAGTCATCCAGGGAGTGATGGAACATCTTGATTCTACTCCATTGTTAAGGGACCCATACTTATTTTGGTAAACAGTCATCAAATAAAATGCGGTGTAAGTTCTGGAACACCTGGAAGGTGCACTCGGATACTAATCCTGCAAGGTGCTGTGTACCATGAACTTGTGATGATTTCAGTTTTACCATTTTGTGGAACAGAGCTCATGAACTCCAAAGTGTATGCAGGAAGCCACACCTGCATCATTTGTAAAGTTGATGCTGGCAGTTTTTGTTTCTGAAGGCAGCTGTTGGTTTCATAGTTAAAATTTTTGCTTCAAACTTAGTCTAAAAGTTTGATAAAAACAAATCATACACTGACTTTTCACAACATTCAGAGTACATCTTTTCTGCAGTCAGGTAAGTGCTTCGATGCTCTTATAAGAGGGATAATATTTTTTAAGAGAATAATATTTTTTAAAAAGCCACATCACTAAGAGCGGTAAAAATCTCTTTAAAAAGCAACTTATATCACCATAAGAACTCCATGCATATTTTAAGATTCTAAATATTGTACCTTTCACACATACATGTATATATTTTTTTCTATAAAAATAAGTTAATGCTTCCAAATGTGAACTTGTTCAATGTGATTTGTAAGACTCGGAGAAATCCACCAGGATGCACTCACCTGGCCAACACTATTTTCTCCCAGAAGCATTGAAGATGAACTATTGAAGTGGTGACCACCACTGACACTACTGTTCTTTGATTTCTGCATATATGGCCTGATGTATGTGCTGCTCCCATCACCATTGAGAAGTGGATGGAGGATGTGGAGCAAATTGTTAATCTTTGAGGCAGAAGCATCCCACCAGTATTTTGGCCACCCATCACTGGAAGCTTGTAATGAAATAAAAACCCACTGAGCTTTTTCCCATAGTTCATTCTGACCCCACCTTTTTCCTTCCTCTTTCATGTCCCTGTGATGGTAGCTTTCCTAGCAACTCCCTCAGGGTCAGGGTGTACAAAGTTTATTTATGTTTAAAAAATATTATTTTGGCTTAATAATGTATTCATAATAAAAATATTTAAACTTCTTGAGCCAAAAGAACCATCACCACAAAAAGAAAAAATGAATCACTTTAAACAGGACTAATTAAAAACCACCATTGGGAGAACATTCATTGAGTAAGACTCAAATCCACCCACACCTCTCCTGACAGGTATGAGGTGGCAATGAATGTATGGTGAGCCAAGAAAAAAAGGAGTACATATAAGCATAGCATCTGACAAAGCCAGCAGCCTCTGAAATAGGGAGTGGACTGCAGTCCCAATGCTCCACCTAGAACCTCTTCACAGATTTGTGTTTGTCTGGATTGGTTCTGTGTCTTCTGTCAATATGAATTAAATCGGGCGTCCTGGAGTCTGTGACTATACATTTTTTTATGCTCTTTAGCTACCAAGACAATATAAAATTTAACATTACAAGAAAAGTCCACTGCTGGGGGTGCAGTTTTATGTTACATGTTCTCATGACGGAGGTGCTTCCAAAGGGTGGGTTCCCTATTACCCCATCCCTAAATGTGGGGTTTTCTTGCATCTGCAACAATATTACAGTCCCTGGTGAATTAGATCAGTTTACTGGTCTAAGAGAAAATATATTAAAGATCCTCTCAAATAATTCATTTCCCATCAGATGAATAAGCTGATGCAACTCTTCCTGAGGTCACTTGATAAATAGATTCAATGCATGGGGTGGGAAGAGAAGAACCACTTTAAGCTACCTTCTTCAGTGTTATCGGGGGGGGGAGGAGGGAATAAAAAAATATGTTGATCGATGTTCTCTGGAGTCAGGGTATTTCTGTGTAGCTGAAAGAAACAATTAGACTAGGTCAGAGGACATGAGAAAGAGGGAAAATCTTGTCTTAACGCAGCCTCTGCAGACAACTCTGTTGGTAGAATGGAGCCTCTTCTTTGCTCTAAATAAAGAGCCTGATAACAGTTCAGGGCTCCTGTCTGGTAGCACTGAAAGCTGCAAGTTTTTGTAGGGGTCATTGTTACAAATGGCACAGTAGTCTTTTTCTGGGATAGTGTAAAGCATCAATCGGATGGGTCATTAGCCTCCGTGTCATCAGCATGAGATATCCTAGCAGACTGCTTTCCCAGACTGTGAGGTATAGAACTAAAGCCTGCACTTACTCAGACAGCAGAAAGTGTTTATTTAACAGTTTAACAAGTTCTACCATCTGTCCATGACAGAAAAAGTAGTTTTGCTGATTTAAAAAAAAAATCTTTTAGATGGCAATTAATGATGTCCAGGTACAGCTATGCTGTGTGAAGATGTTGTTACGTTTGGGACCATGAATCCTCATATAAGGCCTATTGCCCTTAAAGATCCTGTCAGAATAATACAAAACAAACTCCAAAGCCAGAGTGTGAGACTTGCTTTTTTCTCTGGCAGGAAACATCAGAAAAGGAAAAAGGGCTTATTACTCTCCAAACCAGCATAATCTTGTCAGAATCATATTGATCATTTGGTGCCATTTGGAACAGAGAACACTCTTTTTGTAAGAAGTCTTTCTGTGGAGACTTGTTTATCTTTCTGTCCATGTCATGTGTGTGATGGTGTGCTTCTCACATAGTCTGAAATGATGGATACCATTATTGGAACCGCCAGAGTTTGTTTGCTAATCTTATAATATTCAATAACTCAAAAAAGATTAAGGCCATAAGATCAAAAGCTGCTTTGCTGGGAGTTGCTTTGCTGGAACCTTCCTTTCCTCCTTTACACAACATTTCACAATCTTCTTGTTTAGGAAGCCCTCAAGACTACCATAACAACAGTTGTCTGTGACTTTCACACAACAGTCAAATGACATTTAAAAATCACATTTATTATCAGGATTAGTTTAAAATAGTATTAGGAAGGAAAGAATTCATGAAGGGAATTCAGTGATTTCAGTATCTCATCTGTCCTCTCACTAGCAGTTGTCATCCATATCTGGCTGAAGCCAGGATATTTCATCTTTCAAATAATCCTCCCATTTGAATCATCCAGAAGAAAATCATATGCAGTACAACACAAATTGTCTGCCTCTCAGCAGGCTCCTCTGTCTCACAGATCCCTTCAGTACCTTGTAGACTTCAGCATCTGCTTTTCTTCATTGCTGTTCAGCTCCTCAAAACCCCGCTCTGTTTTCACTTCCAGGAGATGCAGAATCTCTCTCTGTTCTGGAAGAATCAGATGACGACCTGTATTTCTCCTAAGAATTGTCTTTGTTTTTAGAGTAAGGTAAAATAATACTGTGTTGCAGTCCTGAGATTTTTGAAGAGACCCTTGTTGCAGTATGATGGCATTTTCCATAAAACTGTTATGTTGTTGATACCTTGGCCTTGAAGTGCTTTAAGAGGTGGTATTTTTTGAAGACATTTAACAGCATCATCAAATCACAGTCCATTTTCTGTAATTACCACAGTTGGGGTAATATGTATGACAATCTTTATAGACTAGACATAAGATTACTAGTGTAGCAGTGGTATTCTTTAATAGTGTTATAGCAGAATAACAAGAAAAGTAATCTCTTCTTAGTCTGTAGTTTTCCTAGCAATATGGGCAAACCCTCTTAGCTTGTTGATCTGAAGTTTTCCGAAGTATATTTAGATACAGGCTAGTGTCTGCTTCAGCACTTGTTATGTTGTTAACAGCTCTCACCTTTTATCGTCTTAGCACTTTCTTTCTGGCCTGGACTGTTTACTAAAAGTTCTATTCTTATTTTGCTTTATATTCATGTACTTCAGCTTTCCTATGCACAACTTTTTTGTCTTCATGGTTTCCTTCCCTAGTTTCAGCTTTCCCAGTGGGAGGCAAGACAGAGTTTTGATGATTTGTCCTGTTTCCTTTACGTCTGATTTACATTTCACTCACAGTAAGAATTATTTGTTCTCTCCACGACATGAATTTTACCTACTTGCTAAGGTAAATAACTGAAAAAACATGTTATCAAAACTTCACTTTCAGAATTGTGCCCAGCTCATACTCATTACATTTCAGGTACTGGGTTAGGATTTTTCTGACAAAATTAATGTGTCTCCCAATGCCACTATTACAGCAGCAGTGGGATAATATAACTGATATAGTCTATGGTGCAGTTCTTACAATGGTGTAGGTGCCTAAATCTGCCCAGCTGAATAACAGTTTGAACTGTTCTGACTATAGTTATCTAGTGCTTTGTTAACAGCAATCGGATACTTCTCTGGCAGAAGTAGAGACCTTTATCAGAGACTGCTGTAACCAGAGGAGACAAATTCTGCCTGAGACATAACTATAATTTGAACAGTTCCCACAAAGAACTCCTGATATAGAATATTTCTTTCAAAGACACTTGTAGTCTCTGATTGAAAGCTTTTGTAAAATGTTAATGCTTATTATGAACATAGCTGTATATATTCTTCCAATCAGTCTCTTCTGTTATTCCTTAAAAATTCTCTTTGGCTTATTACATTTTTTATAGTTCACCTGTGGATCTTCAGAACCGTTCTGCTTCTTCATTTTAGAACATGGTTCTGTATCATCATCTGGCTTCCCTTGCAAACCTTGTAATCAGATGTAGCTCTTTTCTGCAGCCAAGTTCATTCTCACAGTCTTTACTAAGCTAAAACCTTGTTCTTCTAGAAGCCTTTTTCTGAGTTTTGGGTCTCTTGATCCCTATAGCATTCTGATCTCAGATATTTTGAAAATTACATGATTGACAGTGCTTTCAAGCACTGTAAGTCTCTTGAAAGATTTCCTTTTAGATTTCAGTTGCGGAACTGCTGTGTCTCAAATATTTCAGGCTTTCCAAGAGCACATTATTTTCTCAAATCTCTATAGCACAGGATTTCTCATTTTCAATCTGATACTTCTGGTCTTGCAATACTCAGAAAGACAGTTACCTTAATTCATCCTTCTTTTAATTGTTCCCATCTCCTTTTTAAGAAAAATTGCGTTATTTAATTGAAACTCCTTGAACCATGTCCTCCACTTCAGGAGAATTTAACCTGCTTTGAACTTTTTTAGTTTCTTCTCTATAGTGTTCTCCACTTACCGTTCCTGTAGTTCTTTGTTTTTATGTGCCATTTTTTATTTTTACCTTTGTTAATACTTTTAAGTTGCATTAAAGAAAATAGTAGATTAGTGATAAAAAAGGAATCTTTAATACAAAAGAAAAAAAAAAGAAAAAAAAAGATAAATTGCATATATATAGGGTAAATTGCATATATATAAAACTTATAAAGATACAAGAAAGGAAGGAATTTGTGAAAGTGAAACTAAAAACTCTTTACTAATCCAGTTACTGGACCAGGTATTAATTACAACAGTTACTGTATTGGGAGGGCATTCCATCCTCTAAGGCAACAGGTCATTTGGTTACAACCAGAAACCCGCTGTCATCTGTCTTGTTCTTGGCAAAATCCCAGCTGCTAGTCTCTAAATTAAGTTCTATGGTTGTATAGTTCTGTCATACTCTGTATATTCTGTATATTCTCATATACTATTGTTGTTCAAATGCTCAATCTTTCCTTTGGATTTGTGGGTCTCTCTTTTCCAGGGGATGTAAAGAGCCCTGTGTCACAAAGTTGTCTTCACTGAATACAGGATTGTCTTTCCTTAAAAATGTAGTAGTTCGTGGTTCACACACATTCTGTAGCTCCCTGGTTAAATATAGCTGTCAGAAAATCTCTTTTTTCCCTAGTTATTTCCATTTGTCCCAGCTTCTAGCATAAGTTAACCCAGCTTGATCTGTAATAGTTTCCTTTTATCCTTATACTTTCAGTTTTCTGAAATTAAATTTTCTTTATTGAGCAATTTGAATCCCAATATTTTTTTCTACAGATTTCTGCGTATTTAAAATATCTTTTTTGAAGTGTTTGTTTGCTTAGAGTTAGAATTTTCTGCAGTCCCTGTAGGTTGCCACCTCCTTGTCATTATTTGGTATTACATACCCAGAAGCTTCTGGGGATTTTTATTTGTTTAAGAATTACTGTTTTCTCCGCATCAAGTTTCCTGAACTTTTTAGTTCAGTTACCTGACTAGTGCACCAGGCACCCTTACCACCAGAAGGCCGTTACAAAAAAATAACACAGCATTCTGTTTGTTTGGTGTTCCTCCTCATCTTCCTCCTTTTCTCCTTCTCCTCCTTTTCCTCTTCTCCTTCTCCTTCTCCTTCTCCTTCTGCTTCCTTCTTCTTCTTCTTCTTCTTCTTCTTCTCCTCCTCCTCCTCCTCCTCCTTCTCCTTCTTTCTTCTTCTTTCTTCTTCTTCCTTCTTCTTCTTCTTCTTCTTCTTCTTCTTCTTCTTCTTCTTCTTCTTCTTCTTCTTCTTCTTCTTCTTCTTCTTCTTCTTCTTCTTCTTCTTCTTCTTCTTCTTCTTCTTCTTCTTCTTCTTCTTCTTCTTCTTCTTCTTCTTCTTCTTCTTCTTCTTCTTCTTCTTCTTCTTCTTCTTCTTCTTCTTCTTCTTCTTCTTCTTCTTCTTATTCTTATTCTTATTCTTATTCTTATTCTTCTTCTTATTCTTCTTCTTATTCTTCTTCTTATTCTTCTTCTTATTCTTCTTCTTATTCTTATTCTCCTCTCCCAGTACTGTCTTCAGCTCCTCTCTCACTCCATTTATACATCTGCTCTTACAGAGGACCAGTACAGCAGAGAAACAGGTAAAAGCTATGGCAGAATGATCTCTCCTCTGCTCTTTATTTTTCCCAGGGGCTCCTCCTTATCTCTATATGGTCTGTTCTCCTTCCCTCTCTTTTGATAATTTCTGCAATACTCTGCAGCCCCAGCTGGTCCCCAGTGGAGTCAAACTGGTGCTGTGATTAGCAAGACTTTCCTCCTTCCAATCTGTTCTGGCTATCTCTTCTACCTGCCCACTTGTTTTCTATGCCCACAATACTTTGATATATTTTAAAAGAGTAGAGAAAAGCTGGACCAAGAGACAATTCATAATTTTAATGTGACCATATCATTTTGACATCATTCTTCTCTCGCTTCCTTACTAAGCCTTCCATAACAACTGACTCCTGGCTCTACATTTTGCTTTTTCTGCAGCTGATGGTTTCATTTTCTACACTGGGATCTGTGCTCCTCTGTAAGCCTAGATCAGTTGCTTGATAAGCACTCTGTTTGTTTGGCTTTCCTCCTGCTGCTTCAGCTCTTGTGCCTTCCATCAGCCGGGCTATTGAGAATATTCAAATATATTGTAACTTTTTAATATTTCAGATTTTAGAGAGGGCAAGAAGGCATATGGCTGACTTGAAAACCGAAGAGATTAAGTTCTTGGAGCTTTACCACCATGAAAAATAATAGGTACTATTATCAATTTAGTAATGACACAAGAATCTCAATGAGGCCAGGCTGCTGGGGAAAGCTTGAAAGAAAGACAAGAGAACTCTTGGGAAACAGAAAGAAATTAAGTAACCCCAAATCTCAGGAAATGACACAAAATAAGAATTCCTGAGAAAGGGCAGGGGGAAGGTCATTTAAATAATTCCTTTAAGAAAGACAACTGCAGAGGGGATTGCAAAAGCACAGAAAAATGAAGCAACCCTGCTCAATAGAAAACAGGAGTGAGCTGCAGCATGCCAGAGACCCTAAAGACTGCTGGTGTTTCACAGCAAGCTGCAGCAGCAGAGCTCCCTGCCTCATGGAGAACTTACGTAAACTCTAGTGGGTGTATTGAACTGCATTCAAAGAAGCCACAAGAATATCAGATTAATGTCCTAATATTTGTGGTAGGAACGGGGACAATGCAGTTGTTATAATCTGTGTGTTCTTTTACTAATGCCAAAAGGAAAGGAGAAAGTTTGCACAGGAAAGGACAATCTTGATTCCTGCGTGATGATAGAAAGATTTTCTTTCTAGCCTCACTTGTAAAGATTGCCTGTTGCAACACAAGCAGAGAAATAATATGTTGGGTTTTTTTAACAAGAGTTGTTCAGTGCTGTTTACATGACTGTAGGAAAAAAAAAAAAAAAGTTCTACCAGTTCAGCTGTCCCAGGGAACAATTTTTAAAAGTTATGTTGACAGCTTGTGAAAAGATCATGTAATCAGCAACACCATTTGTACCACCAGCAGAATATACCACACTTCCAGTAACACGGTGAAGTCAAACAAAAGAAATATGACAGAAATAAAAAAGTCATATTTTCATTATGCTAGTGTTTAGTGTCATGGAAATGCTGACAGTAAAACACCTTAAAAAAAGAGAGTAATAACAATAAGCTGTGGAAGAGGACATGGCTGTGGGCTGTGTCCAGTATGGGTGACAAGATGGAAGAAAGGTGACAACAGTGGGTAACCAAATTGCATCAGCATGAAAATAGCTAAAAATACTGGAGTATTTTCACCCAAAGAGAACTGACATCAGAAAGTGCTTCCACAGTTTCGTGGAAGATAACAAATGGGACACAATGCCATATTACACCAAAGATAAATCTAAATGGATGGGAATTCAAATAGATTCTGGTATGATTGTAAAAGGCACAGTTCTGCTGAAAGAATACAGATATTTCAGCCATACATCTGAAAAAACTGTAGAACCTATGTTCACCCTGTAAAGCTATGTTAGATGTTGATTGACAGTTCCTAGGGAACTACTAGAACCACAATACAGAGGAATGAATGTAAGTGTAAAGTACAATTGGTTCTGAAGCAGTTGTCACTGGGAAAACAAACAAAATCCCAAGCCTGTTGAGCTGCAGACTGAAAGAGACCAGATTCAATTCTGGACATGTGCAGTATTACTATATTGCACATATTTATGTTGTTTATAGCCTGTTCCTAAGGAAACTAGATAAAAGAAAATGTTCCAAGTATAATATGAGAAATTATCAGTGACTTTTTACTGTCATTGCCAGGAATGAAAGAGTTAGCTGTAGAAGGGGAGCTTGGTTACACTGGCCATAGCAATCTATAAATAACTGCATTTCACAGGTCTTCACAGGACTAGAAAAAAGGAACAAAATAAGATTGAGATAATTTGCCACTTCCTTTGGTGTCATGGTTCTTCATTGCTTTTCATTGTCAAGTTTCTGTAGTTTCTTCCAAGACAAAAAGTATTGGATAAGCATCTTTTAAGTAAAAAATCACTTTCAAAGCCATCACAGAATTTAATACAAGCATGGCTTTGGAATTATACTTGCTTCATTCAGCACATCAGGTATTTGTTAGGATATACAAAGCCAAAATAGTATTATAAATAAGAAACACAAGCAGCTTTTTCCAAATGCTTTCCTGCAAAAGAATCGATGCTAACTACAGCCCCTCTGTTTACCATTGTGTCCCTTAAACATTTCTTCAGTGCTCTATTAGTCTTCAGAAAGAATCAGCCTTATAGGGACCAGTTTACTAAAATAGTATTTGACTGGTAAAGTTCACAGAGAACACAAAGGTGCACAAAATGTCTCACTGCAAGCAGGTCTAACAAGAAAACCTTGTCTTGTGTAGAAGTAGATGTAAAACTGGAGAAAATCTGAAGAGGAAATGAGAAGGTTTTCAAGCTTTAACATACATAACTTTTAGATGGGATTGTAAGAATTACTTTTAATTAATTTCTTTTTTAAATTTATTTTTAAGAGGTTCTGCATGTACCAAAGTCTCTGGGGAATCTCAAATGCAGGTAATGTATAGAAACTAATTTTCTTACCAAAAGGTCCATTCACTGTGTGCTTCAGCAGCTGCAGAAAGCAGTGTGTCTTTGTAACATTTACCAACTGCATTTAAGAAGTATGAACAAATGAAGAGGGAAACCAGAAGCCTGTCACGTATTTCAAACATTGCAAACATACAAACACACCCAACCCAGCATTGTGTCCCAGTGGAAATGAAAATCTTAGTAATGACACAGACATTGACCAGCTTACTAAGTGTTTGGTGTGGTTTGTTTCTGTTGCAAAAATGACTCTTTAAGCCTTTGGTGGCACAGTTGAATTGAAAAATCATTAAACAAATTTTTGCTTGGAATACAAATGCTCTTACTGCAACTTAGCAACTTTTTTCTTAAACTGAGCACTTCCCAGAGAGTGCAGTCTTAGGGACATGTTTTGTCAAGGGCTGCAGTTACGCAATAACGCAACAGGGAAGAGCTTAGAATCAAGGAAAAAAACCCCAACAAACAAAACACGAGGCCTTTGCTGACCTTACAACAACAGCAATTTGAGCATCAGCCAGCTGACTGGAGCCAGTTTGAGATGCACGGTTAAAAAGCCTGCTGGAAACTTGTGCAAAGCTGGGTGGAGCTGAAGGAGCAAGTCCCTGCCGGGTTGGGACTCTCCTCTTGGCAATGACCTCCCTGTCATTGATAATGTGTTTCTGAAATAATAGTGTATTTTCTCAGTTTCAGTGCTTTGAAATTAAGTGCTTTATGATATCCACAAGGGATGCTGATATAAAAAAATATAGGAGAAAAATACAGAAGTTAGGCAGATGGCCTTGACCACACAGGCAGACTTATACACTATCAAACAGCTGTAAAATATATAACCTAAAGAGGAAAAACAACCTCTTTCCCCACCCTGTGGAGTCACTTAATGAATTTCAGCAGCAAACAGGCCACAAAACTGTTTTTCTGAAATGGAAATGTTGTGGCTATTTCCTTCTCTAAATACCCAGAGCAGGCAACAACCCTGAAAGAATCTCATCCATAGGGAAATAGAAATCAATATTGCAATACATGATACCTGTGAAGTCCTGATTTGTCCGAGTGCTCTTAATTTCCAGTATCACCCTTCATAGCATTTGTCCTGCTGGCAGGAAGCTGTCCAGCAGTGATTTATCAGCAAGGAAAAAATAGATATCTGAATCTGAGCTCCTATGTCCATACTTAGATACCACAATAAATTGCCTCATTTTCAATCTTGCCAAGAACAAGAAGCTCCTAGGAACACACCTGTGATAAAGAAACAATTACATAGCAGATCAAAGCTAAAGCAGACTAACCACAGTCTGCTAAATTACAGAGGAAACCAAACCTTTAGTGCCAACTGGAATGCATTTTATTTTTGTATCTTTTTGTTTTTTAATTCCAGGTCTCCACTTGGTGACCCACCAAGAAAGCTACTAACTCCATAAGCACCTGTTGGTGACCAGATTCCATAGAATAGAGGACAATTCAGGGAGTTTTACATCTGAAATTTTAGGATGGGTTTCTAAAGCTGTTCCAAATATCTTCTAATCCAGAGTAATGTAATGAATTTTAAATCACTGTCTCCAGATGTCTAACACGAAATAGTTTAAGAGATCTTAAACTCATTTAGATCAGCTTTCAGTGGAAGAAAGCACAACATTTTGATATTCATGCATTATGTGCAATGTTTCCTGCTTGATGCAAGCATAAAATTAAAGGTCTGTCTTCAGAAAAATCTGATATTGTCAGAGCTCCATCTTACTTAGAGGTTCAACTGGCCAGAAATGAGGTCAAGATTACCACGGGCAGATTTTATTGACCCTGATTGGTATCACTCAGGCAGAAGAAAATGGCTCCCAAACACAATAATTTGGGATGTTACAAATAATTTATTCTCAGGTGGAGCTTCAGGCTACTGTCAACAACAAACACTTAATGCTTTAAGATATAAATGGGGAAAAAAAAAAAAAGTGTCTAATAAATTCAGGCCCGTTTGCTGCAAAATAAGTTCTTTTATTTGGTTCAAAGAAAGACAGTTGGAAACCATTTACTGAACATCCGGAAAATGAAACTCAAATGTTTCATCCTTATCACTCATCACCAGCTACATAAATGAATCCATGCTGTAACCATAATTAGGTCAGTGAGGACACAGTGTCATTATAGGCTATGGATATTATTAGAATGAAAAAAATCTCAGTAATATTTACCACAGTTGAGCCGAAAGGCAATTTAACCTCAGAATAATAAAACTAGCATTCCATGTTTATTCTGGCATATTAGAAACAAAAATACTGTTCTATGTTTCAGCTGCATCTGATCCAGCATTGCTTTAAAGTAGTGTTAGAAGCACATGTATGTTGGAGCAAATTTTGTGCTAATCAAATAGAATCATGGAAGGTAATTCATAAGAATTTTATGTAAAATTTAGTGAGTCTGTTTCGGTAGAAGATTAAAAAATTTCTCATTATATCCAATTTTTGTTATGTTAAGAGCTAAGAGCTCAGCTCTTCTCTTCCACTACAGTTTTCCCTCTTGATACAAGTATGACTGATTTTATGAAGACAAGAAGTTAAAATGCTTAGTGTCAAAGGGGCCTACACTAGCTTGAAGCATACAGGTTAAATGCTATTCAACTTATATTACAGGAAAGTGAATTAGACCTGTAGATCCTGTAATACTGACTATATCTAGCATGACTCAACTACATTTTTGGTTTAAATTAGTGGTGAGAAGCATGAAGGTTCCTTCAGTGAGAGATTGCTATTGAAGACTGAGATAAAATGTAAATCTATTTCTTTATTACCATAAGTTTTTTAATGTTTTGGATGATTCTCTTTAAATTTGCATATCTCTATGTAGGGCTCAGGCATCGTCTCATCTGTTTGCTCTCCCGTTCTTTGCACACTGTTGTCACTATTAGGTTCTCAGCTCTTGCAAAAACATGACTCATGGAAAAGAAGTTTCCTTTTTGGGAAGGTCCATTTTGTCAGTTCTTGTATAAGCCAGCTGCTTCTGATCATTCAGACTCAAATATTAGGAGACATTTGTTCAAAGACCTCAGGTATTTCTTTGTCCACTCCTTGTCATGAAGGAAACTAGTCTCATTTTCTTTAGGAAGTCTCACCCACAGCCTTCTGCTTCTCTAAGTTATAGACTCACAACTTCTGTTTTGTTTAGGGGATTTGCTGCCTCCCTCTTTCATTCTGCAATTTTTTCTTTTTTTTCTGTGCTGAACATACTTGGAAAAATACACAGTGAAACAACCCATTTGAGTCTAAAACCTGAGACAGGTATTACTTTATAACTACTATTTTATTTTAATGAACAACTGAGTTTTTGACATGGTGAAAAATAGGAATCACCAGTTTATTTTGATATTCATGCAGCCTGAGTATTTTTTGTCCAAATATCTGTGAGGGAGACTTGAATATTCTTGACTAATGACACATCTTAAGGGTCTTAATTTTTTACCAATTCTTATTCATTAGCACCATTTGCTGATTTTGTTAGACACAAATTCTCTCTGCCCTTGTAACACCCAGTGCTTGTGCTTATGCATATTCAACTTCAGCATTTCCAGAAAATCCAAATGGTAAAGTTAATTCTTATGAATTAATTGAAAATTATCTAATTGATTTTGTTATTAACCAAGAGACACCCAAATAAAAACTTCAGTGCTTTCTAAGGAAAAGCTTAAGAGTTGACAATTAAAAAAACCTCTCCACCTGACCACAGAAACAGACAAAAACCCCAGCAACCTTACATTATTATATGTTGATATAATAACACAGTAGAAATATGAGTCAGATTTCCCATTTCCTGTACATATAACTTATAATGATACTTGCTGCTTAGCAATGTTGCTTTTAAGATATAGTCTGTAGCATATAAAAAAGTGTACTTGAAGAAATCAGGACCAGTTAAGAAATGATTGATGAGCAAGAAAATGAAGAAGAGCTGCATGTGTAACAAATATTCAGCCAGCTCTGCACATTTTCTGTTCCCAGCTCCTGCTTACCAAGTAGCTACTGTTTGAGAGTTTGCAGTATTCCCCGTGGAAATGGAAGTGCTAGACCAGTTGCCAACCACACTTTTTAATTTTTAAATACATGTATTTGCTCCACGTGACTAAGGCTTTTCTTTCCAAGTTAAACAAAATGTTTTCCTGCATGATGACTACCCTGTGTTTTTGTTTCCTGCTTTAAAACTTTGTGGAGACAGCCAGTTCTTATTTTACTGTGAAACATAGCAGGTGGAGTCACTTACAGGCACATGATGTAGTGTTGACCTTACTTTGCTGCCTGACTGTGGAAGTATAAGGGTTTTCACCACTGGGGTTTTAAAGCAGGATAACCACTGTGATATATTTATCACCCTCTATAAGATACAGCAGTGGAGAATAAGGTTGAAGTGTGAATTACTTTCTTACTCATCAGTCAAATACGTGGAGTCTCTAGACCTTGTCATGTAGAGTTGCTGAACATGTTTTACAACAGAGCTACAGTAACTTGTGCACCTCTCATGTGGGAGTCTTTTCCCCTCAAGTGTTTCTACAGTGTCATCAGTGTTAACACTGAAAAGGAGATGTCAGGAAAAAAGAGTGGAATTTTTTTGCAGCAAAACCAATGAAGGTGGGCAAGTCATAGGCCTGGGTAGGAAGTGTGGACTTGCTTGGAACATCAGATCCTTGGAGTGTATTAAGCCTATGATACAACAACTTTATTTCAACAGCAGAAATCACCCTCAAGTTATAATCTAATTAGAGACATTAAGATTCATTTGCATGTTATGGGTCATATTTTAGGGACAAGGTTCTTTGATCTTTAAAAAAGGGCCGATAAATGCTTGTCCTCTACTGTATCTAAATCAGGTAACTTGAAGTTAATATGAACTGAGTTTCAGTGTGCTAAAATTTACATAGAGATGATTAACATTTCAAAGGGAACATAGCAAACATTAAATGCAGGCATGTTATGTGTTTATGACTGGCAGGAGGGCTGGTTTATTTCTATCCTGGGAGAACAGTCCTAGATGACTGCATCATCTCTCAAGCAGAGTAGAGAATATTCAGTGAATTCAAGTACCCCAAAAATGGGTTATAAAAAGCACTACATGCTGGATATAAGTAATTGAGAGGGGGGGAGAAGGAGAGAGATTTTACTCCCTAATGGGGCCACTTTCTTGAAATACAATAATGTTTTTTTATTCAACTCTTTTCCTAGGTTAATATAATCAGGTAATTCTTCTAATCTGTATTCAGGACACTTGAGCCAGTAGTAATTTAGGAATGCAAAAAAATACACAGGTCCCTCTTCACCTTTGCAGAGTCTGGAACTGACTGCAGATTATATGCCCCAAAGCTTCCTGGGAACAAGTTACAATCAATCCTCTGGTTTAGTGTGTATGTTTATGTGAGTGAGATTATTAAAGATCATATATAACAGGGCAGCCTGCTTGTGGCTCTGTGAAGCAGCTGTAAAAGGGATGTGTGGAATACTGCTCTCTCCTCTACAGCTACTTTTAAAAGGGGGCAAATTGCCTTTTTTTCTGTCCTGCTGAACAGCTTCCACACTGAGCTCTGCCTCTATCTTAGCCAGCACACTGGTATTTCTTCTTTCTGTTTTTATACACTTCTCTTCTTCTGTACACTATCAGTAGTACCCGGTCTTTACTCTTGACATCCTAAATTATTTTACAGCTTTTCTGTCTGTTTGCCTTCTTCTGATGCCATTAGATATTACTTCATCTCTAACAGGTTTCCATACATGAGCCAGTTGCTGCACTAACATAGAAACTGTGCTGTGCTGGAGATACAAGTGTTTTGGGGCAAACATGAGCTCATATAGAGAACCCTCCCCTTGCTGTCATTCTTTGCTGCTCACATATTGTACTTGCATTCAGAGAGCTGGGTAAGACAGTTCAGAATAACACCAGCATCTTTTCTCATGCATGTTTAGTTTCTCCAAAGAAGATTTAATAGGTTCCTTGAGTACTGAGAAAGGCTCTCTGTGTAAGCACATAAGGCAGATGAGTAGACAGGCTAGAAAAAAATAGAGAGAAAGAAAGACTATAGTATAAAATATAAATAAAGTAAAATCTACTCATATAATTTTTCTTCTATTCCTGTATTTTCTATTAACCATCTAAAGCCCAGTGTCACCTGCAATTGCTTTGTAAGATTATAATTGTTGAGGAAGACTTGTTTCCCTTTGACATTCTATTGCATCAGTGGCTGTCACTATTGATTTTAGTTTTTTACATGGGAAATAATTTCTTTGATCCTTGCTGCCTTTTTGAATTTCCACAGCTATTAACAATTATGGACAAATCATATAGGCCATAATGAGTGAAAGGTCAACCATCTAGATCACGATAAAGTGAAAACCAGGTCACTGATAAACTTATCTTTTTACCAAGAATCCATAGATCTACATTGTGTTATATGATTTTGGGAAGGTGTTTGGTTTTACCTTATCTCAACTTGTATTTGTAAACACACTAATAATAATAATACTATACAACTCTTGCAAATATTAACTGCATTGAGATCCTCAAATGAACAGTGTTAGGTAAGGACACAACATTATTAAATATGACAAATATTGCCTGTAGCACTAAATATGTTTTCATACATTGATTATTTATTCCATTTGCACCCAGGAAACATACAGGGCCAAAGCCTGAGGTCTCCATCCAGGCTTTAACCTACATTTCACTGAGACTAGCCCAAGGTAAAAAACAAACCATGGAAAAACTACTACTAATGACAGCTAAATGAGTCAAGAGATGCTTCTTGGCTGTGCTAACCTGTTCATTACAAAGGTGGCCAGAAAAGGAAAATAAATATCACCTTCCACACACTGCCTTATTCCTTAAAGAAAAGTATGGAGGGTCTGAAACTTTTTTTTTTTTCCTTTTCCTGCTGTGCTTTTTACATCAGAAATTCTGATTTGTTTTAGAGTGCAAGACCAGTGCAAAAAATTACAAGGTGATAATACAAGTCTTGGAACTGCAGGCAAAGTTCAGTTGATACCATACTGAAATATTCTTGCTATATGCCCCTGTCTATTCCAGTCTTTATGCTGTTTAAGTCATCCAAAGGAGGTATAAGAAGTACCTGGCTCTGGAAAGATGGCAGTTCTCTTTGTAGATAACTGATTTCAGCAGACACAGCATTCTCCAGCACTGTCCCCTCTCTTGTGTCCCAGAGAGGAAAAGCTGAGGCTTACCCCTGGAGCCCATCTGCTTCTCCCCAGCTGATGGATTTTCCCTCTGGGAGCAGTGCCAGTCGGTGTAGGTTAGAGAATCCTTCTGGCTTCTTATGGACTCTTTCCCATCACTGAACAGACTGAAAAATCTGCCAGCATGCAATTCCATTTTGAGGACAGGTATGTGTGACGAGCGTGGGGGTGATCCTGGGTGGTTTGTAATAGTTGGGAAAAGGCTGTCACTCACATGGTGTGTTTGCATTTTGAGCAGAATAAATATTTCCCTCTAGTTAGCGGAACTACGTGTTTAGGCAGAAGTAAATTGTCCTTTCATCCAAATAAAAGAAGGGTCTTTCAGGTGCAGAGCCAGAGCAAATAGCAAAAGGAATGCAGGGGAGGGGAGGCACAGCAGGCTTGGTGGCTTGGTGGGATGATTGCTGGGGTCCATCCCTGCGTTTTGCTTGGGAAGCCAGGTGGGCAGATTTTGCAGGCGAGTAAAAGACTGGATGAGCTTAATGGTGCTTGAAATGTGGCTGCTAATTTTGAATCTGTCTTTCTCTAGTGCATTAGTCTAGCTATGAAATAAAAATTACTCATTATAATGATGAGAGGGCTGGAGCACATCTATGAGGACAGACTGAGAGCTGGAGTTGTTCAGCCAGAAGAGAATGCTCTGAGGAGACCATATAGCAGCCTTCCAGTACCTGAAGGGGATCTACAGGAAAACTGAGGAATGGCATTTTAAAAGGTCATATAGTGATAGGACAAGGTGGAACCATTTTAAACTGAAAGATGGTAGATTTGGGTTAGACATTAGGAAGAAATTCTTCAGAGTGAGGGTGGGGAGATACTGATTGCTCAGAGAAGTTGTTGATGCCCCATCCCTGGAAATATCAAGGCAAGGCTGGACAAGACTGAGCAACCTGGTCTAGTGGGAGGGATCCCTGACCACGATAGCAGCGTTGGAACTAGATCATCTTTAAGGTCCTTTCCAACCCAAACCATTCTGTGATTCTATGATAATAATGGTTTGGTCAGCATGTGTATGTCTATATGCTCCAGTGTTGGCTTGATATTTGGAAGCCAAGCAGTGTGATACACTTGTACTTGTGCAGACAACAAGGCAGAGCCTGAACATGAGCTTCCATGACAGGACAATAAAAGTAACTCACATCACTGTATTCTGTCCCTGAAAAGTCCCTTCCAAGGGAAGGAGTGGGTTATCAAGTGGGAAAGTGAAAGGCCAATGCAAAACTTCCAAGAAGGGAAGAATCATAGGATTATACCTGGGGAGAAGTGAATGGGTGTCTGTCACCTCAGAGAAGGCAGAAGCAGAGCAGAGCTGCCTGTTACCGTGACAATGAGCAACCCTGTGTCTGTGTGCAGAACAAAAAGATTAGTAGTCATACAGGAAAGATTTTCATCAAAACCCTACCTTTCCTACAGTCTGATGAACTGAAATTTAACTTTTTATTTGAAAGACTCTCAACTCACTGGAGTCTTACAGTAGTATCTCACCAGCAACTAATACATCCTGTAGCAATTACAAATATTTTTTATTATAGCATTTTTCACATCCATCTGAAGGCATATTAGAATTTCATGTCAGCTATGAGTGTGATGTGAATGTGAGGAAGAACTTTTCCAGGTAAATGAATATCTTTGTAGTTTAAAGTCCTGTCACTCTGTGAATCCTAAGTAAATTTGTATTTCTATCCTCGATGATACTATGTGGTTGGTCTTTAAATTCAGGATTGACTTTTACATATACAATAATTTGCATAAATATGAAATGGTAGTAAAATAGAATTACACCAATGAGATAAGATTTTACCTCCCCTTTGCATTGTTGTAGTAATTATTCCCGTTTCAAGGCCCTGGTTAATAAAATTTAATAGCTTTTTCCATTGGAGCTGTTTTTGTGATGTTTCAGCTCTCTGCTCTCACAGGGTGAAGATAATGATATATCCAAGAGTGGCATGTTCTGAGGCCTCAGACTGCCTACCATATGCTTAATAAGATATTAAAATTAAGCAAATGGTAGAGTAATCTGGTTGATGGGTAAAACTTGATAAAAGGACCAGCTAATTAAAAAAAATCTGAAGGCGAACAAATTACTCTTAAAGTATAATGTTTACTGGATATTAATGCTATATGCTGTAAGTTAATTACTTTCTCTTATGTAGTAAGTAATATTTTTTTTTAATTCATGGTTGTCCATCACACAGGTCTATGAAAATGCACTGATATAGATTTAGAGACACACACAAAAGAGCAGGTTAATTTGAGTGGCTTTATACAAATACCTATGAAGGCTTAGCATATTCATGCTAAGCTGTTAGTCATCTTCCCACATTCTCATTTAGATTTTGTTAGGCTCTTGGAGGACATATAATCAAATATTTGTGAAGCCTGCATGCAGCACTTCTGGTGGAACTGCGTTTTGGATTCCCTAACACGAGGTCAGAGTTATGTGGGTTGCTGCTGTGCACTCACTAACAGGCTTTGAGAAGCCTTCTAATTTGAAAGACAGCTATTATTTCCCCAAAGCCTGACTCAGTGAGTGTTCATGTCCTGATTTTCATTACTTTCATTTTTGGTGACTGAAAGCCTCAGTATCTGTGCTGCAGAGGTTTCACTCTAATCAGACTTTTTTTTTTTTTTTTTTTTTTAACTTTACTCAGCCACGGTTTGCATTAGAAGCAAAAGAAAGGCATAAGGATTGTCCTTGCCAGTCTAGTTGCTTTTACATACATATCATATCCAGGTCTCATTACTTTCTCTTCATCCATGACATCATTCATAAAATACATTTGTTGATGAGTCTTAGGAAGTTTCCTAGTAGTTTTAGAAAGGTACCGTTTGGCCTCAGTCACAGTCTGTTTTTTTTAATGACAATAGGTATAGTCAGCCTATTTCTTGAAGCTTATACAAATTTTTATTGTAATAAAAATTGTAAATAGATATTTTATTTTGCAGTTCTCTGCTTGCAGTGGACACCGTAGAAGAATTAGAAGCCTACATATCAGTATTAATATTCTGCCTAGAAAACTATAAAACTACATGAATTATCATAAAAAAGAAGTAATCATTCAGTTTCTGAAATATAATAATCTTTAAGTACCAGTAGGAGGACTGTAAAGTACATATAAGGGCAATTTCTGCAGTGCAAAAATTGCAGATAGAAAATTTACCTAGATATACTAATGATTTACTGCTTACAATCCATATAGTATTCTACAACTGGTTCTTTGTACACTAAAATGAAGAGAGTTCTTTGTGAAATAATAGCAGTTATTGTACAAGGTTCAAGTATGCATCTAAGCATTTTCAAATGCCCGTGTATGTCTTAGAAATAGAAAATGCGTTGGCATAAAAATCAATATTGTAGAAAATTCAGAATCCAGTCAAACACAAAATAGGATCAATCCATTTTTAGATAAAAAACTTATTGTGGTTTTAAATATTGGACTTCACTTGGAATGAGAATAAAGCTGAATAATGAGGTGAATAAGGAAAACTATCAAAAATTATGTCAATATTTTAGAAGATCTCCTTTCTGACTCTTGCAAAGCCATGATTCAGAATACAGAAATATGTCAAGAGAATTTAAAAATCACAAACTCCAACTTCTAGGGCAGTGTCTTCACACCCATTTACTTCAACAGTTTATGTGGGTTTTGTGACTCCATGAACATTGCCCAGATCTCTTGTCCAGCTGCATATTCAGTCATGTCCAAATTCTTCTTGAGGATGAGACCTGAGTGGGCGAATGGGTGGCTAGGAGACAGCACTCTGGAAAAGTTCAAGGTAACTGTGGGACCAGGAGGGTAAAACATGCCATGAAGCATCAACTACCCTCTGGTCAAGACAATATCATTAAGACTTAGGTGCTTAACTTCTCTAATTCCCCTTGAAATTCCTTTTCTGCTGTCTAGGAGAAGGAAACCACAGAGGGGTTTTAGTTTGGTTTCTGGTGGAATTTAGCTACGTTGTCTTTGCTAGGGATCTTTAAAACTCAGTTTCTCTTATTGCAAAAAGGCAATAATGAAACCCACTTGTAAAATTAATATTTAATTTTAAACTAGCTAAATCACTTTTAGCTCAAACACTCAAATCTGTAAAACACTACTGCTGTGTGAGCTGCACAAATGGGCCTTATTGCTCAGGGAACAACTGGGGCTTGCAGCCCTGTTCTAATGAGATTTTCTTGCAGTTCAAGATAGGAAATGTAAAAAGCAATCAGCTAGGATCCTGATTACCTTTGGCCAGGTTATAATAAGACCTTTATGATAAAACAAAATGTACTGAACAGTAGCGTCTGCATCATCATCATCAAAAGCCAAGATTAAAATAAATGTTCAGTCGTGTTGGGGAAGTCTGATGGCCTGATTTTCCAAAACACTGAGTGTCTGGAGCAGCCTTTGCATTCATGGTGTAAATGATAGAGAAAAATAAAAGTAAGGTATTTACTTGTAAAGAGTAGTCAAACTGGAAAAACTTAGAAATCAGCTTTCACAAAAGGAATCTTTCAATAAGCCATGGTCAATAACAACTTTAGCAGAAGGGAGACTAAATTTACTAGCATATATGGAATGAGTGATTTAATCTATCACTGAAAGACTGCCAACGCTGGGATGGAATACAGCAGATGTTTTTCATGGAAACTTTAAACATAATTTTCCAACAGAAAGTGAAGCATAATATCATCTCTAATTGAAAAAGTAGGAAAACTGCAGTGGATTCAGCAACTGCTGTCTTCCCCTTAGTAATATAATTTACATACTTCTTTCTCATTTCAATTTTAATAATTTTTTTGCTTAAGAGTCAAGATATTTTGAATAAAGTAAACAAACTATCAGTAAGCTGAAGTGAAATTAATTCTGCAGAGTAGCAACAGAATTAGCTAGTCTGAGTAAGCTTGTGTACTATGCAAAGCCTACATACTTAGACCTTGTTACTTATATCAGCTGGTACACAGATGTGAGAACAGACACTTGGAAAAGCTACTCCAAAATTGCAGCACCAGGTATTAGAGGCCAAAAAACAGTGCACAATTTAGGTAATTGTCAGATATAAGAGTCTACATTTGGTAAAGGCACAGAATTGTGACCTCCCTCCCATCCATCTGTTCTCATCACTTCTGCAGAGGATCCCTTTGGGGTATACCCAAGATTGCCTCTGTCCCTAGGGCTGTGCAATGTCAACACAAATCCTCTGAAATATTCAGTTTTTAACTCAGAAATGCCTATGCTAAGATGCACAATAAAAGAATACAAAGGATCTTCACCCATAAAGGTCTTGTTTTATCTAGAGTTTCCTATTATTAGACAAGAGAAGAAATATTTAATACTATAGGAAGTTACAGGAAAGCTTTTAACAGATATGTGTGTGCATGGGCAATCCACATCATGAAATACTTTCAAAGAATGAGCCAGAAGTTTTAAATTAACATTTACATTGTATGATCACAGGAAACAGAAGAATGACAAACAACAGTCCATTAATCCTGTTGGTAATCTTATTAATTTATTTGGGATAAGTATCTATACAGGTTTTAAAACCCAAACACATTAATGTGTTGATATGGATTATCCCACAGTTCATTACATGTAGGTATGAGTGGAACATGCTTGGTCAGAAAGAGAGGGAGGAACCATAAGCCAGTCCACAGCCCCTACACTGTAGCTTGCTGTAGAACTGTTCCAACGTATTTAAAATGTCTCAGTGCTGAAGTTTTCATGACTCTCTCTAGGAAATTATTCTACAGAATTGCAAAGCTCAGAAATGTGAAGTGTAAATATTCCCTCAGTTAATTTAATTAAGCTACTCTCCATTCTTGCCCTTTCACAGCCTACTAATTTCCCTTTTATTTTGCATACTGCTTTCAAGCTGTATGGCTGAATGGCTACTAGTCTGACTGGGAATAGGAAGAAAGACTTCTTTATTTTCTTTCTCCATGTTTGATCCACTGCTTGACTTGTGCTTAGAAGGAAGGGAGGAAGTCATGTGGGACATCAGGAGGCCAGAGGAATGCACACATTCACTGAGGGACCAGCTCTTAGCTTGCTCCACCCACAGAAGGATGCCAGTAGAGTTTTGCATGGATTCTTTTCTTATGCTGACTGAGAATTTCAGTAGCATATGTGTCTTTATCCCCATTTTAAGATACTGGAAGTAGAAGCCAAGGCATTCAGATAAGTTGTTAAGCAAGCAGTAATGTCTCCAGCACACTGTGCAGTACCAAGCTGAGATACTCAGGAACAGATTAGGGAGGTTGATGCAAGCAGCATCTGCTGGTGTGCTCTGCACAGAATGGTTTCCTCTGTAAAGCAGCTAACTTGGGTGGCTTTACACTTCACTAAGAAGTGTAAGAATTGTATCTGTGACAGATGTTAAATGAGCTCATCTCTGATAGGCAGCTAAGAAAGAAAGACTAAGGGGCTCTGGTAGAGTCCTGGTGAGAAAGCTGTTGACTGGTGTGAAAATCGCAAAAGATTTGTGATCACATAATCACGCAAGACCTTTCTGGGCAAAAGCCTGGGATAATGGAATCTTAGCACTGTACACCTAGGGTAAAAATCAGTGAGTATTAAAGATGAAGTTTTGTAGAAATAATATCTTGCCTCTGTTGATTGGTTACTTATTAGGCTGCTGATTTTCTACCTTTTATATTCAATAGGCTACAATCTTCTTCCTTCGTGATAAATGGAATCAGATCACCCTCGTGATCCAGTAGGTTTGTTGAAATCTATTGCAAATTTACCCCATTTTCACAGAAAGAAGGGCTTAATTTTTATTATCTGTAAGGAGGAATTAGTGTTTACAGGTTCTGTCCACATATGAAGAAGAAGGGTTGAGCTCAGCTATCCCTGTCACACTAGTATTGAGAAAAAGATTTGAAACTGACAGGGTAGGAATACACACAGGGATTGTCTCTTTTTAGTCAGAGCCATCAAAAGTAACAGATGTCCCGTATCCTTTGCCCTAAATACTTTTTTGTTGTTGTTAAAAGAAATGTTCTTTCAGACTTCCAATCTTCCTGCTTATGGCTAAAATCTGGTTCAGAATATCAGTAGATCTGATGGTTTGAAATAGGAATCACTGGCTCTGTTAAAAAAAAAAAAAAGCTCAAATGATAAATGTTACTATCGTTAAGTCAGTAGAGTTACATCCGTGTTGAGCAATTATAAATGAAACAAGAACCAAACTCTACAGTCTGCAGGATTTGACCTTTAATGCACAGCTGTTAATACTTCAACTGTGGTCTTTGTACTTCTCCTCAGATCTGCACTTATGCCTGTTGTCTCCAATTCCTTTTTGTCCTTGGCCCCAACATGTTCAGATTTTAGTATCTACCCAGTGACCTCAATCCACAAATGATTTTCCCCCATTTTGCTCTGTATTTATTAATTTTCTCTTAAATTTGCTAGATGTCAAAAACTTGTTAAATCTTCTCCTCTGTCCTTCACTACCTCAAATCTCCCCACCTTCTTTAAAATCCTACTGTTCTTCTTTGCCTGTCTCCTGCTGGCACTCGTACATGTATTCAGTAAGTTAGAGGAGACAGTTCTGCTCCTTCAAGTTCTGTAAATGGATCAGCTCAGCAGGGAAGGTCAGGAAAATAGCATGGCAGTGACAAGGAGATGCTTTTAAAATTGCCTAATAATAAATGGAAGAATGAGCATCTAATGGTCAAGTAAGAGGGTAAAATCTGGTGGCAAATCTCTCCTGAATTTTCTTTATTATGTTAAGAATACATTCTGATGACAAACGATGTATAGTATTTTCTAATAAACTATGTCTCATGTTCAGCATTTTACCCTTCATGCTTGCAAGAACTTTTTTTTTTTTCGGTTGGGCTCATGACCTTTCTGATTCATGAAAGATGAAAATAGAAAGTTCTTGCATTTTTTTGTGTGCGTGTGTTTGTTTGTTTTCTTTTCATTTGTTTTCTGGTAGTTTTGAATTTGGGAGTTAAAAGCATTGTTTACTCTGTTTCTCAGTGAGAGGATCTTCTATTCTCATGACAGCCTTTTATCCAAAATACTAAATAACCACAGAAATTTAACCAATGGCAACTACCAACCGTGGGTTTAAGTACTTGTCCACATTTTGGTTTGTGCTGTCATGCTCACCATTTTAGTAATTGATTTGGCTTGTTGGTTTTTGGTTTTGGTGGTTTTGGTTTTTTATTTTATTTTATTTTATTTTATTTTATTTTATTTTATTTTATTTATTTTATTTTATTTTATTTTATGTTTTGCTTTGCTTTGTTTTGTTTTGTTTTGTTTTGTTTCTTTCCTGTAGAGGTCATCTTTATAAGGAATGTTATTTTGCAAATAATGACCTTTACCAACAGTGTTTTCAGGTTTGTAGAAAATGCCATTTTGCTCTCAGGTGAAGTGAGATTCATGCAGGAAAGACTGCTGCTCTGCAGTCCTGAAAACAGTTGTACACTTCTTTTTTCTTCCTAGACAAGACAAGCAGCTGCTTTCTGCAGGCCTGCTTAGAAGAAGTAGCCTGCTTATGGCTACTCAGTCAGTGATGACTGCTGTTAGGATGCCTGTTAGTCTGTTTCACAAAGATCTATTGCACGATGGAGTAGTGGTATAAAAAAAAAAAAAGTCTCTCACACACTTACATGGACTGCAGTATTTCCCTCATCATTTTGTACTTAACCTTCTGATAGACTTTAATCAATTTGTTTGCCCTCTAAAGAATAAACCCAACAATGACAGGTATTCTCCAGAGAGTAGTGATTTATCTTAAACCATCCTATCTCAAAAACGGAGCATAGTGTTATCAAGCCATTACCTACTCCATATTCCAAACCTTTCGGAGACAATCTCCATCCAAAACACTGATAAGATTGAAGAGGAATTTCAAAGAAGTTGTCAGAAGGCTTCTAATACATTTGCCATCATATTGCTGACTAAGGTGCAGAGGCTCAGTCACCTCTTCTTATCCCAAGGGTTTTGGCTGCACAAATTCAAAGCCAGCACTGGTACAGGGCAGGACTGACTTTGGGTGAGGCTGCTGGGTACAGAGCTGGATGAACAAGAGCTGGGAGAAACCTGACTGGGAGAATCTCCTCTTTGCACAGTAGCTGTGTTTGAGCCTAGGACCTCCACCTTGTTCTTCACCTGAGCTATGCCACAGCCTTTCCCGTCTCAGAAACAGCTGAAGAAAGATTACTCAAAGCATATTTGTTCCTCAAGCCAGTTGCAATGAGGGGCTTTCATTCATGATAGGTGCACCAGCTTCTTCAAAGATGTTCAAAGACTTGCACTGTCAACTTCTTTTAAACTGATGGCATAGCCTCTGAAATGTCTCCCCTTCCTGAAAAGCATGATGGCTGGAAAGAACCTGGCTGCTGCTGAGCATCTGCACTCCAAAAGTGGATGTGGGACAGGGGATACAGTGACAAACATGCTCAGAGAGCACTTAAAATAGTAAGATGGTATAAAGTGGATGATTTCTGCCCTTTGGAGTAAGCCCTTTGGATCTCTTCTGGGTTTTATAGCTGTCCTTTGATGTCAGGCGTCAGTTTGGTTTGACAAGTAGAAGTCATCTTGTTCTTTTTAAGAAAAACATATGAGATTTTAAAGCTTTTATTCCTAATTTGAAGATTTATTTCAGTGCTGTTATAAAAAACTAAATAATCTGTTAATGTGTGGGTAGAAAATGAATTAGTTACACATCTCTTATGAGGAAGGCAGTTTGTGTAATTTTCTTTCCTGTCTGAACTGGTTTGATCCTGTTTTTTACCCTGGTTTGATCCAGCTGAATCAGTTTTGAACATTTTTTTCCATTTTGAACAGTTGGATTTTTTCTTCTGTTTTTAACCGTATTTTACTGGTTTGAACCACGTTGATACTAACTGATCTGGCTTGAACCGGTTTGTTCCAGTTTGATCTGTTTTTTTCTGGTCTAAACCAGTGTGATATTTTTTTTCCACTTTGAAGCAGTTTGACATAGCTCGACACTGTTTTATTTTTTTCCTTTCTTTTGTTTTGGTTTTTGTTTGTTTGTTTGGGTTTTGTGGGTTATTTTTTTTTGTTGTTCTTTTCTGGTCTGAAGGGGTTTTTTCCTGTCTACCACTCTGGTCCTGGTTTTTTGTTTAAGCAGGTTTGATCCAGCTGGAACAGTTTTTTTCTAGTCCAAACTGGTTTGATCAGGTTTTTTCTCCTTTGAGCTAGATTTTACTCGCTTGAACCAATTTGATTCAGACAGGTCTAGTTTGAACTAGTTTATGCAAGTTTGATCTTCTTTTTTTTCTGGTTTGAACTACTTTGATCCATTTTTTCCAGTCCAAAATTATTTGATCAGGTTTGATCAGTTTTTTTCCAGTCTGAACCTGTTTAATCCAGTTGATCCAGTTTGATTCAGTTTGTTCAGATTTGATAATTTTTTTTCTGTTTTGTTCCATTCTTTTCTGGTCTAAAATGGGTGGTGGTTGGTTTTTTGGTGGGGTTTTTTTGGGTTTTTTTCTGGTTTGCTCCAGTTTGCACAAATCTGAACCATTTTCTTCTTGTTTGATCTGTTTTTTTCTATGGATTAGGGTTGGGGGAAGGAGAGAAGGGAAGAAGCAGGGGAAACATTGTGAAGCTCAGCCCTCCTATGGTGCTGGAATGCTGCAGGAGTTAGAACACCAACTGGGGTTTCCATTGAGTAGAGGGTCCACCAGGATTTGGGCTTTTTTACCTGCTGGTGGAGCAGGGCCAGAGCCATGATGCAAATGTGTTCTCATGGCACAGACTGTTTCTACACACAATGTACTTCTGGCATTAAGCAATTTATAATTGTGTCGCTAATTACATCACCAATTAGGTACAATCTGCCATTTCTGGAATTCTCTTCCAAATCAAACTCTGTCCTCGAGGCATTAAAAATACGCTGACAGCCAGCAGCTAGAATGTCAAATCAGAACATCACTTTGATAGTGGGATCCCTGTTGAGCTGCTGTCGATCAGGTAAGCCCACAGGACCCTCCCTGGGCTCCAGTCAGCTCTAATGGTGCCTTCACCCAATGCTTCTGCAGCCCATGCAACCCCAGTCACTGAGGAGGCATGTGAAAAAGAAACATCTCCCATGCCAGGGCAGCCTTCTGCCTCCCAGGTAGCATAATTATGAATAGCTGATTTGTTTGTGAATAACAAATTTTACTAATATCATCATAGTTTGGGTTGGAAGGGACAATAAAGATCATCTAGTTCCAACCACTCTGCATGGGCAGGGATGTCTTCCACTAAACCAGGTTGCTCACAGCCCCAACCAAACTGCTCCTGAACACGTCCAGGGATGGGGCATCTACAACCTCACTGGGCAACCTGTTCCAGTGTCTCACCACTGTCAGGCGAAGGAATTTTTTCCTAACAGCTAGCCTAAATCTACCCTCTTCCAGCTTAGAACCATTACACCTTGTCCTATCACTATGTAAACTCCTAAAAAGTCCCTCCTCAGCTTTCCTGTTGTCTGCCTCCAGCTACTGAAAGGCCACTATAAGGTCTCCTCAGAGTCTTCTGTTCTCCAGGCTGAACAACCCCAGCCCTCAGCCTCTCCTCATAGTAGAGGTGCCCCAACCCTCCGACCATCTTCATAGCCCTCCTCTGGGCTCACTCCAATAGCTCCATATCTTGTGTTAGGCACTCCAGATCTGGACTCAGTTCTCCAAATGAGGTCTCATGAAGGTGGACGGAGGGGGAGAATCACCTTTCATGGCCTGTGTGCATGGATTGGTTGTTTACAGGGGGTTACAGCACTACAGAAGTATAGACTGGTTTTGTTTGCAAATTTATTTTTAAATGGACAGTTTAATTCTCATACTTTTGTGTTTTCCCTGTATTTATTCAGCACAAATAACTACCCTGATCTGCTAGAAATTTAACATGTGCTTGTTCTTACAATATAAGTTTTATTGTTAGCTTTGATAGGACTAGTCATTGGGCATAAGGATGTATAAATGTCTTAGAGAGATGATACCAAGTCCTTTGCTGTCAAACTCTTGGCAGGAGAATGACCTCAGGCTGGACTGGAATAAGAGGGGAAAAAAAAAAAGGTACATAGATGCTGTGACTATTCTCCTGAGTCATACATATTCTAAAAATACTTTAAAAGTTGCACACTTCAAAAGTGAAAAGTGCATTAAAACCTTCAGATTACTTGTTTTAATGGAGTATGTGTAAATATACACCACTAATTTTATTTTTCTGGTTTTATTGATAAGTATTGCTCCTTAAGTTAAGGGCATTTTTGTGGTTAACCTTAAAGGAGAATATATATTTATTAACTAATAGAAAAACTGTAGTGCTTGATGGCAGCAGGAACAGCATCGTATTTCAGTCGGTACCGCTGCTATCATTGTGACCTGACCAGGCAATTCTTTTTGAATATATACACAAAACAGGTCCAAAAAAGAAGATGTGATTCAGCAGCATCCCTAGAAAGGCTTTTTTGACCAATACTGAAGCCACACCCATGTGAGTACCTATGAGTCATCAGAGCAGAAATTAAATTTTCAAGGAGTCTAGTGGATTCAGCAAGAAATAGGACTTGCTTTTTCCTGGTAATTTAGCTCCCTGTTGTGTCACTGACCTTGGGCAAGTTATTCAGCTTTCCAATATTTCATCTGCTGTGTAAAATGAATTTAACAAGACCTAATCATCACACAGGATTCTGTAGCCCTCTGTGGAACTGCAGCCATATAAATGAAGGCAGAATTTAACACGCAGCTCTGCCACAGTATTTTGGGGTTCTCAGATGGCTTTTGACCAAAATGAAATGTAAATTATGCAGAAACCAGCTACCATTTAATTAAGTGAAGCCTCTTGCTATTTGAAGAACAGTTTCTTAACATGCAGAATTAGCAGAAATATTCTGCTCATTGAATCAACAGCTTCTCCAGGCAGAGCTGGTCTCTTCCCATCCTGACAAAGCTGTAAATTCCTTCTGTGATTTCTGAATCATGGATCTTCCAGTTTCTCATATTATGGGTGCAATTTTTTCCCTTGCTTGGTACTGAAAAACCAGTGCAGCTAACAGGGTAAGATGACGGCTGTTATTTTTTGTGCACCCATGAGCAGAATTGCTTAGTAGTTTAAGCCACTTTGGAACTGTACAAACACACTGTGAGCAGTAGGAATGCACTTATGTCCCCAAGGACCTAATCTGGTTTGCAAAACTTCCACTAGTGGCACAGATGTGCAAAAAGCAAAAATCCAACTTCACTCTCTGGTTACCTGCGCAGAATATCGATGTAGCTAAAATATAATATATTAGCATTTCTACACTGATTTGTATTCATATTCTTGAAATATTTTATTTACCCTGAGTGGTAAGAATCGTATCAGTTTATATTTCATATTTGGGAACTGAGCCAAAAAGTGACAAAGTGATGCCTTCAAAGTCAGCCAGCAAACCAGTCTCAAAGAGAAATGTGCCTGTTTCACTAGACTGTCTTGGTCTCCATATATCCTCTTATTTATGGACAGCTGTGACTATTAGGATCTATTATTTATATTTCCACAAAGCTTATTTCCTCCCCTCCATTAGATATACTCCAAAGGCAGAATTGTTGTCATTTTTCTGCAGGTACTGTGAGTCACTGGCGTATTATGGATGATAATGAAGCAGCATTGCAGGTACTGTTAAGCAAGAGCCTTTGTATAGCAGTTTAATATTTTTTACTTACAAATAGTGTAGCGCTTTAAAAAAGAGTTAAAACCAAAATGTGTGGGTGTGGAATTTCAGTGATAGAATAAGTCAGAAAAGGTTTTTTCTGTCTGCATCACTGACCCCACACTATCAAACATTTTCAAGCTATGTCAGTGTTTATTCTCAGTGCTAGCTGTTTGATTTACGTGCATACACTATACTAGCAACACGTACACTGGGAGCTGGTTACAACCTTAAACAGGGAGAATTTGTCACCTGTCCTCAAGAGTGGCCTGAGGTTTACACTGGTGACAAGGAAATTTCAAAAAGCCTGGGAGATTGGCTCCAGGCCCAGAATTTCAAATCATCAGAGGTTGGGACCTCACTAAAGAAAACAATAATAAAGTGACAGAAATGGTTACTGCCCAGCCACAGAGTTCCCTAGAACAAAAGTGTGTATAAGGCACTAGCGATGCAGGGAGCTGTGCTGAGTGCCCTGTGATCAGTGGTGGAGCTGTGTTTTAGGAGGTTGAGGTTGTGGCTGTGGGGAAATGGTAAAACAGGCTATGTGAAGAGTAAGTGCATAAAATAACTAGCACTGAGTGAAGGTGCAGACATCTGTTTTTAGCTGCTAGTTTTAAAAAGACAAATTAGCACATCCCTGATTTTAACTAGGGGACTGTGATTCATATTTGCAGAAAATGTGGTAGTTGCTGCAGACTTTGCCAGAGCAAAAAGCAGATTCCTGTACTGCACTGGTCACCTGGAGGAACAAGTCCCTTTGGCAAGTAGCAATGGGTAAGACACAGGAACCATAGCATGTTTTGTTCAGTAGGAAAAAACTTTGAAACACAGCCCTCACTTTTGTCCCTCTGTCAGAAAACAATTTGATATTCTCTCAGAGAGTTCAGCATTCAGATTTTTCCCTATGGGTGACAAGATAGGAATTTGAAAGAAGTCTCCACAATTGCAAAAGTATTTTAGTCCCTCAATTGTATCCTCCCCCTTTGGAGTAGCTAAAGTAGTAGCTCATTCTATCCAAGGCATCTTCTCCTTCATGGTCTTTACAGCTCTAGAATCTGTATCCTGTTTACTGAAATCCTCTGGCTTAACTTTCAGTTTCTCAGCTTCAGAGGTCCTGGATCTCACTGTAGAGTCATCTCACAACCACCTTACAGCATCCATCCTGATCACACACCAAGAGCTGGCAAACCATCCGACTGTTTCTGTGATCTCCAGAGGCTCTAGGAGTAGGTTTGGAAGGGAATGCTTCCTTGTGATGTTGAAACATGAAATAACAGCAGTCTAGTGCATTATCCACCCCTGAAAAACACTTGGAATACCTTCCTTAGACTATGGCAACAATCCCCTATCTTGTCATGCCAGTAAGAGATTTTTCAACTGAACTGGAATTGAAATTAACTCCATTCCCAGATATGGTAGTTTATTTGTCTCCGCATCACCTTTAAAGTACCCAGCTGCTTTCAGTCTTGTGAGATCCATTGAGCCATTCACTATTCTGAGATCCAGGTAGTGACTTTCACACAATTTACTTGCTATGTTTTCTTTTCACATGAGAGCTTGAAAAACACATAATCACCTTGGTGGTATTATTTGAGTAAAGTTTTCTCATTTTTAGCTATATTCAAAAGGAACTTTCTGGTCACCTCTACATTATTTATTGGATCACACATGCAGTGGTGACCACTTTTTAGGTGGTGACTGTCAGCTTTATATAGAGGAGGAACTGAACCTTGGTCACACAAGACATAACTTCAGTTTTTCACCAGCTGCATTTCATTACAGAATCACAGAATCACAGAATCACCTGGGTTGGAAGGGAGCTCTCAGATCAAGTCCAATCCTTGATCCACTGCCACTGTGGTTACCAGACCATGGCACTGAGTGCCACATCCAGTCTCTTTTTAAATATCTCCAGGGACGGAGAATCCACTGCCTCCCTGGGCAGCCCATTCTAATGCCTGATCACCCTCTCTGTAAAGAAATTCTTCCTAATATCCAACCTAAACCTCCCCTGGATGAGCTTAAGTCCATGCCCTCTTGTCTTGTTGAAAGTTGCCTGGGAAAAGGGACCAACCCCCCCCTGGCTCCAGCCTCCTTTCAGGGAGTTGTAGAGAGCGATGAGGTCTCCCCTGAGCCTCCTCTTCTCCAGGCTGAACACCCCCAGCTCCCCCAGCCTCTCCTCATAGGACTTGTGCTGGAGACCCTTCACCAGCCTCATCTAAGTCATCAATAAAGATATTAAACAGAACTGGGCCCAGCACTGATCCCTGGGGGACACCACTGGTGACCGGCCACCAACTAGATCAGCACCGTTCAGCACCACTCTCTGGGCCCAGACCTCCAGCCAGTTCCTAACCCAGCACAGAGTGCTCCTGTCCAAGCTGTGGGTTGACAGCTTTGTCAGGAGAATGCTGTGGGAGACGGTGTCAAAGGCTTTGCTGAAGTTCAGGCAGACCACATCCACAGCCTTCCCCTCATCCACCAGGCAGGTCACCCGATCATAAAAGGAGATCAGGTTGGTCAGACAGGACCTGCCCTTCCTGAGCCCGTGCTGGCTGGGTCTGATCCCTTGTCCATCCTGTAGGTGCTGTGTGATTGCACTGAGGATGATCTGCTCCATGACCTTGCCAGGCACTGAGGTCAAGCTGACAGGCCTGGAGTTTCCCGGGTCCTCCTTCCGTCCCTTTTTGTGGATTGGCGTGACATTCGCCAACTTCCAATCATCTGGGATGTCCCCAGTGAGCCAGGAATGTTGGTAGATGATAGAAAGAGGCTTGACGATCTCTTCTGCCAGCTCCCTCATCACCCTGGGGTGAATCCTGTCTGGTCCCATAGACTTGTGGGGATCCAAGTGGCTCAGCAGGTCACTGACTGTTTCCTCCAAGATTATAGGGGGGCTGTTCAGCTTCTTATTTCTCTCTAAAAGCCTCGAAGCCAGCTGTCCTCATGACAACCTGTCTTACTTTTGAAAACTGAGGTACAGAAAGTGTTATATACCTCAGTCTTTTCCTCATCCTTGGAAACTATGTTTCCCCATGTCCAATAAAGAATGGAGGTTTTCCCTGCCCCTCCCTTTGCCATTGAGGTATCCTTAGAAAGACTTATGGTTATCCTTAATGGAAGTAGCAAGACTGAGTTCAAATTGTGGCTTCGTCTCTCTAATTTTCTTTCTACATAAAAGAAAATTTCCCCTTCCAGCGCTTGAGCATGTCCCCATCAGCATCTGCTTTCAAGTAGTTAGGCAGGCTGTGTATATAATTTGTAAAGTAATTTTTAATTCTTTGGAATAAAAAATGTAATATAATGTAATGTCATGACCCAGACATTCAGCATACTTCTGTTGACTTTAGACCTGTTCCAAATGAGGATCTGGAGTACTAAATATTCCTATGACATCCAACCGACTTTTCATAAGCTTATAATAATTGAATTCATCCTGGTTTACAGGATTTTTGATTTGTGAAGTTTTGCATTCCAAAGCCTCATTCAAATAAATGGGGCAGCTCCTTCTTCCACAGTGAGATGAACAAGGGTGGTGGTACTTCCAAAAGAACACCAGGATCTCGTGTATGCCTAACATCGTACAGATACCAACCTCTATTCTCATGCCATAATATCTCCATTTATCATACTGTTTTTGATTATAAAGGAATAAAGGCAACTTAGAAGCCACAACAGTCCTGACGGGAGGAAATCTGTGATTTAAATTTTAATCTCACCTTCTGGCAATACACTTCCCTTAGATTCATGTGGTTTAACCAAGGCTCTTCTTCCTGTGTGTATTGCTGACATCACATCTCTTTTCTGGTGTAGTCCATACTAGTTACTAAGCCTCCATCTAACCTTTCCACTGTTTCCCCCCTGGAGGATGAATCATAGATGACAGAGGATGATGGAAAGAAGGAAGAAGAATCTGACATTATGGCAGAAGAACAATTGCTCTGATGGTCATCTCTGTGTACTGAATTTGGACAAAATGTCTCTATTCCATCTTTAAACCAGAAACCTCAGACAGAACTGAAAAAGGCAAAAAAAAGTGAAGTTCTGCAGTTCAGTTTTGCTTTCACCCACTAGCTTTGCCTATGCTTTCTTCCTTCTCTTTGTAGCCCCAGATATCATTAGCTCCTCTGACAGATTTTCCTTTTTATAATATGTAATCTGAAACCTATGGACACTAATCAATAATGACAGAATACAACCAGACTGGTAATGGGAGATGTAATCCACTACATAATGGCACTTTAAGGATGTTGGTTGTCTATTTTAGAAGCAGACAGGAACTTTCTGTAATTTCATTATCAAAAGAGAAAGCCTCCTCTTATGTTATATTTGCTATGTTGTTGTGTTGTTTTTTTTTTTCTTTCATCCATGTTATAATGTTATTTCTATACATTTAGGAAGCATGATTTTTTCTTTTTCCAAATATCTATGCCACACCAGTTAGGTCAAAAACAGAGTAATACTTTTCAGTATTTTGATTTTAATTGCGTGTGTATATATCATGTAGCAACTAATATGACTAGTTAAGCTTTCATGCCATATGGACTGCCTGGCTTCACAGTGGAGTGACAATGAAAATACATTTAAACAAAAAGAAGGAAGAAAAAAATATAAATATGGTTTAAATGTTTCTCTTTTTTGTGGTTTGTTTTGTTTTTGGGTTGGGTTTTTTTGTTATTTTTGTTGTTGTTGGGTTTTTTTGTTATTTTTGTTGTTGTTGTCAGACAACACAAAGATAACTATAATACAACAGTCTTCGAGTATAATAAACTAATCCTCTGAAACCAATGCTCCAAATGCTCTGTGATTATTTTTAAACTGCCTGTCAATGTTTCAAAGTATGGTAATTAATGAACTTTAACATACGTGACAAAAATCCTAATGGAAGTAAGAGGTTTGAAATAAGCATTAATTAAGTTATACTGATATTTTGAAGTATCCATTCTGAATCCTTCAATTTTATCTGTAATTATTAGTTTTAGGAAGTAGCCTTGAGAAATCTAGTGACATTCATGTTACAGTCAGAGGCATTATGGAGAACAGTGGTGAAAGACAAAGGCTCCCTAAGAGGGTTTTCAATGAAGCTGACAATCTTGCAAGTCTTTCTTATGGTTTTTTGTTTGTTTTGTTTTGTTTGTTGTTTTTTTGTTTTTGTTTTTGTTTTTTCCTTGGGGGGGGGTTGTTGGTTGGTTGTTTTTTTGGGGTTTTTTTGGTTTGTTTTTTGTGGCTTTGTTTTTTTGTTGTTTTGTTTGGCTGATTGGTTGATTTTTGTTTGGTTTTTTTTTTTTTTTTCAGGCTCAGGGCTGAGAAAAAAAGAAATGGTGAAAAGCATAAGGAGATAAAACAACTTGGCTGTACTTCATTAACAGGGTAGGCAGGAATAGGATATAGCTGTTTGGATGCCTAAGCCCAAGGCACTACCTACCTTTCTCCTTCTGACTCTTACCATTTCAGCACTCTCATCAATACTCGTAATGGGAATGTGATAGCAACAGCGATTAAAGTCAATTTATTTTTTGTGAGTTAGAAAAAGACTAATTACAGAAATAAATGATAAAGAAGAGTCCTTACATGAATGGCTGGGAGTGGCTGGGATTTGCCTCTTCCCCTTCCTTCAGTATTATATTTTATCTGCTGTACGGAGAGCGCACCAAGAGGATGATGCAGGAGGGAGGCAGGGGCCTGGTGAGGCTGCTGGAACCTCCGGATGGAGGATTTGAAGGATTTCAAGGATTTGAAGGCCTTCACAGATCAGCTGCAACCTGACTGACTTTCAAACTGACCCCACTTTGAGGGGGAGGTGGGAGCAGAGGACCTCCAAAGTTCCCATCCAACATGCATTGCTCAGTGGATTTACTCTGAACTCGTGCTGCTGTGTGAACCCAACCCTGGATCTTGATTCGGTTCCTCCTGAAGGAAGTGGAATCCCTTACACAGCATTCTGTATTCGTGGGAGCAGAATTGACTGTGTATTTGTGCTTAAATCAGGAAACTGAAGAGTAAGTTTGAAAAAATTTACTCTTTTTCCTAATCACCTTCCCCTTTTAGCTATTTGCTTAAATAAAACCTGAAGAAAAAAATTGACCTTTACTGCTATTTTTCATTTGCTTTCAATTAGAAAATGCAGTCTTTTCACCATGTAGAATTTGCTAATATTTAGAGGGATTCTAGACATAGTCCCTAAAGAGAAGACAAAAATTTACAGTTTTTAAACTAGTCTGGGGGAAAATTCCTTTTCCAATACTTGATATCATTTTAGAAATCCTTCAGACCAGAAGGAAGATTTCCCCCGGAGCCATTGCATATATTAAAGATAAGAACAATGCAAATATTTTGTTGTATGCCCTACCAGCTGTCTCAGGCTGAAATTTAAGAATGCTATTTGCCTCTGAAAACATACAGTTTAAATTATACTTGAAATAGGGATATTTGTTTTTTTCAAGATTAAAGATTGTCAGGTTCCTTCAGATTATTTTAGAGAATAAGAAAACACGAGAGTGAACACAAAAATGCAGTGATAGTCCTTGGAAAAGCAGCAATAAAGAGGAGCTGAAAAGAAAGGCAGAAAACGAGCCCAATTCCTTGGCATCCTTTGCCTGGCATCACTCATGTTTTCTCCAGAGAGAGACTTGGATCCTCAAGGAGGATGCAATTACTGCTGCCATTTGTGCTCTTCTAGTGCCTGGAGGTCTCCGTCAGGGACTGGGCTCTATTGTGTATGTGCTGTACAAGCACACTGACGAGATCATTGTAAAACTCTTCTAAAGCAATATCTAAGCAGAATAGGAAAACCAACTGAAGAGCAGAAGAGGGATGGTACCAGGGTTGGGGGGAGGTGATTACTATCGAAGCTGAAGCAGCAGTCAGTGCAGCCACAGACTAATCGTTGCTGAAGGGCTTTTTGGCACTGAGTCTATGCAGCTATCTCTGGCTTATATAGCCGCCAGCGCTGCAGTAAGTGAACATCTTTAATATGTTTATTTTTCCTCTCCCTCCCTGTGATAGGGAAGCATTAGCCTCATTTAACACCGCGTTCACATACCGAGCTGGGCTGGGGTACTCCATCCACACACACCTCGAGTCCTGTGTCCAGTTCTGGGCCCCTCAGTTTAAGAAGGATGTCGAGGTCCTGGAGCAGGTCCAAAGGAGGGCAACCAGGCTGGTGAAGGGACTCCAGCACAAGTCCTGTGAGGAGAGGCTGAGGGAGCTGGGGGTGTTCAGCCTGGAGAAGAGGAGGCTCAGGGGAGACCTCATCGCTCTCTACAACTCCCTGAAAGGAGGCTGGAGCCAGGGGGGGGTTGGGCTCTTTTCTTGGGCAACTTTCAACTAGACAAGAGGGCATGGACTTAAGTTGTGCCAGGGGAGATTTAGGTTAGATATTAGAAAGAATTTCTTTACGGAGAGGGTGATCAGGCACTGGAATGGACTGCCCAGTGAGGTGGTGGATTCTCTGTCCCTGGAGACATTTAAAAAGAGACTGGATGTGGCACTCAATGCCAGTCTGGTAACCACAGCGGTAGTGGATCAAGGGTTGGACTTGATGATCTCTGAGGTCCCTTCCAACCCGGCTAATTCTATGATTCTATGATTCTATGATCCACCCTATGAGGAGCACCTCAGGCTCCTTCCCTCCTTTTTCCCTTTGCCCCAGCCCTGCAGGGCACCGGGTGGTGGTGGTGGTGGTGAGGGGGGGGGATGCTCAGGAGCTCCCAGCCCACCTGCCAGAGGAGAAGGCTCTGCAGGAGCCCACAGGCCAAAGGGTTTCAAGCCCAGGTCTTCACCAGCCCCACGGAGCAGTGGTGCTTGGCTCCATCCCCAGGCACTGTAGGTGGCAGGGCTAGAGCAGCAGTGACACCAGCAGCAGTGTCATTGATTTAACCACTCTAATCCTGTCTATTTCCACATTATCATAATCATGTGGTCTTTAGATAGCAAAGGCTTTTCTTCTCTCTTTCTCTTTTTTTTTTTTTTTTTTTTTTTTTTTTTTTTGCTATAGCAAAGGTTATGACTGCCTTGATCTTCCTCTTCTGTCTCAGTTTGTATTTGAGAAAGCTAAGTATATATTATCAGAGCAAAAGATCCAACTCTTGTGCTTTTTTGTTGTATTTTTTGATGTTTTGTTTTAAATAAATGGCAAAACTCTGAAAAGATGGATAAACTATTTATTTGCCTGGTTTGCAAAGCTGGTAAAACATGAAACCAGGAGCTCCTGAAGGTGTCCAATAATTTCCAGTGCTTACTATTTTGAAACACAACTCTGTGAAAATCTTATGAATATATAGTAGATGCAAAGTCATTTGCTGAAATACTCTGGTTTAATTTTGCCTGCCTCCTTTCAATGTTCATAACTGATGATCTTCCTGAATATATAATGTAGATTAATTGTCTCTATAGTTTAACTACAAAAACCAGAAGCACAATCAATACCCTTTATCCAATTTATTAGGCCTGGATGACATTTAGGTAATTAGAAAGCAAAACATGAGGATCATAAGGGAAGAATAATATATTATTATCAGCGAAATAGTCTCTGTTTTCTTTCCCAAGTGAAGTGGTATTAAAATGGCTTGAAAGGGGTAAAAATAGAAGGTTTGGCAGATGCATTTTGCCCTCTGTGCCCTGTTGAATCTCTGTGCTTTCAAAGCCAATTCAAAGGTTTAATATCATAATTTAAGGCCTTTATTCCACACTGAATAGGGAAACATACAAAAAAATAAAAGACAAAAAAACCCCAGAAAAACAAAACAAAACAAAAAACCAAGAAAAAGAAGAAATTGAAAGCTTCATGCTAATAAATAAGACAAATGATTCTTGCTCCATCAGTCTGCAGCCAGACAATATCCCCATTGGAACTAAAAGTCTAGGTGCACACATCTGGGGACTCGGGGGTTTTCCTCCAAGTTCCTAACTGTCCACTTCAAACCAATAACACACTTGATTTACATACAAGTCTGTTGAAAATCTTTTACTGCCACTGATTCTTCATGTGCTCCTTTTCAATTATCCTACACTAACATTTACCATAAACAAGTTCAAAATTACCAGGTATTGCTGCTGCAGGTGAGTTGATGATAGCACCAAGTGACAAAAAAGAAGGAAACAGTGCCCCTTACCTGGATCTCCTAGTTTTTTTTCATCTTGCCTTTCTATGCCTCTTTCCCCTGTAGCCCACTGTACAGAGGGTTATTTTGTGCAAAAGAGAGCAGAGCAATCTGATTAAATAAAACAAGGTGTGCCTGTCACCTGTGTTGTCACTGGTGTGTAGAAGCTCCAAGTCTTTTAATAAGGGTTAGGACAAATGTAGTGTGCTCCTGCTCTCCAGGAAGAACAAACATTTCACCTATTTGTTCATGTTCAATATTTGCACCTGACACACCAGCCCTCACTGAATAGCTCTGGAAAGCTGTTACTACTTCATGTGGTAATCTGAGTTTCTAGGCAGCTTTTGCTTATTAACACACAGAATCTTGAGTACTGCATTGTGTTATATATTCTGGAAGCCTACCAAGACTTTCTGCTTTATGTTGGTGAGAGAACTGGAGGCCAAGACACAAATGGTGCTGTGTTCTATGTGGCTTGATTTCTAGGAATGATGTTTATGTAAGGAAATACAGTGGAAATAATAAGTATTTCACTGGAGAAGCCAGGAACTACATTTTAGTTTCACTTTCTGCACTTTATTCAGCAAACTGGGAGGTTTATTTGGACTTCCTCAAAGCAGAGGAGTAAATAACTCCTCTGCTTTTTGCTTCAGTTTATGTTTGCCAGGGAGGAAATATCCCTAATACCCAATGTTTGTGTGCCAGCCCTCATACTGTCCCTAAGCTTCTTGGCAAGAGATACTACCAGCTTATATCTGTGATATTTCTACAAACACAGAACTTTCAAAAGTCTCCACATTTTTGGCTTTATTTGTATTTGCTGCCTTCATGGAGGTGGGGTAACCTGGGTTTGCCTATTGCAACTCACTGCACTTTGCACTCAAAATATTAGACAGGGGTAGTAGAATAATTCCTCCCCCCTCCCTATCTGACAGATACACACATTTGCATTTATTGAGCAAGATTTGATGCCAGGATATCAGCCAGCCTACTAAAAACAGGTAAACAAGGAGGGCAAATATAAATGCAATCCTAGGTTTGCTTGATAATTGGACCCCTTTCTAATTGCCCAATGTCTGTTAGCTGGATAACCTCAGGGCTCTTTAGCCTTTAAAACTGGAGGTTCAAATTATCTGCTAATGCTACCCAGAGACTGTGCCACCTGAAAGACTTTCTTGGTGCCTTACAGAAATATCTCTAGTGTGAATTTCAGATGTAAGTGTGGCTGTTCCTGAGATCTCTGTGCAGAAGGGTTTCCAACCCTCTAGGGTTCTGAATGGTTATTTCCTCTCTGACATAATAATTTGGGCAGTCATGGGTTGTGCAAATAGTTACCAATGAGTCTGAAAGTTGAAAAGCTTTAACTCTGTTGTTTTAGCTTGCTGAACCCATGGCTGCCTCCTGTCTCCACTTGGGAAGGGCCTCTAATCTGGTTTATAGAAACACTCCTGGTGAGCAGACTAGCCACTATTTATACAGAGTTGTGTGAAACTGTGGCTTTGCTGCAAAATTTTTAAAAAGAAAACAAATATGACATAAAGAATCCTTATAACACGCTGGAGCATAGTATGAGCTTTAGGGGAGAAAAGTTCTGCATTATATAGAGCTGCTAACATTTTCTGACACTTTGGAAAATTATGTTTTGCTTCTTCAGGCTTTTTTTTTTTTTCTTCTCTCACATTGCCACTGCTGGCCAAATGCAATTGTGCAACTACTGACTCATTTCTCTCAGGTTACTCTTTATGTCTCTATTTTTCATCTGGTACTATTCTAGGAACAAAATGTAATATGCTAATTCAGAAGAAAAAAATTCCCAAGATTTGCAGATGAATGGCAGATGAATTGTCTTTTAAATCCTTGCCTTCAAAGTATAAATGATCTTAATTAAGTCCAAATATATTTTCCCTTTTCTTTTTCCATTCACTCTTTCTAGTATCAACCAGTTGCCCATATCATGTTCCATGTAATTTTTAGTGTCTACTGTTTAGAAAACTGTAAACCTGAGGGATGGCTATATTAAAAAAATCTTTGTCATTCCAAAACTAAAAATGACCTGGCGAGCATGTTTTGGAAAATTTAGAATAGGTTTCAGTACCACCTGCAGTAGTTAGCATCCAGAAGCAATGCATCTGATAATTCACTAGTTGTATGGAAATCTAACTGTACTTTTGTAATTTTGCAGATGCAAGTCATTGATACAACATAAGATTATAGATAGATTCCAATGCCTTATCTGATAAAGCCATATACAGTAGCCACATCATGGGAGTACCAAGACACTTCAACCAACATAACACTGATGTTAGGGAGAGCAAAAATAATTATTAAAAAATATTTAAGCAAATATTCCTGCTTGTGAGTCACAACCAAACCTTTCCTTTTCCCTTAAAGCCTCAATGTAAGACAGAGGTAATAGCATTAACTGATGTACCAAAATGAGGTACTGGTGGCTCTTGTGCCTTTTAAAACACATTTCCAAATATGTTTATCCTGTCCCTACACTACAAAGCAGTTAAAAACATTTCTTTCTTTCAAGTTTAAAGGCACTGTCACTCTTTATGAACAGAAAACAAGTGCCATTTCAGGCTGATGGCACTAGACTTTTAAGCATCGTTATGGCTGTCCTTGGCATTAATGAGTTTCCAGCAGCTGAAAGTGATAGGCTGTGTCAGCATCAGGAGCCTAACCAGTTCTGGCAACCTCTGCTGTTTCTTGATGTAACTCAATTGGTAGTCAATGAAGATTAAACTTGTTCGGGAAACACAGCAGTGATATCCTCCTAGAGCACCACTAGCCTATAATTCAGGCACTTCTGAGAAATAGAGAACTTAAAAAGTAATCAGGTCTTCTCCTGTGTGAAAGAAAAACACATTTTGGTACTTAGCCACTGGAACCAGGCTCTACATACACTCATCTGCTCAGCTTGACAGTTGCAGTAACTGGTTTTCTAAGACACACAGACAATTCTATTAATTTCATATTAAGTATTAATACAATTTGCTCCTGTTCCTTCTGGATTTTGCAATAGATTCTCTAAGGCTGTCAAAGAAAAAAAACGTTCAGACATGTCATAGAGAGATGTTTTTCTTGTCTAAGAGGTAGAACACTCTTAGTCATCTCTTTTCATTCAGGTATTTTATCAAGATTGAATATTTATAATCTATTGTATAGCTCGTCAAAAAGCAAAAGAAAAAAGTAGCAGTCACCTAATCTCAATTTAGCTTTAATTCTATAGCCCTCTTTTATAACAGTTATTCCCTAAGACAGGTTGCTGCTTACTGTGTACCAGAAACTTGGAATGAAACACCAGTGGTATCAATAAAAATGTTTACTAGCATTTCACAGTCTACAATGTTCTTTACACATAGGAGGCTTACAGGAACTTTTACTATATGTAGACATTTTGGAGGATCCTATTTATAAGGATACTGAGAGAGGTAATGCATTAGATTATGCTGTGGTTTGCTAATGATCTTTCTTTTGTCAAACATTGTTTGCAGTGTATCCTCTAAACACATGGCTCAAACAGTCTGATAGGATTTGCTGTTAAAGTGTTAAATCCTAATTTTGCAGTTAGAAATGCTGAACAAGATAAGTATGCTGTACACAGAATACTCAGTGGCAGACTGAAGTTTAAACTTGAGCTGCTTGAGCTAACATTATTTTTTTTTCCTTTTTTCCCCCCTATTTTTTTTTGAGTGTGTGGATATTAAGAAACAGCAATTTTATGCTCAGATTAGCTTTATATTTTTAACAGATTGGGAAATACACCTTATGACTTCAACTAAAAGTCTTATTCTTCTGTATTTTTTGTTTTGATTAAATTAAAAAGCAGTTCATAGTTTGGGCTAGTTAGCTACTCCTTTATTTGAGGATGTGTAGTACAGCAGTAGTATATTTTAATTTCTTAGTCTGGATGACACCGGATTGCTGAAACTGGAGAATCTCTCTCGAATTTTTTATGGTCTACCCTGGCTTGCTGATGATTTTACAAAAATCACTGTTCCGTCCATTTTTGGAAAAAAGAAAAAGCACCAATTTTTAGCTTGAGATGACAAAATAACTTTATGTTTCAAAGTGTATGGGCATCTTGAGGTGAAACTGGACTTCCCAGCCCACACCATGGAGAACTGTCTTACAATTTTGTAATGGTAGGTTTGCTTTGACTGTAGTTTTCAGGCATTCAAAAGATCTGTGTGTTTCACAGTGTGTGTGATCTTTGTTAAACAAAGAAGAAAGAGTGTTCAAACTTTGTGGCAGCTTGTTTGATTTTGCATATGCTTGTAGCCTGTTTCTCTAATAGGTAAATTTTGTTGTTCTTTGGGTTTTACTTAAAGAAATGTGGTTGGAAAATCTCCTAATTTTATAGAGCACATTCTCTGTTTTGTGTGACTTCCATGTAAACTGTATGAGTATCCTAAATGGTCTCTCTCTTCCTGATTAAAATGTGTTACGAAAGGTCTAAAAGAATTGGTTACGTATCAACAACTTCCTCCACTCCACCCCCTGCAGTCTGTATTCTCCCATCTGCATGCAGAATTCTCTCTTTTCATTTATGAATGATTAGCACGTCAATATCCACAGAAAGTGCCCGTTGATACATTTACTGATCAATTTATTTTGCATACATGCGTCTTACACTCTAATAAAAGTTTCTACTTTTTCTATTATCTTTCCTTAAGTCGTGTTTTTCTTTCTTTTCTATAATTAATTTTTTTTTCTAATTTCAGAAATATAATTTCTTTTAAGTAAGAGAGATACTCGTTAGGTCAGATCTTTAAGGCAAGCATTGTCCTGAGCAGGAAAATTATAGTGGAAGGGTTGTGTAAGGTGGAGGGATCCACACAGAGCACAGAAAAGTTTTACTTTTTAAAGGAGAGATGTTAGGTCAGCCCTTGTGCTGGATGAAGTCATTGTGGGCTCCTAAGCAGGGAACTGTTGCTGTGAAATGGTGGCTGGGTGGCCACAGTGCAGACTCTCTTGTCATTTCAGGAGTTAGAATCATAGAATCATAGAATTGTTTCAGTTGGAAGGGACTTTAAGAGTCCTCTAGTTGCAAACCCCCTCCCATGGGCAGGGACAATTCCCACTAGATCAGGTTGCTCTAAGCCTCATCCAACCTGGCCTTAAACACTTCCAGGGAGGAGGCAGCCACAGTTTCCCTGGGCAGCCTGGGCCAGTGTCTCACCACTCTCACACAGTAAAGAATTTCCTCCTCATTTCTAACCAAAATCTTCCCTCTTCAGATTTTAAACTAAGGTTACTGAGTGATGTGGAGTAATAAGCATGTCAAAGGTATAGCAGAGATTTGAAACCACTTTGCCTGTGTAGCACTGCAGGCTTGTGTCAGCCATAGCACAGGAGGAAGACATTCTGGTTCTGACTCTGTTTTTGTAGATATTATCAGATCATCTGTCAACCTGCAGAGAAACTAAACAGTGTCTTTTTTTACCTAAGATTGCTCAGGATGAAAAATTTCTCATACAGGGAAAGAAGTGAGTTTAGTCATACTTGACTAAAATTGCTTAAAATAACAATTTCTGTAACTTACTCATTGCAAAGAAAACTGCCAAAACAACTCTTGCTGACTAATGTTGATTGTACTGTGAGGTTCTCAGCAGATAATTATATTTAAATATGTGGTTTTAAGAATAAATTATTGAAGCAAATTGATGCAAACTAATAATGTTGTTCCTAGACAGAAGTAATTTCTTGAGGGAAGTACTGGGGAAGTAGTTTCTTTGATTTTTACTGCTAGCCTGAGAATGTATTTTAAATTGCGGTGCTAAGTAAAAGTAAATGGGTGTGAAATTAACTCTGAGGGGTTATGTTTGTTTGTTTGTTTGTTTTTTAGTTTTTTAGTTCCAGTTCAGTCTTCAACAGACTTACTTCAAACTAGTCCAAATGAAGAATCAGGCCTTTCGTCTTCACATCAAAGCAACTTTTGGACCTGACTTTTCAATTTGCAAAGGAGGTTTTGCTATACCATGTGGAATTACAAATAACAAAGATTAATAGGTGTGCATCTAAGTCACTGTAATTGCTATCTATGAGCAGACAGATATTGTGGAGCTGTAGTATTTTGGACAGTGACCATATTAAACTTCTCCCCTCAAATTAGCTCACAGAAGAATATAAACCACAGGTCACAGAATCACAGTCAGTTATTGTGTAGTAAATAGGGCCATGTGGGTCAGGCTCTACATAAAATGTTGTCAGTGCCCACCTCAGGACAGCAGCTCTGCTGTTTGCTTCAGTTTTATGACAGTTTGACTGCACCTGAAGATGATGCAGAGTGACTGTAGCAAAGAACAAAAGAAACAGGGTCTCCTTATACTAACACATAGCAGTAAATGGTAGGTTTTAGCCTTGTTTTAGCTGTCAGCAAAAATGAGCTCCTGATTGATCCTTTGCCAGAGGAAGAAGGGAGGAAAGAATTATTCAATTGAGAAAATTTTCCACATACAGTTGATAAAACTTCCCATGTACAGTTAATGAATTTTTTCTTTTTTCTATTTTTGGTTATTCTTTGTCATTCTCCTTAAAGATACTCTAGCAGAAACTCAAGAAAATTCTAAGTTCCCACGCTGTTTGGAATAAAAAAATGAGTGCAACCTGTGTAAAATACCAACTTAACCCATAGAATCTCACACATTTTAAGTTGCTCAGAGTAATTAACTCTTCTCAGTGTCTCCGCTTCAGTTTAAGCTTTAGTTGCAAGGAATCTACTTGATGAAATAAGAACATTTATGATACTAATCAAACAGTGAAGATGAAAAGAAAAAAAGCATCTGCAAGCCAATGGTGGAGGTAGACTGATAAATCATTTTATCGTACAATGAACTTACAAATATAATGCTGTGTGGCCTCAGTGGAAGAACAAATTAAAAAAATCAAGAATAATTCTTAAAAGCAATACAAAACTTACAGAATTAATGCAATTATGCCCAGAGTTAGCTGAAATCAAAGACTTCATCAGTCTAGGCTAACTAACACTGAAGAGTCATGGACTGAATGTCAGTCAGTCATTATCTATTAGTTCCAGTACATCTACTTCAAGAGATGCATCCATCCAGATACGCTTCAAAAAGCTGGTGAAAATACTAAGCTTTCTCTTCTGCAAAGAAAAAGGAAACTTCTCTTTTTCCTCCCATTTAAAAAAAAAGCTTTTTAAGTTTCTAAAGCTCTAAAAAGCTTTGCAATCTTTTAACTCTGACAAGATTCAATGGAGGCAGGCACTATAATACAAAGTTTTTAGAAAACTGTTGCATGCACTTACAGACTAAATTGTGGAGTGGTTTGAACTTGTGATGCTCTGCCTGCATCTATCCTAGTCCTGACAATGTTATTCTGGGGGGCTTGCCTTAGAACTTGCCTTTCCCAGTACTCAGGAATCTTATCTCTTGTAGTGGTAGGTGTCATTAGAACTCTTTTACAAAAAAGCCAGACTTCAGAGGTTGGATGAGAGGTGAGCTCCAGAGCCCCTTCAGATTGCTTGCAACTGCTTTGTATTTTGTGTGTTGCCAGAGAGTGCACTATATGTCAAAGTTTTCCCAAATAATTGTAGGAGCTCCTCTCCAGAACTGGCCCTCAGAGTACTCTAAAACTCATCTCCCATGGCCAGGTACCAATTTTAGCTTTGTCAGCATTTCTGGGGCAATATCTGCAGCAATGCAGATGTATCCATAAGGCTAGATTTTTCAAAGGGAGTGAGCATGTCTGGAACACCTCAAAAATTGGAGTGAAAATAAATGCTCCCGTCCAACTTGCTAGAAGATAATGAAAGGAAGAAAACAGAAAGCTCTGTTTTGGCATAGTACTTAGAAAATGTGGTAATAAGAAATACAGCTAATAGTTCTGCATTAATGGGAGTCCAACAACTTCATAAAATTTTTGTTGCTCAAAAGAGGTTTTCTATTTTGCTGCCATTAGTGAACTTGAAGCAGTTGCAAGAATGTAAATAAAGTAGTGGAAAGTTTATTGGAAAGAAATTATTACATTCTATTTGAAATAAAGGCTCATAGAAGTTTGTATTCCTCACATTTTTGCTTATGTTCCTTATGAACATATAATTAAGCTTACAGTCTGGGGCTTTTCAGCAACTCTTTAAATAGTAAATTTTCTCAAATGTAAGCCATGATACTGAGATGGATAGCCTCCCCATAAAGGGACAAACCTGATAGTTTTAGTGTTGTGTGATAAAATACTAGAAAGTCTTATTATTTATTTTGGAGGGCAAATACACAGGTATATTCAGGTTTATTTGTTATTAGTGGTTTTGGTTTTTTTTATTTTTTTTTTTAATATTGTTGGTGTTTCTGTGTGTTGGTTTTTTTTGTTTTTCCATTTTGACTGTCATGTTTTTTCTTACAGGTGTTAAAAACCTTGATTTTTAAATAATTGTCCCTATGGAACAGGTTGTTGATTAAATTCAAACAGCAGAAAATTTCTTTAGCATACAGTGATCAGGCATTAGTTAAATCTGGGGGGGGGTGAAAAGCTATGGCAATTCCTGGAAAATATTCAGGCAGAAAATCTTGCCCATCTGAATAGTGTAGAAGGTCAAAAGGAGAAGAGATTTTCACTGTATATAAAATTGGATATTTAAAGCCTAAAGAAGTTTTTGAAACGCACTTGATTGAGGCTAGCATAGTAAAGGGCCATTTTAAAAAAATGTGATTTGTCTAAATAAAACAGACAGTGCCTGAGAATGTAACTGAGCAATGAAATAACTGCCTAAAAGCTTTTTTTGAGTGATGGTCAGACTGCTGTAAGCTCAGTTAAAACTATCCATTGTGAGTGTTTTCAAATGAAAAACTAAAAAATTAAAAACCCTTATCTTCTCCTTGAAAGAATATTTCTCAAGATTTTGGATACCCTAAAAGATTACAAGTCCATCTCCAAATCAAGGCTAATTATAACCCATGGTGAAATAGTCTTAATACTGTCGATTTCTGAAAAACAGAACATGAAATAATAATTATTAACTCAGCCTACTCTAACCTACATCCAGTTTCATTTATTTATTTTTCTTTGCCCCTTTCTTTGTTTTGCTTGAGTATCCAACTTTTAATACCATTAGAAGAGTAGGTGAGTGCTCAGTACTAAGATACTGGGGTGATAATAAATGGCTGGAAAGTTCTCACAACATATTTGAGAGTTCAGAGAGAAGTCCTGTTGATGGTGTGACTTGAGTTCCAATTTTTGGCAGTGCAGAAGGGTTCAGTTGTGACAAGTGAAGTCTGAAACCACCTTGATGCATGTGTGTTTCTTAATCAAACCTCTGCCGTCCTCCAAGTACCTGTGTTGGGGTGGATAAATCCCAGCAACTTCTCCCTCTTGAATAATGGGGCAGAGAATAAATTTTGTGGGCAAGACTGTGTATGGATGAATACAGTTCTGAATGGGCATGCCCTGTGTACAGCCTTCTCTCAGGTGCAGCAAACACCTTCCTTCAGCTTTGATTTATATTCTCAGCTGCACCACATGGAATAAAGCTCCTTGGTGACAATGTTTTCTGTCTGTCTTGGTCTTATATCATGCCATAGGATGAATCATCTGACCTCAATTTCCTCTCTCTTTCTTCATTACTTTTGGGAAGACTGCAGATGAGCAGTGAAGCCTCCCTTGAAAATCCATGGGAGGTTCTGAAAAGTGGATGAAAACTGCTCCCTTCCTTTCAGGTAATGTCTCAGAATTAACAAAATGAAAAAGAAGAAGAGAAAGAGAGAAAGGGAATGAGAAAATGAAAGGGAAAGAGAGAAAGAAAGGGGAAGGGGAAAGGGAAAGAAAAAGAAGAAAAAAGAGTAAGAGGAAAAAGAACGGAAAAGAAAAAGAGGAAGAAGAAAGGGTAAAAAGAAAGACGAAAAGGAAAAAAAATAAAAAGGTAGAAAGGAAAAAAAAGGGGAAAAGAAGGAAGAGGGGAAAAAGAGGAAAAGGAAAATGAAAGGGGAAAGGAAAAAGAAAGGGGAAAAGAAAAGGAAAAGAAAAAGGGAAAAGTAAGAGAGGAAGAAGGAAGGAAAAAGGGAAGAGAGGAAGAAGGAAAAAGGAAAAATGAAAAAGGAAAAAGAAATGAAAAAAGAAAAAAATGGAAAAAGGAAAAGGGAAAAGGAAAAATAGGAAGAAGAAAAGGAAAAAGTAAAAGGGAAAAAGAAAAGTAAAAGAAAATAAAGAAAGAGGAAGAGAAAAAGGAAAGGAGAAGGTTCTTGAAAGGAAAGAATCTACTTCCCAGCACCTTCAATGTGCAAGACTGATGACTCATGTTTTCCTACTGCTTGGCACTAGCCTGTGGCGTGTTAAGTGTGCTGGTTTTAGACACGCTGCTGATTTTTTGCATACTAGTTGTTCTAAATATTATTATAAATTACCTCATGTCCTGTATGCAACATACTGGCAACCAGTTTGCCTAACATAGGTGGTTAGAAATTAAAGACTTTTACTTTTGGATAAGCAAGTCCTTTACTTAGACCCTTAATCTTACTGAACCTCTGTTCCCAGCTCAGTGAAAAAAGGATAAAACCAGCATGTTAATACATCTCCACTAATACATGTAAACATTATCTTTTTGGATCCTATTTGAGACAAAGCTCCCCCAGAAAAATCAGTTTTTGAACAGCCCTCCTTGTAAGCTTCTATTACTGAACCAATGATTATGCTTGTAGCAGTCATAACTGTTTAGGTATGAAGCCCTGTAGCCAAAATGTTGATGCTACTCTTATTGTTGTATGACCTTTTCTATGTTTCCAAGAAAGCTTTGCTGTGCTGAGAAGAATCTCCTGACCTAAGCTTTTAAAAAGATTGGCAGTCTGTTCTGAGTGGGAGGCTGCATGAGAGCAAAGGATAAATATTTGCAATACAATGGAGATAAAGAGGGGGCTGGAAATGTTACTGCAGCATCAAGGCTTTATTTTACTTTTGAATTTGGGTAAGTGCCAAGAGGACTAAATCAGCACACTGGAAAATGCAAGAATGAACTTTGGTAAAAGAAAAAGAGAAGTGTCTAGCATCAGAAGAGCAAATCTGATTCTGAATATGGCATGCACTTTTTTCTCTCCTGAACCTGAAGTAATAGTAATGGAAAAATGTGTTGTGTTTTTATTTCCAACCTATATATATATCCGCCTTTATAATTTACATAGGCATTTTAGTGGAATATTAACTTTCATTATTTATGAATCTATTGAACTTTGCAAGGCTGTGCTGACAGTTGAAGGATTATAATTTTAAAGGTAGTTCAGTTCACATCATAAATATCCTAAAAGGTCACATACTACCTTACAGTAACATAACAGAGCTTAAAGTCAGAGCGGTTTCTGTCAATTCAGAAAACGTTTAACTGAAATTATCATCGTAGAAATCAAGAAGTAAAAATTTAACCCCCTATGAGAGTATTTTAATGTGGTTTTGTGAAGTGCTGTCCTTCCATGGCTATGGTGTTACTATGTAGAGTCCCTCCTCTTGGTTCTTACAGGATCTCTTCATTATGGGGTTATCAAAGAAGAGAACTGAGCTGAAGCGTTTAGACTACCTTCATACAAAATGTACATTGTGATATCAAAATCCATTGGCTTCTTAACATCCTTGTTTCTGAGGTCTGTCTGCCCTTCAAGAAATAAAGAAAGGCACTCAGTGTTTTCTGAAAATGAGCTCATTTTTATATTATGGAAGTAGAGAAATCCAAAATCCAGAAGCAGTGAAACTTACTGTTTACTGCCTTTAAAATTCCCTGTAAGCTCAGTTTTATGCATGTTATCTAGTAAGATTTATAAGATCTCTTCATTATAAAGATGTGAAGGAGACTGAAAAGCATAAACTGAAGTATTTTGGCTGTATTATTATATTTTCCTCAGAAAGTTTAAAACAACATGCTACACATATTCACTACCAGTAACTAAGAATAAGGCTCAGTGTATACATATTGACCCATAGGCAGACCTATTTTTTTTCACTCTTGGAATGGAAGTCAGAAATACCCAATTTTTTAGTTAAGCAACTCCTAAAAGGGAGGATATCAGTATATCAGCATTTAATACTGTTTAAAGGACTGGTCTGGTCCTGCAGAACCAAGCAGTGGATTGCTCTTCAGTAGCAGCTTGCAGCGTTCCAAGTGCTGTTGGATGATGTGAGCTGAAAAAGCAGGTGCCAAGTTGAGAGCCTGGCTTGTACTGTCTGGCTTAGAACAGACTTGTTTATTCAAATATGGAGAGCTGAGGCATACCTATTAATGAAAAGAGTTGCCAAAACGATTTTTGACAAGATAAATTATTTTATTATTTTCACCTTTAGTAGCAGAAAGGGTGCATATCAGTTGCAAATAGCAAAAGCTCTGGTTTGGGGTTAATTAAAACGCTAAAAATTGCCATTGGAGGGTAAGAACAACAACAACAAAAAAATAAAAATAAAAAAAGGCCTGTAGCTCTCTTTTTTGTCTTCTCATAACTAAAAATCAACCCAAGTTACTGGCTTCTTGTTCTTGGAGGTCATGATTAAACTATTTGGGCTAAGGGGAGAGCAGAGTGAAATACATGGCTTTCCAAGTGAAGCTTCAAACGAATTTGAGTTAATAACAGCAAGAATCCAAGATGGAGCCACAACATCAGATTACTGTATTTAAACAGTTTCTTTCCTTAGGAAACACAGTGATACAAACACACATGTGCTTACTGTCTCCTCTTAACTATTTCAGATTACACCCACTTACTTCAGTGGGGCTACTGGTTAGGTAAAGGATGACAAATGTGGTCCTAAAGCAGCAGACTCTCTTGATGAATGTGCATGCTAATTCTCAATGACATTTAAGTGAGTGAAACATATGTACAGAGAGAGTAAAATGCCAAAATGTGTTGCTTTGCCAAGTTGCCACAGTTGGAAGCTTTCAGTAAATTTCCATGTGTTTATTGATAAAGCCTCCATTTTAAATAAAACATTACTTCATTTTTAGAGTAGATTTAGGGACAAGCTCGTAAGGCTAAGCAACACCTTGTGTCTTTTTTTTTTTTTTTTTTTTTGAGTGATTTCTTTTCTTTTGGCTAAATATCTCCAAGAAATCAGAACGTTCTGGTAGCTAAGTTATTTGCTATTCAAATTTAAATTTTTAAAAGCTCAGAGGCAAATATAAGTTCAAAGGTCTTAAGGGTTTATTGCTAGAAGTAGAAATGAGCTTGGTTAATTGTTAGACAACTGACAATTTCCTGGTTGACTCAATGCATCACAGGAGATAGGTAACCCTGACTAGGAACGTACAAATAATTGAGCAGGATAAATTAGAAAAGCAAACTTAAAATTCAAACAACATAAGAGAGGAGTTCACTCCAACATGAAGAATGTTATCTTTGTGTTTCATTATAGGGTGTTTTGCTATTATTATATAGCGTGTTTGAAAGCTTGCTGAAGATTTTTAAAATACAGTGAGATGAAAGCTAATATTTGGAATTAAAGTATTATTATTTAACTAGTTAACTTTAAAGTAGTCAAGAAAGAGACCTATGCACTCTAATTAAAATTTAATACTGTGAAACAGTAACAAACAATTTTAATTAGCATTAGTTTTCTCTGTAATTGTAGTTAACATAACATCATCTCCTTCACATCCTAAACAAGTGATACAGGTCACATAGCACAGCAAGTTCTGAACTGACAATGCTGTGGCAGTTTCACCTGCCAGAAACCATGCATAAATCAGAGAGATCAGTAGCAGCTATACAGAGAACAAACACTATACTTTTCTTGGTTAAAAAATTCATACTCATGTGCATCTATTAACCTCTCATGCTCTAAATTTGTGTATTCTATCAACTCAGCCTACAGACTCAATCAGACAAATACCTAGGATGGTAAGGAGAGACACAACAGCTCTCAGCAAGGGGTTGCACACTCTGACCACAGCTATTAGCAAATGCCCGGAGAAGATCACAGTTACAGAATGGTTTGGGTCAGAAGGGATCTTAAAGATTATTTAGTTCCAAACCACCTGCATGGGCAGGGTTACCTTCTACTAGACCAGGTTGCTCCAAGTCCCATCCAACCTGGCCCTGAACACTTCAGGGAGTGGGCAGCCACAAATTCTTTTGTGTAACCTGTTCCAATATCTCACCACCCTCACACTGAAGAATTTCTTCTTAACATCTAACCAAAATCTGCCCTTTTCCAGTTTAAAGCCGTTCCCCCCCTTATCCTATCACTACATGCCTTTGTAAAAAGTCCTTCTCCAGCTTTGCTGTTGGCTCCCTTCAGGTTCTGGAAGTATTCTCTTCTCCAGGCTGAACAACCCCTAATCTCTCAGCCTGTCTTCACAGGAGAGGTTCTCCAGCCCTCTGATCAACTTCATGGCCCTCCTCTGGGCTCGCTATGACAGCTCCATGTCTTTCTTGTGGTGGGAACTCCAGAGCTGGACACACTATTCTAGGTGTGGTCTCATGAGATGTAAAGACATTGTAAATATATGGTTTATACGTCCAGAATATTCTCTTAGTATCCACCACTGTGACTCTGGAGCTTCTTCTTTATTAGAGTAATTGGAATCCACATTTGTGTCTGGATGTTGGCAAAATCACAATAGCAGCTTTTTGGAGACATTTTTACTGCAGTGCCTCTCAGTGCTCTCAGGGAAACCCCATCACCCCCATTAAAGGACACCTTTCCTTCTGTCAGTGCTTTCTTCAGGTCACTACCCCCTTTGCTTTTATGGACCATTATGCATTGTTTGTGATTATTGGCTTCTAGCAACAGATTCCTTCTCCTTTGCTGCCAGAACAGTTCTAACAATAAGCAGTTGTATTTTCTGTCCAGGAGGTACCACAATAGGACTTCACTTTAGACTTTGCTGCTTGATGAAAACCTTAAAGTTGTAAGGAAAATTACTGTAAAAATTTGGAAGGTTAGAATTGGAAGGTTTGAAAAGAATGCTGCATCCCAGAACAAGTGAAGTTTCAGTCTGATAGAAAGTTGAGTATTTTTCTGAAGAAGCTTATAGAAAGAAATTGCAGTCAATTTAGTTACAGAAAGAAAACCAAAGGCTTTGAAATGTCACACTGACAAAAATGTTTTTAAATTAATGTGTGGCTACTATATGTACTATACTATACCTAGCTAGGTAGATATTATAAATCTATCTATATCATATCTCTATTCATCTCTATTTCTAATCTGTATGACATCATAGAAAATATTAAGAAAGCAAGGAAATTAGGATATATAAAGTATTTGTGCTTCTTGTGATTATTATCTATCAAAGAGTATATCAGGTAACCTCATTTACTAAGAAAGAAAGGTATGTCTGGTCCAAAACTAATGGATTCAGTATCTGTATTAGTCTGATGGCACATATGGTCCTAACCTCCTGCTGAATCCCCTGTGTCTCATCAGCTAAAATTGCCTACCCATCTCTCTGATTTACTGGAGTTATCAACCTTCTCATTTCTTCCCTACTAATATTTCCTTTTGCTCCTTGTATTCCAACCCCTTTTTCCACTCAAGTTGGTCTCAAGTCCCAGTCTGAGTAATGGAGTAACTTTAACTCACAGGTCTCCAGCTGTACTTAGATTGAGATCAGTGGCTCCTGAATGAGAACTTGCTTCCCTCAGAGCTAGTATACCCAGTTATATCATGGTGTATAAAGGTATCACCTTTTCTTCTAAGTTTTGTTTTTATCCAATAATAAATCATTAGAGTAATTATGTAGGGTATTTGAAAAGCTCTTGTAAACTGGAAAGCTTCTGAAATGTAAATAGATTAATCACAGATTCCAATTTGTCCAAATCTCCCATTAAAGATGTGTTATTTTAAACAGACATAATCACTTCTGAGTTTAACATATTTTCTTTTTGATACCTTTGCCAATATCAGTCCTGTTAGCATCTAATTCACCAACACGGCTGAAAAAAGCTGGATGTCTGCATTACTGAAAGAGATGCTAGCAAATGTAGCAGATCCAGACATTTTGTATGAAATCTATTGTAGTCAGTGAGCAGATAAAAGACAATTTTACCAAATAGATATTCAGTCATTAAGCAAAATGAAGTTAAAAATACCTGCCAACTTTTAATGTACATAATGAGTGAAGAATGGTGGTATTTTAAAAACTTCTTTTAAAAATATGTTATCTTCGATGTACTGATCATATGGTTAACCATATGACTTCCTGCTTGTATCTTGCTTTTGCTAATTGAGTCAGCATCTAATTTTCAGCACATGCAAAGATAACCATGCTGCCTAACTCTGCTCACACCAACCTTCCTGCCTTGGGGAACCTATCCTAGCTGACAACCTCATATGGCAACTTGAGCCAAGAAAACAGCAGCACTGGGGATGCTATCAGCAGAGGAAGCCCCTAATGACCCAGAAATGGCACAGCCCTCTGACTGGACAGACTGATGATACCAACACCCCAGGATACACTTCCCTCAAGAAGCCTGAGCTTGGCAAGGGGCACAGGGCTGCACATTCACCCACTGCCCAACACCCTCCTTTGTCCTTCCTGCAAGATCTTCTGCAAAGAAGATCTTCTGCCAAAAAATTGGCATTGGTGCCAATCACTTGCAAAGACAGCTGTAGCCTTTGCCTGTAGGGAGGATGGCTACAGGCAGCAGCTCAGTGTACATGTGTGTCTTCAGTCACTACACAGGGCCAGGCCTTTTCCTTTGCTATGGTGCCTTCACAGACACACATAAGAAGGTGCAGAAGCAATTGGACTCTCTTGGAGACTTGCCCAAAAAGACAGAGGCTACCAAAGGAGAGTTTGAGGATGTTTAAACCAAGACCACTCTCTCCAATATTTCCTGAAGAGCTTGGAGATGCTGTGGGCACACTGAAGACCCACACAGTCCCCCAAACTGCATATATTCTGGAGACCAAATAACCAGCCCTTACTTATTTTTTTGAAAGAGATGACAACTGCTCCTGAGAGATGGAGTGTTCTGATCTGGAGAGCAACAAGCAGATCCTCTGGATAGCTTCTCTGCACTTTCTGCCTGACCTATTTCTGATTACATTATTTTGGTGTTGGTATTCTAAACAGAAATCTATTTTTTTTTTCATGACTGTATCTTGATCTAGGCACCAGACTATATAAAATGAATATATTTGCCATTTGCAGCCTATGACTAAATATGAAGATTATGGCTAGGCTTTTCTTGGGATTGATGTATTAGGAATTGAATATTTAAGACATTTTTTCTATTTTGTCCCTAACCAGAGATGGAACTACTCTGGAACAACCTACTCTGTCTTAGAACATATAATACTGAGTGTTTTGTTTTACTACGCAGTTGATTAATTTCTGAGCACTTCATAGGGTCATACTAGCATTTAGAATCATAGAATTTTCAGGGTTGGAACGGACCTTTAAGATCATCTAGTTACAACACCCATGGTCAGGGACACCTCCTACAACAGGTTGCTGAGAGCCCTGTCCAGCCTGGTCTTAAAAACTTCCAGGGATGGGGGTTCTCCCACCTGTTCCAATGTTTCATCATCCTCATGGTGAAGAACTTCTTCCTAACATCTAAGGTAAAGCTACCCTCCTCTAGTTTGAATCCATTCCCCCTAGTCCTTTCACTCCCTGACATCCTAAAAAGTCCATCACCAGCTTTCTTGTAGCCCCCTTCAGATACTGGAAGGCTACAATAAGGTCTTCTGGGAGACTTTTCCTATCTGGACTGAACAATCCCAACTCTCTCAGTCTTATCTTCATAGGAGAGGTGCTCCAGCCCTCTGATCATCCTTGTGGCCCTTCTCTGGACATGCTCCAGTATATCCATGTCATTCTTTTAATAGTATTTAATATTTAGTAGTATTTAATTATTATTATTTAATTAGTTTTTAGCTCAGTTTGTAAAATACTAACACAGGAAGAAATATTTATACATTTATAATTTTAAATGATCCCAAGCAGCAGAGAAGTTTTTATTTCAAATATGGATTTTTCCCAAAGTTCAGGGTTGTCACAATGAACAGTGTTAGTTCAAGCCATTCTCTTAATGCATAAAGAAGACTGCATAAAGAAGAGATGGAATGGCTCACACAAAGAACTTTCAAGCCAAACTGCAGCAATATATTTCTAGAAAGTAGCCAGTTTCTTTTCAATTGTCAGCTTCTCACTATGATCAAAAAGTGTTTGACAGTAGTGATTTGTAGAGCTCTTCGTTTTCATCAGTGTTTCACAATACATCAATTTCAAACCTAAATAATACTGTACACCACTGCAAGCATTCCTAAAACCTTTTCCTCCTCCAGAGACCTGATCTGCAGAACTACAGGGGAAAAATCCCCACTGTTCAGATCTAAATATAAATCCTGCATGAAACAGATGTCTTCCCCTTTATCGTTTCCATTGCTTTGTTATTACATCTAATGATCTCTGATTTCCCTTGTTTTATTTCTTCTAATAACCAAGGAAGACCAGACAAATCCACTGTAATGCACTCTTATCTTTGAAGTTTCCCACTTGATTATTATAGATGAAATTATGCTAAAGATTATTAAAAAACAAGTTTAAGGGACTAAACATGCTGTGTATCTGTAATATTATACTCCATTGTACCTTGCTGTTAAATATAACCCTCCTTCTTTGAATGTTATACCAGAACCCTGTGAGACCAACTGATGTCAAATTTTATTATCATTTTATGGAGTAATTTCTGCATATTGCTGGAGATATTTCAAACTTTGAATATTTTCATGTAAAAAATGTTATTTAAATAAAGAGAGATTGATGTATCCAGGACACGTCCTTTTCCAGTGCTCATTTCTCTAATGCATGATTGATACACTCTTTAGTTCTGATTTCCAAAAGAAATCATAAAGCGATGCAGGAATTTGAACGTCCTACTTTCTTTGAAATCCCTGCTATTGCCTTAGTTTTCTTGAAATTCTCAGCATATCCTAAAGCATATTCAAGGTATTAACTTCCTTATCAATGTCAGAATTCACCACCTATCTGAGAATCATCTCCTACCTGTCTTTGCTCTATGTGATGATGGGTTCCAGATACTGTATCAGATTTCATCCTTCAGAATATGGGCCCTCAGCATGGCCTCAGATGGATTTGAAATGTTTTTATTTCCTGTGCAGAATTATGGCCAGGTAATAAGCTGGGCTCCTTGTGTTCTTTAAGCAGTGGGTAAGTTTCTATTTCTATATAACTTCGAGAAGCAAATTTTACTAGAGGAGATCCTTGAGACTATAATAGGCTAAGTCTGTTCTAGTTAGTAACAGAAGTGAGCCCACTCTTTGGCCCTGCATCCAGTGATATGGCCAATTTGCATTGACATGCCTAGGCTTTCTTCTGCCCAAAACAGGATGATCACATCCAAAATCCTGTTCAGAACAATCTCTGGCATATGGTATTGCCTGAAATGTGCCCAGCATAAGGAGAGAGTGCTGGCAATTAGCATATACTGCCTAAAAGTTAGATACGTAGCAAAAGCTAAGTTAGAAGACTCTCATCATCTCTGCCATAGTTTTCCAGATTATTCAGGGCTGTTGAAAAAGCCTTAAAAATACGATTTTCTCAAATGTTATACAAATGGTAGATACATAAATCAAAGGATAGTTCATATTGGAAGGGTCCCCAGGTCATCTCATCCAACCTCCTGCTCAAAAAAGGTTGGTCAGCTTTTAGATGAGATAAATTGCTCAGATTTGGGTTTTAAGTCCAGCTGCCTTTAGGCTGTCCCCAGGGATGGACAGTGCACCACCACAGCTGTTGGAACCCCTGAAGCCACATATACTTTAGCATCTCAGCCCCACACAGAAGGTGCTCTAGCCCCATACCTTTTCTGATGGCTTTCCACTGAACCCGTGCCAGTTTTCCCATGACATTCTTGTACTGGGGATATGGCATTCTGGGCCATATGGCATATCTGGGTCTAACAAAATGCAGAGCAGACAGGAAGTTTCCTCACCTTCTGCCAAGAGCTACTGGCCATGTCCCCATGGTATGGCCAGGGAGGCCACTGGCTGTCTTTGCTGCCAGGGCACTGCTGGCCCATGCCCAGCTCATTGCCCACCAGGCTGCTTTTGCCAGAGCTGCTCCCCAGGCAGGCAGGACCCAGCCTGTGTGGCTACTGGGGCTTGTCCTGCCCAGGTTAGGGTCTGTCTCTGTTCCTGCTGGATGTCACTGGGCTCCTGTGGCCTCTTTCCTTTCCACGTCTGGGTCTCTGACCTTGGTGGCAGCATGTGCTGTTCCTCCAGTGTTTCAGTTAATCTTGTTGAAAATTTTTCCTTTTTCTTCTTGAGATTCCTCTACTAATCTGTTTTATTGTGCCTTTCTTCTGTCTTCTAGGCTTTTGTCATTCGTGACATAAATCCAGTAGATGACCACTGCACTCCTCCAATTGCTTTCCAGCTTTCACTCAGCTTTGTTGCCTGCAAGACTTCATGTCCTGATGTCTCTGAGGGCATGAAGTATTTTCTGCCGTGACCTGAGCTCTTTATTACTATATGAAAGGGGGTTAATTTTAATAGCTTTTCATATAAGAGGTAAAAAAAAAAAAGTTTTACATCTGTGGAAAAAGCCATCCAACTTTAAAAGATCATTTTGGAAGGAGTGAAATTGCCCTTCTATCTAACGTGAACATGCTTTTGCCATAAAACAAGCCCTTCACTGCTACTGGCAATAGCTGCCTCTACAAGATCTGAAGTAAGCTACATCTTTCAAGCTGGAAAACTGATAGATTGGATTGGCAGTTAGTGGAAGCACAGCATCCAGAAGAAGGCAGGAGCTTGATATATTTGCTGACATTTAATCTTTGTTCTTGCATTTGTTAGTTTGACAAATATCTGTGGAATGCAGATGCTTAAGGAAATCTTTTTAAAGAGAGCAGTGAATCAGTGTTCTAGACTGATGTTACATATGATGACAATTTCCTGGTTCTGTATGGTATTTCTCTTGTCTGAAACACTGTTCTGTATGTCATTTTCCATTCCTTGTTTTCCTTTATCTTGAGTCCCTAGTTTTCTAACAAAATAAAGCACTGTAAAATGTACTGCCTATACTGTTCTGTACTGTTTTCTTACACTGTCACTAGTGTCCTCCCTCACACAGGTGGGCATCTTTACCACACAAAATTTTAAAAGGGAGAGCAATATTTTGGAGGTCAACATCAAGCTATCCAATCTGCTTCCCTAAGGAGAGTCATTGCTTGCTGCACAAATACAGATCCATGGGAATAAAGACTTTAATGCTTCATTATGACCGCAACTGAATAATTGGGTCTCTAATTTACATCCTCCCAACACTATCTACCTATCAAGATGTAATGAGATATTTAACATGTTGTTTCTCTATGTATGCACCTTTTATACATAACTACCTCTTATCTGTCAGCTTAAATCATCTCTATGCACTACAATTAGATTTCCCCCCTTAATTATCCTAACATATGTCTGGGCAACCCCAATAAAGGAAAGTAATATGCACTGGCTATAAATCATGACAGAGTAAGGCCATGAACTCTTTTAGTTTGGTATTTTATATTATTTTACTTTCTTGTAAGTCCAGACACTTAAGAGAAATGGATTTTTTAAATGAAAAATCTATTCATTCTTCTAAGCAGATGGCATAATACTTATAAATGCCTTCTTTACATTCTTATTGAAGAGGAATAAAATGAGTCAACCAGCAGGATAGAATATAGATCAATATATGTTTTCAACAGTTACTGGTTTTATTTCTGCTGAAGTCAGAACTTTGCCACTCATTTCCAGAAGCCCATGATCAGGTCCAAGGAATTAGAATTCGTATCAATCCTGTCTACCTCCTTTTTAGGTGCACAAACACTCCAAAAATCTTGAAATGCCATGAGCTGTGAATAAACTGTACTTAGAAATGTGGAGTTCCTCCATGATCTGAAAATTTTGTTGTCACACTAAGTCCTTTCAGTTCTTCCATTCAAATGGATACTCTTGCAAATAATCTTTCTCAGTAAAATTAAAGCAGTAAGTTTTAGCTTGTTCCAAATGGTACTAGCATCTCTTTATTTTTGTGGTCATATACAGCAAAAAGATTTATGTCTTCTGTGCCTCTTTTGTACAAAGAATGGCAGTGAACAAAGTTATTTGTATACTTAGTAAAGAATGTGAATGATAACATCAAGGATGAACTGTAAGAGGTTATTCTCTCCACCTTCCTTGTCACCTTCTGTGTGAGTAGGAGGTATTCTTTTCCTACATCAGGCAAGCACAGTAATTTTCCAAAATGCTCTGTTATTTCAAATTTAAGAAACAGAAAAAATACATTATTCAGGTTAAAAGAGACTGATTAATTAAAAAGAATTAAGAATGTGCACTGTTCTGAAAAAACATTTGGTGGAAACAACTCCAACCACACTGAGACTGATGGGACTGATCTGTTCCACAGGCATGCTCTAATATATTGACAGAGTAATTTTAACCCTCACTTTAATGTTGTTTCTTTTCCTTGAAGAGGAATCTCTCTCCTGCAGAGAATTTCTGACGCTTTTTTTTTTTTTTTTTTTTTCTTGTTATAGCAAGCAGCAAGCATGCAATTTTATTTCCTTAAAGAAAACCCTTCCTTTAATAATAAATGTGATATCCATAGAGATATTATTTTGGATTTTTAGGGATCCCAGAGGTTAAGTAATTTTTCAAGTTAGACTTGTTCACAGTTTTCAACTAGCTTTGCTTTGCAGAAAATAGTAGTTGATACAACCTTGGGTGCACTCTCAGTGTGGAGCAGAACTGAGATATGATTAGGCAAATGCCCTAGAAATTAGTGCACATCCCTTTGGCATTCCAGATTTACATCTTAATTTCCCCTCCTTTCAGAAAATATTAACTATATTTCCGTATGTTTTTGTCCAGTTAGCAAAATGTGCTAGGGTGTATTTTATATGTACATTTTTTTCTGAAATACAGTAGTCTGGAGTTATTTGATGAATACATCGGGATGCTTTCTTGTAGAAAGATTTCACTTTCATTTCTAATTTCAGATCGCCCTGCTGGGACTCTAAGTCTTTTGCTGCAGACAGGAATGTTAGACAGATCAGGCCTTTCTCCCATATAGTAAATAATTTAGAACAGGTGCTATCACTTACTCAATATTTGTATCACTCTCAAAATAAAGTATTCTCATATTGATTGACTTCTAGTCACTACCACAATATGAATGTTAAAACAGAGCTATATTTCATATTAAGGCAGATATTAGCCAGTACTCATGGAAAGCAAATTTAATACAGGCTTGGCTGACTACACAAGTCAAAGTTACAGTCATCCAGTGTCTGAAAGGAAGCATATCAAGTACCTAAATGGACAGTCAAAACAGCTCAAATTGCAACTATCAGGCACTTACAATGAATTACTCATGAATAAGCTGCAAGCTAAGAATTACTGACAAGCTATTCGGAGAGGAGTTTTAAACAAATCTGGGGGAAAAAATCATGCTCTTTCAGTGACAGTTCACAAACAGAGAGATGACATTTGGCAAACAGATAATTCAACATGAATTACTCACTCAAGACTAGTAGTAATACCTAGCAATTATATAGTGCTTTACAAATGGATTTATAAACTCTGACATTAATTAAGTTGAACTGCTGCTTCTTGTCTACTCTTTGCTTTAAAAATCTTCTTAGTATAAAACTTAGTCTGGCACACACAGATTTTCACACAGATCAGCTGTGTGACCAGCAAAATCTTCATCTTTATCTATAAAAGCAAATAAAACCACAAGCCTAGATATTCTGTTTATAGTACACCATAAATTAGCAATGATGCACAGTTGTTGTGACAAGCCTAGGGATAGATTTGTGCTTTCTCAGTTACTGTCCTTATTACTGGGAGGAGGAAAAGGGTTTGTCTGCTGAGTTGGTACCAGTTGAAATCCTGATAGTTAACTCAGTGGAATTGGCTGGTGCAAAGCCTGTGCACCCTACAATGCCTGTCTCCATTACTGCGTATGAATAAGCACCACCACCATCGCTGGAAATAGTTACAAATTGTTCAACACATGAAGTATGAGAGGGTTTATTTTTTTTCCTTCCTTTCTCTTCTCCCTGCCTCCTTTCTCTCTGTGTATATAGAAGTTTTTGAGGAGAGCGTGTGAAAAAACAAACAAGTTCAAAAAGCAGAGGTGTAAACTATGTCCAGGGTAAAGGCTATTGGAAGAAAACAGGGAGACTTGTAGGCTTAGATCACCTTCATAACTAAAGGCAGTATTTTCTATGGTTTCTCCTAAAACTTATATGAAATGAATTTCATAAATATTGTAAAATCACCTATCCTCTTTGTTCAGATAGATGATGAAAACATGAATCACCGAATCTTCACAACTGGAAAAGACCTTTAAGATCACTAAGTCCCATCACCTCAGAAAAAAACACCATGCCCCCTAGAGCATGCCCTAAAGTGCCACATCTACAGTTATTTTGAGTATGTCCAGGGATGGTGACTCCACCACCTTCCTGGGCCACTCATTCCAGTTCCTGTCTATTCTTTCAGTAAAGACATTTTTCCTAATATCTAATCTAAACCTCTCCTGGCACAACTTCAGGCCATTTACCACCTTCCTACAACCTCCTTTCAGGTAGTTGTAGACAGCAATAAGGTCTCCTCTCAGTCTTCTCTTCCCCAAACTAAACAGTCCTAGTTCCTCATAAAACCTGTGCTTCAGACCCTTCACCAGCTTGGTTGCCTTTCTCTGGACATCCTCCAGTTGAAGTCGAACTTGAATAGTCTTTAAGAAATAGTAGTAATTGAATAGTCTTTAAGTCTGTAATTTAAATGGAGTTGAAGAGTCTGTAAGGAATACATACAGAAATAATATAGAGTGCCTGATGCTGGTATAATCCAAATTTTGGCGGATGCCTTGAATAGATTAGAAATTAGAAATAGTTCTTAATACACTTGAAAGACTGCATTTCAGTTTAGAGAGATAATATATATTCTAAAGAGACAAAGAAAAAGAAATTAGCCTCAGGGTTTTTAGTTGATGCTTATAGAAGGCAAACTCATTAGCACTTTCATGAGACATTTGCTTATCTGTACACCAGCCTTCTGTTGCTGAACAGACCTCCAGAGTCTCCACTGGTTCATTTCTCTGCTCCTGTGAGCAGTGCCATGTGTATAGAGTTCAGTATTGTCCTAGTTATTCAGCACTGATGGGTAATCGATGTGCCCAGTACTCACCCACCCATGTAAGAAAATCAAACAGTTCAGAGTCTTTAATCTCATTGCATTTCACTGGTTGTGTAATTAATAGGGCTGATAATTGAAAGTGGTACATGTTCCCTAAGTCAAATTCTCTGCTCATTTTATAATGTGCTTTGATAAGTGCAGTAGGTTGGTAAGTATAATTGCAGTTCTGGGTTTTGATTTTTTTCCCTCTCTTTTTAGGATTATATTTAGATATAGTGGCAGCACAATTTTAAAAACAGCTTTTCTTTAACTACCATATGCCGAGTCTCTCCCAAAACTCAACTTTTTTAAAATATAGAATCTTAGAGAACATGTATGTTTCTGACAAGCCACCACCTGTCATCTATTTGAATGTATGCATTATAAATTACAAGTCTCTTTTATGATGACAGAAACTGAACACTCATACTAAACATTCTATGTTCATTAATAATCAGTAGCTCCATCTTTTCCTGAAAAATTGATATTCAGGTAGAAGGGAACACATTCATGATGGTTTTCAAGACAAGTACAAAGTATGTCTGGCTACATCTGCATTACTAAACTCATCTGTCTCAGGAAGCAATTCCTGGCTCTGTGGCCCCGAGACATAACTAGTATATTTTGTATTTTCAAAGTGATAATAAAGTGAGATAATCTGAAAAAAAAACCCTGAAAACTGTACTGCAGCCTACCAGATCTGAGTCTCCAGATCAGGATGCCAAAAGCATGAGTTATTTGCCCTGCAGCTTGTCCTGAGAGTATGTGCTTGTCTTTGCAAGCACAGGGCCTTTTGGTATCATGTCAGAAGTCTGCCTCCAGGCTGAAAGTGACCATTTTGGCACCACCAATTTCGTGTTTTCTTCCTGGAGTGAACCCTGGAGAAAACTACTGTGCCAACTGTGCCCTGGTTTCCTCCTGGAGGAAACAAGTTTGCTCATTTGAAAAGGAGCCCAGAAATGTCCTGGCAAACCTGCAGTGTGGATAACTGGTAACCAAGGCTGGGGATCTTGCTTACTTTACAGCATAGAAGCCCATACTAAACTCACTACTAAGTGCTAAAATGGTCAAAGAGATAATTAAATACTACCCATCGCACAATTTCCATGACTATATGAGCTTGCAGAGCTTCTTATCTTCATCTGTGAGCAAGCTTTTACCAAAAGAGCAAGCTTTTTGTCACCTGATGGATAATATGCTGGGTTTAACACAATTCTTATTGAAAAATTTTGTGTTCACATTTTTCCACCGTATATTAAATAACTTCATGAAAAAAATGGAGAGAAATGGTGAAGAGTTCTGAGCCTCCACAAGGTAGCTATTGGCATCCAAATTCTCCCTAGAAATCTGCTTTCTGAGCACTAACCAGGCATAATATGCTTTTCTGGATAGCTCATTCCCGCTGCCACTTTCACAAGTATTAAGAGTAATTAAAATGACAAAAATAAAAACATTGACTCCTACACACCTGTTTTTAAAAACTGTTTCTTAATATTTATTTAATTTTCATAATAGTATTTAGTGCCTTCAGTTCTTTAGGTGCATCTGTAACCATAGCAACAACAGCACTTCTTAACACATTCTTTAAAACCACATTCTGGAAGCAGTGCTTTGTTCCAACTTGCATTGTTTACTCTGATGCTTTGGATAAAAAACTATTGGACCTACTCTGCTGTTGCTCCAGCGATATCTGCAGTTCAGTAGCTGCTTCCAGCCAAAGCTGTTTTCACACATCACTAAGTGGTCCTCCAAACTTTTGTCAAAGCTGTTCTGAGTCCCTGCCAAGTCAAGGAACGTAAGGGAGAAATATGTTAGCTGACTTGTCTGCTGTCAGACAGAATGTCTGGGCAAGAAGAGGTACCAGTGTCATGGTTTAGGCCCAGCCCAGCCGCTGCTCATCCCCCCACCCCTATCCCTCTATGGGATAGGAAGGAGAAAATCCACCCAAAGACTCATTAATCGAGAAAAGGATGAGGAGGTTTTCACTCCACAGTTATAGTAAGAGGCAAAACCAGAGAGGCTAACTTGGTGAGAAAAAAAACCCCAAACATCAGGAGAAAGAGAAAACATAACCAAATCTTAATATCTTCCCCCCTCACTTCTCCCTTCTTTCTAGGCCCAAATTTCTTCACTGCTGCCTCTCCCTTAGCAGCGCAGGGGGAAGGGGTCTGGGGGTTTAGGGTCAGTTCATCACACATTGTTTCTGGACACCCCCACAGCTTTCCCCACTCTCCATTGTAGTGTCCCTCTCACGGGATAGAGTCCTTCAGGACCCCCTGGGACATGAGTCCCTCCCACAGGTGCAGTCCCTCAGGCACAGACTGCTCCAGCCCGGGCTGCACACAGAGTCACCGCTGCTTTGGGAACAGTCACCTCCCCTGGCACAGGGTCCTACACAGCTGCAGGTCCCTATCTGCCTCTCTGTGATTTTTCAAAGGCTGCAAATCCATATCTGCCCCACCGTGGTCCATCAGGGACTGCTCCATCGTGCTGCTCCATGGGCTGCAGGGGCACAGCTGCCATCTCAGCATGGGCTATGGGGAAATCTCTGCTCGGGTACCTCCTCCTTCAGCAGCCTCGGTGTCTTTGTTCTGGTATTGCTCTCACGTCCTCCTCTCCTCTCCTCTGCAAGGTTTCCTTAGATTTTTGCAGTTTCAGTTTTCCTTTCTTGAATACGTTTCTCACAGGGGAGCGTCCAGCCTCCCATATCTGCTCAGCCTTGGCCAGAGGTGGGGCCAGAGTTGGAACTGGGGGAGCTTCCAGCAGCTTCTCACAGGAGCCATCCCTGTGGAAAGAAACAGGAACAGGAAAATGAAAGGAAAAGGAGAAGGAAATAAAGGAAAAGGAAGGAGGGAAGGAAGGAGGGAGGGAAGGAGGGAAGGAGGGAAGGAGGGAAGGAGGGAAGGAGGGAAGGAGGGAAGGAGGGAAGGAGGGAAAGAAGGAAGGAAGGAAGGAAGGAAGGAAGGAAGGAAGGAAGGAAGGAAGGAAGGAAGGAAGGAAGGAAGGAAGGAAGGAAGGAAGGAAGGAAGGAAGGAAGGAAGGAAGGAAGGAAGGAAGGAAGGAAGGAAGGAAGGAAGGAAGGAAGGAAGGAAGGAAGGAAGGAAGGAAGGAAGGAAGGAAGGAAGGAAGGAAGGAAGGAAGGAAAGAAGGAAGGAAGGTTGGTTTTCCTTTAATAATTAGTCTGAAGCACAATAATCCCAGAGGTCTGAGTAAAATGCAGTTTGGGTAAAAATTTGTTCTGACATACAGGTCGTTGGCCAGAAAACACATTCAAAAACCAGAGTGGGATTTCTCTTACTTACACTGCTATTTGTTTGTGGGAACTCTGCTGAATTTCAAATTTATGCTGATCTGAGCACTGAACTTGACCTCTTGTTTTCATGCAAAACTCCACCACATGAAAAAAAGAAACAGTAAGAAAATCTGAGAAAAGCCAAGAGTTTCTCAACAGCATTATTTTCATAGTTCCTTGTGAGGCCTCTCTGAAGGGTGCAGTCCTGCTGCTTTTGGTGTAAAAATGACACATTTGTGCCCTTATCCTTTTATTGCTGTTCCCATTAGAATAGTTTTAACCATAATACATTTTCACCCATTATTCAACAAATATACAAGACGTCAAGTTAGAGGATATGAGCCATGAAGTACTGCAGGCACAGTTCATACAATGCACCACAGAGGCTTGAGAGCAGCTGCTGAAAATCACAGTGATAAAATTTCACTTTGAAAAAGGCACATTTCTGTACAATAAACTGTAATGTTTCTTAATGAACTGTTAAAAGACTTCTGTGTAAATCATTTACATTCCCATTGTGTAAATACCTTGACTTTAAAATATCTAGTTAGTTGAAATGCCACAAATATTCATTTGTATGATCTACCTTTGGGCTTGCAAATATGAAAATACAATTAACTTATCAATTATAAAGTCTGCAGATTGCACTTAATTCTCCCTGCCCTGAAAGGAGAGTTTGTAGGAGAAGATACTAAAAGTATCACAGATACTAAAACTAGGCCCAGTAAAATGCCTGGTTAGAGCCAGGCATGAAGACACCTTAGTAAATCTCTTCCTTTCATAGAATTAATTCTTCTTAAATGCCATTAATTTTAATGGAACATGAGGCAGTGTCTATATTTTCATGTTGCCAGATTAGAAAGTAGCACAATGATGTAATTTTTATACTAATATACCTCTGGCAGGGACTGTCAAGTGACATTTCTGATGACTCATGCACATAACTGTGGTCATTCTTTGCTTTGCTCTTCCTTTGATGCTCTGCCCTTTCAACTTCTTCATACCCTTCTGAGCTACTCTGAATCCCTGTCTGACTCCCACTAACTCTCTACCTCTTATATTATGCAACATGCTTTCTATCACCTTGATTTTTAATTTTCTTTACTTCTGCTACTGTTCATGCATAGAGCATATTAGACCTTTTTGTGGGGCAAGAGGGGAAATTAGTTTGCTTTACTGAGAAGAAGCAAAGTTTTAGAGCTGTGGATGCTATGGCATTCATATATGATGAATAAAAGAACAAGAACAAAAAGAATCATAGAATGGTTTGGTTTGCAAGGGACCTTAAAGATTACCTAGTTCCAGCACCCCTGTATGGACATGGACACCTCCCACTAGACCTGGTTGCTCCAAGTCCCATCCAACCTGGCCTGGAACACTTCCAGGAAGGGGGCATACACAGCCTCCCTGGGCGACCTGTGCCAGTGTCTCACCACCCTCATAGTGGAGAATTTCTTCCTAACCTAAATTTGCCATGTCCCGGTTTAAAACCCTTATTCCTCGTCCTGTCACTCCTTGCCCTCCTAAAATGTAAAATGTCACTCCTCAGCTTTTCTGTTGGCTCCCTTCAGGTTCTGGAAGGTGGCCCTGGAGTCTTCTCTTTTCCAGGCTGAACAACCCCAACTCTCTCAGCCTGTCTTTACAGAGGAGGTGCTCCAGCCCTCTGGTCAAACTCACGGACCATCTCAGTCCTTGCTCTGTGTCTTTCTTGTGTTGGCAACTCCAGAGCTGGACACAGTACTGCAGCTGTGTCTCATGAGAGCAGGGTGGAGGGGGACAATCACTTCTCTTGACCTGCTGGTTATACTTCTTTTGATGCAGCCCACAATACAGTTGGCTTTCTGGTCTGCAAGAGCCCTAATATGCATCTGAAGGCCATCATACTTGAATGTCAAGAGAGGGAAAGGAACGTTATGAAATTTACCCTCTCCACCTTTTTTTAATTTAAATAACCCCCAAAAAAGGGAATTCCACTTAATTGAATTTTGGCGTCCCAGCCAACAAGCAGTAATGTGCTCCAGCACTTTTCACAGAGCTTCTTTGTGGAAGGACATGTCACTTTGCCCTTGGATATTTATCTGCTGATGGCAAAAAACAAATAAAAATGAGAGGACTCAGAGGCAACCCTAACTGGGTTCAGCTCTTTCCCAGCTCTTCTTCTGGGCTCTTTGCCAGCCCAGCCTCCAGTCCATTGCCCCCAGCTTCTTGTCCAGCTTGTTTCTCCCTTGTTCCCATACTCTCCACACCACACTGTTCCCAGTCACATAGAATCTCTCTTATGGAGTTCTGGAGAAATTTTCTTCCTTGCGCTTGGCCCTGTGTATTTTCTTTTATCCCTGCTCAATGTTCTCTGAGATCCCGTGCTACATCGAGTCAAGATAACTCACTGCAACTCCCTTTCCCTGCACCACTTTTCTGTCTTCCCTGGTGGCAGGAGTGCCCTTCACTGACAATCCCGCTAATAAATTTCACTTTCCTGATGAATATAACTTGAAAAAAACACATTTTTTTATTATCTTCATTCACTAATACATTTGGTTCAAGTGGCTGAGGTTGTACTTAACCTTTGGACTGAAGCAGATACCTAGTATGGTGAATTTTAGTCCTCTCAATAAAAATTTGCCAGATTAAAAAACTTGTATTATAACAGTATCTAGCAATATTAACAATAAACATAATAATTTTAATAATAATACCACCAGCAGTCACTCATAATGTATATATTTTCTTTGATTGTTATGGAAAATTTCCCTGTAATGTTCTTTTGAAATTATATTATCTTTTCTCTCTATGAGTAAATTATAATTGACACTACAATTTATCATTTGAGAATAGCACCATGAAATTACATTTTTAAGGGCTGCTTTTATTCAGATCACACAGTGGGACAGAAGCTACAATAGAAAAGATCATGTAGTTGGTCTTTCAAGGTCAGTGAGATTGCAGGGAAACAAGAAAATTTGGTCTGCCATTGAGAGACTTATTAGAGCTGTATGCCATAGCTCTGTTTAAAGATCTTCATCACATTCTTAAATATTCCTGTTTCATCCAGCATCTTGTTTCTCTGTCCCTTGCATTTCCAAGTCAAACAAATAGCAGAGAAAACCAGTTTGGAGCCATTATTCACCATCCAATAGAAAAAAGTGAAGGTGAATGTAAAATTTAAAACTGTGTACCGAGTTTAGAACAAAAATAAAAAATAGGTGGATCTTGGCTTTATGTTTACAAGGGTCTAGTCAGAGAAATGTTACTGTGTGCAATCCAGGGTATCAATGTATAGGTGATACTTTTCAGTATTTCTTACAACTAAGGAGAGAGCTTGCCAGAAGGATGCAGGAATTTAGAGGCTCTGTTCACACTGTGCAGGACCCCATTGTTTAGGTTACTGGAGAGGAAAATAAAGATAGCTTCAACACTAGTAGAATAATTTAGGTAACTTAAAAAAATAATTTGTTTATTCACAAAGTGTAAAGAAGTTGAGAAAAAATACCTACATCACACAAGTATTATAAAGCTTTACTAATTTATAATCAAAACCTTGGAGTATATATACCAAATGCTATAATGGTATTCTTTTCTTTTCTTCAGACATTTTTAGTAATAAAATGTTTTAAATAGTTTCCCAAATCAAATCAATACCCCACAGTAATATTGAGCATGACATACATGTTTTCCCTAAGTAATTCTAATTTAACACATAATGTGTAGGAAAGTTCTGCACACATCCTATTGGATATTTTTCTGAAATTACTCCACATAAATCACAGAGAAGGTACCAAAATAACTTCAATGAGTCTCCAGTTTGCTTAATTTTTGCATGTTGGGCATAACTGATTAACTGATTCACTTTTTAGTGTGCCCTGGAGGGCTGTGAAGTCTGAAAGAGGACGTGTTCTCTGTTGAAACAGCATAGTGTTATTCATAAAAATAAAATTGCACTGGAAAAAAACAGTCCTACTAGTTAACATGGCGCTACTGCAAGCAGATCTATTATTTCCCACTATTAAATAATTAGCATTTTTATTACTGTATCAGTATATACATCACTGGCTTATTTATAAAAGAGACATAAGGGTTCTTAAACTTTCATTAACATTGTTTGATGCAGCAGAGAATTGCTTTCCTCAAACAAGCTATTGCAATCCTTTTTTCTCATTTTCATTACCCATTCTTAAAGGAATGAAAGGTGATGAGTCCAATAAAGCTGAACTTAATTATATCTTCCTATATGCACATGTATCATTACCATGACATTTCTGGATGTTACTCCTCTCTTTTTTTTTTTTTTCTTCCCACATTTGTAGTTCATACAATGCAACAAAAGCCAATACTTTGTCTCTGTTTCCCTACAAAAGTGTCTGGAGTTTTCAGCTGGAAACCTATCTTCAGAAGGTGCTCAATAGGAATAACACTTTCTCTAGTATCCTCTCATCCATTAACACAAAGCCATGCTACGTGAAAATATTCTAAAAAAGGGCAGATGACAAAGTAGACACATATTTCAGTACAGTATGAGAGAGACACAAAATTCCTTAGGACTGTGTTTGACAGTCCTCCTGTGCCAAAGAGGAATTCTGCCTTTGTATATTCTGTTTGTTGCTTGGCAAACATTTGATTGCTTTGAATAATTGTGTGTCAGATCTCATTGAGCAAAAAAATGGCAGCACAATTGCATGAACTAAGTCAGTGTCCAAATACCATTTGGCAAGCATCTCTGTATTATTGTATTTTGCCCACAACTGGATTTGCTGATCAGACGAACAGCTATTTATTTATTATTGGTGGAATAAGGATGAAATTCTATTTCTAAGCCATGGAATATGTCTGACTTATTGAACTGAAGAATCAAAATAGCAGCATTTGATTTTTATTGTTGTTCTTGGCTTATCTTTGCCTAATGCAGCAACAAAGTTGAGATATTTACTGTTCTGTATAGTTATTTCCAGGCATGCTAAAACCCTCAAACTATTGCCTTCTAGGAGTGTACATTTCCCTTTTTGCAATGGGAATGAATTAGCAAAGATTGTGGCAGTTTTGGCCTAACTTATTTAGACATAAATATTCTTATGAAAGAATATGCAAAATGGCTTGCAAAATAGAAGTGTAACCCAGATCTCACAAACAGAGCAAATAATTGCAGAATCCACTCATATGGGACAGCCTCCCCTCCAATATTTAAATATTGACCTGATTTTCAAAGAATCACAAAGCTAAAAGTCATTATTATTTATGATTACAAATAAAACTGAGTCTAAACAGGCTGTAGGTACATATTCAGGTCTTTTTTCAAGATCCTTATTTAGAATAAAAGTGGTAGAATAGTTAGTAGTAATAGGAATTTGCAATCAAGATCTGAAATTCAGAGGTATTCATGGCTTTGTCTTTGATATGTACTTAAAGCATTTTTATAAGACTATGGTACAGGGCAGAATTTTGCTGACTTGAATAGAAGAGAATACATGTATAATTTTTTGTTTTCTCTTTTTTTTTTCAGTGTCGTTTTTCAAAACAGTTTCTGAAGTTAATGAAGAATACTAAACTTATAATAAAGCAAATGACCTAATATGGCCCATAGGTTCTTTTGACTGGAGTATGCTAGAGTTCTACGATCTGGGAAAGATTTGGAAGAGGTTATGGGCTGAAGATAAGAATCCCTTTCTGACAGATCCCTCTGGAGATCAGGCAAGGAAAACAATCAAACAGCCATGGGGCCAAAAGATGATCCCCTGACAAATAATTAAAGGATATCTGGGTCAGAAGAGGGGGAGAAAAGTGAAGGCATGCAAAACTGGAAATATTCAATTCTACAAGGTGATTGAGATGCTGATAAAAACAAGTATCACTTCATGTTCCTGCTATCCCAACTCTTCTGCTGTTGAAATGCCATGTGTTTTTTTATGGGCTGTTGTACCCTTGCTTGGTTGAATGATTGCCAGCTCTTCCTCTTGTGAGGCACATTTATAACTGATGTGAATTTACCTTTTCACGTGCTGCATCAGTGATGTCCAGTCTTCTTGGTTAGGCTGCTGAAGCTACTGCAGTGGTAAGGGAAGCACTGCAGGCACTAGCCAGCTCTCCTGCTGCTTCCCTGGCAGACCCAGCTGGCCTCGGAACAGTCCAGCTACATATGAGCAGCAGCCCTGCTACATCCTCTGACAGTGGACATGCTAAATGTGCAATGTTGGTCTCCACACATGCACAAGTGACTCCCAGCAATGTGGCACCCACCAGGTGCCAGGTACGGACAGGGACCAAATGAGTTTCCTGATGTCAACATCCAGTTCTATCTAATTTCTCTTTCCAGAAGCCTTGGGGGTCTTTTTGTTGTCTGCCCAGAAAATGCTCTGAATTAGACTACAAAAATTATCCTTCTGGTATCCAGGATTTAAAAAGTGGATTTAAGGAGGATTTCAAGTGGAGGAACTGAGTGGCTTCACGCCATGTCAGATGTTAAGTTACAAATGAAATATAGTATGCTGTGAAATATCTATCCCGGAAAATGTGACATAATTTTTCAAAAAGTTACAAGTTAATGTTAGTGCTCTGACTACTCTCATGGAGAAGAAACTGCTTCAGGAGAAAAATGTCATTGTCAAAAGTATCAGCATTATAGCTTTGGGGTGAGGCTGGAGATAGGAGACAGAGTGACAAAGGTTTGCTCAGACAGGACAGATTGTATACTATGGGAAGAAACAACATTTGCTACTGAAGTCATGAACTTACCGGATATAAAAGGAATTTTAAAGTCTCCTGCTTTTGAGATTGTAACAAATGTGACTTCTGTCTGAAGACCTCATATGCACTTTAATGACTGCTAAATTAATTCTGTGAACAGCCCCAGCTGAAGTGAGGAGACTGGAGAGCATGAAAATGTTCTTTTTTCCCCCCACTTGCTGTGAAAGTGTACTTGCTGAATCAGAACACTTGAAGTAAAATGGATTCCATAGAATAAATTAGCAGTGTGCTGGACTGAACATTGGAGCATGTTTTCTGGCTGAGAGGGACTCAGAAAATAGAAATGTCTATTTAGAGAAGAGTTTCCAAACAGAAAAATAAAACAGTTGACAAAAGAATACAACTGGTTTGAAGTGAAGTGATACATTTAGTGATACTATTATGTAACCTATATGCTTTCCCTTTTTTTTTTTTTTTTTTTTTTTTTTGTTTGTTTGTTTGTTTTGGTTTGGTATGTGTATGTGTGTTTTGAGTTAGGGTTTATTTCCCCACCCTGCAACATATTGGTCAGCTGTAATATATGTAAGTGATTCTGTGGCCATTATTCCTAACTCTACATTACTCAGAAGAGAACTGGAGAAGTGTTTTCTTTCCAGATTTTCCAACTAATCACACACATCTGTAAGAAAAAAGATACACTGCAAAGAGAGTTGGGAGTGAAGGCAGAAAATGAAAAAGAAAAACCTTGAAGTTTTTGAAGTATCTTAGCTTTCCTGATATATGTACAGAATTTTTGTCCAAACCAAACGGATCACTGGCTATTTAAGATATAACAACTCATGAACCACAGGGGATATTGATTAATGTAATCAGAAACACAGAATGTCAGTTGTTAATGGCTTTTTTTATATTCAGAATGACATACAAAACCACTGGACTACTTACTTAATTTGCCCTTTTACCCACACTTCATTTCATTTTCATCTGTTGTCATGCTGAGATCTATTTAGGGTATTTAATGTAAAGCTAAGGATCCTACTTAAGTTTTTTTTTTTTTACTTTCAAATAAATCATATTGAAAAAACTAAGACCTTATTTTTTTCTGCTTTTATAAAAGGAAGAGTATTTGAAAAAAATATTCTTCATACTGGGAAATAAGACTTTTCTAATCATAATCCCCAAATCAGCTCTGCAAATACTAGTTATTTAATTGCAATAAATTCTGATTGAGTATTTCATAAGATATTGTAGATTTTCAGAATGGTTATCACCGTCACATGCAAATTATATGAAATATCTCATTAGTGCTGCAAAAATTAGTTTTTCTCTTAGTTGTTTCCTTTTCCCAAAGCCTCTGCTAATGCAAGTGTTGTTAAATCACATTTCTAACTCATCATTCCTAACTGAGGAAGACTGAATACAACATCTCAGTGGAATTCATTGGAGAAAGTAATGGATCTACATAAAAAGAAGGTGGGTGTATAATCTGGGTGTTTATACCCACTAAGGATTTTAGAACTGTTTTTGCATGAGTGTCTTTATTATCAGTTCTGGAAAGGAAAGTGGTATGTTTACACCACTGGCTGCAAACAACTCATACAGCTGTAAATAACAAGTGGGAAAATCAATCTAAATGTAACTCCATTCTGTCAAAGCTGGAGTATTTCTGTTCTTGAGCTAACTCCAGGGTCATTATAATCAAAAGAAGTTAGGAATGTCTTAAATGCCTCCTTGTGTGGCTAATGAAGGATCTTATTGATCTTAGACTTGTACCATCTGTCATGGAGTTTTGTGCCTGAGCTCTCAGGCAGAGGAGGTGAGGGTGTTTCCACCTGGAAAGTTTCACCCATGCAATTCGTTGGAGCAGCTCCACTTATCCTACATAGACACATCTTACAAAATCTTGTTATTCTAGGCTTTATAACAAATTTCCTAGTGTGGCATAATTAGGAGGATTTCTGGACAATAGGTATATGATGTGAATTGCTGAGCTAGGATCCCAAGAGTGGGAAACCAGGAACAATTCGGAAACATAACAAGAAAAGCAAGAGCACTTTACAGAAAATGCATTTGTATTCTGAAAGCACACTCAGGATGCAGTAAGGCAGAGTAGATCAGAAAATGACCGTGCAGAAGAAAACCATCAGCCAAGGAAGAAAGTAAGTGAGCAGATGGTTGTGATGGAACTGGAAGAGACAGTGCTCTGTATGTTTGTGAAAGAGCAGGAAGCATAAAAATGCAATGCCATGGAAAGGGATTTAGATGACAAGTGAAGAGACAGCAACAGGGCAGATATGAGACTGAAAGTAGCTGTAGACTTAAAGAGGAGTAGCAAAGAAAAAAAAAAAGGTTATCTAAAGAAGGAGTAGAACTTGTGACTCAGGTGTTGCACGAATTCTTTGCCCATACCCACAGATGCTGGAGAGATGACAAAACCTTCTTATATTGGTCTTTTTTTTAGAATCTGCAAAAGAGAAGTCTCATGAAAAGAGCAGCAGGTGAAGTACTCCAGGGCTGATCCCTGGTTGATGAAATGACTCACTCAAGCCATAGGCAACTAAGACTGCTCTAATCTGTGACCTGGGAGTGTTCAACCAATTTATTGCTGACTCTCCACCTACTCTTGAGCTTCTCTACATACAGCTCTTGTTTGTTTGTCATAGTTACTTTCCTCAGTGAACATAAAATGCTCTCTGAAAAAGAATGACATTTACAGAAAATACATAAATGCCTTTTCATCTGATCATGCAGACACCAGCAAGGTCTTCATGGTGGTGGAGTCAATTTGCAAAATGTTTTGAGATTGCTTACTGTACAGAACACTTCACTAAAAACTTTAAAAAATATCCCTATTAAACTAATTTCTACCATACAATATGTGCATATATGTGCAGACATATGAGAATTACAGTGTTTTATATGGAATAGTAAAAGGATGGGAAAAAAATCAATCAAGACAGATAACAACTCTGACTCAAGACACAACCCCCTCAAAGTTTTGTGCTTACTGACTGCAAGGCACTGAAGAGTAATGAAGACATAATGAGATCCACTGCTAAAATGCCGGATAATCTAGAAGTTTCTGTAGCTGGAGTATGGAAAAGATTGTTTGGATCATTCTGCTTTTAAAACAGCATTGATGATCTTTGCCTGTATCGAGATTCATTCTCTGCATATTATGCTGGCATGTGCACATGAATTGTGTCACACGTGTCTTCAAATAGAGCAGGAACTGTGCTCTAAGAAATGATGTGGTTGGAGACAATAAACACATACACAAAATGGAGGGGTTCATTCCTGCCTTTCTGACATTTATTCAAACAGAAAGAAAATGGGGGAAAAATTCCCCAGTCTGGAGAGGATGATATTTCTTTATTTCTCTGGAATAAGACATTGTTTTAATCAGTTTTTGAAAGACATTGCAGGTATTTTCTAAGGTAAAGACAGTCCTTTACACCACCTAAATGGGAAGAAAACAGAAAGCTGGACTCAGTGAAGGAGGAAAGAGCCTTCCACTGCCATTCTAGGGCATCTGCATACTAGCCATGTCCTTTAATTCTAACAGCAGACATTGAAAAATGTATTGCTTAAATTTCTGTTGAACACAGATGTCTACAGATATAGCTACAAGCTTCCCCACTCAGAAAAGTACTCCAGAAAAACACGAGATGACCAGGAGTATGCAATCCCATTTCCAGTAGTATGGGTCAACAGAAAGTGTTCTCACCCTCATGTAAAGGTGAAGGAATGGTGGCTTCTAATGCAAGAATGGCTTGCTTAAGCTTTCACATTGCCCCCTGTGAAGGCAGACGGTGTAGCTTTATGCAACTGCAAACCTGCAGCTGAATCTCAGGCAATAAAATCAGTGTACAGATAGAAAACAAAAAGAATCAGCTGCCAGAACATGATTAGAATTATGTCTAGTTTGCTTTGTTCAGTTTTTGCATTAGTAGTTTAAATAACAGTTCTTAGTATTAAAACATATCAGTTCAGCTATTAATATCCTCTGAGATTCAGAAGCAATCACATTTGAAAATGGAATTGCAGAAGATGTATAAACGAGAATGATGTTTTTAAGAAATTAAACAAAGACCTTAATTGCTAATCCTGTCGTATGGCAGAGAACAGGAATAAACCTTTGCTAATAAAGTCTCAGTGACATGAAGTAATAATCTGACAATTTATTGCATGAATTAGGTGTTTCTTTTTAACTGCTAAATACCTGTCTGATGATCAGCTGCTGGAATATTTAGAACTGTAAGTGTCACCGGAAAAAAGGAGTGTGTCCGGAGAAATACATTACTTACCATGTATCTAGGACAACACCATCAGGGACTACTTAGGCTGTGGTCCTAACACAGACTATGGCCATGTCCTGTTAGGTTCCATTCAGTAATTTTGTGGTAAGAAATTGTGATGGTAAACTTTTGTAATTCTGAATGAGACTGAGAACAATCTTGGTCTCTTTTTTGAGATACTATTCCATAGCTGTCCATGATAAGAAAAATTGTCTCACCCATTTTAATTGAATTGTCCAAGTGTTTTGCTTTTATATTCTTGATAAAAATTGAACCGTATTCAGTTCTGTTCCACTCTTTCCTTATAATTACCAAAAGATATGAAAATTCCTTGGGTTCAGATTTTGTTACAAACCCCAAAGTACAACTATATTAGTTTTAATAAGCTTAAGGAGAATTTTCAAGGAGGTTTGAGTGAACTTTAGAGCTTGCACTACATTTAGAGAAAAATTGGATTGATTGACTGGGTTTGCATTACAGAATGCTGATTTTGCAGTGCAAAGATAGCTTGGCAGGTACCACAATACTTTTTCTATCAATATATAATCTTAATGTTTTGTGAGACTTCTCATCAGCTGTATTTTCCCAATGATTATGTCTCCCTTTGAGAGTCCTGTAAGTTTCATTTAAGATGATGCTATGGTCTCCAGAAAAATGGAAAGGTATACTGAAATAAATGATGAAAATGATAGGGATCATGAGGAGAAAAGGCTTTAATTACATGAACAGTTATATCACATGCACATATACTTTCCATATACTTTCCTGACCTTAATCCTTAAAGACTGGTTTCACTTTTTTACATGTTACAGCACTTTAGATTGTAGGAGAGTCATTCTAGGTAACCTTTGTGTACAGTAACAAGCAAAATAGCTCAAACATTAACAATTACTTAGAATAAATATTTGAAAACACTTCTGTGACATGAGTCACTTTCAAGAAGTTAGCCATCCCTACTCTATGTCTAATGTAAAAAACATGGACCCAGAAAAAGAAGTTAACCTGATTGTTTTCTCATCTCTAGCTGTAATGCAATATCAGAATGTAATTTGTTTAACTTTGTGGTTAAGTCATATGCCTTGGTTTCTACAGAGTTAAAGTTTACATCTGATTATAAACAACCTGTGAATTTATTGAACAAAGACCTGCAATTAAAAAAAGTATACTTCCTGTGTATGAAAGCAAATCCCTTCAAAATCGTGAAAACTATTTTTTACTCTTTTTTATAATAGTACTCTACTACTCTAGGTCTTAAATTTCAACTTTTAAAAGAGGACACTTTAATTTTTTTTAAGCTACTAAGCAAATAATTTATTTGCCCAACACAAGAATGACCACAGTGCTTACTTTTGATTATAGAAGTACAGAAATAAGAGCCTCAAAGTTGTCTGCTTAAGTGGTCTAATTCTTCTCTCAGATACTGGTGTGTATCTGCTGTATTTTTCATCTTGCATAAATTAATTCAAAGAGAGATTTGCTGTTGACTTCTGATAGATGTGTTGATGTCTTTCATGAAAAGTAAACCACAAACTGTTCTCTCTTTGACCTGAGCTAGCCAGGACTGGAAGCTGAAATTACAGCTTCAGTGGAGTCATATTTCCAGTCCTGTGAGAAGAGAAAAAGGTGGCCAGGAACATGAAAGCAGCCATAAACATCTATTTCTATATTTAAAGCCACCAGGAAAAAAAAATAAAGAAAAAGAAACAAAAAAAAAGGAAAAAAATCCTCAAAATGAATGTGGTATCTGTCTGTAATGCATTTGAGCAAACATCCATTTATATAATCTGCATTTCACTTCTGAGCAGGTAGAATTGTATCCCCCACTCCCCCAGGACAGCTGTACATGTTCTGTTGACATTGTGACAATACTTTGGGTATTTTGGAACATTTACTTTTACTGCCAAGTTTTCTTGCTGAATTCATACCATGCAGTATTCACACAAATGCTTTCTCCCAGCAATCTTTGAAGAGAAATGTTAATGAGACTTGTCATGGGCATGAACAGCAGGATCAGAGCTCTAGGAAATACAGGGAAGCATGAAGCTTTCTGAGAACTAGGCATAAAATGGGAGCTAACATGATTGAGAAGCAACAAGTGCTTGTTACTCACTGAATACATAGCTTTGGGGTATTTCTCAATGCAATTTCACTGATTTTTATATTGAGGTACACCCTTCCCTATGAATACATCTTTATGTTTGTGCTTGCTTATTTTGTCTTCAAAGGCATATTCCTGATTCTGCTTTCTCAGTGGGATGTGCTAGATGTTGCCATAAAAGTAAACTATGAATGATACCTGAAAGCTGAATTGTACACTCATATCATAAAGTTTCTCTAGTCTAGTCACAGCACAACTAATTCCTAGCACCCTACAGATGTTAATTCTGCTGAAATCAAGGTAAGGTGTAACAGTGTTGTAAGGCAACAACCTAACTTAACTATATTTATGACAGACACGTGTCCTTCCTGGTGAACTAGGAATAATTAGTGGCTTCTGCATACAGTGCTCGGAATGTCAAAGTTCAAGCAAGTACTTAGAAGAGCTAGAAACCTGGCAGATTCTGGCTTAGGGTTTTTTGGCTAGGTGGCCAAGAAGGTCTTTTTGATTGAAAGAGAGCTAAATTGTTGTAGAATAGTAAATAGCCCTTTGCATTCTTTGTTACAGATTTTACATTAACATTTAATACAAGGGAATAAAATCAGCTAATAGCAGTGAGCTTCTGCTTTCCTTTATACCGTATATCACATAGGGAAAACCCACAGTGAAAGAAAATAAAGGCTGCAAAATTGACTACAGGAAAAAAAAAGAATTAAGGTTACCTATGTTTGAAGTTATCCTTCCCTTGTGTACATTAATTATTCTACAGTCTAATTACATGATCCCATATTAATTTTTCCTCTAGACTCCAGGCTCAGTCATGCACAGAATGTATGGTTCTTGCCGCCTAAGGAATTTTCAACATTTGCTTCAGTGTGCAGCCCTGGGCCTTACAGAGATTCAAACTATCTTCTGAAAATATTTTTTTTTTTTTCTTCATTTCCACATGGACTTTTGTACTTACATTACAATATCTCAGTGCCTAACCAATATTAATTAAACTAGTTCCTCACACTTCTGTGAGCTAAATGGCCTTATGGCTTCGCATTTACAATGGAAAACTGAGCCACAGCAACATCTGCCTGTGGCAAGTACTGTAGAAAATGTCAGCCAAAATAAAGTCTGGTGATGTCACAAGTTCCTAATTAGACGATCTGGTGATAGAAAGAATCAACACAATCTGTAACTGCAATTGTTCTTTGTAGTCTTTCTAATATTTTTCAGCATTTCTTTTATAGTTGCTTCCAGCATTCCAGGGTATATTGGTAGTAGGAACAACACCGTAGGCCAGCATTAATTATATAGTGCCCTCTTATAAAGTAGTGCAGTCATAGGATCAATGCCTAAAGCTTCTATATCTTGTTCATTTCTGAGCTCTGATCTCTCAAACATAACAGGGTCATATGAGGCAAATGCTCCAGAATAACTTCAGGAAAGGTTTCCAAGGAAATTTCAGACTGTAGTAACATGTTCATTCTTCAGCAAGTACTGCATACAACTATACTTTAAATATGCTGAGGATCTCTGTCTTGCTGTGAATTTTCCAAGAGAGACATTATATCATGATTTTCATATTGGTCTTGGGGTTACATATCTATACAGATCTCAAAGACCCCAGATTTTTATGTCACAAACCATGCCATGTGATACCAAAACCAAATTAAATGAAAAATATATTCAGGTATTGGGCAAACTTTGCGAAATAGAAAACCGTTTTCCTTTATAATTAATAGTGTGTTAATGTGGCTATGAAAAAGACACACTGCTACATACTGGAGATAACAGAGAAAAACTTGGTGATTGTACTTTCTTCAGAAAGAATACATGCTTAAAACAATTCAGGATAAAGTGAAAAAAGAAAAAAAAAGGTGTTTGAAGAGACACTACCAAAAATGAGTATGTATATAAGAGCTGGTACAAGAAAATAGGTGTCAGTTACTATTTCCTTTGCATTTCCATCACCTGGATGATGATAGTATTATTGCACAAGTGTTCTGTGAAACTTAATATTAAGAAAGCACTTTGAAATGGGAGAGGGAAAGGTATTGTATAAATACCATAAATACTGAAAACCCTAAGATGATATTGATGCTTGCATACTTATTCCTGGGAAAGAATTTATGAGATTGTTCCTTTTCCTTGTATTGTTTATATTCCTTATGATATGTATGAGATACAAATTTTACCCATGGATGTTCTGTGACTTTTATTTATTGTAAGACATTTTGTTCCTTTTTTTTAAAGGAATGTTATGTGCATTTATCTGAATGCAAATTTCTTATTCTATTCAGTTGTCTAAAGCCGTCGGTAATTGAAGCTGTAGTGTCAAATTTACAATGTTGTGTGTAAAATAGCTTATTGGAAAGTAAACAAAAAATCTAGGATTCTCTGCTGTGAATCTAGACTGAACAAAATTTTGTTTTCCTGGCTATTAAATTTAAACCTCCTAGGATCTTACTGTAAATCTCATTCACCTTATCAATAATACTGGCCTGAATTAGTAGGATAAAGACAGTTGTAAAGCTTATCTCTTGCTCCACAGTTGTTAAGTTGTCAAATCAGAGCACTTAGGTTAAGATTAATTATGCCAAAATGTCTACTCCAGTAAATTCCCAGAAACACTGCAACAGGACACATCAGACCAAACACCATAAATAGTTGTAGTCTAATGTGATTTAAGGTAAGATGTATGTGCTGCTCAGTTTATGGCTGGCTTTATTTGGCTGGCTAGAAGAACAAAGAATTCATATCCCCCACACCTCTCCCCAGTGTCTAGGTATTGTAGTTGTTTCATTTAAAGAAGATATACATTCACAGACTGCAAGAGTTATGATTTACTCCCACGTCTGAATAAAATTACAATTCCTTTAATGGTCTACTGATACAGATGATCTGATGATGTGTTAAACAGCAGTATTTGAGAATTATAAGATGAAAACTGATAATGTCTAAACTACCCCTGCAGTCCTCTCTCCCAAGAGAGACGAGCCCTGTCTCTCAGTTTCTGGCTTAAATTACATCTCAGGCAAACTTGTTGATGCCAAAGATCACTAAGGGAGTTTCTGGCCTCTAGCTCCTCTTTGGAATAGTCAAAAATTTCAGTGGATGCTTTGGACTATCTTTATCAAGAAACATTTGAAAATGTTACACACCTCAGTCATAATTCAGTCAGTAAAGGTTATACCATGGAACTAGAGAAGCTGGTTTCTGGCAACTACAGCTGCTATCTACTTAATTTAGTTACTTTAAGAGCATTTTGAGCTGAGCAGGACCTGCTCTACGCACAGTTAAGTCTTAAATCAGTCTGAATTTGAGTCAAATCTTGGTGCTTAGAACATTAAACCAATCCACTACACAACATGTACTGCACTAGGAGGACTTTTGTGCAGTTTTTATTTTATTTCACTTCTACATTAACTCAGGAATTCCTAAACATGCTTTTCATGATTATTTCATTACCATATGGTAGGCTAATAGCATGATCTAGGTGCTGGATATCTTGTCCCACAGGGTGATTTGATATTGCAGAAGTAAATAACCTGGCAAAATATTTACTCTAATGGTTTCCAATATTGCATTAGGGCATAAAGGACATACTCTGTATACTATGCCATGGCATATGCAGCCTGTCTCTTTCTTGATCTATATAGCTTTGACCACAAATGTGCATCTTTTATTTGGAAAATTAACAGGTATAATTGCTGTGACAACTGAATACCACAAAGACAACTTTTCAAAAACAGTTGCTTATTTTCTTTAAAAAAAAAAAAGAGTGCAATAGTGCAAATGTAGTCTGAGGGAGTAGCATTTTGTAGGGGTTCTTTAACTTTAAACAGTGACTTATCACTCCCACCCTGATATGAAAACTGAGGTCCATGACTAAACACACTTCTTTAATCATCTGAATAAAAAAAAGAAGAGAATTGAACAAGAGGAAAATGGGAAAGACCAAAATGGATTCCAAGAATGCAAGGTCATGCATCTAGAACACATTCCTGGAAACATGACTGAATTCAGAACATGAGGAGGCACTCTCTTTGCCAGCCTTTTCCCTTTCTCTGTTGAAATAGAAATGACATGTCAGGTGAGAGAAATTGCAACTGAGGGCTAAGTATCTCCCTCAAGGATTCTTTCCAGTAGACCCAAAAACTTATATAACTTGCTAGATACTAGAAGTTAAGGTGCTTATAGCAGAGCTATAATTACTTTCTGACAAAAACATCTCTATTTGTCTCTTGGGCATAATAATAATTCATTGCATATTAAATGCTTTTATCTTTTACATCGCAAAAACATCTCCCTCTATCATTATCCTGCTATAGAGAAAGACATTTAAAGGAGGACAAGCAAGTATGTATTGGGATAATCAGAATGTACTTCTGTAGCTGAATTGATGGAGCATAAGGTAAAAAGCATCAGCTTCACTTCTCTGAAAGACAGATCTAGTGAAATTTGGATCTATTTTCTTAAGTACATAATTGAACAAGTCTTAAACTCTTTATTTCAGACACAGATGCCCAGGACTGGCTTAACTTTGTGCTTACAGTTCAACATAAACCAACAGGAACCCTATTGGAATTAACTTTAAGAAAAAAGAAACTGCAGTTTCCTTACCACAAGACATGTTAGATTAGTTGCATTCAGAAGTGATCACAAGTCCTCTTAATTTCCTGAATCTACCTCTAATTCTCATTTAATAGGACAGTGAATGTGTGGACAAAGACAAGTGACTTTTCATTAGTTAGAGTGGGGAATACACTACTATAGTTCTCTATCACAGTGTAATTTAGTGCTCCTGGAGTGTTTGGGGGGTGTCCTGGTATAGAGCTGTGGCTAAAATTAGGATTTCTAGGCCTGGTTTTGAGAAATAAAAACAGGAATTGATAATTACAGCAGCGCTGAATACCGCAAGTGTTTAGTTATAGATCCTGTAAATATCCATGGACTATGAGGTATGACAAGGCTTAAAACTTGTGTTAGGGGTTAGGGCTGTAGCATCTACAAACAATTTTCAGTGTTAAACACCAAGTGAACAACAAAATCTGAGAAATCCATTGCTGGCAGATATTACCTTACACTTTACTGTAGGAGAGGATCATGTTCTCTGATGTGGTATTAAGAATAAAGATAAGGATGAGGTACAGGCTAAAGATCCTAGGATTTACAAAACCTGCTATAGAGCATCTTGGTGCTAGGCTCCTACTGTTACCAACTCTCTAAATTATATGTGCTTTATGGTTCCTCATCAGTCTGTCTCTGGTTGTTATCCTGACCTGAATCTTGCTCATTTTATCATGTCTCACTCTTTCTGAGGGCTGTACTTGGATCACTGCATACAGAACCCACTACACTTCCAGAAGCCACAACAGCATAATATTTTTCCCCCTGTGAATTATTATTGGAACATTTAATAATATGCCTAGTAAACCATTTGACAGGATATGTTGGAAATTTCCAACAAAAATAAATACCACTTCTTGCCAATGCTACCACCTCCACATCCCTAACCATGTTTTTTAGGATGAAGGGGAGGCTGTTTGTTCCTTCAAAAGCATTCACAGACATGATACAATGATCCAATTCTGAATTACTGCTGTGATTTGTGATAAAATGCACCATGTGTGTGAAAGATCTATCTAAGTAAATTGTAACTTTCTAATTAGCTGTTGGCTTTGTGGATTTAGGTAAAAGTTTAAAGCTCCATCAGTCTGACCAGGAAGATGCTTTATCCTCCAGCTATTGTTTTGTCATCAAATCTTGACTACATAAGCACTCAATCCTCTCATTTATTAAAGAATTTTCTAGTCTGTGATAGAATGTGAGAATACCACAGCAAACAAGAGAAATAACAGATGCTGCCATTACATTTTCAGGCTAAACTCAGTAGAAGATGAAAGTATGAATCACTGGAAAATACATTTTTTTTGGATAAAACAGAAGTCAGGGGGGAAAAAAAGGGAATAGAATTATGCAGGTTTTCATATATTTATGTAAAGAAATTATGTAAACAAATGAAACTTTTCTGATATAGTTTTCTCTGTCCGAAACATGGGCAGTAATTTTCTGTTTTGCAAAATAATATAAGCACATGAATTCATGAGCAGAACTTAGCATTAGTTCTAAAAAAACTACTCTGTTTAAGAGAAATAACCTGTACATATTTTCTTACTGATAAATGGAGTCTGAAGTTCTCTAACTCATACTGAGACACAGTACTGTACATTAAATAGCTTTTTAAAGGACTTTTACTTTTATGTAACACAAAAAATCAACTATGCAAACTCCAAACATGGGAAGAATAAGACCCCTTACAGATATTTGAACAGTCATGAGAAAACACCTGCAAAAGAGTTGTGTGTATTTGCTATTACTGATGTGGCCTGCAATCAGAACATCTGTCAAGGACTCATTCTGTCACAACATTTACTGTCAGAAAGATAATGCTATAGCTAACAGCACTGGCATATATATGTCTGACTTATATGAGAATTGAGCTTTTTTTTTTTTTTTTTTTTACACACAGCAAAAGATTGTAGCAGATCAGCAGTTTAAATGCTGTCCAAAATGTATGCTAAAAATACCAACTAGGTGCCTGGAAACAAAACAGCAACTTTGTTAATTTTCTTGCCCCTTCTATGCCATGACTGAGCTGTGTAATGAATTCACATTAGTTTATCCTATTCTAAAAAATTCTTTGGATTTTCTTCCCCAGTTTTAGAATCTTCTGAAAAGAAAAAAGATATCCTTCCCTGAGATGTCTCTTTTTATATAGAGAACTTTTAGAAGACTTCTATAACAAACATGGAGCAGTCTCATTTAAAAAAACAAGCCTAATTTATTTTTACTTATAGAAATTGAATATTTAAGGACATGCTGGATCATATTATTCCAGCATAATTCACAATAGCACCACATTATACATTTCTCGACCTACAACTTGGAAATCACACTACGAAATAGGGAAAAGTTTATATTTTCTATGTAGTCCTTCTTACCTTCCCAAGGGGTTTGAAGAGCCATTGGTCTTTCCTCCCCCACATCACCTTCTGCCTCTGTGTGGCAGCTGAAAATTCCAGGTGGCTGCAGCAATAGGTAAAGGGAAGGGGAAACTCTTTATTAATGACATCTAGCAAAGAAATGGAGGATAGACAAGAGTAAAATAGTGAAAAAAATAGAGTAAGATAATCTCTGCTTTAGTGGGAGAGCTGAACTAGATGATCTCTAGTGTCCTTCCAACTCTGAAAATTCTGATAACTTTTGACAGTTCGGTGATTTTGTGAAAATCTGTGGCTGTGAGGGAAGATGCATTGCAACATGTTTCTGGGCAGATAAAAAATGGTCTGTTGCAGTGCATGCTTGTTGTAGTCACCAACTTTTCAATATTTAAATTGTGGTTTGCAATTATCACATCTACAGGAACATATTCTACCTTTTATTGTAATGCCAAACATCAGTTACAAGAAAAGCATCAGGGACTGGATGGGGTATGTCAGTACCTGCTCAAGTCTTACACTTTTCTGCTTCTGAAGAATTTATGAATTTGACCTCGGCAAGACAGAGCACAGATTTTTCACCCTATAAGACTGAAAGCAGAAGGACATTCAGAAAGACAAAGTACTACCACAGTAATACTGAAGTCCTTGCACTAGTCTGCCAGCAGCGCTGCTATTGTCAGCAGAGCCAACAGTGGAATTGAACAGAAACATTAAAAAGGATGCATAAGAAAGCTTTAAAAAGCTAACATCTGGATACAATTACTGGAAAAAAATTCAACACTGTCACTGACATCTAGTCTGATGGCCTGCCAAAAGCTCCTTATTAAGCAGCAAAACTTAGTGATTTTGTTGCTCGATTGGACATTGAGGGATGTCAAATAATCACAGCATCCCATTTGTCATCTGGAGGAACACTGTGGCACTGGCTCACCATGCAGCAGCTCAGACTCCTGGCTGCAAGGGGCTTGCCAAAGGCCAAAGCTCCTCTTTCTGCCATCTCACAACACACACCAGCCTCCTTCCTGCTGTGCTGGGGGAGCCTGGGGGTTACAAACATGGTCATGGCTGGAAGTGTCTCCAGTTGGCAGCAGCAGGAAGGTCGGTGCCCCAGGGTACTCCTCATCTGATTTTCATGTCTTCTTATCTTATTTTCCCTCCCATGACAGCAGCAGTGCAACTCCAGCCTGAGCTCCTGGCTTTGTGATGAAGCAAAATTTTAGAAGCCTGAAGCTGGTTCTGGAAAGATTGCAAAACATAACCATAATGGTTGTCATGGAGTGCTACAGTAGAAACATAAAGCATGTTCCATCATTCATGACATTATTTTGTGCACACTGATGTGGCTATTTGCTTCTGTTTGCTGACGCCTATCCTGTTTGTGCACAGAGATCTTGGGATATTATGCTCACTAGGCATGCAAAACTAGAGCCTGCTTTCAAAATATCCCTTTGAAAATATAGTTGAGTATATTTTTACTATCACTGTGTCCTACTAAAGCTTTTAAGAGGCAGTGGTACTAGTTCTTTGAAGTTGGCGTGACTTGCATTTGTACTAAAAGTAAGATGATAGGCTCAGACAATTTCAGAGAAGAAATAAACACATATTTATAGAGTTCTATAATACACTCAATTAATACTGCGAATTTCCATATGAGAAACATGTGCATTTTACTTTAGTTAACAAAGAAAGAAACTACTGCTGTAATTTCAAATAGTTACATAACAAAACAGGAATTCTCTACCTGAATTTTGCTGTGAGTGGTGACTGGAAAAAGAGCAATTGATTAACTGTGACAAATGGCCATCATATTGACTTACAGAAACAAGTTCAGCCCACATCCTGATGGCTAAAATTTATCTTTGGAGAAAAGTTATATGATGAAAGGTAGATAATGCATCTTATGGTATATCACAGATTTGTTACCCTAAATTCCCCTGTATTCACCTATTTTGAAAGCTGAAAAATTAGCAATGCCTTTCTGAACATAGCACTAAATGATCCATAAAGAAATTGTGCTTATATCAGAATGTATTGTCTTATACACCCATAGCTGAAAGTCAAAGCTGCACAGCAAACTGAAGGGATGTTTCCTTCTGGCATTTATGACATTGCTATCAATTCCTATCAATCCTAGGAAGCATCCTTAGCATCTACACAGAAAATGATACTAAGAAATGATGTTGTAGACAAACAGCAGAAACTGTTAACATTGAAGTAATCTAAAACAAGAAGCAAGCAACAAAATGGAGCGATATACTCCATATTTTCAATTATCACCAGTTCAGAATTGCAGGGCTTTTTATGGAAACCATAGTGAAGCACTTAAAAGTCTAGAAGAAATCTGTAGGTACCCTACTTCTCCTCCATTCAAAATAATGAAGAATATTCCCTCCTGGCATATATTTTTATGTGAATGAGTTTCCTTGCATTCATAGCTCTTCTTGGGACTAAGCTTCTGTTCCTCTTTTTTTTACATGTTTGTTTTTTGGGGGGAGGGGGCCTGCAGTGCTCTTTTTCCCACCCAATGTAGTCCACAAGTTCCTCATTCCCTGAAAAGTTATTTTCCAGCCCTGTCTACCAGAGCTTGACAATTCTTGGCACTCCTTTAATTTTTCTACTCTTGGCTTCAAGAGTTTTGTAGAAAGGCCAGCTCTGTGCAGGGCTTGAGACTTCGCTGCATTTGCCCAACTGTTCAGTCCTTTTCATCTCCAAGGCTTTTTTGATAGATAAGAGAAATATCTAGGCTCTAAGATAAGAAATGGCTATGTTTTTCTCAACTCTTCTTGTCCCACAATCTCCCTTTCTATTACTGTCTGAAATCTCTTGCAAACCACCTTTTTCCTCCAGTGTCCAGAATGGTGTATATGACTTTGTTTTCCCAAAAGGACTCTTCACCACACCCACATTTTTGTAGCCTGAGATGCTTCCTATACATTACAAGGGTCTTGACCAACTTTTCTTGAGCCAACAGTAATTTTTTTCACTTCAAATAATAGTTAAAATAAATCCTGTGTTTTCTAGTATATTATTAAGATAAACATGAGAATTAGATCATTTTACCAACTCCCCCCCTTCCCCCCCCCCGTAAAGTTAAAGAATTTGGTAAGTGAAATTCTTATTTAGACACCTAAAATTGTCCTGAATTGCAATGTGTATGTCATGCAGGCAAGGATGATATTTTGGGTATGTTTAACTGCTAATAAAGACAGCAATAAAAAAAAAAAAAAAAACAAAAAAAAACCACAACCAAAACAGAAGATAAAATTGAAGAAGGTAGAAGAGAACAGATGTCAAAATTGTGTTTCTGTTATTCAAATGGCAAAGGAGTTCTAACTGGTATAATCAAGGGTAGACCATTTTGAGGATGAAAAAGATGTGCTGTAGTCATAGTGAACTAAATATGTATCTCTGCATCCAGTAGGGATTTAAAAAAAAAGAAGAAACTAATACATTTTGCAGATATTTTAGAAGATAAAACTATTAAAGAGGAAAAGTTCAATTCAGTCCCTGAGCATGTGTGACAGATGTGGTGAAGTATGCTTGCCATGAATGAAAATAGAAAACTTTTAAGTCCATAAATGAATCAAGAACCTCTTAAAGCACATTCCTTGCAGCATTTGCTTCCAGCAGTTTTGACACATTTGTCCATCACTATGTGAATGAAGGAGATTAGCTTGAAATTATTTGCCTTAAGGAAAAGGAAAACACAAAACAAGAAAAGAGAAAAATTTTCTTTGCAACAGCTTCCATTTCTTGCTATCCGAATACTGAATAAACACACAAATGAATATAACATTCTTCTATACATAAAAATATACTCACATATACATAAATATGCTCCTATCTAATATATAATGCATTTATCATGCTGCAATAGGTTGTCTCATAAGAGGCGAAACATCACACAATCTCATAAAAATAATGGCAAAGACATTTGGTAACAAAGTGTTTGTCATCTCTGCCTGCCAACAGCAAATCCCACACCAGCTAAAGGCAGACAAACAGCCTTCTCATCCACTGTGCTCTGGCATCTGCCAAAAATCAAAATTGGACAGATCATATATAGAAAAATATTTGGAGACTTGAAGACAAATTTGAGGCATATGGTCACTGTACTACATGTAGTTATCTATCACTTATTGTTTGACAGAAAAATTGTATTTTTCTATCTTTTATGTTCTAGTTTCCCCCTAGCAATGCCTCCTGTTGAAATTTTGAGGTCAAATGTGACCATTGTGCGCTGCAGGATGAAGATTTTTTTAATGATTAGGCCCTGATCCAGCTCCAATTAAAGTCAATGAAAAGAGTCTGATAGCTACATTGAACCAGGCACAGTGCCAGCACTTCCAGACTTTGCAAAAGCCCTAAACAAAGGTGGTTATTGTACAGCAAAGCTCTTACTCACTAATCCAGCTATCTGCAACCAGGAAAGTGGTAGCCAGATTTTTGCAAGCTGTCATGACCTTTTTGACAGGCACCAACTGGCAAAAACAATGGCCAGGTTCACTGGAAAACTACTGAAAACAGTATGAAAGAAAACATAAAACAAGTGCCTGACTGGTTCCTACAGGAAAACTGGTGAGGCTGTAGCAGTTTCAGACTGGGAAAGGGTAGATTTAGATTAGGTATTAGGAGGAAATTATTTTCTGTGAGGATGGTGAGACACTGGCACAGGCTGCCCAGAGATATTGTGGATGCCCCATCCCTGGAAGTGTTCAAGGCCAGGCTGGATGGAGCTTTGAAGAACCTGGTCTAGCGGGAGGTGCCCCTGACCATGTAGGGGGGGTTGGAAGGAGAAGATCTTTATGGTCTTTTCCAACTCAAACTGTTCTACATTTCTTTGGTTTGAGCTCTTCACAAATACAAATTTTATTATCTTTGTTCTTGGTGAGAAGCACTTGGGTATCTCCATTTACAAGCAATGAGTTAAACTGGTTTATATGAAGAGAGCAGTATCAGGGAACAGAGATGAAAAGGAAACTCAGTAAAACTAACAACTTGGAAACCAAACAACCCAAAATGGGCAAGACCATCACCCTCTGAATACAGTCAATGAGGGCAAAGCTAACCAACTATTGACAGTACCTTACATGCTCACTAGTATCTAGACACTGATGAAAGCAATTTACAAGTGGATGTATCTGTTCCACCAAGGGCAGGTGGATAGCTGGGATCCAGGTTTGTGAATGCTACTTTTGACCCCACACTCAGTGGTCAGCTGTTCCTATAAAATGCCCATGAAGTTGCTGTTCTGTGCTGCTGATCTGTGCTCTCTGCTGTTACTTGTTCTTTTCAATCTGGTTTGCCATTACCTATTCCCATTAATCTGCTCTCTGAAGACTATTTCTACCCAAAGCTCTGACTAGAGATGGTGTGTCAGGTCACAGAAAACCCCTTCAGCATGCCAGTTTTTATAAGGGATAAGAAGAACATAGACTCTAGCACACACACACACAAAATATATATATATAACATATATATATATCTCCTTACTCTATCATTTCTCCCTTCCTTTAAAATCCGCTGAAAAACTACATTGTCTCTTACAACTCCTTTGCCCAAGGATTCTTTATCTAAGACTGCAGCTATAAATACCTGCATTATATGATTCTTTCATCTTGAAGCACAAATTCCAGCCAGGTTGTCCAGGATTTAGCAAACCTAATGAAGAAGAACATATTTTTTGTCAACTGTACAAGCAGAAGTCCTTGAAACAGAAGCTAAAAAATTTTCAAAATCTATATGTAAATCAAATGTCTCTGGATCTGTCCCCTTGTAATACTGAAACTTGTATGAAGGGAGTTCCTGTACCATTGCAGACACTTGTGATTCTAGCATTTTCAGGGATAGTCTACATGCCTTCCTTAGGCCACTATGTTTTCTTCTCATTTCCACTAAATTACTTAATATGTGTCCTTGATACAGTTTTCCTGTCAAAGCAAATTATTCTGAAGTGGTAGTTGCCTGAAAGGATTTGGGGAAAGATTACAAAGAAATAATCTAGTACTTGGACATTGTAGCATGAAGATTTGAGAGTGGGCAAGACAGAGTAAGTAATAGAAAACTCTGTGAACTCAGAACTCTCTGAGATGTTTGCCCCTTTTAACAGCAATGATCCAAGAGGAGCAAGAACAAAGTCATTAGAACTTTATAAATAAAAAAACAATTGAAAAAAGGAAAAAATATTTTTGTACAGAATTGACACAATGTAAAGTGTCTCTCCCAGAAGTCCCTTCTTGTGTTGCTGTCAGTAGTCTTTACTTTGTTGTACTGTAGAATAAAGTGGTACGCAGAGCATCATGTTCCAGGAGTGGAAGAAATTTGAAGATTAATTCCTGGTTTGGCACCATGTCAAATGCTTGTAAGGCTCACATAATATTGCAATTGTGTCATTTTGTTTTTTTGAAGTGGTTAATGATAAGACAGTGGCTGTATCCTGCTGGTTTGGTACAGATCAGTAGCACAGGAACCTGCTCTTGCTCAGCTCAGCCCTCACTACTGTAACTTTATAATGGAACAAATACTATCTACGTCTTTCCTCTAAGTGCTAATTTTCTAAAATAGCTTTAAGTTTCAAAAGTCTCTTTGGATTTCTAATGGTCAGTGGAGGTAATAGTCAGGGTCATGTCTCCAGAATGGAGAGTCCCAGACACTCTATTTTTTACCAGACTGAAAAGGGTAAATAGGAACTTAGTGTGAAATGTGAGTTTTGGTTTGATGTTTTTTTGTTTTTTTGTTTTTTTGTTTTTTTTCCTAGGGAAAAAAAAATTAATTTCTTTGTGAGTCTCTAGAATAAACTATTGCAGCCCTTTTAACTCTAGAGAGCAGAACTTTTTATATGCTATGCCAATTACACTACAGACGTTTTAAGAGTAGATGCTATATTAGGCACACGTCATAGTGCTGTTTGCTGTGTGTTTGCCAGGTCCAATTAGGCAAAATTTATCAAGGCTGGCAACAATCATCTTGTTTCTTCTGCTCTTTGAAAGGTCTTATCTACATTTGCTGTGAGAAAATTAATGGTTGGCCTGACTTAGAATACTGATCACCATTTCAAGTAAACAGTGAAAAATAATGCAAGATGAAGAGACCGCGACTGTCTTTGCAGTTTATTACCCTCTATGCAAAGTATTACAGGCAACACTCCATGTTGGGGTTTTTTGTTTGTTTTTTGTTTTTTTTTTCTTTTCTTAATTTTGGACAGGCGAAAGATGATTAATTAACAAGGAACAAAAATAACCATCATGCCTGACAAAAAATTGGCAAAATACTGCTCTTTTCTGTTAGCTGGGATCTGAGATACTGTTTACCATTTTACTGAAAATCTCTAACAAAATCACCATAACATCAGTTATGGAGCACATGCTCAGTCTCACAGGCACTTCAGTAACTTTCTGTCTGATCTTCATATCAACTGGCTTTTGCTGATGGCTGAGAGAGAATGTTAGAGGAGCTGACTGAAAGTTGTGGTGGTAGATCAGCAGAGAATGGACTGATACAGCAGTGTCAGGAACAGTCAGAGAAGAAGCTACACTCCACACTGACAATGTTAGAAAGCGGAGAAATAGAGAGATATCCTGCTACAAAAAATGTTGTGACAAGCTCTCATTGTAAGAAACACAAACCACACTCCATTATTCAAGACACACAGTGTCACATAAACACTGACAGGCACTCTGGATTATATTGGCTGCCACTAATATGTCTCAGCCCCTTAAATGGGAAAATGTAGTAATTTGTCTGATAACCTGGAGAGGTTAGTTTCTGCTGACATTGTTTCTTCAGTGGTCATCTAGAAACACTTCCTTTTCTATTCTGCCTTTAGGAAGAGCTCATTGATCATCTGCAAGCAGATGGAAGTTTGTTGTCTCTTCAAAAAGACAGTTTGTGTTCTTGCCAGCTTGATTTCCAGCAAGAGTGCAGTTCTGAATAAAGACCACAGATGATGTGACATAGCTAACGTTCAGATAAATGAATGATGACAGAGCTGAGAGAATTTATGAAGCTTCGTTATCTAAAAATCGAATTAAGTATTTTTGAGGAAAAAATCTGACAACAGTGATTTAGAAAGGACAACTTTGTTTATCTCCCTGAAAGCAGTCTCTGCAAGAAAATTAAGTCTGATGAAGAAAAAAGTTGTGTCTTTTTGGCCATTTGAACTCCATTGCAGAAGTTATTTTTTTATACTGTTGTATAGCTCACATAAAGACTATGTTAAAATTACTAGTAGAACTACCTGAAAGAAAACAGAAGAGAACAAGGCACCACAAGAGAAATAAATTTCATTAACATGGTATTTTATTCTTCTTGTGACTCAAAGAAACAGCTCAACATAATTTTAATCCCAGACTGTGCCCTCCCTTCTGTGCAAGCTATGGAAGTAAATACAACTGTACTGTTCCCTTTCCCATTAGTCCTGCTTCTTGATTGAATAGGCATATTTAAATTAATGAATGGCTTAAAACACAAGAAAGGCCCAGTCTATTCTTCACTCCCAAGTAAATTTGATGGGAGAGAACTATTGTTTGATTGTTCCTCAGTACTCTTGCTCCAGTGGAGTCACTGAAATCCTCACAACAAATCTTAATTCACAACCTAATGTGTTCAAATTTTAGATGCCTGAAATTAGAAACTGCTGAACTAGACTGCTATGCATGACCTACATCCTTTGGATGCTATTTATAAAGACAAAATGGACTTGCCAGGGGCAAGATGGGACTTTCTTTCTCCGGAAGATTTGTTTATTAATTTCCCATGGGTTTTCTACTAGGCCATACTCGTTTCCAACAAAAGTGTTGCTATAGTTGCTCTCTTTCCTCCTTTTCTTTAACTTAGTAACCTTTCTCATATATGTAATTGTTTTTTTTTTCTTTTTTTTTTTTTTTTTTTTTTCCTTTTCTTTACTTTGACCTCTGCGAGCACTAGCAAAAGCCCAACATTTGCTAACAGACACCTCAATTTAACCAGCACATAGTTCATTCACAGTGGCAAGCTCTAGTAATTGCATCATGTTCACTGGCAAACACTGAGGTAGCTGCAAAAATGTAATTTTATTAATAAAGCCAACAACCCAACTTAGTTAGAATGTGCTCTATATCTCCCAGGTGAGCATTTTCCTCACTGCTTTGAATGAACTGCATATGAAACAACAAAGCAGAATTTTTAAAGCAGTACACCAGATATGAGTTGGGAATCATTTTGCTTCCTCCAGTCAGGCAGTGAATAGGGTACTAGGTATACATCCAAGTTATTAGGCCTGTTCATGGTGGCTGTCAGTGTTCATTTGTTATAAACAAAGATAATGCACGCTTTGTTAGAGCATGAAATCTCTATGAAGAATACACAGCAGTCATTACTTTTCTAGTAGCTTAAAACAGAGAGCAAGTTATTTAGTTGCTAGTCTATCTAGAAGTGTGTTATAATGTTCTATGAACAGAGGAAACAAATGGCAGTATGAATGACACATTCACTATTATACACTCAACAGATAATAAACTCCTCTATTCCAGTTTTCTAGGACAGCTGGAAGATGTCCTATCACTGCCACTTTGTAGCCTCTTAGAAAACTGAAAGATATAAACTCCCCAAATAATTTGAGTTCTTTCTGCTGAGCCTGGTCTATGGTCTATGTACTTCGTATTTCTTGCCATAGATACAATATTGTATGGCTCTACCTGTTTACTTTGAATTTCATGGTTAATCTTTCCATCATATTCACCTATCAAAACACAAAAGTAGTCCAATGTCATGAAGTGAAAGTGAGATTTTCACAACATACCAGTGACCATTGCTCAGTTACTTCCACTGTGTGACATTCATTTATCACAATCACATACCTGTTAAAAGCAAGGGACTTGTTTTGTGTTAATCTGATTCAGATCTATGAAATGTTAAGTTCAATAAACCACTTAGGGTTGTGTTATGCTGTCTGCAGAAACACTCCTGAGCAGTCAGAGTTCAGCTTTTAAGAACTACACTGGGACTGACCTCAGGTACAGTACTTTCAAACTCCTGTGCACTGAAAGAAATGAAGATGCATTTGGTATTATATTGATCACTTACTCAGATGCCTAGATTTGTGTATAGCATTACGTATGCAGATCATATATGATGACATACTTTGTGACCTTTGTTTTTTATCTCTGTTTTTGTTTTTTTTTCCCACTAAAAATACCAACAGTGATCACCTCCTTTAGCCCTTCATAACAGTTATTTAAAGACTTGCTAAGATCAAAGCAGTTATAATGAAAGACATAGTGTGTTTCTGGAAAATAAAATGAAGATTTAGTTACAAGACAGACCTCTTCTGAGTCCTTAGCTTAATCTGCTGAATACGCCAGGTATTTGTGGGTTGTACAATAGCTGAGATTGTCTCAACACTAATTTAAGTATTCCACAAGGCAGGGATGGTCCTAATACAGTCAGAGAGACACATCTCTGTCTGCTAAACATTTGCATCAGATGTTGCACCACCCTTGCTCAAAGCCTGAAGTTTTAAATAACCGGCTCTGAGCTCTTTCTTTTTTTTTTTTTTATTTAGGAGTTGAGAGGTATGTTGTGTCCAGAGTCTATTATTCATAGGAATTATGTACCCAGTACTTCTTAGGTATCAAGTGTTACAGACCATTATTTTAATCTTTTGTCTTTTATACTGTGCTCAAAAGTATATTGTACTATGCCACCTTCAAGTATTTTAATTTATATCCTTACAAGACAAGATAGGGAAGAATAGTAAAAATCCCAGTACCTTCAATTAGTGCATATTAGGAGTGTTTTATAGTGCTTTCCAAACCTCTTGAATTGCCAATGTAGTAAGAACAGTTAATTTTACAATGCCCGAGTCTCTAATGAAAATATTTCCTCTCCAATTTTATTGTCTTTTTGAAAAGACATTTTTGTTAGACTCAGAAACAGAACATTTATGTTGTCAAATGACACATTTAATGGCAAGAAGACTCATATATATAGAATGCATTAGGTTTTCATAAAAGGTCATCCAAAATATTATTGAGATAATATTTTCTTTTCTGGTAAAAGTCAGTAAGTATTGAATGCTAGCTGTGAATTTTAACTGCTCCTTTAAAAATTTTAAGTAATTTTAAGTAGTCAGAACAACAATGAATCAGATTAAAAGTTTTTATTCTGCAAAATAATTTTTTTATTGTCTTTCTCACCTTGATTTTGTTAGTCCTTTCTTGATTTTCATCATCTTTCTTCCCACCAAATTATATTTTCTTTACTTATTTAGGACCTTCTTTTCCCTTCCTCTCCCAAAATGTATACTGAAATTAGGTTATTCAGCCTTTTAAAAATAATAGTACTACCTCAGTAAATAAACTTCCATATTCTTCCACTCTGTTTCACTTTACAAAGAACCTTATTCCATATTTTAGACTAAGACACCTTAATTATACACACTATTTGATGATGGGAGCTGCAGGCAACAGAACCAGAAAAAAATATTTAGAAAACCTCAAATCCAGAGTTATTGCTACTATACATATTATGGTAAATCATGCCCTAAATTGCATTTGGGTTTTTAATATATCCTCCCAAAGTATCAGGATGAGGTTTTTCTTGCATCTTTGTTTTTTATTGCAAAACTGTCTCTTCCAATTTAAAAAAGTAAACATATTAGTGATCTACACACTCCAGATGTCAGCATTTATAGTAGGAAATAAAGTAGTGATATAGATTTGATGACCATAGTGCATGAAGGCCATAGAATGATGCAAAAATTACCCTATTTTAGGTTTATTGCTACAGTGAACTTTAAAAATAATCTGGGGAGAGAGAGAAGTGAATGCAGGTCTGAATTGCAAGGAGTTCACCAGCTGAAGATATGATTATTACTGAGTTAACAAGGAGCTGTGATTGCACAGAAAAATGTTTTTCTTCCTCTTGTTTCTTCAGTGAAAATTAGCTAGTAGGAAATGTTCATTCTGTCAATAACTGGTGCTTCTGCAATGTTAAATCTGCTTAATCTCTGTCCCTGTTCTTCCTGGCCCTTTTAATGAAATCAGTCCCTCCAAGTGAAATGAGGATCTGTGCTTTGTAAAGCATCACCTGCAGCCTGAGAGGCTTACAGTTCAAACAGATGAAAAAAGGGCTAAAGAAAAGCAGTGTTTCATCCTCATTCAACAGACAGAGAGCTGTGGCCCAAATTATGAGTAATTTCCTTAAGTGTCTGGTGAAGAATCTCATACATCTCACTTCAAGAACTCTTAATCATAGTATCTCCTTGCTGCAAATTTTGACTAAACAAGGAAAAAATAATGTTGTAAGAAAATTTTGTGTAATAGTAAAAAAATCCAACTGCCTATGGTTAAAACTTAGTAGGAAACAGCAGTTTTTGCTGAGGGAAAATCTGCTGTGGTTCCTCAATTGAGGATTAGACAGCACCTGGGAAAGGAAGGCTTTTTGGCATAGGAAGAATAGGAAACAGGAATGAGCAGTCTCTCTGGAACCCAACTCATTCAAATTGATCTGAATCATGTCTTTGCCACCGGGCTTTCTTGAAGGCTATGTAAAACCATTCTAGAGACTATTATCCTGTCTCTACTATGAGGAGAGTACTTGTTCAGAAATCTCAATATTGAGCCAAGAAATATTTCTGCTACTAGGAGACTAATGGTTTGGCGGGAGCCAAAAGCCAAGGTAGCAGCAATACAGAGTACTATGATGGCTGAGAAGAAAAATATACAAATAAATCTGCTTTGATTTGCTAATGATGGCTCAAAGCCAGACTATTGGTATTTGAATGCCTGGTAGTCACTGAAAAATGACAGCAGCTATAAAGCAAACCACAAAGACAGAGCTATTTGGAGTGACAATAATTACGTAACTGGAAATTATTTACTTCTGTGCATTTACAGTGAAACAGCTTAAATAGGCCTCAGATTTGATGCTATTATCTGAAACACAGGAAGAAAAGATGTAAAAAAGCAACATCTCATGAAGCAGAAAAAACAGAGGAGAGATCAAACTTAAACAAAACTCTTGTATTTACACATGCTAAATTCTCCCCAAATACCTACTCAGAAGTTTTACAATCCACTTCTGGTAGTTATTGTGGATTTATTGTAGGTAAATTGCTACAGAAATTGTTGCCCTTTTGTTAAAAAATAGAAGAACGAGGAGATTTTCCCCTCATACATAAGCTCTCATTTCCTAATATAATACTGAAAATCTATGGTCAACTGTTTAAATTTGTGTATAAGACATTAGACTTAATTTTGGTCTCTCTTGTGCTAATGAGGCCATTAAACTATTACTGTTTAAACTGGGATATCTAAAAATTTTTTTGAAAAGTTCTGGTTGATATGAACATATTTCCTTGCTTTTTACTGGTTTTCACATATGAAAACAAGTCTACATGAATTATGATAAATAATGAGAAATACCACCTCAATGAGAATGGTTTTGAAGGCAGAATTTGTGGTTACTTTGGTTGTGAGAGTACACAGCATGGTAAATAAGTCTTACAAAGCACACAAAAAAATATTGTCTTCTATAAAATCCTTAACTGTATTGACAAGAGAATAGTGTATTTTTATATGCAGGTAACTATCACCAAGCACTTTCTAAAAAATTTAAAACAAACTGTTCAGCAAGCACTCTTTTCTTTGCCAGCCACCTTCAAAAAAGAATAATTTTACAAAACTTCAGGCATCAATTTTATTGCCACTTCATAGCTCAATCAACTACTGACACCTAGGATTATTCTGTGCAGAATGGCATAGCGTATAGACATATGTATCTGCCCACAGATCTGTGTCTGAAAATTAGCCTGCCAGCAGTCTTCAATCCCAAATCAGTCCCAGTTATACCTATTAAAAACCTCACATTTGTTCCACAATTCCTGATATAGTGCTGACGTGAGGTTGTCTATTAAAAGACAATTTTCAATATATGTCTTTCTACTATTTTCATCAGTGATTATTAGCAGCCTCACCAACAGTAGCCATGAGGAAAAAAATCAAAATATTTCACGTCCCCTCTTATCCATCAGCTTACATTATTTTTCTTTGTATCTCAGAAAGTTCTCTCTATAAATTTAGTTCCAGGAAAATACTAATTCTTAAACCATCTCTGTTAAAAAATATTGAGATCTTCAGTAAAAAGCACTGCCATGCCCAGGGAAAATAGAGTAACTTCTCATTCTTTATGAGATACATTGTATTTGTTTATGAGAGAGCAATCAGATAACATCTTCTTCATCTCTGATAAAGATATAAAATATGAAAAGATGGCTTGAAATAGGAAATACTAAAAAGTGTGTTATCCTTAACAGCCTCTTAAACAGCTATTCAACTTTTGGATAAACACATGCCTAACAACAGGCAATTGTTGAGATGGCTTTAAGAACAGAAGCTTGGACCTTGTGGATTTTTCAGTCAATCAAATCATGGAACACAGTTCCTTCTAGGGATGGCAGAACTTACTCAAAGATATCAGTTCCACAAAGTTTCCTTACTAGTAGAACTAGTAGAATAGGAGAAGAGGAATTGGGATCTGGGACACTGGCAGGAGTCTACAGGTTACAGCAATATAGCTAGTGGATGTTGAACTGGTTTGATTTAGGATTTTTTTTTTTTGTTGATTCTGTGTTAGATCTGTCATTCTTCTTGCCTGGGGAAATCAGTCATCAGTGTGCATTCCTGTACTATTTTAGAAGTCTTGTGCACTTGTGATACAAGGGAACTGGCAGACCTGATGTAAAACTGAGTGTTTATTATAAATAATTATAAAATTTAACATAGTGTCACATTAATTAGGAGCCCATAAAAGAGAACAGAACACAGCAACTGCATCTAGAACAGTGAAATGCATAATGGAGTGAGGATTGATGGTATGAGAGAATCAGTGTATATAAACATCCAACTATATTTCCTTGTAACACTGAGAGATACTCATATTAAATAAATTTGAAACTACATAAAGAAATCAGGAAAGAAAATAAGTTTACTAGGATACAATCTGACTGAAAGACTCAGAAAGAAGAAGGGAAGGAAACTAGAATACTCCTAAGATTTCTGTGTTGGACATAAATATGATTTACATCAGAAAAAAATGGATATAGCTTTTCTCAGGCAGAAATGATCCTTCTTGTCACATGAATTATGATAATCTAGGCAGGATCATAAGGGAGACACAGTATGTGTCTCAACAAGTGAGTTCTTGGTGACTAAACACAATAAAGACTTCAAACAGGTAAATATATCACAACCCTATGACACAACCAGGGATCTTTCAACAAAGACTGGAGTAAAGACAACTTTTTCAAGAAAACCATCTGAGTGAACAGTTCCTGTGTGTTAAATATAATCTGAACTCAAAAAGGGTAGGTCCTGTAACTAGTTTTGGTTTTCAATTAACTTTATTTTGGACTTCCTCTGTATTTAGATCTCAACGTGAAATTGCATTTTGAACTACTACTGGTAAGTAAAGATCTGCTAACTAAATATACTGGGAATCACAAGACAGAGATGCTGTAAAAGGAGCTTGGTAGACAAAAATGAATAAAACTGGGGCTCTGCTTCCACTTCCTGTTCAGTGTTTAGAACACCATACTGTCACCTGCCTTATGAACACTGGAGAGTCATTCATTGCTGTCACAGCAGTGCAGGGTACAATACACTGGACAGGAACTCTCAGAAGTCGACAAAATAAAAGTTAATGGAAGATATTAATAAATTTCAGATGGCTGTTGTTAGCCTTAGGGACAGGAAATAAATTATTACTGTTACTGTTTGATAAGTGAGTCAGTCCTTAATAAGTGACTATACAACATTTTAAAGGCTGTAGTCGAAAAGATTTGGTGACTGGTTGAAACTTAATAATAAAGGATTGAATTCTGGGCTATCATCTGTTGAAATGATTAAATTTCTTCTGCTCCAATGTTGGTTTCAAAATGAGCAAAGGTACCAACTTTTCAGCCTTTCATTTAAAAATAATGATTTAATTATTTAAGTCTCCATAAAGAGGAAAACTCCTGTCTCCCAGATTCCTAGAAGCAAAAAAATGTTAGCTGACGTTCTGAAGTTTTCTAAAGGTTTCCCTCATGCCTTGTACTTTCTTGCTCACAAGGTCCAAGGAAGTCCAATATGACAATTATTTATGTCAACACTTGTTTGATATTTAAGGCGAAGGTAGTTTTCTGCTTTCACAAGCAACAAGAGCATAAGCAATCCCTAATCACAAAAGAACAGGTGAAATAAAGGTTTGTAAAGGTAATCCACATTTAGTGTAATTGCTCTTAATATATTGTTACCTGAAAACTTTTGAGCTTTGATTACTAGTGGCCTTTCCCCAAATATAAGTTGAGTTTTCAGTTCCCATATAGCACCAAATCAGATTGAGAAATTCTGTTACCACTCACTATTATCTGCTTGCTTTCTCAGCAGACAAATAGCAGCAGAAAGAGAGAGTTAAATTAGAGTTCATGCATTTTCTTCCCTCTTTAGGAGCTGGCAAAGTGGGAGAGGTACACCAAGGTGAACATGTTCAGCTTACTGATCAAGTTCAGAGTAAGTTTCAGAGCAGTGAAGACAGTAAGGCTCAGTGAGTGACTCTAGCCTGATTTTGTTTGTGATAATTTTTTGACCAGAGAGTTCTATGCTATCAAAAAGAATGCACTTTTATCTATATTTCCCTCTATGCCTACACCTACACCTGTATATATCTGGAAATAATAACAAGGAGCACTTTACTGATTAATTTGTTTTACTTAGCTCACATGATTAGAAGAGAAAAGTTGCTGCTCCTTTGCTCTGGGACATGACCTAACAATCTAAGAACTTTATGTATGTTTTTAACACAATGTAGATTAGATGTTTTGCTCTTAAAATGCTTCTGATTTTAACCTCTGGATGAAACATCGATTTGCCTGGGTTATCCAAAACAGCAGTCACTACAGAGGAAGACTTGCCTTTGAGGTTACCTCACAATACTTTATGCTCTAAAAAGGACCCCTGTTTTAGGGACTTGTGGGATAAGATAGCACTGCAACAGTGAGGCTTTACTCTGCAGATTTTGCCTTCAGGGAATCTAAATTTTCAGTGAACCTCATTAGAATTTCCACAGCTTTTGTAATAAAACTCTCCGAAGAAAGACCAGGATATGGAGCAAAAGCAAGATCCTTCAGCTTAAATGAGAACAGAATCGATTTCCTGAAAGTAATCCATCTTCTTGAGACTGAGAACAATCATCCAGTAACTGAAAAGCTGAGAGTGTATGTCATTGAAGGTCTAATGGTTTAACTGCCTTTCTTTTGTACCCAGAATATCTCAATTAATTTATGACAGAAATGACAATTTGTAGTGTTCATTCATATACTTTTGGAAAGACATAAGATGAACATTTATGTATGGTGATTTGGAGCTGATAGTTTGCTGATAAAGTCAGAGGTCCTAAACTCTACCATTCTGCTTTGCATTCTATACAGCAAAAGATCTTGGTTTAATATCTTTTTAAAAAAACTCACTGCGTAGTAAAGTTGTTCTTTTTTTTTAACATTTCATGTTGAAAAGGAGAAAATTTAAATTATAACCCTGGTTTCCAAGGGAATGTAACAGGGTATGAAACAGAACTCAAGCTAAACAAGCTAAACAGCACACCAGCCAAGAAAACTGAAAATAGCTAAACAAGCTAAACAGCACACCAGCCAAGCAAACTGAAAATAGCTAATTGCTTTCAATATATTGTATTGACCAAACCAAGAACTCTGAAATCTGAAACAACATCAAAAGTTCATTCTTGCACAAGAATGGAACATTTATCTACATCGTGCGTGCAAATGTTTGTCACTTTAGTATACAAAAAAATCTTAGCAACCTGGCATATGGAAAGCTATCCACAAGCTATGAGGCTATAGTTTGGAATTGAATTTCAGAGTTATATGCAAACAGTAGAAAAAAAACCAGATTTCAGCTGCATACAAATAAACGAATATTACTTGTGAGCTTTAGAGAAGACTGCTGGTTGTAAAACCTGTTTGCTTCCAGTCCTTATCCAGGTCCATTTTTTTTAACTTCTTGTCCCTAGTCATCTCTCCTTTATGCTCTGCAGCATTTTTGCTGCTCTGCATTGTAATCCAGTTAATTCCTGCTTTTCTAGGCTGCCTGTTTTGCTGTCATAAGAGCAGTAATAACAAAGGAGAGATGGTCTGTCTGCTTTCAGCAGCAAATAGTTGCAATTTCAAGGGAGATTCTTCATAAATTTGGAAGCAACCTGCTCAGTAATGACAGTCTGCCTGAAGCCCTCCGCTCTGTTTAGTACTGGTGAGATGGTATCTTTGGTACTGTGCCCAGTTAAGGGCTCCTCAGTACAAGAAAGATGCTGACAGACTGAAACAAGTCCAGCAAAGGGCCTTCAGGTTTGTTTCAGGGACAGGATGTATGAGGAGAGGCAGAAGTTGTTCAACCCTGCAGAGAGAAGGCAAAGTGGAGATGTGACTGCTTCCTCCAGCTACCTGATGGGTGGATGTGATGAAGACAGGTCCAGTGTCATAGGGGCACACTCTAAAAGTACAAGAGAAGTTGAGCATGACTTGGAACACGAGAAATTCTGACTCCATGTAAGAAAAAATGTTTTTATCATGAGGTTGGTCCAACACTGCAGCAGGGGCCAAAAGAAGCTGTGGACCTGTTGTTTTTTTTCATTCTGTGCTCTTTTACAAGTATCCCTCAGGGAGGCCAGTTACATTGCTCTAATAAAAGCAGGATACTTTTCCTAACATCTCTCCTGAGACTCAGATGTTTCCTTCTCTGTCATGTGAGAGCACATGTCCAGTACATACAATGTGAAGTGTTATAAAAAAAAGCATGTCTTGAGGAACAGCCTGCTGTAACTTCCAGCCTTTGTTCACCTACAGCTCTACTATTAACTCCACCTCATCTCTCTGGACGGATTTGATTCTGTCTCCAGGGGCTTACTGCTTTTCCCACCTAAGACTGAGTTATGACTTGCTACAATTTCATTCCCCTCACAGGTGGAAACTGATTTTTCTGATGCTGTTTGTCCTTTGGTAGGAAGCCAAATTACATTTTACCTATAAATTTTTATTCTGAGAAATCAGTGTGTGTAATTGCAAGGTTTTCTATAGCGTGATATTAATTTATTAAGACGTGGCTTCCCATAAGATGGATGCTTGGTACAAAATGCATGCTACTCGTATAAGTAGAGTTTCTTCTTGGGAATTTATGAGAATATGCACTAATATATATAAGCAGGATAAACATCTCTGTAATAAATATTTATATTCCCTCATCTGTCTAGGTTTCTGAATAGGCATTGTCATGACTACAAAAATCATACATACACAACCTTTTACTCAGTTTTTGAAACAGACACTCACTCTTAGAGATATTTCACATGGTTTTGACATGATTGAAGCATTTAAATATACTCTTGATATAAATAAAAATGAAAATTTAAATCAAATATTATTTCTAAAACTATCTTCAGTTGTATAAGTTACATCTTATTATAAACAAATTAGATTAACTATAGGAGTATTTTAGTGTGGGATAGATTGTTATCATGAGGCAGAGTAAGTTTATATATAGTAACTCTGGTTCTAGAAGTATTTACAGTAATTAGTGATCAAAAGTGTTTTAAGCTACGAGGCAGTATTTTCAAAGACTGCTATTCGGAAAATGTACTATCTTCTGTTTTTTGTTTTTTTTGTTTTGTTTTGTTTTGTTTTTTTAAAGTATGAAGACAACAACAAATAGTGTTTATAAAGCTTCAATGTTCTGTAATTATATTAGATACAGTAGCTAAATCAGTATTTCTAACTTTCTATTTGTAAATCTATTTGATGACCAGGGAAAAAAGTTCAGCTGTCAACCAATTATTATTGGATCATTAAATTTTCTGTCAAAGGAGAAGTTTGATTATGCTGAAATACATAGAATGGTATAGTTGCATCCTGCATACTCAGCTCCATCTCACTTAGATACATTTATTTTTCAATAACTCTTCAAATATGCTTTTCACTGCAACCTTGTTTCTTATGAGGGGCATTTGAAGTCTGCATGAGATGAGTCTTCAGTAATACAGCATTAAACATGGAATAAGTGATTGCAGCTTGCATCCTGTATGTGAATTAAAGCTTGGTCCTTTTACAATTTTTAGGTCTCTTAATTTTATTGGCTCAATTTCATCTCAAAATCTATATATGTACAAACACACAAACATATATAGATACACATACACCACATGGGGTTTTTTATATGTTTTTTTCTTTCTAATCACAGTTCTGTTCTGTCATATAGAGGGAATTTTATGCCCATGATGCATTTGCAGTCACCCTTGGGATAACAACAATGATGGCAATGCAGGTATCCTATGCAGCACAGCTGTGGATTCTATCAGAGACACAAGATTAATTCTAAAATCAGTTTAGCTGCAGTAGCTCTGTATTGCATGCTATCTCATTAGCCTGGATCTTAGCTATGCTGCTAAAGCATAGAGCTAAGACATTTGGTGTTTTCATATCCCAGTAGCAAGATTTACTGTGCAAAGATTTGAGACTGATTTAATAACAAATGGATGTGAAATTCTTACTTGGTAGATGCTACTATCTAAAATCCAGAAAGTTCTTGAAACTCTAGTAGTAAAATCCTGAGACCAGGCTTTTGACGTGTTAAATTAAGTAGCTAAACACAGCACAATGTGTACTTGAGAGGAAAAAGGCATTATAACCTGCTACCCAAGGGAAAACTGGAAACTCCTATTTCATGCCAGCTCCCCTGACATCAAAACAAATGAGTCCAGATGAAGTGTTATGTATGAAGCCTTTGTTCTCCTTTTGACAAATCTGAGCAAACAGACTGTCCATCATTTAGCTCGTGCACCTGAGAAACAGCCTTTGAGGTACCTGGTACTCATGCCACAGCAAGGAGGAACTTGGCTTTAAGCATATGTGGTCCCAAGTCATGAGTCTAATTCAATTTTTATTCAAATTTTCTTCAGGTGTCTAAAGGCAGAAAAGAAAGAGGACAGGCTGAGCTGAGTTCTGCTGTGAAATAACTGGCAGTCAGGGTTTGAGAATAGACAGCTGAGAATAGAGAGAAATGGCAAAAAGTATAAAAGCAAACAAATGCTGAGCAATAGATTTTGGCTGTTGCATTGTTTTCCTGCCTCTGGAGAAGAAAAGTAATGTAGCCAAGAAAGTGTTTGTGCCCCTTTTGATATGAGAATAAAGATCTGTATGGAATACTTGAAAATGCTTAAATTCTTTGCTAATTGCATCTTAAGCAAACATTTAATATAATTTCAGATTTCAATTCATCATACTGATGAGCTATGAACAACAGACCTTTGGCCCAAAGCATACAGCCCTTGGCAAGTTATTTTCTGCTTTGCACATCATGATGTCTTCAGGTGACATTTTTACAGTGTGACATAGCTAACAATTCTTTCAAATTTGGTCACTTGAAAGAAAATGAAATAGAGGATATTTTTCTAGGGAGTTAAAATTATCAGGATTATGCTGATTATGTTATAAGGGATTTAATGAAACAGGAACAGAAGCATCAAAGTAACTTTTAAATGAAGAATTTTATGATAAATATATTGAGTTCTTTTTGTTTCCACACCAGTTTTTTGCTTATAAAAATATTGTGCCAAGATCAAAAGAAGATACATATTGGAATTACCTGTTCAGTTACAGGTGTAAATTTGCAAATTCTTTGACCTCTTCTGAAATAGTTCCACATTTTCACAGAATTCAAAGACATTCTTTTAATAGGTACAAATATTTTTAGGAAATTCTTAACATTTATCTATTTTTTTAAAAATACTGAAAAGAATCTTGAAGTGTAAAATAAAGATGCTAGTGACAAGAAAAATCTACAGGGTTTTTTTTCCCCCCTTCATTCTGCACCTAATTGCTTCCCTTAGTCCAGTCTGAAGTATATGAAGTATGTCTGAAGACACATAACCCTCACTCCTGTAGAATCTCAGTGGCTCAGAGTCTTTCATGTATTTACTTTCTCGATACACAGTGGCCAACTAACTCATAGTTAAAAAGACATACTCTACTAAATCTACAAAAGCATTATGAAAAGTAGAATAATATAAATTAATTTATAAAATAGATTGGAGCAAAGGACTGAAAATTGTTTGTAGGAACTTGCTTCAGACCGACCTAAAGTTCATAGTCAAAAAAAGGGAATCTTTTGTACCTTCTATATGAGGTCCTTCAGCTTTCTCTGATCTACTTTAACCAGCTCTAGCATCATAGTACCTGTACCATACTATTCCTCCTAGTGGAATCAGCAAAATGATTAAAATTAATCAATTAAGTACTTTGTTGAACTGGGACAGAGTAGCAAGAAAACAGCTGAAGGCAAAATAGAACTTATACATTTTAATCTTTGCTTTCACCCCATGAATACTTCACAAACCTAACACGTAGCTCTGCAAAAACCTGCATTATTAGCACAGTTTTTCCCATAATTTGTGTCACATGTTTGGCAGCCTATGTAACTTTGATAATGGAAAATAAATTATTGCACAGAGAACACAAAAATGTTAATTATATTTTTCATTGGCTTTAGCTAAATCCATGTTTTGTAATGGATTTAGGCTACTAGAACTACAGCCCAGGGGCTGAAATAACAGCTTGAGTTTTGCAGGGCTTACAGATGAGAGAAAACGTGTTGTCAATGTGTCTTCAAAATGACCTTTTGATGGGGAGAGAAAGAATGGAACTATAGATTCTCAGTCAATACTTACTGCATACGTTATTATAATTACTAGAGGAAATGGCCTGAGCAAGAATATATTATCAGATAATGTTAATTATTTAAGAAAGAACAACAGAACAAATTTGCATGTAGATGTTATCTATGGAAAGCAATAATGGTACTGAATCTATGTAACAGGACCTGAAGTAATCACATTTATTTTATGGAAATGAAAAACTGCTGCAAAAGAAGGTGACTTTTTAGGGTAGATACACTTCAGGCACTAATTCATTAACAATACAAGAATGAATAATGAAACTTGAAATAAACTGTGTTTCTCATATCTGTCTCTAATGATGATATAATTAAAAATGAGCTGCAAATGGGAAGTCTTGTGTGAAATAAAATTCTTAAGTAAAATTAATATCTTCAGTGAATGAGATAAAATGTGTTTTTCAGAAATACTCAGAGGAATTTGTAGAAGATATTTACTAATTTACTTATTAGAAACAAAAGGTGAGCATCTCTTGGATCTTATAAAACAAGGAAGATAGCATAAGGAAACTTTATGACTTGGAATATACTTGGTTTTAAAGGCAAATTATCTGTGGTACTTGAAACAAGATCTGTGAAGTTAAAGTTTCTGCAAGAGTTTCTGTTTCTTACTCTATGAGTTTGACTTCTCAGTGGTGACCTTCTCAGAGGGCATTCCCTTTATGGCATCTTTAGTCCAAGGCAAAATTCCCCAAAACTTTCCAAGGTAAAATCAGTCAATCAATCAATCAATCTGTCTCTCTAATATTTCATTCATCTCCACCTTCCTTTTGTGTATCTCATTCCAAACAGAAAATATTGTTGTCTGAAACCAAAGACATTTACTGAAACCCAGTGTTCTCCACCGAAACCACTCTCAAAGAGGCTTAAGTGTAAATTCTTCTCTCCAAGAGGAGTAATTTGCAGGGAGAAGTTGTATTTCTCTTAAAGCTCTGTGGGATTCAGATTTTTTTGGCCAGTAAACTTCTCAGTCCAACCCTCAGTCCTGTCCCAACCTCCTGTCAGCACAGAACCCCAAACTACTTATTCAGTCCCAAGAGAAAGAAATTAAGGCATGTGGGAAAAAAAAAAAGGTCATAGGAAATGGACCCAATTATGGTTGAAAGTTCTTGTCAACTGAAATATTTTCTTTTCCATCCCATGCTTCTCCACTCCATTCCATTCCACTCCACTCCACTCTGTTTTTATTGAAATGAGCAGTCCACCATGTGCCACCATGAGAGTCTAGAGTCATGAACATATGTGATTATGCACACAAACACATATTTTAATTTCTTTGTTCCTACTGGACTTAGTATGGCTTAATATACATTTGAGTTAAAGTCTAACTAGCAGTGAACAGACTACATCTCAGAAGTCAAATAACAGGGAAATTACACGAGCAGTGCTGTATTCAATATCTTTTTTACTTTCCTGGGCCTCTACGTTTCTTGTGTTTAAGAACAGACAATAGATGTTTAAGAATAAACATTGAGTGAATAAGCAGACTTCTGATCTCTTGCTTTGCCACCAGTGTGCCCTTCAGGACTGTTCCTACCTAAAACATCAGCTCCCTCTCAGTCAGTCTTGGCATGAACACATTTAGATAGCTGTGGGTTTGCAAGGGCTGGTGCACTAATCTGTGATCTACCTGGGTTGATCATGAAGCTATGCTGGTAAAGAAGATGTCTTACATGAGAACAGAGCAGTGTTTTGTAAGCTTGTATTAACAATGAGAGAGTTTCATTTGGGATCATGGTTACTTTGCATGCATATCACATCTAATTAAATTATTTCCTATTTTAGTTATTTAAAACAAAAATTGTGTTACTTATTCACAATTTCAATGCATTCTCATGTAATATCAATGAGATCACAAAGAACTGTAAGTTTTCCTAGGCATAGAGAGACTGAAGATTGAATATAGCAGACTACTGGTTTGAAACCTCTTGGAATATGACTTGCCCAAAAGTTAGGGAACAAAAGACAGTGAGGGAACTGAGATTTCAGTCCTGCTTTTCTGGACACTCTGCTCAAGCTGTAGACCAATGGGATCATAATATTGGTCTTTTTTAATTGCTTTCTCCAATTATGAATTTACCTTATTCACATTTCTCTTCAGCATACCCCACTTATGACCTTTCCCTCACCCCTCTTGTTCCAGGTTGCTAGTTTTCCTCTAATGTCATATTAGACATTGGGCTTTCATTCCCCTAAGGAGAGACATCTGTTTTAAACCTCTGATTTTTTTATCACCATCAGAAAACTTCAAAAAGATGGCTGTGATTATTACCATACAGACTTTAAATTTTCCGCCCTCTGGTTCTGGAAGAGTATTTAGAAAGGCTCTCAGCTGCTCTTGTTACCAACGCAGCAGTTATGAATGCTATTTCAGAAGCAGTGCATAAAAGAACTAATATGTTCCTTAGTAAGCAAATAGGAAATGCAAAACTTTAACTATGCATAAATATTCAGGATAGAAAGACCTTTCCTTCCAAATGTATTATACAAACAACAGTATTTTCATCCCTAGCCAACCTTCCCCACAATACTGAATAGATCTTAATATTCATATTTCACAATCCAGGATATTTTCTGCGTATGGATCTATGTCTGTGTATAGTTCCCTTTCCATTCAAATATAATCTACATAAATGACTCAACATAATATGGCTCATCTATTTATATTATTTTCATTAGGTCTCTTATTCCCTCATATCTGTATGGTTGCAATTCCTAAGTCTTACTATAAAAATTTTTTTTGCAACTTTGGAGAATCCCAGGACACTATGCTTTGAATAGTTCATAATAGATAATTTTTTAAATAGTGATTTTTTCAAATCACTTCACCTTTTTAATAACTACAAAGCTTTCATTAAAAAGAATTATAAAATCCACTATTTGTGTATGAACAGCAAACTGACATAAAAACTTGGAAAATACCTTGCACTTGGCCTGTAATAAATCTGCTTTTTCAGGCTTGTTGAACACATTAAACCATTCTTACTGTAGATGGAAAAATAATCCTTGAACTTGGTCTTACTATATCTGGAACATTAATGCACTGGTTATTTAAAATCAGTGAGAGATATTCACTTGACAAAACATTCATTGTATTTCTTTCACTTTTATATCCTCTATTTTAAAAGTAATGTTTGGCTTTCCTCTCCACAGCTTGGAGTAATAGAGAATAAAGAACACAGAGGAGATTTTAATATACACTACAGCCTGGAAAACATACAAGCAAAGCCATTTTTTTTTAAAATTACAATATTGTCTTTTTCATTCTAGGTATGAAACAAAGAAATGGAGAATATAAGGGGGGAAACATGAATTTCTTTCAGTGACTAGGAGCACAGATAGACTTTGCTTTCTGCCAGCAGATAACTTCAGTCTTTAGTGTCTGTTTTATATCTATATATATTCTCATATATGTTTTAGATATTTTTATATCTATATATAAAAATATCTAAAAATGTATCTATCTAAAATTTATATCTAAAAACATATCAAAAAATACAAAGAAAGTTGTTGTTCATTCAACATATATATTTGAAAATGAAATTATGAAATTCAGGTTTTCCATCTGCTGTAGCACTGGCAGAAGATGAAGAACATTTTATAAAGTGAACATTAAATATTCAGTCTAGATACTACTATTAAGTGTTGATTTTCTTCCACAGACAGCTCTAAGGCTCTGAAAGTTTTTTAAAGATGTAGATGGAAAAGGAGGAGCATTTTAGGAAAAAAGAACGTGTGACTTGGATTTTATTTTCTATAAAACAAAAGAATTCTGGTATGGGCAAAAGAGTAAGAAGTCGTAACTAAATCTCAAACATATTCAGAACTACAAAGGTTTATATGCAAAAGTAAATTTTTCAATGGAGTTGTGCACCTTCACTTTCTTCTTATAGTGTTAATTTCTCCCCAGGTATAAATTTTCAAAATAAATAAAAAGATTACAAGGCTATCATGGAGAACGTAAAGGGGAAATAGACAAAACCTGTATTGTAACTACTTTTTCCAGTTAGGTCTCATAGGTCTTGTAAGAAATGCTAAAGCCTTTTCAGACAGATCAGAATGTTTGGTCTGCCCAAACTCCATCCCTCTGAGCAGCTTATAGTATCACAGATTCCCTTTTTTAGAGACAGGAAACTTAAGGAAAAGGGAAAATTCTTAAAGGTAGACTGGTAGGGAAGATGGGAAAACCACCTAACCCTATAATATGAAAAGTTTTTCTTGTTGCACTCCATTGCTACAGTTTTGTCATATAGAAACTGAATTTTAAAAAAGAAATAATTTAATTTTACTGAACAGAACACTTTATTGCAAAATGTCATATATTTATACGTCATAACAGAATGATCTGGTGGAATAAATGTTGATAATGAAAGTCATTTAACTACTTAGTCATTTCCACTGTTTCCCTACTGTTTCCTATTGATAGTCCAGTGTTCAATATTTGTGTTTGAATTATGTGGATTTTTTCCACAATCCACAATTTCTAGTGATATGTCTCTGCTTCTGTTAAATTTATGTCCAAAATTGCATCTGTTATTCTGTACTGAAGATGTAAACTACATTCAATACAGGACATCTTCATTATAGGAGTCCCAGGTTGTGTAACATTTTTAATAAAACTACTGTTATTTTCAATAAAGGAATCACATATCCAAACAAATAACATAAAAAGACAGCTGCTTGCTCATTGAATGGTCTCCAGCAACAACATAGGCACTAAAAAGTCTGGATTGGTGTTGGACAGATCTCAGCAGCAGCTGTGAGGTGAAGAAAAGAACGACCTATAGGTAGTGCATCTTTCTGTGAGGAACCAAAGAAAATGCTCTCCATGCTCCATCCTTCTCTCTCTTCATGTACATGGTGCAAATTCTCTAAAAGAGGGGCATCTGTAAAAGGCATTGGTGAGGGACATTATTACAAGGGCAATAGTCTGATTTCTGCTTGAGGTTAAAGAAAACCTGCCTGATTAAGTCCTTTCTACACATAAATTCATACAACCACCCCAGAATCTTTATGTTGCGTAACCACAAGGTTATGTTGCGTCAACTCACAAACAGGTGAGAAATGTGCTTTAATAAATGGAAATATGAAGAAATTCAGTATGTATCAAATGAACTATTTAATTTATTTCCTCTTCATTCAAATAATGGCAACCCTACCACTTCATCTTCTGCAATAGGGCTTTGTAAACTAATATGCTTATTGATAAAAAATGAGCATATGACTTTATCATCAACAATTTAGAATGAGGTAGAATGATGGGATTTATATTAGACACCTTTTCATTACTGGTTTCTCTGTGTGATTAATTGTCATATCCAGATGCATAGAATAAGGAACCTCCCAAATCAAGTGGGAATGCAGAGGTAAATCTTCATTTTCTGTCAGAAGTTAAATCTGAAGGTGGCATTTTCACACAATGTTTGTTATCCCCCAAACCATAACAGTACATAGTCCTTGACTATATTTTAAAACAAAGACAATGAAACCAAACATTGCCAATCTGAGCAGTGAAACTATGAAGCCACTGATCAGGATTTTCAAAAGGGAATGTTCCACCCATGTGACAATGTACCTGCCACCAGAAGTGATGAAAAAAAATAAAAATCTTATGATTTCATTAAAAACATCTGGTATTTGTAAGAATGTTTAAATGCTCACATCAATATTTTTGATCTAGTGTTTGCATTACTGCTTGACATTAAACTGTGTTTCTAACACAACTTAATTAAGAGGAATGTTCCAAGAAAACAACAAGTGTGGTACACATTTCCTTTATTGTAATAAACATATTAGCAAAGCTTCACTTTGAAGGTAAAGCAAAATCACATACCTTCCCTTGGCATTTGCAGCAAACACTGGGAGAAGGGAAGAAACATTGCTTTATTCTGTAATGCTGTAATATCCAGCACATATCCCTGGTTAGTCCTGACATACCTTCTCCACTGTCTATAAGAAATTGATTCCTCCTGTGTACATATCTCCCATTTTTCATGTTAGGGATGTCTCCTGTGCATACCAAGATGTGTGCACAAGCAAAGCCTGAAGACTGTATTTCCTGGGTTTCAGTATCAACAAAAAAATCTTGAAATAATTCCTCAATATTTTTGCCAACTACCAACTAATCATACAGGTTTCCTTATAGCCAATGCTACATGTAGTATAAAGCTAGGTAACTATAATATTGTATAAAATTACAAGGGAAAGTAAGAGTTTGCTTGCTGGCTCACCTGTAGTATTGTACTACTTTTGATATTTTGACCATTACTAGCACCTTTATAAACTGTTGAAAATCACATGAATAATTATTTTAAAATGCACCAAATTAGTTTCAGTCCCTACAGATCTGAATTACTTTGAAAGTGATTGACTGATGACAGCTGGTGCACTTCTCTGAGTAATCCATAAATAAACGAACTAAACACCCTCATTTTGTCTTTTTATTTTCTTTTTCTTAATTTTTTTTTTTTTTTCACCATATATATATATTTAGATCACCATGTGAAATAAAGTGTTTCAGTAAGCTTGGAGACACTACTGTGTTGAAGACATCAGTGTTCATCTGATGATCATTCAATACTGTATTCCAGTTCATAAAAGTGGAGTAACAGGGAGCTTCCTCTGCAGATTTTTCCCACATACACCCTCTGATGAAGCCTGAATGTTTTCCAGAATGGCAATATGAAGTTTGATGTCCTCAGCTATCACAAATTGCACAAAAGCTGTGGAAAACTGACTTTGGTCTATCAGATTTAGAGTCTCACTTATAGACTTGCTGACAGTTAAATGGAGCTTGGCACCCCTGCAGTAGTGCATCTGGAGGGAAAATATCCCTGTAACCCGAGTGGGACAGAAGTCCAGTCTGACTTTCAAAAGCTGTTCCAGTGATTTGCAGTGAGATGAGACTCAACGTAGGGCACAAATGGCTGCCTTTTCCCCATGCCTTTTTTTGAACATGCAGCAGTTCTTTACAGGAGAGTGGCAGCTCTCTTGTGGAGAGCATGTTTCTACAGATCCCACTCATCCAGCATTGCACCGTGGCTCGGGTTTGCTGATTACCCCATGCAAGTCACCAAAGCAAAAGGGAATTTGTCCTGAAGGTCAAAGAAAAACTTTCCTTCTAAGACGTTTCAGTGGGTCACTAGCACAGTGTGATTATTTGGACCCGGGGTGAAGTTCCTGTAAGATTCCCCCCCTCAGGCAGCATCCTGCCTCACCAGGTTGGTCCTCCTGGACCAGAGCAGAGAGAGCTCAGCCAACCCAGCCTCACCCCCCAGGAGGAGAAGGGTGCAGGAGGCCACAAATGGGAGACACCTTCCCCAGCTCACCCAGCTCCTACCTCACGTGTGAGCCAGAGGTTGGGGCTACTCAGAGGGTGGGAGATCACAGGTAAGGAGAAGATGGGTGAGCCGCTTGGTGCTGGAAGGAGAAGTCAGAAGATGGTGGCAGGGTGCTGAGAGCGATGTCGGGAAGGGCCCTGTGCTGGGGGCTGCAGACGGTGACCTCACAGCAGCACCGGGGAAACGCTGAGTTTGGAGGCTGTGGCACCAGGGCACAGGGGTGAGGGGGAAGGGAAAAGGGTCTGCCAGGAACTGGAACCAACCGAGGTGATGATCTGCCAAACGCTGCCATCACCACTGTAGCAAAGAGACCAGAGCGGGTGACGCAGAGACGGCATGGATGAGAACAGATATCCTGCTGCTGCTTTGCCTCCTCCTCCTTTCACTCCTCTGCCTCCTCCTGCTCTTCTTTGCCTCTCCCTGCCCTACAACCACCGCTGTTGGGTCACCTCCTCTTGGCATGATTCTTTCCACCCAGGCCAGTACCTTGCCTGTGGACATATGGGAGTAGCAATCAAAAAGGAGGGCCTAGGGCAGCCAGTCCGTTTGGGTCTGGGCTGGTCGGGATTGATTGGATGGGTGCAATGCTGGGTGCACTCACCATGGTGATGCTTGTTGTTGGCACTCCTCCCACCATTCGCTACAGCTGCTGAACCCCCTTGGCCTCCTCCCACCTCCCTCCTCTGACTCTACCCCTTTCTTCATCCTGACCACCCCTTGTTTTCCTTCCTAACCTCCCCTCTATGTCACTTTTTCCCTTGAAGTCTCTGGAAACAGAGCAAAAATGTCTTCCTGCCTGCCTCAGAGCCTGCTGCTTTCTCAGAAAGCAGAGGACAAGACTGGTTCTAGAGTACAAGAAAAGCAAAGGGCAACCTTTTTAGTTTTAAAGAAATTATACTTCTCCCCCTCCTCCCCCTGTTCGAAGGCAATAACATGGGTCAGAAGTTTCCTTAACCTGATCTTTCATACGTGGTTTTTGTCCGTCATTCAGAATGAGTTCAGGAGTGGAAAGATTGATTTTGAGAGCACATTGAAGCTACTTGAAAAGCTGCAAATGCCTTTTGATTTTGCACATGCAAAACATATTTTCAAGGTGAGGAATATATAGGTTAAGCAGTTAAGAACATGAAGATTTTTTAAGGGATAATACATTTTCATAAAATTATTCTCAGGACTCTTTGTCAAGATACATATTTTCTTTTGAATAGCAGAACTTTGATGTGCACTAGTAAAAATAATAATAAAAGTCTACCAATAAACATTTTATAAAAATCTTTTTTTTATATTGACATGATTTTTGCAACTGTAACTGGAAAAGCTCTCATGTGTACTACTATTGCCTGTACTTCATCAAGAGACAACTGAGACAGAAAATTTAATTTTTTTTTCCCAGTTTCATTTTGTGTGAATTCCTACCTGAATATTTTCTGAGTCCTGATAGATGGTTTAGTTCCAAAATAAGTTGAAATTTTCTTTTTCTATTTAGCAGTTATGAGTAAGTTTGCAGCTTTCTTAAAGATGGTAAAAATTAGATTGAAGATATCACCCTTACATGTGGGATTTCTCAAGCAGTACTGAAATGCCTATTACTAGAATTTGTACTGAATTATTTTCTTGCTGGTGATTTCTGTTAAAAATGATAATTTCATTCTCTTTCACAAACTTAGAGCAAGTACTTAAATACTAATTTGTAAAATTTTCACCTAGAGCTCCATGAAACTTCCTTTTGTACATGTTTTCATTTTCTAATATGTTCTTTTATTGTATTTATTCAGAAACTGGTAATGTATCATTAAGCTTTCAGGTATGGTATCTCTTCAAAGAGCAATCTAATTTAGTAGTACTCAAAAGTGTTTGTCAAAGAGCAGTCAGAGTTCAAATAAGCCATTTCATGTTTAAGGACACTTTTGGGGAAACACTACTAACTACAGAAGATACCATGTTATTAGAAACTGAAATATAGCCTCTTTGGTTGTCTCAGTTTAAAAAGCCAAAAATTATTCATTTTGAGCATCTTACAGTGATAATCAATGAGGTGACTCCATTTATTTATGATGGTTCTGTGCAATTTTGTCAGCAGACTTTCAAAGATTCTTCTGAAACTTCTAAGAATAATACAAGTTCAAATATTAGCAATACTTCATATGCACAATTACATATTTAATGTAGAAGCTTTCAAAGGATAAGTAAAATCCTTAAGCTGGAAAAAAAATGTAAACAAATGGAAGAAATGAGAATTTTTCTGGTTCAATTCTTTTGCCCTTTTAATTTTTTTTTTTTTTTTTTTTTTGTGTGTGTGTGTGTCTTTTATACTGATACACTGAAACTATTTAATGTGCTAGCATTTTTAAGCTATGAAAACAAACTTACAGTCTAAGAATTCTGAAAGTGTGGATGATTAGTCTGAGCTAAGCATTCTGGTTTGTTAAGAATAGAACATGATGTCATAGGTTATTATAAAGTATCTTGTCTCCAAACTTTAATAGTGCTTCTTATTTGATATATTGAGAAAATGGGATCTCATGATATATGGTAATTCTTTCATTTTTCAGATAAGTGTTTGCTCTACGTTTTATGTAAGGTCATCTGACAGTATTTAGATTATAGTTTAAATTGCTGTTGGAGTGTTATTTTTAGCTATATTTTCTACTCAATAATTTTTCTGCTGCAAATTTATTTTATGGCATAGAATTTTAGAGGTTTTATAGTATGTGTTCTAATATTCCACATGCATTTTCTAGGAATTATTTGTAATTATGTAAATGCTAATTATGTCACATAGTACACTTAAATTTATATAAAATATTTTTAACACACAAAATGAAATTTAAATATTGTCTAATCTAGAAATAGATTATAATTTAATGCATTGTGGTCACTGTTTTCTCTATCATTCTTGCTCTTATGATCAGTTATGAGTGGTTTGTGTATATCTTTGCATTATTGTATATCTTTGTATTGATCATTTTGATTTTATTCTTTCTTTTCAGAAAACAGTTGAGAAGCAGAAGGTACAAACAATTACCATAGAAGACTTCAGGGCAATTTATCGAACTCTTGTACACAGACCTGAATTTCATGAACTATTCCGAGCTTATGCTCCAAACAACAAAATTCTAGCTAACACTGAGCTGATGGAGTTTCTCAGAAAAGAACAACATGAAACTGATGCTTGTGAAATGATTGCCTTAGAAATTATTTTGAAATATGAACCCGTTGAAGAAGGTATGCATAGTTTAAGTATTTGATTTGTAGCTCATATTTATTGTGCTTCTTTCAGTGACCTTATATATTTGAATAACCATCTAATTATGTAAATTTTAAAGAACATTTCAAGAGAAATAATGTAGGAAATTCTTATAGAATCATAGTATGGTCTGGGTCAGAAGGCACCTAAAAGATCATTTAGTTCCAAACCCCCTGTATGGGTAGTGACATTTTCCACTAGACCAGGTTGCTCAAAGCCCCATCCAACCTGGCCTTGAACCATTCTAGGGAGGGGGCACCCGTAACTTCTTTGGGCCACCTGTTCCAGTGTTTCACCACCCTCCCACACACCAAGAATTTCTTCCTAATGTCTAGTCTAACTCTACCCTCTTCCAATTTCAAGCCATCTCCTCTTGTCCTATCACTACAAGCCCTTGTAAAAGTCCATCCCCAGCTTTCCTGTAGGCCCTCTTCAGGTACTCAAAGTCCACTATAGAGTCGGTCCAGGAGCCTTTTTTCCGGGCTGAACAACCCCAACTTTCTCAGTCTGTCTTTAAAGGAGAAATGCTTCAGCTCTCTCATCATCTTCATGTCCCTTTTCTGGACTCACTCAAAGGAGCTCTGTATCCTTCTTGTGTTGAGGACTCGAGATCAGGACACAGTACTCCAGATGGGGTCTCACTAGAGTGGAGTAGCTGGGGAGAATTATAATTATGTATATTGTGTAATAGCTTTTGCAAACACTTCTACAAAACGCTGATTTCTTAAAAATTCAAATTTTTGAACATTGTGACTGTAATAACACAAGAAACCAATAATAAAGAAAAATAAATTTACACAGCATGTTGCTCAGTGACAGCATAATATATTACTTACCATATCCATCTTACTGCTTGCTACAACAGACTGATCCAAAACCTACATGTAGATTACTTAAGCAAAATACAATTCATACAGTAGATGAGCTAATATGAACGGCACTAAATTTTTTCAATATCCACTGAAACATGTCAATTATAATCAATACTGATTTTTGTTTAGCTAAGTTTTCAAAATAAATTTTGTTTAATAAATGAGAAGTATATAAATATCAGATTAGAAGTATAAAAAAGTAGAAATTATGCTTTGCTAGCAACTGGTCCTGTTCAGCACAGGATATTTCACTTAGAAGAAATCAACCCTAATTACATCACCAATAGTGGATAAATACTTGTTCAAAAATAAATTTTCAGTATTAGAATCTGAAGTCTAAGGACAGCATTTCTCAATAAAAGAAAATGTCAAAATTTAATGTTATACAATTTAGCTCAACTACTAAGCATGCTAATTCACAACCATAGTAACGTGAAAATAAATGTAGTTAAACCCATTGCAATACAGACCACATTTTACAACCAAAATTAATCTAATCCTACTTGGGGGTCATCTTACTTGTTATAATGTTGTTGATAGAATAGAGATTTTTGCTTAAAGTTTGTCTTACTAATGGACACAATACATGGTAAAAGAGTTTAACATAGCACTTTTGGACTATTCAGTGCTATAGGTTTTAATAGAGTCATATTTTTCCACTTGGTATGTATGTACTTGAGTGTCACATGGCAGAAAGTTTAAATTTAGTAGTAACAGCTATTTCATAGCAGAGAGTAATTTCTAAGGATGTATACACTGAGGAGGTTAGAAGACTGAAACCTTGGACAGTAACAGTTTGGTTTGCCCTCAGCCAGAGCTGCTTGGAAAAAATATCAGGGAAGCATTAAATCAGTCTTTCAGATGTAGTTGATCTTCAGCATCTTCAGCAGGCATGGAGTCTGGTTAATAATCTGCCTCATCACATGTCTACTGATGTCACTATTCATGTTATTGGGATTACAGCTGTAATTAATTATTTATATTCCCCCAGTCTGAAATACCATTTTGTTCTCTAATCAGCTTCTAAGAGCAGGTCTTGAAACACATTTCTGCTGTCACAGAATCCTGGAACTGTTCAGATAGAAAAGACCTCAGGAGGGCAACTATTCCAGCCTTCTGCTCAAAGCAAGGTTAACACTGAATTCAGAATAAGTTTCTCAACATTCTTTTTTTCAGTCAAAACCTCAAAAACTCTAAGCACAGAGAGGTCCATGGCCTCTACTACACTCCAATATGTACAGAAATTACTTCCATGAGTTCTTGCACCACAATTTTCCCAGGGATGAAAACTGATTCAGCCAACCTGTAGCTCCCTGAATTGAGTCACAGAATCAGAGAATGGTTTGGGTTGAAAGGGACCTTTAAAGGTTATCTGGTCCAACTTGGCTGCATTGAGCAGAGACGTGAGCCTGATTAAACCTGACCTTGAATTTTCCAGGGATGCAGCACCTACCAGCTCTCTGGACAGCAAATTGCAGTGCTCATCTACCTAATAATAAAAAAATGCCTTCCTTATATATAGTCTTAATCTACCTCTCAGTTTAAAAAAAAATACCCTTTTTTTAATTGCTATAGGCCGTATTAAAAACTCTGTCCCCATCTTTCTTATAATCCTCTTTTAAATATCAAAAGGCCACAATATTCTCCCCAAAGCCTTCTCTTCCCAAGGCTGAACAATCCCAGCTTTCTCAGCCTTTCTTCACAGAGGAGGTGTTCCATCCCTCTAGTAATTTTTGTGGCCCTCCTCTAAACCCACTCCAACAGGTTCACATCTTTCCTTTGCTGAGGACCCCAGTCCTGGATGCAGTACTCCAAGTGGAGTCTCCCCAGGGAGGAGTAGAAGGGTAGAATCACCTCCCTTGACCTGCTGGGGATATGGTTGGGCTACAAGCACAGAAAGTCCTCGTCCCTTTCAAAAATGAGTCCAATATTTGTTCTTCAGTCATAGAGACCTTCCCTGGTCTCTCTGGCCTTTCAAAGAGGATAAAGAGTGGCTTTGCAGGGGTATCAGCCAGCAGTCTTAACACCCTCAGATTCATCTCATTTGGTCCCATGGCCAAATGTATTCTGCCCTGTAATCTCTATCTTAATCTCCATCTGCTGATAGTTCCTTTTCTCCTCATTGTAGGTACAAAGCCTACACCTTGTTGATGAAGAACGAGAGAGACAGCACTGAGTATTTTAGCATTATGGCCTTACCAGCAGCTTGACCACTTACTCCTTTTTTAAAAACATAGTCAATGAAGCAGTAAAAATGCTCCATGTTGCCACTCATGTCCCTTGCCAGTTTCAGTTTTGGTTGAGCACTGGCTTTCAGGCATCATTTCGTTATGCCTCAACAGTGTTTCTGTATTTTCTCCTTTTACCTGGCTTGCACTTTGATTAGCAGTTTCACAGTTTCTTTTTTGTGCTTTTTGACTTTTAGTCTGTCTTAGTGAATCCATGTTGTTCTTTTTGAAGTTGGTTTCTAAACAGCTGGCAGTGGCAAATCAGCCTAGAATCTGGAGCTCAAGCTGGGTTCTTCCAGATTTCTGTAATACTTTGCAATACTCAATTACCAATGAGTTCATTTTCCTATTGATTCAAGCATACCTGTGAAGATCATAAATTCTTTGTGTAGCTATCATGGAAAGATTCATATGTGGTTGACACTGGTTTTTTTAAGAAAAAAACTCATTATATTTTGATGTTTAAAGTCATCAAAATAATTTTTTAAACCATTGTGCAAAACCTCATACATTTATTACTTTAAAAGCCTTGTCTTACTTTTTATGCATTTTTTATTTTTTCTTTCTCAGTTTTAATTTCCTTATTTTCATGTTTCTCTACTTTTTGTGTAATTTATTTATCTCTTTCACTTTTCCTTCTATATATTCTATTCTTCAGTGTGTTACAAGCCATTTTTAACTTTACTTTTCTTAGGGTTCTCATCTACCATTTTGCTTGCCTGCTCATTACACTGTCTTCACTTGAAGAATTTATTCATAATGCAAATGACCTCCCCCACATACCTGAAGATTTTTATGTCCCCTTGCCTTACCTGCAGAAGAAGCACTCTTATAAGACATTCACAAGCACCTGATCACCCTTTCTGAATCATAAGGAGTCTGAGTTGAGAGGAAGTTTGTTAAATCAGTAATATATGCATTCTTAAACTGTTGAAGGCTGCTTCAGGTTGTCATGTAACATTTCTGCTGAGTTTCACTGAGAATAATTTGAGGTAAAATTTGCATCTAAGCTAAGAAAAGGAAACCAGAAGTGACTGCATTTTATTGCAAGCTGTTATTTTTTCAGTGGAATATGAACCTCGGATGATTAAGTTTGCTAGTTTCCTTGGTTCCTAGTCTTTGATAGAAAAACAAATCCAAGAAAGAGAAAATCTTCCATATAGGACAATAAACTTGTAATACTTAAACTGATCATTTCCTCTGGGGTGGAAAGAAGAAAGTAGATCACTCTTTCAGCAAGAAACAGATGTTTTGCATTTCACTAAGAGTCACTCACTGTCCAGTAAAAGGTACAAAATTTTTGATTCTTTGTGCCATTACTCTCTTTAATTGAATATACTCTACTCTTTCTGAGCTCTAAGTTGTTTACTAATTATTTATATAACAAGTTACTATTTTTAAAGCTTTCTTTTGTTTTGAGATATATAATTTGATGAGAATAAAGGGGTTAAAGAATGAAGTCTTTTTAGAGAGTTAGAAAACACACAAAAATAAAATGTCTATAGCTTTAATTTAATGTCTGGTTTTAAATTTCAGATGCTCAATGAAATTATTGTTTCTTCATCTGTAATAAAACTTTTTTCTTGCAATTGGAACTAATCTTACTCAATTAAACAATAGCTGTATTCATCATGTTCTTTTGAGTGATCTAATAGAATAATTCAAGCATATTTAATGAGATGTTCCAGATATGATTGACATGACAGTTGATTCAAATGGTGTGGTGATAGACCACTTTCTTTTAACTGTTTGAATTTGTTAGGATGAACAGCATGATCTGTTGGACTAATTTGCCCTCCTTGTCCTGTGCATTGCAAAAAGGGAAAAGGGTAGATTTTGACACTTGATTGACTGATTTGCTAATAGTCACAGCCTTTATCTGATAAACTTGATAGCACCAGTGTTAGTTACAAGTGTGTATCAGGGTCTACACTCCCTAGAATATCAGCTCAGCGTAGAAAAGGAGTAACTCTGTTCTTTAGCCAAGGAAATATTTATTCCTTACTGTTCACTTTGACTATAAATGTTTAAGTCTGACGTAAAATAGCCAAATTTTATAATATGAAATTCCATCTGATAATATTTCTACCATCAGGCTATTATTATTTGATTCTTTTAATGATTAGTCAAAGCTTCCTTCTTGCAATAGAGCAGAGTAACACCCTTGTCAACGATTGCAAGTAGCTCCCGAAATTTTCCAGCCAACGTATTTGTACCTATTTCCACATCTCTGGTGGCTGGGTAACATAAACCTTTATTTATTAATGTGGCTATTAGGGAACAAAGAACACACACATTTTAGAAATAGGGAAACACCTTCCTCCTGTCTCAGAGGCTTAACTTTAGGTCAGACTCCTCCTCACTTCCTAGAATCTGCTTCAATCCAGACACCTCTCCACCCACCTTTTATTTGCTGGAGGTTGTACTCAGTCACTTCAGTCAAGAAGCAGGTGTTGCAGAAGGCTGTGGTCAAGGCAAATGATTCCTTTCTGTCACTCCACCTTTTTCACACTTTTCTTTGGCTCGAGCTTCCTTATGACCTGTTTCATCTGCTTCAGTGTGGATCCTCCACAGCCCTCAGTCCCTTCAGAGCAGCAAATATCTGGATGTAATAAAATCAAAACAGCATAGGCATACAATGTAACCCAAGTTTTTAAAATACTCAGATTATATCCATAATTCCTCTGTGACATGTCAGTATTTACATATATGGCAGTACCTGAATATACTTAAACTGCAGGAATGAGGAGCCCCCCTCTCACCCTCCCCTTTTAAAAAAAAAATCATATTTATGTATATAATGCATATATGATCAATAACTTTTATTCCAGACTATCCAAAAGGGAAGGGCAAGAAAAAAAACATTGAACTTTGTAAATAAAAAGAAGAAGTCAGGAATCTTTTCTTGCTTTCTCCCTTTCTTTCAGTACCAAATGTGTATCTGTGGACACTAACCATTGTCAAAGGATTGTAATTGAGAAAAAGAGTAAGATTACTCTAGGGAATTAAATGTGGGGTCTTGATAAAAGTATCTTTCCACTGTGGAAGAATTATGGAGATGAATAATAATTATAATAAAATAAATAAAAAAAAAAACAAACAAGACCCAAAAAGAGTTACTGTGCAACTAGTTTTTACAAAAAGAAAATACAAAGAGAAATATATAGGGGATGAAGAATAAAAATAATTAGAAATCAAATCCAGATACGACTGATGAAAATCCTTTTCAAAGGAATTAAGTGTGCATTTCATATAATTCATTATAGATACAGCATACAAGATGAATGCATTCTGTTTTGAGTAACATCTAAAAAAATCAGGATATTTTTGAAGACCCAGAAGATAGAAACTTCTATTTGTGCAAATATAAAATACTATAATGTGCATATGGATAAATGAAAAAGGTAAAGATATTGAATAAATTGCAACTGTCAAGAGTAATCAGGGTATCAACAAGTAATTCTTCTAATATGTAAGTTAAAGGAAAGACCAAGGAACTTTTCAATCCACTACTTAAGTACAATCAGGTGTTTGTTCTTACTAATGATGCCAGAGTAAGATAACAGTCAAAAATGTGAAAAAAACCCCAAGATAGAAAATGCTTAAATAGCTTAACCAGGTCACTGGAGACAGGTTGACAAATCCATAAGTTTTAGGAAACTGACTGTAACAAACTTGGCTCTACTACACGTGGAGAATGGATGATGAACTGAAAGATTGGGAACGGTCAAATGTAATATCTATTTTGGAAAGGGAACAAAAAAAAAATGTTGAGAAAATACTGAATTTATAATCACCTCTAAAATGGTAAGAATTTGTCAGAACATTGTCAATTCCAGTTTTTTTCTACGAGAGGAACAGTTTTCTGTAGAGAGAAGAAAAATCATACCTTTATCACCGTCTTGCATTCTGAAAACCAAGTGGAGGATGCAGGCAAAATAAATAGTATGTAAGCAACTCACTAGAAAATCACTGTGAGAAGTTAGTAACCATTGACACACAGTCAAAATTAAGGCTGTATCAATCCACAGTTTCACAGAGCAGTGTGTTGGAATTCAGATTTCATTTATGCCATTGGTAAGCTGAGTACTAGAATAGAAATAAATTTTATTGAATTTGTATTTAACACCAGAACTTCAAGTTTTACAGGGCACAAGATAACAAGTCAAAGTGATCCTGGAAAATTGATGACATAGAAAAGAAGGATGGGATGAATAGAATAAGGAGAAGCCCAACATTCCATTTGTGGAATCAAACATCAAGAAAGAAGTTCACCAGATGGAAAGAGTCTTAGAAATAAAACAGAAAATCATCATCTGTCTAAGAAAACCTAACCTAAACAGAAATATGATTTTATTTCTGGAAAGCAGTGGAATGAAGGGAAGCATAATAGAAGTCTCCACCTATGCTTAAGAGTGAAAAAAAAGGAAAGGAATAATGCAAAACAGAAAAATATTTTGGACAGACTTTTGGGAGCAAACATTATGGAAAACTTTCTAACAATAAAGTTACTCAGTGCTGGATTAATAGGGATATGGGATTATTAGGATACCTGTGGATTTTTCATCAATGGAGGTCTTTAAGAATAACTTTGACAGATTTCTGATAGGAATAAGATCTGTATGACCAAGGACAACTGTGTATGTTCTCTAGAGGACCTTGATCCTTATTTTCTATTTATTTTTATTTCTTATTTCCTATTATTTCTTCTTTCTTCTTTCATTTATTCTGTTTCTATTTCTATTTCTATTTCTATTTCTATTTCTATTTCTATTTCTATTTCTATTTCTATTTCTTCTATTTCTTTCTTTCTATTTCTATGTAGCATTTAAAAAAATTTTCCAGTTAAAAAAATTGTATTATTTAGAAATAATTATTTTCTTTGTTTTACCATCATAAGAATGATTTAAATAAATCTACATTTAGGTATAAAACATTCAGTCTCCTTACATACTGATGACTTATGGTTGAAACCATACCTGTAAATCATGATTCTTAGAGCTATATAGAGAATTAATAGGTCAGACAAATGTTTTGGATTTTTTCTTTTTCTTCTCTCGGAAGTGTGTCACTGAATTCTTTATGTTATATTTAACAGAAAATAATCTTATATTACTTACTGCTTAAATATCTAGCTTACTCTGATGAAAAAATAAGTCTATTTTGCAGCTAGAACTGAGCAAATATCTCTAATTGAAACTAGGTTGTGTTCTGAAGCAAAGCTGACTTCTGAGATTACATCATTTACAAAATTATTACATTTGAAGCATGATTTTGGATTAGCAGTTGGCAGTATAATGGTTCTGTTTGTCAGTAAATCAATTAAAAACAAAACAAAGGGATAAATGTCACTGGTATGGAGGCAATTAGCTCATTTTGTTATACATTAAATAATATAATAAGCTTGATTTGCAATTCATCTTTGTGGGAATTCATTTGTTCTGTTAAGATGCTATTTTTATTTCAAACAGTTCTAATTGAAATATTATTTCTTCACTATTCATTTGGTATTTCTCACCACTGAGGAAAATATTTGTTGCTAGGAATTTCAGTGTCTGAAGGATTATTTTGACAGTCTCAAACCCATATTTTGGAGAACAATTCCTGTTATTTCTTCATAGAAAAGAATATTCTCTGTGCATTGGCTGGCATATTACTTTCCAAAAACTAAACAACAAATATTTTCCTTTGTATTTAATTAGAACTACTGCAAACTCTTCTAACTGGGGCCCACAGAAGAATAAAAATGTCTCATAATTTTGAACCACAGCAATTTATGTCCAGAATTGCACATATCTGATGTTTGTGTTTATATGGTTGTAAATTGTAAAACTGCAGGAAAGTGTTATGCCATACAACTTTTAGCAATGTTCAGAATGGGCTATTAAATACTGTGGAACAACAGAGATATAAGCTTCAATTTAGCTTCACACCAGAAACTTTTTGCTTTTTTTTTTTTTTTTTTTTTTTTTTTCAGTGAAGAAAAGAAGGCAGTTGTCATTTGAAGGATTTATAAGGTACATGAGTTCAGAAGACTGTTCGATATTAAAAAAAGCCCACAGGACTATCTACCAAGATATGAACCACCCATTATGTGACTATTTTATTTCATCTTCTCACAACACCTACTTGATATCTGACCAGCTAATAGGGCCCAGTCATATAGATGGATATATCAGGTATTTGGATACTCCTTATAAATATTTTAAACAGTCTTTGCATTTTTATTTTTTGCTTTTAAATGAATACTAAGTTACATATAATCCTGTTCGCCAATAAGGAACTAAACCATCACAGTTACAAATAGAAAATGTGAGAGTGGTATTTATTTTGTGTGTACACTTTTCAATATATTTGCCAAACCACCTGTTCATAGTCTGGAAACAATCTATTTCTTAACATCTACCTAAAAAAATCCACCCCACAGGAGAAGAAATCTATAGTATGTTGCACAGTATACAATTAAATGAGTTTTTAAGCTCAACATGCCATGCAAAAATAAATAGAACCCTGTACTGATTGTAAAATTGCTGGGCAAGCTCTAATATGATCAATACACAGGTCAGAAAGGCAGAGTGTGCTGGAGTATGTCAAGGATATCTGTGATCACCCTGTGTGGCAATGTGGTCAGTTTAGAAACAACAAAAATGTGACTACTATAGTAACCAGGAGGGAGAAGCAGCTTTGCCTTTGAACATGCAGCACCTGATTGTAAGAGAAGGAAACCAGGGTGCCTTATTACCAAGATGAATTTAGAAAAAAAATAATCAGGGAGGGATTATTATTAAAAATGGATCCATTTTTATTATTATAAAATGGATTATTTATTAACACCAAGCTATATGAGGACAGAAATTATAAAGAATTTGAAAAACAACTGTCCATCATTACTTCTCTAATTTACTACTTTACAGAAGTGTATATAGTTGGAACCATCATCTCTCTGAACTATTTTGGTTTGGTTGTTCCTTGTATTTTCAGTAATGACTTGTAACCATCAGAAACATCCCTGAGTTTATTTCTAAGAGTATTTAAAAGGAATTGATACTGCATTTCTTTAAGTGATTTCAAAGAGGGCATAAAACTCCCTCTCTTCTTTATATATAATTTGTGTAAGAAAAATATAAAAAGCTATAATAAGCCAGAAGCATTTTTCTGGTATCGTTGGCATGTAAAGGGCAGCATGTAAAAGATATTTGGTTTTAGGTAAAATACAAGAAATGCTTAAAGTAGTAAGAAGAAAAATATTAGAAACCTAAGACTTCTGGGGGCTGCCATTAACATATTAAAATGTAAACCAGAGTAAGGTTAAGGCATTTGAGAATCTTCAGCATTCCTTTTAGAAATATGATGGGGTGAGAAAAATTGAATTAAGTAAAAACCAAGGATAACCTAATTGTGTAAGTTTGATGCTATTATTTCTAAGTGTCATGTCTCTCAAACTTGCAGAAAAATGTTGGAATAGTAATAATAAAAAGGCTCTTTCAAACATTTCTTCTGTTTTAAGCATAATTCCTAAGTTCTTTTATTTAAATATTTGATCCTTGGTTTTAGTCTGTTAATGAAGACTATTCAGTTAATCCATGTTCCTACTTAATGCTTTATTAAAGTTCATTACTAACATGTCTAAGATAAACACCAGAAAATACAGCCCTGTATCATATCTGATTAATTCTAGAAGACTTCTTTTCTTTTGCGGTGAAAAAGTAAAGCTGTCTGTCATCATTCCATGTACCTGTAATCAGAAATACAGCAAATTGTATAAAAAATTATGGTATCTTTCTACTATAAAATTGTTTTTCTTGTTCTTTTCAAGTGCTCTAGTAAAAGGATGTCGTTGCCTGGAAATTGACTGCTGGGATGGCTCAAACAATGAACCTGTTGTATATCACGGTCACACTTTAACAAGCAAAATTACATTTAAATCTGTAATTAAAGTGATAGACCAGTATGCATTTTCGGTATGTATAAATATATATTATATACACACACATAGGTATGTACACACATATTTTGATGATAATGATATAAACCAAACTTGATGAAATTAATTTAGATGATCTCACTCAGCTTCGTAGAATTCTCATCTGAGGCCATTCAAGCAAGAAATTAATATAGTGAACAACTACTTCAGAATCAGTCTGATGTTGTATTCCTTCTTTATATCTTTCAACTTTTTAAACTTTACTTATTCTTCTAGTTTGTCATATATCCTATACTTAAATTTATGAAGGTAGTGGAAGAAGTTAGATTATAGCTTGAGTTTGAAGTTTACTCTGTTTTCCATTCTCTCTCTTTTAATTTTAACTCAAGGCCTAATGATGATTATAATCTACTGATGTCTCTTTTTCAGATGATTCATTAGGGAAATGTCCTGTCTCTCTACCTCTGGCAGAGCAGTGAAAACTGGGGAGTTTTTGTCACTGTCTTATTCTTTTGCACAGGTTTCTGTCAAAACTCATACAAGGAAGTCCTGAATGGCTGTTATGATAAGCCTTACATTCAGGCCAACATTATGAGTGTAAACAAATATAAAGGAAAATATATAAAAAAAATATTTTTATAACTATATATTTATGAATTTATCAGAGTAAAAAACCCCTATAATTATTATTTTCTGCTTTTTATACAAAATGTAATTAATCTCTAATTTTGAAAGATAATGAAAACAAAAATATAGTTTTATTATACTATTCTTCACATCCTATTAGGCATAACTCTTCCATTTTTGTTAATGCACAGCATATTGTACATAACTATAATACAAAATTCATTTAACAGGCACAAGTTACTATAAGATTAAAAAAAGCACAGCAATAGGTAATGCTTAGCACCGTCTGTCTATCCAGGATACGGTGCATTTCTATTAGAAGACAGTAACAAATGATAGGGGAAAAGTGTAAAAAGAGGGCAAACATAAAATGATATTTCCCTTAGGAATTATCAGTTTAGGTCCTGCCGAAACAAAGATTTGATACATATTATTTGTTTATAATAGCCACTGGAATTACTGACAATTTAGGAGATTCATTTACATAGTCTTAATGGACATGCTTCATTTGAGCTATTATTTAATTTTTCCTCCATTTTCCATGTTTTACCTGCTTTGTTTGAGTACTGTGATAAGGTGTAGAGACTCCTAATAAAATCTTCACTGTAAACATCCTACTGTATGTTTTCTGCTATTACTTTTTTTCTTATGCAGAAAAAAAAAAAAAAAGCATAGTTTGTTCAGGCAATGATTTCTGTTTTGCTTTGTTTATTATTGTTTTTTCATTGTCCTTTAGAATAGATTCCAGCCACTAAACGAGCTAATATTAAACTATGTCAGAAGTAAATTTAAAGGTATATGTTTAAGTCAAAGTTTCCTTTCCTTTCCTTCCTAAAGGTAGACAAAAATTGCAATATTTTTGTTTTCTATATTTCTTTGTCCTTATTTGCCCCTATTGAAACTATTTTTCATGAAGCTTAGTCATTGTTGCTAAAGGATTAATCTGTATGACAATTCCATGTCAGGATATATTAGAAAAGAAAGACCTTCTTTAGTAGATATTGTGTTTGAAGACATAAAGATTTCTTTAATTTTGAAAAACATTGATGTTTTGGAATTCACAATGTTTTCACTCTCCTTTGCCTAGATAATTCCTTATGTTTTAGTGTGTCTGGGAGGTTTCACCCCATCCTCCTTTTTCTGGCAGCTGACATTGTAACTCCTCTTTTTCCTTCAGCAGTTAATTTCTTGACAGCCAGTGTTTCAGACACATAGTAGTTCCTTCATCCTTCTTCAGAAGACTTGCATATAAGCTGAGCCATTAGCTCTGTGAGAAATTCTGTATTTGCTTCCAGTTTATACTCTGCCCTGTGAAATGTAATCAGCCTGAATTTTGGGTGATTTAACACTTATTTTCTCTCTGTTTTATTTATACCCAGCACTAATCAGTGTGTTAATTGCATCTGATCAATTATTTGGAATGGATTATTGCACAAACACACTTCAGCATGCACTTTCCAAAGGTTATAAAAGCACAGATATTACCGACTTTCTCTAATGAAGTTTTGCCCTTCTTAACTGATTTTAATTTGATTTCCCTAGTTGTTTTTTTTTTCAGCTCTCTATATTTAAACCCCCCTTACCTTCCTGATGACACATCTTTTTTTCTTCACTTTAATTGAGCTTTCTCTTTTCCGTAAATATTGTGAGCTTTTTTTTTTCTTGTGTTACTAATGTGAAACAGCTGACCTATATTCTGAATGCTTTGAAAATAAAGGAAAATACAGATTTCCAAGGGGACTTTTGTAAGACATTTTGAGAAATCAAGCAATCCTTCTTTTATTTATTAGTAGTAAAAACCTTTCAATTATACTTCCAGGCATCTGACTATCCAGTTGTACTGTCTTTGGAAAACCACTGCAGCCCTAAGCAACAGGAAGTAATGGCAGAGTCCTTATGTGAAATTCTTGGTGAAAAACTTCTTTCTTCAACAATTAGTGATGAAGTGGTAAATCAACTACCTTCTCCTGAGGTAATAACATTGTGGTTTTCTCAGTGAAAAATAGGGCAAAAAAGCTGAGGTGTGTAATTGTTTTGTGTGTTTGTTTTACTTGTGTTCTTTTTTTCCCATTTTTTATTTTTTAAATAATTTGAAACTGAATTTATGAAACCTCTGAATTAGACTTTGTGCAGTAATAAAAAAAAATTCAAAAGAAACCACATGAAAAGTAATGGGTACAGAAAAAGCAAAAATTAATCATGACTATTGACATGGAAATTGTTGTTTAAAAGCAAACTGTATTCAGTACAGAGCTGAAGCATGTATTTGATAAAAGCCAACACACTAACATTTCTGTAAAGCCTTACATTTTGCAGTTCACATCACTCTAACTTCTGGTGCTTTGAATACATTTAAATTTTTATTTTACTAAAAAATAATAATAAAAAAACCCCAGAAAACAAAACCAAAACCTCAAAACCACAGTTAAGTTTGTGGTTTCCAGTTTATTCAATATGGAAACATGGCAGCTGTAGTTATGTGTCTTTTTATTCTGAATCATATTTACTAACACTGAATAAACTTGCATATTCAAAGCTGAGTAATGACACTGAAATTACTTAGATTTTTTAAATGAAACTTCCTTAATATGAATTAAGTTATCATAGTGTGGTTCATCTATAGTAGTGCTGTGTTGAAGAAGGGGTATTCTAAACACTGAAAAGAGCATCTGCCTTTAGAGAAGATAGATTTATATGGACAGAAAGATTTGCCAAACATTGTTGAGGAAAGAAGTAAAATACTACTGAATCTGACCACTGAGTCTGAGAGCTATTCAAACACATGATTTAATTTTGAAATTTCAAATAATTGAAACACTGTGTTACAACGATCGCCTCTCCTTCCCTTGTTTCCTCTAAAATGAGGCTTCCTTCTTTAAGTTTTAAAAGAGAAAACAACATAGAAATTTAAAACCGAGGTGCTTTAAATCAAAATTTTAAAATCTTCACTGTAAAAATGCTACTGCATGTTTTCTGCTATTACTTTTTTCTTTTACGGAAAAAAAATCATGAAATTTAAGTACTTTATTGAAATGGAAAACTAAAATTGACATTTTTTTGTCAGTAAAAATGTTGATGGAACTATTTAATCAAGTTCTGTTAAAGCAAAAACATTCTTTCCTTCTCAGTGCCTTTCTCCATAAGGTGATGTTTCTCAGGTGGTAGCTTAGGACCCCTGGGATATGAAGTCAGAAAAGGCAATTAGATGAGTGTTGAAAATTTTATAGCAAACTAAACCAAATAAAATTCCATTGTTCCAGTCCTTTCATGTAATACTCTTCAAGGACAAATTTTTTTAAAAAATCTCTTGTAACATGAATATATCCATCCATACAAAATATTTATTTAGGCTTGTCACTTTTAACAGTGATCTATCAGATATGCTTTATATTTGTTTTCACAGTAACTAAAAAGTGAACAATGTAAATGAAAATTGCAAAGAGAGATAGATGCATTTTTAACTGATAGTGAAACTACTGTTATTTTACAAGTCATCTTTACCACATGTATGTGGTCTATATATATATATGTTAGCAATAACATTTATATTTTATACTTAATATTTTATTTATTGATATATGTTATTTATTATTTTTATATTTATTTATTTTATATTTGTATTTTGTATATTTAAAATTATATGTTAGCTATAACATTTGAGAATATGTCTTAGAGATTCATATCACTACTGCTATTTCTTTGTTCTTTAAAAACCTATTTCATTGAGAAACTTCCAAAACATGACTGTACCTGGCTGTCTAATCTCTGACAAATAGTTTCTTACTGACTGTCTGTAATGTTTGACAGAAGGGTAATAGTTTGATTAACCTGTGGCTATATGATTGAATTTTCAGTCAAATCTTCAAATTTTCCTTATCTTTGTAGAGTTTTATAGCCTTATTTTCTTATTATTATAAAAGTAGGACATGAAGATTTTCACTCAGGAATTCAAGATCAAGTCTGCTTTACCTTATCTAATGCCTGTTGCTTCAGTGATGAGATTAATTCCTACATGAAATGGAACACCACATAATTTCTCTAAATACATCACCGAATCATTTTCCAATTACAGGTTCTTATTTAGATATATACAAATGTCTTGACCAAGTCTTTGCATCAGAAATATCTTTGCTTCTTAGCAAGTCAAAGATCTTTCCAGTCTACTGTTGCCTTTCAATCTGTCTACAGCATTTATTGGTCCCATATTGAAAACATAGCAAGTCTTGGTGATTTCTTCCAAAATCAGAAAATCAGTATTGTTTATCAGAATATTTCTGGATTCTCTACAGGTTCTAGTGAGAACTTACAGAAATCTCATCTGATTTATACACTGCTTCTGGCCATGGTACTTTACAGTCTTTCGAATGAATATGATTTGCCCCAAAATGTGTTGAACAGGACCCATCACTTTTTAATGACTTCCCCATATTGTAGACAAGTTCATAAGGTAATTAAAAGCAGAGGATTGCCATACTTTATATCATCAACTGTATGGGTCTTAGGTTCATAGTTTATTTACTGTATAAATATCAGATCCTTCTTTTGGCAAGGTATCTTTTTATAACATTCAATGTGGTAGGGAATCTGTGTATGAGGTCCCTGACTACACTAAACTAATTATCTTGACCAAGCTCTGACCATCTTTCTCAGTTAACATCCTCTGGATTCCCTTCCAATCCACCCACCAGAAATTCAGTTGCCTAGGTGAAACATTACCTCTGATATAGCACAGCTGTTTAGCCTTGAAGCAGACTGGCAAAGAGCTATATTCTGAATAAGAGGCCTCATTTGGGGCCTGCATTTAAGTATGCAAAAGTTTAAACTGATCTCAATCTTGTTACTTGACAAGATTTTCAGGGTTTGATGTTCATCTTACTAAGCACCTATGAGATGGTCAGCAGAGGAGAGAAGAGCAAGCTAAATTTAAATAGAAGTTATTTTTCTCTTTTTAGTACTCATGACCCAGATCCTTGGTTTGTTTTCTACATTTCTGAGGACTGAAATTTGCTCCTCTTTACATTAATTGCAGTGGTCAGTAGGTGAGTTTGCCTGATCCATTCCAAAGTGCTTGTGATTTTTGTCTTGGAGTCTTCTATTACTTGAGCTGTTCTGATTTGTGTTGTACTTCACATTAATTTGAATGCTGGTTTAGTACAAGAACTAAGGTTTGTTTATTTAATTTTTAAACTATTTCTTCCAATTAATTGTATTTGACTTCTGTTTATGCCAGTGTTGAAGTCCCATTACATCTAGGGTAGATCTGTTTTAGTATTATGTATTTTTTTAGTATGTTTACATTTTATATTTAAGGACATAGTAAATGCATATTTTTATTTTTATTTTTTTATTTAAACTAGAAAAGTTACAGTGAATATTCAGACTGTGAGCTCATTATCTGCTTAAATGATTTAGACATTAGGACAAAAATATTCCATATGTTTGACTTCTGATTACCAATTAATTAATTACCAATTAATTGAATTCCACATAGTCACTGATTTTGTAACCGTACTTTTGTCACAAGTTGTTTTGAGATCTCTTGAAGCTTAGACTTAAAATCTGTAGTCTTTTTTTCTGTTTACAGTTCACTTTAATTGAGTTGGCTTAACAATTAGAGGAAAATTCTCTGGCCCACAAAATTTCTTCTTACTAGAGTATTTTCTATAACTGTTTTTGATAGTAGAGCTGTGACTATAAAATGTTACATTTATAGAAAAAACAAACAAACACAAAAATGTTTGTCCTACTTCAGAGTATTTATATCTTTGTGAAGAGTTCATAAAAACAATTTTAAAAACTGACTTCAAACATCATGACTCATTTTCATATGATGACATAGACTGGTCTTTTTTAACTTAAAGCAAGTTTACACATAGGAGGCAGTAATAGATCTAGAGAAAGGTGTTCCTTCTCTCATATACAAGGTCTTTTTAGATTTCTATAATTAAATCTTTGCTAAAGATAACAAGAGACATGACCAAAAGTGGATAGAATAGCTTTTAAATTGAGAAATAAAAAGAGGCAAAGGAAAATTCCAAACTCTTTAAAAATGTGAGTAGCATTACTCACATTAAAACCTCTTCTAAAAATATCACTGAAAAAAATGAGTGCATCAATAAGAAATGAAGGAAATGTTAAAGGGCACTCTTATTCTAAATCACCATTGCGGAGACACTAATCAAATCTTACACTAGTATGGCATTGATAGATATTAAGCACAGGATATTTCATTCTACTGTCACACTGAGAAACTACTTATACAAGATCTGAAGTGATAAGGGGATTATCAGCAATGGAGACTGCCATGTAAATCAGTGGAATGTCTATTTCTTTGCCTTTGACTCTAATTTCTATTATAAAGCTTTGAATTTATATATTTTTCTATCAGTCATCCATACTTTTCATAACAGATAACTGAAATACAACATTTCAGTTATCTTTTATTTAATGTGTAAGTATTTTTTCCTTTTTTCTGTAACCTTCCTAGACATAGAGCCTTCCTTTTCACTAGTGCTTATGAAACTTAAGGAATACTTTTGTGGATTGCTTAACCAAGACCCTAAGTCACTGGCAGCTCCTGTGTAGAAAAGTAGAGATGAATGTCTGCTACATAATAGCTGCTTTACTGTCAATATTATTTAATAAATCTAAGTGAAATATATACTCATAGGACTTAGGTGCACAAAAGAAAGCCTTCTTATTAGAAATTATAACATTTAATGATTTTTTTCTTACATTCTATATTAGGGAAGTTGAAATGTGCCCAACTAAAAATAGAGAAATTATACCTAGATTTTAAAATCTACAATTAATCTTTACATAATTCTAGATACTACTGTGTAACCTCTTTTCTACAGGCATTAAAATTCAAAATTCTGATAAAAAATAAAAAAATTGGAACACTTGAGGAAGGTATGTTCAGAACAGAAGACGAGATTCGTGGTGAGGCAGGGGAAATTTCTGACTTTGAAGAGATGTCTGATGAAGATGAAGCTGATGATAAAGCCCCACTATATACAAGCAGGGACTCCACAAAAAGAAGAAGTGAACAGACAGGTTCAGCTCCACCTCGGAAAAAGGCAAAGGTAACTTTTGGCTCAATTGAATTTAGAAAACACATAGGTGTGATATAGCTTATTTAAAAAAAAAAAAAATGTTTTCTTAATATAGAGACTCAACTTAAAAGGTAGGCTCTGAAATTACTTATAACAATGTATTCTGAAATATTTTCAGGTCAAGATTTCAGAATTTTCCTGATTCTTACAAAACACTTCAGACTGGTGCATATTTGACTACCCAACCAAAAAGAAACTCTTCCCTGTTCTCCCATCCTAAACTGCACCTGCATTTTTCATTTCCAAGATTTTTACTTGTCCCAGATGCTCAATACCACAATAAATCTAAAATAAAGTAGTCCAGCTGCTTGGTTGGTCTCAAGATATTCCTGTAGCTATGTCAGTAGAACACTCATAGCAGCTCCTGCCAGAGTTAAATATATTCTGTACCACAGTCCACCAATCTAGCTTTGAGATTTCTTTGAAGAGTTCCCATTCCCCTAGTTTCTTCTGTTCTGGATTTATGAATGAAACTGGGCATAGAGTTCCGGTTGCACCCAAACATTATTAAACACTTAAAATAGGAAAGGAATTTTTACATTTATCATATAAAAATTTAACATTAATAATATTTCTGTAAGAGAGTGCAAAATATTGGATGTAATAATCCTGTTGATAGTCAAATTGAAGTTTTTGGTGTTTTTTTTTTTTTTTTTAAACCTAATGGTAATCTATCCGAGTGACAATATTTATTCTGCCAGTGATGCTTTTGGCTTTGGATGTGGGAAATGATAAAGCTGTCCAACAGAACACTGTATTAGGAAATATTGGAAGCATCTCTCCATTCACCCTATAACTATTATGATGAACTTGGGGGTCAATAAACTTAGTTGTCTCTGATTGGATCAACTGTCACTATCAAAAGTGGTATCTTAAGTTCACATGTTCATTACTTATGACAAGTTCCCATGCTTTATTTGTTCTTATGAAATGTTAATAATAATAATGAAATTGTGAGTTTTAAATTATTTTATTACTTTACATTTTGACTGTTAGGTGAAGAAGATAAAAATTGCTTTAATGTTGTCGGACCTTGTGATTTATACCAAATCTTCAAAGTTTGTGAGCTTTGAGCATTCCCTAGCTAATCAGAAGTGCTATGAAAATAATTCAATTGGAGAAGTTCGAGCAAGAAAATTTGTAAAACATGCAGGTAATTTCTTTTGATTTAATCAGATAAAAGTCAAAATGTTGCTGTGGTTCAGAGCTTAGGCACTGGAAGAGTTAAAAATTTATGAAACACATGCTGTTCAATTTTATTTGGTTGTTATGATACTGTTTTATAAAAATCTTGTAATTTGCATGACATTTTTATACTAAGTTTCTTTTGTGAGGAAAATTGAAATTCAGCTTTGTTTTACTTTCATGTAGTTTTACAAAAACAAATATTAATATAGTACCCAAACTGCACAAATACCTTTTGTTTCATTGTTTAGAAGTTATAGTCAATACTTGAAAAAGTGTGGAATAGATTTAATTCCCCATGTATGGTCTGTTCTACAAACTGGAGTTAGTAATGCATTATTCAATGATAACTTCAGGTTAGAGAATCAGAACTGACAGACTGAATAAACCCCATAACAGGCAGTTTGCTCCATCAGACCAGATCTTCACACCAGCCAAACTGGATCGTTCAAAACCCATTCTGTGTTGGAGCATCTCCATTTCATGCAGCCAACAGATTGCAGCCTCTGCTGTTTTAAGTCCAACTCTCTGCCAACAGCCTTAAGGCAGTGTTAAAACCAGAGATCACTGACCATGAGAATGAAGGCTGCCCTGGGCTCATTCATTCAGGGCCAGCCCAGCTGCCATCCACTGCTGTACAAAGATGATTCAGTGGCTGGTTACGTGAATGGTGCCGAACGGCACCAAAACAAGGAGGCTTTTGCCAGCCAGCCATACTCAGTGGTCCTTCTCCAATGCAGTGAGTAAAATAGGTCTATGGGGAAAAAAACAAACAAACAAAAAAAGTGATGAGGGATGGAAAGGATCAGAGTGTTGACCCTGGAAATTTAAAGCTTTATGTTTCATTGCTGAAAAGGAACAGTGTAGATAAAAGTAATCTTGAGTTTTCCACAACTGTAGAGTTTATGTCTATGTGGCAGGGATCACTGCTAGGTAGAAGTTAACATGTATTTAATAGTTAATGTGTTCTAGCGATTATAAAGGAATCAAGTGTCTTTTAGAAATGTGCTGTTCACTGAAATGATTTAGTCATTTTATTTAAACTTCAAAAGACCAATCAAAGATGGTTTGGGGATGATTTTCTTCCTGTTGAACTAATAAAGAATGAGTGGGCTTTCTGATCACTTTCCTGTTTTGTGTAATTTAATTTTCCATGAAAATACAGTGAACTTTATTGTAAAAATTTTTGTATCTACCATATTTCAATTAATGTTTTAAAGATTTTAAATAGGATTTTACCTGTAACTGAGAGTGACCTCTTGTCAACCTACATAAAAACATCCTAAAATAGAAATACATTGTAATGACAGTCATTGTGTAAAAAAAAAAAATTAAAATTGCAGGATTATGTTATTGTTGCTGTTGTTGTTCTGTTGTTTTTGTTGTTACTATTATCAAGGGTTGGACTTGATGATCTGAGAGGTCTCTTCCAACCCAGCCAATTCTATGATTCTATGATTCTGTGATTCTATGAATAATAATAATAATTTCAAATAGCCTATCTTTACTAATAAAGTTTTTGTTTTGTCATTCTATTTTTCAGCCCAAGAGTTTGTTTCACATACTTTAAGATTCATTACAAGAATCTACCCAAAAGGAACAAGAACAAGCTCTTCAAATTATAATCCCCAAGAGTTCTGGAACGTGGGGTGTCAAATGGGTATGTATGTTTGCAGATACTGTTGCATTGCAGGATTTGCAGGAACTCTACAGATGCAAGATATGGGCACAAATTTCACTTTGCCTGTAGGTCCTTGGAGTTTATGTGCACCTTTGCTCCAGGCTTCCTTTTTCCCTTGTTTCCTTTCTCAGCCCTCCAGTTAATCTTCTGTTTCAAGTTACCTTCTCAGAAATATTTTTATCAGAGTGGTATTTCTAATCAATCACGCTAATGCTTATTTTTTGTTCTTGTTGTTATTGTTTAACCCTCTAATGTATCCCCAGCTACTCCCTTGCAGTTACAGAACTTAGAAGGAGCATCATGCCTCATCTTTCACCGAGAGACTGCTCTTCCCATATCTTTGGCCCTGACCAAAAGTAATGGTGGAGATCCCCAAGCCTAGATTTCTTACTATTTGTTGTACCAATCCTAAACTATGCCATGCTGTCAGTGCCACATGTTGAGGTAAAGTGGCAAAAACAGTGACTAGGGAAATTGCATAAATTTGGCCACTCATTTATGGCTCTTCTGTGAAAGAACTGAGATGTACTCAGATCCCCATAATTCTCCCACTGTTACAAATTCTACTTCTCATCCTGACTGTTGTATTGAGGTATATTACAAATACAGTATAAGTAAAAAAATTAAGTTATAATTATTTCCGTGTCTGTGTCCCTCTAAGCATTTATTTATAGTACAGATTTGGACTTGGACTAGACTTTCTGGAAGTATCTTGCCATTATCATACCGTTTGAAACTGATTTTATTATATTTTGTTCTTGTGGTTGATCCTCATTTAGCTTGGTGTCATACTATTACTGGATTATTTCATCTCGAGTGGTGCACTCTTTGTATACTGTCTACATTGCTATTAAAAACTAGTAACTTTTTTTCATGCTTAGAGGAAATGCTGTCCAAGATTCTTAATTTTAAATTGAATTAATCTCTTGGGCTTATCAAACTACAGTTTAATAGTTTTTTTTTTTTTGTAGCCTAGAAATCTGTTCACTGATATCAGCAAAGAATTTCAATACATTAGATCTCAAGAAGGACTGAAGTCTTGCAAAATGACTACACTGACTGTTGACTCAGAGTATACTTTAGAGAAAAGTCATTCTGACGATTAGTATACAAAACATATGATTTTGTTTCTGTGTAGGAGCTTTGGGCCCCTTCCTGGAGAATTAAAAATATGCAGGAAGTGGTTAAATTTGTCCTCTTGGTCACATCATTTGCATCTTCATTTGAAGATATATTTTTCTCATGGGAACAGGCTGATTAGAGAAAAAATTCTTTACAGATATTATTCCCAAGACATGGCAGATCTGTAATTGATTTTCTAATCAGTTTTAGATAACTGTTTGGCAGAAATAAGTGTGCTTCAAAATGCAGCTCCCAAAGCTCCACTCAGTGAATCTTCTGCTAATGTCCTTCCACTGATTTAACACAGACATTTAAATTTTCATGTCTTTCCTGTGTCCATATAGTCCACATAAGCAAAGCTGGAAACTATAATTAAGCTTAATAAAGTCTGAGTAGCTAAAGTCCTATTTTGTTCTGTAAGGAGGAGAAATAATGTAGAGTTTGACGTTTTTTGGTTTTTGTTGGTTTTTTTTTTTGTCAGATAGAGGTGAGAGACAGTTTGTATACTAAAATTTCCACAGTTGAGTCTGCTGTGTCTTGTAAGGGAACCAATCACTTTATACTTTTTTTTTTTTTTTTTTTGTGGATACAAGTTTGGGTGGGATATCACCTATTTAGTGGCTTGGCAAGAGGGCTAAAGCTGCATAAATATTAAAAGAAAGTCATAAAGACCAAGGCAAAGGGGATTCTTAGGCCACTTAAAAGACTGACTTTAGACAATATGAATTGCCAAACATCCAGAGATGATGGTGGGGATCAGAACCTGAGGAGGTTGCTGTAATTTGCAGTCTTAATTATGCTGGAAGTCTTTCTATTTTCTCAGAAAGATGAAGATAAAAAAAGTTTTTAAAACCCACCAAGTTCCATCATTTTTCCAGGCAATATAGTCTGACCAGGTGGTGATAGATCACATTATCTTCCTTACATTTGCTATAGAGTACTATAGTATGCATTGGATTTCTCTTATGCAAATTCCATCAGACTGCATATTAGATTAAAAAACATTTTCAATATACTAAAAGGGAAATATTATTTGTACTTGATGATATTGTGATAGGTAATGTTTGCACAGAGCTTAGATATTAGTGTTATATTTAGATATAGTTTCATTCATATAGATTAGTTTCATTCAGATGATGAAGGTATTACATTTTTTTGATAAAATTTGTTTACTACTGAGAAGAGATTCTCTGCTGTGCATGCTGGTTCTGTTAAAAGAATTGCTTCCTGGTATATGTAACAGGTGACAATTTGTCATCATGTTTTGTTTTATCCTTCCTTTACGCGTCTTCTGTAGGTTTCAACTTGATCTGATGACTGAATATCTTCCCTTTTCATCCACATTTTTTATCAACTCATACTCAGACAGCATGTCATTTATTAAGGGTTGTTGGTGTATGATATTTTAGGAGACTACATAAAATTCAGATAATTTGAGATGGATTTCAAATTAATAAAATGCAATTAAGTAACAAATGTTAAGGGAAATTGGTGAAAATGTGTGCTTATCTATTAAAAGTCTTCCCTCTTAAATGAAGAAAATATATTAAAAGTCAGGGTTGTAATATAATAGACTAATAGACTCAGAAAGAAAGGAAAAGAAAGGAAAAGAAAGGAAAACAAAAGGGAAGCAAAGGAATAAGAAGGAAAAGGAAAAGGAAAAGGAAAAGAGAAGAAGCAGCAGCAATTTAAAAGTCCCAAAATGAATTTTACTTGAGATGCAGCATCACAAACAAAAGACATGCAATTTTCTTCAACTGCCTCCAAATTATAGCCACTTAGAAGTCTAAGAACCTCAGTCTCACTTTGGTTTTCAAAAGCTTTGTTATCAGCCTAAAAATCAATTATGTCTTCAATGGTAGTGTTTATGAAAGCTGTTGTATTTGAATACTTAAGACTGTGGCTAGTTCTGTAATTAGTTGTGGGACAGACTTCTTTTAATTGCATGTGATCCAGAGGTTTGGAATGAATAATATGCCCTCTGTAATTCTCTGGGTATTATGGATTGTTTTATATTTTTGAAGCTAGGCTATTTCCTTGCTTGCATTTGCTATATGAAGTTGTTCACATTCAGGGCCAATGGGGACAGTCATGGCAGATTTGGTACTTTGCAAGAAGATTTGAGTATTAAATTCTGTAATCTGGAAGAGATTCAGACTTAGAGTTCCTGGAAGATTTGGAATCTTTTCAGATTCAAGAATCACACAGAGGAATTTTTTTGCTCAGATTGTCCTCCAAGCCCATATTTTGCCCTCCTGTTTTGATTTTTATGCCAATATTAAAGGGCTTATGGTGTTCAATGGAAAAATTGAGGAGAAACTTTAACTTACACAATTCTACACTTTAGGTGCCTGTAGTTTTCCATGCAATTATATGGTAAGATTATTTATTGTTCAGGTGATTTCATGGTAAGCATATTTAGGCTTCTTTCCAAAAGAAACCAGCATCTAAAAGCAATCTTCATATATGCATTAATTTTTTATTTTTTCATAAAACAACACTACAAAGCATATTAGTGACAATTCTGTTCTTTAATTCAGCAAAACTAAAATGAAACATTGAGTAGAGATTCAATCTTCCTTGCATAAATATATAGCTGAGACTGCACTGCTGGAAAATGGAAAACATAGGCTTTAATTTATGAACTTTGCCATTTCTCAAAGAAATGTAAGGGTTATAACTACGTCTAATTAAAAGAAAAACTGTGCATCAACAGTAGACCATAAAGTATTATCCTGCAAGGCGTCAAGAAGCTATGAACCCTGGAAGCAGGTGCATCTCAGAATATATAATGCAAAATTAAATAAAAAAATAACCTTAATCAGGTTACAACTTGCAATACCGGGCAATTTGTGGGTAAATTAAAGCTACTATTCAGTGTGCTTTTAACTTATTCTAAGGTTAAATAAAATTGGGTAAAAATATGGCGTTGATGTTTGAAGTTATCAACCCATAACAACATTGCTCTTCACTGGTGTTGCAAAAGTAATGTTTGCAATATGATAAAATGTAAACTATTCTCCTCTCCTTGTTTCTGTTGTTAAATCAGATTTTTCTGCTTAGTAGCCTATGAAGCTTGGACAATTTAGCAACAGTCTCATTATGTGCAATCATGTAATTTGCTTCATCATGTGGAAGCTGCTTTTTGAAACTATGATGGTTCCATTTGACTAATTTCAGCTCCACTTTTAAAACCATACATAGGGAAACTATGGGCTAAGAATTATCTGTGGATTGAGAGATCTTGGGTTACCTGCAAATCATGTCAGAACTAAGGATTAAAGGGGCCTCAGGGTTGCAGCTCTGTAGCATCCATTCCACTGTTTTAATCAATGGACTATTTTAACCTGTTTCTGTATCATGTGCTGAATCATAAAAATCAAATTGTGAGCAACTGCTACAACTATGTGAAGATAATGTTTAACCTCTTTTAAAAAGCTATGATTTGTCCTGGGCAACATGAAGATTTTAAAATTTAATTTTTGTTGTCAAAGGTAAAATAAGCTTAAAATTCCTTTGCACAGTGACACAGAATCTATGCCTGCATCTACATTAGCAGTTAGTTCAAAGATGGAATACATGCTGTGATTTATTAGTGGTGGTTTGTTTGGGTTTTGTTTATCTGGGTCATTTTTAGGCAAGGTTCCTAATTGTTCCTACCCAATGCACGTTGATTCATGTTGATTCATCCATCCACAGATGGGATCCCTTCCAGGTGAGACAGAGGATGCACTGTGGGAGTACTTGACATCTTCCAGCTATTAATTGCTATTGACCAGGCTAGGGATCTTCTGAAAATGTGTAAATGGACATTAGGTCTGTAGTGCCAGCTGCTTCAGTATACAGATCTGCTTCTGTTTGTGTAATTTACTACAGATTTTTTTTAAAGGATCACCAAATCAGTGAAGAAACAAATAGTTTTTGTGGTGAAACAGACCTAAACTCCATGCATTTTCCACATGAAATAAGGATTTCTGAATTCTGCCAAATGGTGATTCAATAAGTTTATATTATCTCACAGGAACATGTAATAAGGTCATCCTCTGGAATTATTCTTAGAGTTACTAGTGCTGCTTAAAGTCTTCATTTTTTCTTTTCCTACCAAGCCATCAAGTAAATGACTTTTTGTCATCTTCTATTTAACACATCATGTTATCACTTTGCTGACTTGAATTGTGTGTTTTCTATTTTGAATGTGAGAGGAAGCTCAAATGTACCAGAACAGAGGAAAATTTCATTAAACAGGTCTATCTCAATGTTGGCTTTATCTCATGAGTTGCAATATCCTGTTGATGAGACATATGCTATTGTTGCTGCTACAGCAAACCAAAAATGTTTTCAGCTGCTAAACTGTCAGGAATATGCTAGCAAAAAACACCAGTATTGGAGAATCAAGCCTGAAGAGAGTTTGCTCACATAAGTTTAAAAATACTTTAAAAATTGATTTTATTTCTATAGTCTTCTATGCATTTGCATTGAATATTCTAATGCTGAACTAAGGAATCTTGATCTTTTGGTTGATAATAATTTGTGACAAATTCTGGACTGTAACTAAGGTTAGCTATAATTTTGTCTTCTGTACCAGAGCTTTGTAAGCAGGTTCAGAGTGCAGAGTCATACCACTGCAGAGAAATTAGTATTTAAATTTAGTCCTTATGGAGAGAAAAGATCTCTCCTTTCATACTCTCCAAGGGCTAATTTAGAAAGAAAAATGAAAACACACAACACACTGGAACTGTAAAAAAGATCTATAAAGTAACTCTTGCAACATGGTGCAGTTCTACATAGTGCACTTATTTTGTTCATGAAACATTCATTATTAAATACTGCTAAATACAAAAGAAAAATATGGTCTTACATATGATTTGAAAGACATATATATTCTTATTTGGTTTTGGTTTTACTGTAATTTTCAGAAAGCTGTTTTATCAAAAGGTATCAACTCTGATTCACTGAAATCAATATTTATTTAATTTTATAGTGGCATTAAATTTCCAGACACCAGGAGTACCAATGGAATTGCAAAATGGAAAATTCTTAGACAATGGTGGATGTGGCTATATTCTGAAACCAGAATTCTTGAGAAACAGGAATTCATCATTTACCCCACACAGTGTGGGAGCATACAGTAAACAGCTGTCTCTGTCAGTAAGGGTAAGCTTGTTGGTTTGTTCCATAAAATGTAAAAACAAAAATTATGTAGTTCATACTTATTTTTTATCTTTTTTTATTATTATTATTTTTTTTATTTTATCCCCATTCCTGGTTGTTGGGAAGTTTAATAATTTTTTTAACAACCTGTTCAAACTTGTAGCTACCACTACTTAGATGTTTTTCCATCTATAATTCACCTGTGTGTGCTAAAAATATGTAGGCATTCAGAATTTATAAGAGTTTGTAAAAATGCATGATTTTTCATGGTGTTGTGTACAGAAGTGTAAATATAATTTGCATTGTATCTCAAATGTAACTGATAAAGGGACTTATCAGTTATACTTGTGGGGAACAAATTCTGAAAATTCAAAAATTAAATGTATACTTTTGGTGTTATTTTCTTTAAGTATTGATAATACTTTATGTACTAGTATAAGGCTAATTGACATAGAAACGTGTAATGATACTACTGGAAAGTTTATATCCCTTGTACGTTCCATTATCTTCCTAGTCATACAGAAAAGACTATAATCCTAAAATAATATGAATATCTGTAAAAAGGTGCGTAAATCAATAACCATTTGTATTATTTCTAGTTCTCCCAAATTAGAATTTTATTTACTTCATAAAAAATATTAGAAATACTTGTAATTTATAAAAGAATGCGTTAAAAAAACTTTTGTGGTCAAGTAGGTGTTTTATAATTTTTCATTAGTTAGAAAACTATGTTTTCTGAATTAAAAAATGCTATTTCTGATTACACAGTAAAATATTTGCATAAAGGCTCTTTTTTGGTATAAAATTAGTGTAGGATTGCTATTTTGTTTCTCTAAAAGAAACAAATAGGGAAGATAAAAAATTAGCTAATAGCAATTATAAAACACTTACATAATGTCTGCACTTAATCAAGAACATTTTAATATCCTAACAGTGAGCACAGCAATTATGAATAGACATTGCTAGATGATTTCAAGCACCTGTGCATGTACATCAGTTATTTCACTCCTCATTTTTATAAAGCTGGTGTTAATTAAGCAAAAAACATCCAATTTTAATGCAAGAGACAAACAATTCCATTGACAATGGGAAGAAAATGTCTGAGTTTGGAAGAAGCTGGAAAAGTCAAAGGCAGATTTTTATCCTGAGGACACAGACTGAGGCAGTAAGCTGGGTAGTGCAGGGTACAATGAAGCAATGGTATTCCCAACAGCTGAGAGACTGTCAGGTGCAGAGAGCCTTTTTTTTTGTTTCAAAAATTGTTTGAATTTATGGATTTGGGACAGTGTGTGTGGAAAAGAGCACACTTTTCCCATCCTGTGGGAGATTAGACTGGGTCTAGCAATCGGGGAAGCAGAACTTGGCCAAATGGATGAATTTTTGTCATGATGCATGGACATTTTGTCATGGACACATCACAGAACCTTCTCTGATTCAAAGCAGGCAGTCAAATGTGCTTGCACCTTGCAAAGCTTTCTAGTGTGGGTGTCCATTTTCTAGGAAGAAAGCAGCATCACGGTTTTCTAAGCCACAGCTCTTCTATTTATTAGGACAGAACTTTTCTTGGAGCAAGTTGTCACATAAAATATTGGAGGTAAAGGTAGAATTTGAGTTTTTTTGTTTGTTTGTTTGTTTTGTTTTTTTGTTTTGGTTTGTTTTGGGTTTTTTTTGTATCATCAGTTCTGATGCTTAGTCCTGGCATTTGGATGATACAAGTCATGTCTTTCACTAAGGTTTGCATGCAATTCCAGAAGAGATCCATGAACATGATTAGGGGGATGGAGCGCCTGTCTTACAAAGACAGGCTGAGAGAGCTGGGGAGAGAAAAGAAGAGAAAAGAAGGCTCTGGGGTGACCTTATAACAGCCTTCTAGTACTTGAACAGGGCTTACAAGAAAGCTGGGAGGGGCATTATTATAAGGTCATCCAGTGATAGAACATGGGGTAACTTTTAACCTGGAGGAGGGTAAATTTAGGTTAGACATTATGAAGAAATTCTTCATTATGATGCCAAATTATGGGGCAGTCTGAAGGATAACTTCCAGGTAGCTAACTAAATTAAGGAGGAAATCAATAGGGAGCCTACTAAATGCAGAGGTTTTATGTGTTACTGTGAAAAAGAAGGAACATAGGTTCCTGAGGCAGCCTGCAACATCCCCTATAACATAATGCTGACAGCACCATAGTTTTAAGTGGAGGCCCATTCAACACAGCTTTATAGGACATCTTGAGCTTGATCTCAGCAAATGCAAAAATCATGAGACTGATTTCTTCAAGATTATTCTTTGCATGGTAAAGTAATATAAATTTTTATGGCTTGTTGTCGAATTTGAAAGTTCTTATTTAAAACGTACCAGATTTTTTTTTTTTTTTTTTTTTTTTTAAAACAATGAGGGTGCTGAAAGACTGGAACAAGTTACCCAGAGAGGTGGTAGATGCCCCATTCCTGGAAACACTCAAGGTCAGGTTGGATGGAGGTCTGAGCAACATGATCTGGTTGAAGATAGATGTCCCTGCTCACTGAAGTAGGAGTTATACTAGATGGCCTTCAACCCAAACCATTTTATAATTCTATGATTCTGGGAAATTAGACAAGAATTAAGCTAAATGAGAAGCAAAATATTAATTTTGTTTAATATGTATTTTTATAACAGTATATTTCTGGTGTGCTCTTCTTATTGTAGTTTCTTATGGATTAATTTTTTTTCTACAATGGATGCTATATGGTATGGTTACGGTGTAATTTTTTCTTACAATTATTTCAATACATTACAACTTTAATTTTTCAGCTCATCAGTGGTCATCAGTTACCAGCTAGTAACCTGTCAAAGACCAGCAAAACTGACCCGTTAGTGCAGATAGAAATTTATGGTGTGCCAGAAGACCAAACAAAAAAAAAATCTAGTGTTGTCAAAAGCAATGGTGAGCACCAATTTTATTCTCTTGACTGAACAAAACACAACAGTATTTTATAAGGAACTACCATTTTTTTTATCCTAAGATGTTGTTATGTACTTACCATGAGCGCAGTCATTTCTCTCTAGACTAGGATCTTCTGGTACAAAATCTGCAGTGTGAATTCATGCTCTATGCCTTTGTTGTAGAACAGCAGGTTAAGGAAGTACAAACTCTTCTTGTTGGTAGCACTCTCCTGAAGGAAGATGGACTGCATTGTGTTTGCTCACTTTTGTGGGCTCACCCTGGAGGTTAGCTCAGCCTCACACAGCTGCTTGTTCACTCTCCCCTAGTGGGATGGGGGTGAGGGTCAGAAGGGCAAAAGTGAAGAAACTCTTGGGTTGAAATAAAGGCACTTTAATAGCTAAAACAGAAGACGTATGCACAATCAGAGCAAAATAAAAAATGTACTCGCCAGTTCCCAGGGGTGAACTGTCCAAGATGGGTAGGTGCTCAGATATTTCCAGGAAATCAGGGCTCCCTTGTGTGTTATGCTTACTTGGGAAAACCAACACAGTAAGTCTGAGTATCTCGCCTTCCTCCCTCTCTGCTCCAGCTTTTTTATACTGTACATGATGCTATATGGCTTGGGGTATCCCTTTGGTCAGATGGGGTCAGCTGTCCAGCTGTGTCTTCTCCCAACATCTTGCACATGCCCGAGCTACTTGCTGGGATGGGGAAAGGGAGGTTGCAGCATAAGAGAGAGAAGTCCTTGACACTTGACACAATTTAGCTCAGCCACAGCTAAAACATTGGTATGTTATCAACACTATTAAGAAAATTAACCTTATCCTAGGCAAAACCAATAGACTAACTGGAAAGTTAGACATTTTTTCTGAAGAAATTTTTGTGAGTTCATCACTTAGCTCATGAAGTTTCCAGTAGGCTTAGTCCCTTAATGGCCTGGCAGATGAAGTGTGTGTGCTTTATAGTTGTCTTTCAGTATTTCCAGTTCCCGTACCTTTATCATAAAGACCTCCTTTATGTCCCAGATTTAAAGTTGTGATCTCCTTTCTTCTGTGCCTCTCTTCTATTTTTTCCTTTTCTCTTTTTTTATTTTTTTTTTCTTTTGTACATGGCTGCTGTTTTAAATAGGCCCCCAAATTTCTTTTCTCTCTGTATGAACCTAGCTCACGACTAGGCACTGCTATCCTCTTCTACATCTTTTGTATTTTTTGTCAAGTTATCATTTCACTGCCTTAATTTATTTAGTTCCTTCCTCATTTCCAGCACTTTCAATGGCGAAACTTTGGCAAAAGCATGAAACTGATATGGCTATAAGAAAATTTAAGTTGAGCAAGGATTATTAACCTAGCTTTAGCTTTCCCATTTTGCTGTCTTCTAAGAGATGACACCAACTTCCTTAGGCTTTTGATTTACAGTGTTACATGGCTTATACATTACAAAAGGGCTGCCCTGTATCCTGTAGGCAATCCCAAGCTCTCTCTGTTTGCTTCACTCTGAGAGCTTCCGTTTTACAGTTTTAATTCCATATTCTATATATAGTGATCTATAAACAACTGCAGTCAGTGGGAGTCTCATCATTTATTTAAATGGACACAAAAGTCTAGGGAAGAAGAATGAATATTTACCACTGCAGACTAGTGGCAGCAGATACAATAATTTAGATAGTAAATTAAATAAATTAAATTGTTCATTGATATATTTTCTCTTTTCATTAGCTTTGAGCCCCAGATGGGATGAAGTTTTCAATTTTTCTGTGCAAGTTCCAGAACTGGCATTGATACGTTTCTGTGTGAAGGATGACAACTGTCTGGTTGCAAATGAATTCATTGGCCAATACACTTTACCAGTGCTGAGCATGAGTAAAGGTATGACTTTCATTTGGGCCACCTACAACAGCTCAGAAGAAAATCTGCATTACCCCAGGGTTTCATTGTGACTATAGTATTGACAGCATATAGTATTATGTTTATTTCCTAAAGGAGAATTTTATAATCATAGGTAAAAATTGTACACATAATTTTAAGTCACTTCAGTCTCCGAATGCAAATCTATGATGTAGAAATGAAAATAATATTATGGACAGTAATTATTCCTATCGCAGTATTCATTTCTAGAAAAAAAAATGCTTGGATTGTATTTTAACTCATTATAATAGGAAACAGAGATTAGTCAGCACTACTATAGAGGCAACAGTTTTGTGCACTATCTACTCAGGCTCAAAATCCAATACAAGCCAAGTTAGAAAAAAAATAATCCCTCCTCACCAAACCCTTCAGGTAACCTATCTGAAACTTTTTATAATATAAATTAAGCAAAATATTTATAGTCTTTTTGTTGATAGTGTTCTTTTTATTGTAGTGGTATAGCATCTAGAATTTTATGTGAATAATAGGCTGCACATAAAGAGCTGGCACAGAGGTCAGTAGGCCGCGGAGAAAGGCTTATGTAAATTGGCTCTTCACTATATTGAATTTCCAAAGCTATTTCTGACAAAACAACCAACCAGCTTTTATTAGCGAATGAAGATGGGAAGGGAAAATGTTAGAGCTGGCAGTGGGCACTGTACCTTTTTTTCTTAAGCTTAAAGTGATTTTTAATGGCTTTTTCTTTACAGGCTCTGAAGTCATAAAGTTGTTTGTGATTTTTAGGTGAGGTTGAGGAGATACAAAAGAATGAGGATATTACATTTGTATTTCTCTGACATAAATTTTTACACTGATCACCTTTCACTTTCCTTTTATTTTATTTATATTTACTTATATTTAAGGATGCTGGAAAAACAAAACAAAACAAACACATCACAAATTTAAATAGCAGACACTAAAGCTTACGTAAACTTATAAAACCATTGATTTGGGCCTTTTTTTCACTTTGTATATAATTTTTCATTGTGTCTCTAATATGTCTATATGATTAATTTTGGTCACAGATGGGGGATTCATATTTTGGAAAGGTAAAAGCTTGCAGATTCTACAGGAAAGATTTTGGGTAAAGTAATTCAAAATTCTAGGAAATGAATGTAGGTACAAAAACTATAAACAGTGCCAAAACAGTTGCCCCAAACCCTCCTGTGTGGGGTAAAAATAAAATGCCATAAGGATGCCCAGAAGCATAAATAAACTGATGAAATGTAAGATAATTTCAAAATATATTGCAGTGCTTAACACTGAGACCTTTGGATTCCAGATCTGGAGCCATGGTTTTTAATTTAGGTACCTAAGCAACCTAAATAGTTAAACAGTGAAATAATATGTCTTATAAAGGGAGCCACAATTCCTTGGGAAAGAACTGTCTAATCCATGCTGAAGAGTGGCCCAGGATTTAAAATTCACTCATCACAGCTCTGATTGCTTTAATCTGCACTACAAAACTGCCCCTCCTTCCCTAGGATTCATATCCCTGAGGTGTCCCCTTAGGGCAAGTTGCTTCCAAAAGCTGAGCAGTCCTTAAGTCTTTTTTTTAATTTGACAAGCAGGCAGTGGGACAAAGTTGTGCCATTGCCACCCCTCCCTTGAAAGGATTCAAATGTGTATCATCACTGCCTGCCTTTCCCCAGCAGCAGCCTCTCAGCTCAGCTTTAGATTACACTGGGGAAGAATGCTTGCTTCCCACCTGTTGCAGGGTTTGATTTTTCATGAAATAATTAAGCAGGTACACTCAGAGGGCTGTAGGGGAGACTAATACTCTACCTGGGTGGTTAGAGGCAAGATGAGGTGGGTCCTGCATTACAGTCCCTGTCCCAATGTGTCTGCCATGTAAAATATAATACAGAACAGGAATTCAATTATTGCTGCTATTATAACTTGATCAATGAAGAGATAGTTATCGGAAAAACTTCAATTAAAAAAAAAGAAAAAAAAAGATGTTTTACTTCTTTCAGGACACTTTGTAGAATATTCTGCTGATGGGGGCTAGGACACAGTCTTTAGAAATAAGTCTTAGTCCTTAAAGTGTATCTTTGTATAGGAAATAAACCAAGTCTTCCATGTATTGTGTGCATGGTCTAAAAATTGATCTCAAATGCATATTGCCTTGACTCAGCTTTAATATATGTTGCCCAGTAGCTGAACCTTAGGTGCCAGGTGAAATTTCATGTCATATACAAAATTAAGAAAATCTAATCCCAAATAAGTTAGGGTCCCAAAGACTCCACATACGTCCATACATACCTGAAGAAGGATTTTGAAAATTGCAGTTCTGAATGTAGATACTTATTCATAGGAGATATTTACTTAAATAACTACAGTTATATATACCAGATAAAACACACAGTATTTTTCAATTAAAAGTGACATTTTAAGAAATTACTATTATGAAACAACATATCTACAGTCACAAAGCTCATAGGTTAGGGGTTTTGGAGAGGGGATTGTTTTGTTTTCCAAGCAGGTGAGTAAAATAAGTTTGAAGTTGAAAAGCTTCTCCAAAAGCTTCAACAACCAGATGAACATGTAGGTTCTGAGACATGCCTTATCTCTAGTGCTGAGAATCACTCATATATATGTATAAGAAGATACTTAACAGACTTATGATGTAACAGTGGAAGATCTTACACTACACTATTGGCTGCCTCAGCTGGACATTACTGCATTACTTCTGCAAGACCTTTCTTGTCTAAGGAACCAACACAGCTGCTTCTGAAGTTATCTAACTTGCTATCAGAACAAACCACGCAGTACATTACATCTTTGGATGTTAAAATTTCACCTTTCCCCCTACTCAGATATCACTGAGCTAAAAGAGTTTGAAGAAACAGCACATCCTGAAATATGCTGGAGTTCTAATCAAAAATGCCAGAATTGAAATACTGTCTATGTAGAGGAGAAAACAAAAATAAACAGAAATTACACAGAACCTGAATCCCATCTCTTTTAAAGAGTTAGTTGGAGAATAATAAATTATGCCTTATTTGCATGGTAGATCATAAAAACACACCATTGTAGTCTTTGCCTTCATGGCTAATACACTAATAAACTGTCATTATATTTACAGGTTATCGAAATGTTCCCCTCTTGGACAAAGATGGTGGCATTCTCGAATGTGCATCACTGTTTGTTCATATCTGGTACTATTAATGATGCTCTGCAGTAGCAGTTGCTATGGAAGATTCCACTCTGCTCAATAAAGCAACAGCACCAGGCTTGCAACAACTCAGCAGTCTGATTTCCAGAGTGGCACATTCTTAAAGAATGTTATAACTTAATGGGACTTCTTGTGTGAGTAAATGGTATCCTGAACAAGTAATGGCTACTGACATTTGCCCTACCATTATTGAGAACTAATTCATAAAGACAGAGGCTTTTTGGACATTTTAAAAAATACTGTTAGTAATTTCATTTGCAGATAATTTCAAAATTATGATTAATTACTTAGTGAGAATAATAGTCTACCATTTATGAGTTGAGACTGCAAAGTTATGAACACGCTACATCGACATTTTTATTTGTGCTGAACAGAAATTTCTTACCATTTTATCTTTCAAAGGGAACAGGAAAAATTATAGGCACAATAGTCCTTCACATTTATAATAACAGCAGCTGCTGATTGGGCAATATCTCTTTAATGCTTGCTATAATTTTGCTAGCTGGAAAAATATTTTTGAGAAAAAATACAGCTCTTAAATGATAAAAATTCAGATGCTGCTATTAATACCTTTTCTTAGCTTAGGCTTGAACCTCCTGCTGCTAGACAAGACAAGTAATTCACAGACTGATTTTTAAAGGGCTATGTTCCACATAGCAACAGGCAGCTCAGGACACATCTTACTGTGAACTCAGGAAATAGAAATCACAGTGCTTTGAGGTGACTAAAAGAATTTTAGAATAAAAAAAAGGTTGATTGGGTGATTTAAAATTTCTAAAGATAACTTCTTGACTGACATAGCTATCAGTGTAGATCTTGAGTTTAAAACATAATTTTCCTAAACTGAAGTACTGTCAAGCTTCCACAGGACTATATCTATATCTATTCAGTTAATTGCAGATTATTCAAACATTTTTTTTTGTTTGTTTGTTTGTTTGTTTAAAAAAAAAGAAAAAAGAAAAAAAAAAGAAAAAAAAGAAAAGATTATATTGATATGTTATATTGATATCCTGGTTTGAGCCTGGATAGAACCAATTTTATTTCCAGTGATTTTACTTTTCAGTTAAGTCTCTTCTAAGTTTCTTCACTTGCTGAAATTAACAGGATATTTTTCAGTCAGTGCCTGCTTCTAGGGCTGAGAACATTCATTGTTCATAATTACTGCTAGAGAATGGTGTGCAGAACCAAGGCCACTGCTTATGCATCTTCTGTTCTAGAAACAAAAGGGAGGAAAGGGCTCACACCTAGAACCCTCTTCTGGGGAGGAGTGGAGCAGACAGGTGACCAAATGAAGTATCCCATTCAATACCATCCATCCATTCCATCCGTCATAATCGACATACATTTGAGGGATCACAAGGATCAAGCTCTTCTTCATCTGTGGCTATCATCCTGGGAGGACACCTTTTTTTTTCTGCTTATGATCCTAACCCATGTGTTCCTGAATCTAAAGTGTTCCTGCATCCAGCTCCCATCTGGTGCTGACTCCAGGAGCCCAGTCTGGGACTTTTTCAGGTCCTGTCCTGCAGCCTTGGTGGTGATATGAATGTTATTTGGGGCATAAGACATGATATTGCTTTTATATATATTTGTCCATATTTCATTCTTTTCCTTTTCATCACTACTGTTTCATTAAAGCTGTCAAGTTTAGTTTCCAACTTGTAAGTCTCCCTTATTCTCTCTTTTATTTTTCTTACAAGGGAAGGGAGAAGGGTTAAACGAGAGCATGTGTCATTCATTTAATTGCCAGCCCAGCATTAAAGCATGACATGGTACCTAACAGAACTGCTTATGTTAGCAGACAATTCTGATAATATTATATTTTTTTCCTTTTATTTAATGCCATTTTAATGCTATTTGATTTAATATTGCTCTAAAATGGAAAATCAGGGCATGAGGTAAACAATGATTAGAAAATGTCACAGGAAATACACTATTAGAAAATTGAAATATAGCTGTAATAAGGAAACCAAGACAGTAGACTACGATGAATCTAACATCAATATTGAACTGTAAGGTCAGGTAATTTGATAATATTGTAAGCTGGCCTCAATATGTTTCTGTGGTTGAGTGACAAGTCACTTGATTCTTTACCCAGGAAAGCCTATACTTTAAACTGTTATGTTTACTGATATTTGTAATGATCATATCTGTATGTTGGCCAATATTCCTTTCACGTGGTAAATACTTTATGCTTGCTTTCAGTTTTGAAGAATACTAATGAGATTAATATTCAAGCAGAGTTTCCCCCACCTCACCTTACTGAGGAGGAGTTTAATTTCCCCAGGCAATCTGGTGTATTTGTTCTCAGATAAAAACTGACCAACTGACATAGTCAATTGGTTTGATGTTGAGAAAAACTCCAGCTTATTTTGTTTCCTAAATAACCCTTCTAGTCCCACTTCAGGAGCTTTATACAACATTACTTTCTGAAGACTGATTTGTAAGTATCCTTTGGGAGAAGAAGGCAATTATTTTCAGCTTCTGGCATTACTAATCCTCTGCTGACCACTTTTCCACCGGGTACCATGAATGACAGACCTAATCAGTATACGGTAACTTAAAATTTTAATTTTTATGTTCAATTAAATTTTATTTTAAAATATTTTTTAAATTTTTAATTTTTTAAAATATTTTTTTTTAATTTAAAGAGTAACTTAAAATGAATCACATCGCAAATCAACATCTCTCCTGTGCCTTAAAATGTGACCATGGTCCTGGAAAGGTATTTATATACAAGGTCAGCTATGTGTGTGTAAGAGTCTGGCAATCATGGGCAGTTCATTATGGCTGCTCACATCCTAAATGTTTAAATATGTGCTTAAGTGCTTCCTCAATTTAGATAAAAATGCTTTGAAGAACAGAGCCTGTAATTAGCCTCAGTGAACTCAAAAGAACCACTCACATTCATTCTTTAATATGTATATATATGTTTTATAGCCCTAAGGTCAGTGCATGTATTGACTTGATTCCTCTATGCAGTATCAGAATCCACTGCAGTAAAACTCACGAACAAAGATTCCCTATGGCATGATCTTAAACAAATACCACACTGAAAGCTCACATTTGAGATGTTTTATTTATTTGCAAATATTAGCCTCTTCCTCCTTTTTTCTGACAAATGACCTGCTTCTTGGTCAGAATAAAAGAAACAGTGACACTGACACTAATCGACAATGACACCATTAAGAAATTAATATCCTGGATTTAATGTTACATTATATCAAAATTTAAAAGCACGCCAAGATGTACAGCAAAAATTGTGTAAAATGCAAAGCTTTTAGCTTCCTGTTTTGTTTTGTTTTTTAGAAGTGTTGACTGTGTAAAATTTAACACAGAATCTTCTAGACATCTGAAATGTATTGGCACCCAAAGAATATGGTTCTCTGGAAAAAGCATCATATGCAGCAGGGTCATAGCAGATGATGATAATTACACCATTATCAGCATTGTTTCAACAGAGTCAGTGGAATTAATGGACAAAGCATTAGGCCTCACACATCAATGTGTACAGAATGTAGTATTTTTACAGTATTATTTAATAGAAACAAAAAAAAAAATCTTTATTGCTGTAATAGGAATTTCCTTCATGCTCGTCAAGTTCTTAGCATGTGATTTCTTAAAGTCACACTGACAGGAATCTGTTGCAGGAAGATGGCAGCAATTTTAAGACAACAGCCCTATGATTAGAAATGTTAAGGTATGTGATCAGTAGATGACTGCATATTCTCAGGGGCAACCGAGACAAAATGTATTACGGAAAATGGAATATAGGAACATTAGTGGATAAATTACTGAATTATCTAAGACAACATTTAAATTACACTATTTCCCAGTGGATACCACTTTTCTTCATTTAACTGGACAGTGCTCAGTTGAATGTTAACAGCTCCCACAAATGTTCCTCTGCTTTTTACAACAAGCTTCAGTATATGGCCCTTGAGCTCAGTGACTCTGTCATACACAACCTGAAATAACACATAGTGAAACAGAAAAAAAAAATCTCATGAAATTGTGAACTTCTTTCACAGGCAAAACACTTACTTCAATAGAGCATTCGGGATGATGATTACAACTTTGTAATAATTGCTTTAAACTTCCCTCCAGAATTTTAAGCTTCTTACCATGAGCCAAATATGTTATTTATATAAAAGATATTCTGCCATTTTATACTTACTAAATCTGATTACCAAGCATTTGTAAATAAATTTGAAACTGGCATTGTGCAATGGTTGAGAGAAAAATAGTGATACATATTTTTCCTCAATGAAAATTGAAAGTTTTAGACTACAATGAGAAGAAATATCAAATCCTTATTGATTTCAACAGGGAATGATAATACAGTTGAAATGCTGGCGAAGAAATTGACATGGAGAGTACTCATCATAGACAAGGGCATGAAATCATAAGATAGGTAATTCCATAAAAGTGTAGATTATTGTAATTTTTATACATCTTTCCACAGCAGTTGTCTTGATATATGGTATTGCTTTTCTGCAAAAATTAGAAAATAAACAGGAAAACCATTTTTATGTAATTTTGTTTTAACCTCTGTGTATTGTATTTGTTAGATGTTCCTTTGCAGTGCCTTAAAGCTTTATGTTGCATTAATGTCTTATCACATATCTATTTTTTTATCAGATTTTTTTCTCAATACTATAACCGTGATTAAATCCTGTGCTCCATACCAGAATTACAAAAGCGGTCAATGCAGAACCAAATTTTCTTCTAACCAAGACTTTCATAAAATTTCATAACTGTTCTAGATCCCACAAACTCACATCATAAAAGGGATAATAATTTTACTTTGAAAACTGTATAAATTTTATTATTTCAATACAAATAATATTATGCATTATTCTGGATGCTATTCTATATTCAAATGCACACATTAAAAAGATGCTTGAAATTTTAAATGAAATAATCTAATATTAAAAATGACAGAAAGCTCTTCCCACTCAGAAGTTGTAGATCTGTAGCATCTCTGAGATTGGACACAATTTAGCAAATGGAACTTTGGATGCTTCTGTTACTCCAGAAGTGCTGTTAATACTTCTGAAATTAAAGGAGCCAGCTTGCTTAGCATCTCTTTAAAACTACTAAGGCCTATAGCTTTTAAAATAAACTTGAAATTACTTTAGCACTATGAAAACTCACTGAGGTTAACTAAAAAATATAAATGGTGCATTTTGTGAATTAAAGATCCCCAAACTGTCTGGAGTGATAGGCTAACAAGAATGAGCTTGCATTCAGAAGAGATTCCTATGTTTCAGGGTCTGCATTAATCAAAAACTGCTGAGTGAACTGCATGTGGGTTGCTAAAATGGGAAAGAATGCTCTCAGCTAGTTTCAGGTCTGAATGGTAAGCTTTGTTCAGAGATGTACATTTACACTAAAATATGTGTGGCTGGAAACCTTTTCTGCTATTTTAGTTGCAAGGGAAAGTGTATTTAAAATTTAATCTCTCTGTGAAGCTTAGAAAGCATGTGCAACAACATACTGTCACTTCAGGAAAAGGGGAAAGCGAAGCTTTTTAAAAGACATTTGCCATGTAATCTGCTTGGATTTACCATGGAATCCAAATGCAGTCTATACACATGGCACTGTTGAGGAAAAGTCAGACCAATCCCCCTCTAGCTTGGACCTCTGTGGGCTGGACTTCTGAGTCCTCTCTGTACCTCCAGCAAAAAGAAGCAGTAATGGCCATGGGAGACATCCTTCAGAGAACAGAGGTCAAAAAGGCTCAGCCACAGAAATATTTCTCTAGCTGAGTAGCAACAGAAAGGTGGTTTGAAATTTCATGGGTGGACCCAGCAGGGACAAAAGAGCTGGTTCTGCCAGACAGCTCCAGCTGACCTCAGCTGCTCCTGTGGGGCCACAGGGTGATTTGTCCTCACCGCAAGCTGCTGAGATGCAACAGAGAAGCTGAACAGGATGGACATCAGGCCACTCAGACAGAAAGCACAAACAGACAGGAAACTAGGACTGCAAGTGTAAGGGGCTGGTTGGTGCTGGGAAGATGAACAGCATTGTCACAGTGGGAAGGGAAAAGTGTCCCACTCACTCTTTTTAACTGGCTGTTATAGGAAGGTCTTACCATGTCCCATTCCATTGTAAACCATAGTTTGGAACAGCTCCCATGAAAGTGGTTCCTGGTGCTTTTCACTTTTGGTGTTTGGTGTGCATATTTCACCAAATTGTATGTGAATTAAAAATTCAGAATTATATAATTTAGAATAAATCTAGGATGTGATTACTAAAACAATATAAATATTATAATAGAAAAATGTAATTTCCTTACCATATATTAAAGGTATCTTCAGCTGTTGCTTCAAATCAGCAAAAAGTGCACCTCTAAGCTGTAAGAGCTTAGAAATCTTCCGTATGGTGGAACACAACTTGCATGGAGTAATGAACAACTTTCATTCTTTACACAAAAAGAAGGTTTAAGCTTTGAGCAACTTAGAGAACTTACAGCACAGGGTGGGTGCTTTTCAAGTGATCCCAATAAACTGTTTCTAAAACGGTATTTCAAAGTCAGATGGACCCCTCTCTTGTTCCAGAGCCCAAAGTAGTTTGTTCTTGAACTCTCTATTTTCAGGAGTGGGGTTTACGGTCTGTACCTCACAGGTTGCTCTCTGCTTCTCCTTCCTCTTCAGGAAGACAGATTCCTCAGTCTTTCCCTACTCCAGCTTTGGGTCCCTCCCACCAGGCACAATCCCTCAGGAGCAAACTGCTCCAGCACGGGCATCCCACAGAGCCATGGGATACTTTGGGAACAGTCCCCTCCATGGCTGCAGCTCCACAACAATCACTCTGTGATCCTCCCCAGGCTGCAGGTCCACAACTGCTCAAAGAGGATTCCTCATGGGTGGCAGGTCCACAACACCTGCTCCACCATGGTCCTCCAAGGGCTATTCCACCCCACTCCATGGGTGCAGGGGACAGGCTGCTGTCTCACCATGATATGTAGAGAAAGATCTCTTCAGGCACCTTCTCCCTCTTCTTCCTCACTGGTCTTGGTCTCAGCTCCAGCACTGTACTCCTCTGGTGCTGCTCCCTCTCTCCACATCCTACTCACTCTCACCTCCTCTTCTCCTCTGCCCCTGCTCTTATTGACCACCTCTCTCCCCTTCTTGAATACGTTAATTGCAGACGTGTACATTTTTTTATTCACTGATGGCCTAAGGTGGCCCAGACATTTTGGAGTGGGGAGAGCTAATCAGAGCTGCTCACATGAGCTGTACCTGTGGGCAGGGGACACCCCTTCCCTGCTACCAAACCAGCACCCCAGCAACCTGGAGCAGACAGTAAGGGCTGGAATTCATGTATTCCTGGCTACAAAAAGAGAAGCACTGTTGACCTACAGGAGTCCAATGACATCTTCATCCCAAACACGGGACAGTTGCTTCTCCTTAGGCAGCCATGGCACAGTTCCTAGATTTTTTCTTTTTTGTCCAAATTAGCTTTGATGCATGGTGTTAGAGGAATCATCTGCAGCTCCTGGTGCAGCTCCCCTTTTCTCCCTCCATGAGGCTCGTGGGGACCATTGCAGGGCAGTGTCCTCTCTGCTTTGAGGGCAACTGCAATAACTAACACTAACAGAATGATATGTCCCAGGGATATTTGCTCACATCTGGATGGACCTTGAGGGAAGGATGGAGAGAGTTTCCTCTCTTTCTGGCTTCATTATGGCTTTGCACACTTGGCAGGCTCATTTGTGAGCTCATTTGTGCTCACAGTTTCAAGAGAAACTGAGGACAACCTGAAACCTTAAAGCATGTCTCAGGGCAACTGCCAGATGTATGAGCTAGACACCTTTGCAGTAGATTCTGGTCATTACTTTTCTTGTCAAGACTTAAACTTAAGTAATTAAGCTTTTAAATTTTTTTTTTTTTAAACTTTCTTAGTTTTCATTAAAGTAATCCAGAAACTACCCAAGTCACTCTTATTTATTCCTAACAGTAGTTTATAAGCAGGCATGTCATTCTTTCTCTTTACACTGCATTCCATTTTTCTATGTCCTTTCTCTTCTCAACCACCATTTTTTATAGGCAACGTTATACCAGAGTGAATGCAACAAACTCCAAAATCCAAATAAAAGAGCAAGAGAAAAAAAAAAGGGCTGCTTGTTAAAAGCATCTCCAGAACATTTGGCATAGTCCATTCTGTTTCACATCTTTACTCTCACATATATGAGTAAAAATCAAATATAAAATGCACTTTTGTGTGTCTGATAATTTGCTGTAGGCAGTCATAAGCTATAAAAGTACAACACTAAAGCCAAAAATACCCCAGAAAGAAGCACATTTCAGAATTTTCTCAGTCTCTAACACAAAGAGAAATTAATATACAGCTTCCTTCCAGCCATTTAGCTTTAATAAAAGCTGATAACTCATTAAAAAACCCCAACAAAACAAAAACAAAACAAAAAAAAAACCCCAACCCCCAACAAAAAACTAGTATATTTTTGCACACATTTTGGTTAGTAACTAAATTAAAAGACAGCTGACATATATTTTTAGAAGTTTTTCTTCCCTGGGGTGGCTTCTGCCTCAGTCTACCAGCCTTGGACAGAAAATGCATACAGAATGATATCACATATGGAAGAACAGAGCTGCTAGCAGCACAAGCACTGAGTTTGAAATATCCAAGTTCAATGGAACCATATGTCCCTACTGTGATTATCAGTTCCTAGTGAAAAAGACTGAGCATCTGTGAAAAAGGCTGTAAGTTTTGAGTGAAAGATATGAAAGTTTTCATGGAATTGCTCCCAACAGCAGTGGGATGCTCCTTAACCACAATTAAATCTCCTCCCAGTGACTATTGTCTGACTGTAGACAAGATTTTGGATTTTCTTACATTCAACTTGATCTAATGATGATCAGAAAGATAATAGTCTTCCAGTGTTGCTGGCTGGTTCTTGTCTGCAGTCTATTTTTGATATTTTACAGTGAATGCAATTATTTAATAATGTTCTATATATTGCCTTAAATACCTTACAAACATAAAGAAATTTCTTTGTACAAGACTATTAGACTCATTCCACCATCTCTTTGATTGCAAAGAAAAGGGAAGAACATTACAAAAAAATAAAGTCTGTTATTCCACTGCAGTACCATAGGGAGGGAAATCTGCCTCAGTTATTTGCAGCAATCCTACTTGAAGAGCTTACTTACAGAAGTGCTGGAAATAATCATTTTAAGTAGGTAACTTTTAAAATGAAATTGATGTGGGAAAAGAAGGAGAAAAATATTGAAACTCCAGGACAGGAAAACTGGGAGATAAGGATTCTTAGTCTCAGCTGACTAACTTCAGATTCATCACATTGTATCTATGAAACTGGGTTTTATATGTCTATGAAATAGGAACTATTTTCCATGGCCTCTACTTAAAACCCTGCACTCGGAAGTGCAGTTGTAAATTCCTTTGAGATATTTAGGACATTTCTTCTATGTAATAATTATAATCTCCAATTCTACCTACAGCTCATCTGTCCATAAAAAAAAATATAGGTTATGCCACTTCCCATTCCATTGTAAATGTTTCCCCATGCAAATGTTTCTTTTCACCTCAGAGGTATGAGCACTTCAGTGGTGTTTGATATAATGATATATAGCTGTGAACATTGTGACAAAAAGAACTGGGTTATTTATTATTGTGTAATCACTCTTGTTGTCTGTTTTCAAGCCTGAATTTGAATAACAGCATCTTTAAATCAGTAATTTTTATGTCATTGTACAAATTTGCATTAAAAACAGCCTAGGTTTTGGTGCAGCGATGTTTGGTTTCAGCTAATATGTAACTGTGGCTATGGTGTAAGACAGAGCAGTGTGAATAATTCAACTGCTTTACTGAAAAGAGACATAAAGAGACTTTCACTTCTGAGAAAGATGCAAAGTAGAAGACTCCATTTGTAGTTAGCTTATGATATGTTCCTTCTTTTTGCTAGTACTGACTGCAACAGCTCTAATGCTGTACTGTGATTTTATTTCAGTCAACAAAGTCAACAAAGAAAATCAAACAACTAAGAAATAGTGGAAGAAAGTGAATGTTACTCACGATTTCATTGTAAGTAGGGTCAGAGCTTTTTGGAGCTGTTCTTGTTTTCCTTCGACTGACCTCATAAGGATCAGGCAGAAGATAAAATTCAGCATGTGCACTTGGGGCAGAGCCATCTGGGAGGCGCTGAAAAACAAAGAAGTCATAAATATGAGTGCTCATGTTCTAGCAATGAAAACAAATAAGTACCAAATGAAATCTGGTCTTTAAGCAGACACAAAACCATCATACACTCAGTATTTTCTTGGCTAAATTGGAGGGCTAGTGAAATAAACAACAGGAATTCTTAGAATCAGCTTAACATTGAATCAGGAAAATAGAAACGAAATAATACAAGAACAAGGTAAAATTGCTTATCTTTAATATTTAATGTTCTGATGGACAAAACTCTTAAACCTCAATCTACTTTAACTCCGTTTAATCTGATATAAAGTGGAGACCTTCCACTTTCCAGAGGAATGCATATCAACTGGATTCTAGATAGTAAACTCTTATTGATTTTAACCCCTAAGTGGAAGTGCTGATTCTGGGGATAGCTGGTTGTTACTAAGGGTGTTTCATAAAGCATATTACTATAGAAGAACTAGGAGCATTTCTTGTACAAACATTGCCAGAAAAGGATTCTTAAAATAACAGTCTTTCAGATCACTCCCATCAAACAGCTGCAAACTCTCTTTGATTTTCCAGTTCAGATTACTGAATGATATTCCAGATATTCCATTTTATGACAGCTATTCAAGTTCAGAGCCAATTTATTAACTAGGCTCAGTTAAAAGCTAATGCTGGTGGGTGGAGAGTTTTTTGGTTACTTGTGAACAGCAATATGTTTATTCCTAAAGCAGCATTACAGTTACCCAGAAAACACATCAGTAGTATGAGAGGTTTTAAAACAACACACAAAACCCATAATCATTAAAATTATGTCAGGGATATCTTGCCAGCATATGTCACTTAGTGCTTAGCTTGTAATTAAGCAGAGACATTTGTGTTGGTAACATTGCATGCAATCAAAAAGCACAGAATTGGTCATAAAAGTATGAGCGTTAATCAAAATATCAGTTATTTCAATCCTATTATCAGCATTTTAGGTAGTAAGTCCAACAGCTCTTAGGCAACCCAGTGACAGAATGAGAATGTAAAGTCAGGCAAAGAGATCTTAAAATGTCTGGAACAGATGAACACAGAGCATTACACAGGCATTCACATTTATATTTTCCATTGTAATTTTACCTGGCTCAGAATAAAGTAATTTCTCAGATTTTGATCATTCACAGTATGTGTCCAGAAACACAGGGCTTTCTACAGGCATTACCAGCACAACATATCCTTGTGACAGGAGACACTGCTGGTGTCCTAGCATTAAATAGCTTCTCTATTGGGAAGAAAAACAGTGCTTGTGTGTGTGAGCAATGAGTTCTTGCACAAATCTCTGGTTTTTGTTATCTGAAATGATCCTTCACATCAAATGATGTGGTTAAGTGCAATGCTAAGTGTCATTGTGGGTAACACTGTACAGCATCAAAGGATGCACTACTCAAATCTTTACATACTATCAGCACTATGTAAATTATTAATGTCACTATTGCTAGGCTCCCCAAAGTACAACAGATTTAAATATACATGGGATTTAGACAGATGAATTCAACAGACTAAACAAGAATGCCTTTAATTAGAGGGAAAACAACAGGTATTTGCTGAGGACATACCATTAATGTAGGATTTATAATTTACTGTCCATTTGAAAGCCCATTTTTATTGATCTACTCTACTAAAACTGCAATCAAGGATTACAAGTAGCAGTAAATTAACAGTGTCTAAAAAATCAAGAAGAAGAAAGAAATGTAGCCTTAAATACTAGACCAAGTAGCCAGGATCCTACCTGTAATCAAGCTCTTCCCTTCATGAACAGACAAGCATCAAAGTAACTTGAAGGTCAACAGATTTCAATTGTTTCAAACAAGCAAAAAAAAAAAAAAAAAAAAAAAGGAATATGGTTTTAAAAAAACAAAGAAAGAAAAAAAGAGGTCATTCTTGAAGACCTTCACAGCTCAGCTGCTGAGGCCCAGCAGAGCCATCTTCCCTACCTCAAGCATGAAAATACAGTACAGGAAAAGCCCTGTAAAATGTCAGGCTTTATAAATCACCCCAGCAATATATTGCCTAACCAGGGACCATGTCAGAGCTAATCTTGAAAGCTGAGGTCAGCAGCAGCTGCAAAGAGCACTGTGCTGAGGAGCCCAGATGGGAGGTAACAGGCTACAAAGGTAACAGAGAGGGCAGCTGCATCCATCAAGTTCTGCTCATCTTGTAGGTGCCCAGATAGGACAGGTTGTCGTGGTTTGTGTTTTGCCCCACTGCACACCTCAGGAAGACAAAGACACAAATCACTGCAGCGTCATTTGCATGTGAAACAGGCTCATCCTGGCATTCACCTGCCAGGGAAAGAATCCAAGCTGATTGCCCTGTGATTGTTTAACAGGACCAGGGCATCCAGAAGCACATGCAATGAATAGGGAAAAAAAAAAATAAAAAAAATACCTGACACTTTGCTTTTGAGCTGATCCTTGCATAGTGCTAGCAATGCTTGCACATTATTTAGCCTTCATTCAGCTAACCTGACTCCCAAAATCTAAGAAAGGTAAGTTTCCTGTTGCCAAATGACACGTGGACAGAAAACTATTTCCTCACTATCTTTTTGAATGTAGCTTAATGGATGTTGAAAACGGTGAGAAGGAGTAGAGAGCTAAAAGAGAAAATAAAGAATACTTTAGCAATTCTGAGAAGAAAACTCAAGGCAGAGCAGTTGTTCTGGGATCTTTCAGAACTAAACCAAAGTCACTTTTCATGAATAGTAGCAATCAGCAGCCAGACTGTTAGAAGTAGTTTAAACTGCAGCCACCTGAATTCCAACCAGACATCTTAGTTCTGGTTGTTGGGTGTTGTTTATTTGGGGTCTTTTTTTTTTTTTTTTTTTTTTTTTTTTTTTTTCTTCCCTGCTTTACAGATAACATTTTCCCATTTCACCTTCCCTTGCTGAGGAAAGGGGGTAAACAGGCCACTCCAAACTTCACAATAGTCCCAATTCCCCATCTGAGTTTTCACTGTTATACAATCAAGAGCTCCAAAAGCTTCAGTGGAGCACTCTTCAACTGAGATCACATCTTCCACTTCTCCACTGCCCTCTCCTGACTCTTCACATGACACAGAACATCTAATGTGCAATTAAAAAAGGTTCTGTCCCACCACGTGCTAATCATTCAACTCTACAGATTTAGAGCAGGTATAAATCATCCATGGCTTTACAAGAGCAAAGTATGTGTAGCGTGTATGATGAGTTTCTGCTGGCTTCTTTTTTGATTGGCATGATAGTTGAATCTTTTCTTGTGGTGAGCCATCTTCACTGAAGGGTTTCTTGAGGCAAGGCTTGCAATTGGCATGGAAGGAGCTGTGCTTCGCTTGATACTTCTTACCAGGATCAAAAAGGGTTCCTGGCAATTTGACAGTCACCACGTAAAACAAGAGTGGGATTAACATGGTAGAAATATCATTTTAACTTAAAGGAGGTGAAATTTGAAGTAAAATGTTCTATTAAGACAACTGACACAGCAGGATAAATACCCCAGCTTTCAGGCAAACTAATCCTTTCCCAGACTCAGTTGAGAATTTGTTTGAACAAAAACATCAGAAATGTTTTTTTTATCTTTCCACAGATTATGACTTCAGTCATATTACAGTGTCACATTTAGTGACCAAAAGCCCTGTAATATTCTCTTACTTCTTACTCAGACTGCACTGGCATGTTCCTAAACTGAAGTAAACATGAAGAATATCTGATTTTAATTGCAGTCTCACTTGCACCAAAGAATACCTTTCTGGTGGGTTCATTATAAACACAGATTAAGATTTCTAGCAGGCATATTCATAGTTCTGAAATCCAACAACCCAACCTTTTTTATTGTTCTTACTGGCTCAAAAAATCACTGATTTCTGTCCAAAGATCAGGCCAGAAGAAAAATCAAGGGAGACATAGGGAATGCCATTTTGCACTTTAGTCTGCAAAACTTTTATAGATTGAATGTACTTGTGAGCAAACAAAGAGAGAAAAACAAACTTTTATATTTAATCATATTTATATTAAATTCTGTCGTTATTTAATGAATAAAAAAATAAAGGAAGTTTACTTGATTTGGAAGAAGTTACTCCCAATTTAAACTATAGTCTTAAATCTTTGTGTGTGTTTCTGAATAAATTCAAGCCATAAAATTCTGTAAGGTTGTAAAGGTACAAAACCAGGTTCTCAACAGAAATGCCACAATTATCTTTGTTATGCCTATGGAAAAACAAATGAACAAACAAAAAAGCCAAAACAACACAGAGATTTTGATCTGCCAATAAAAAAATTTTTGAGTTGAATTTAGATGTCATTCCCCTGTGCTTTCTTCAGATACAAACAAGGCATGACAACAATTTCTGAGTGACCTGCCTTCTTCCCTTTGGTAATGATTGATGTTTTTAAGGCACTCAGAATTGTTTGTATATATGTTTAAAAAAGCAGAGTATTTTTAAAGTGTTATTTTTTCCAAAGTCAGGCAGAAGGTGATGAAAATATTTAAGAATGAGGAAGAATGAGGGGGAGAAAATAATATTCTGGATTTACTTTTCTCTGCATCTGTAATTCAATACTGAAAAAATGATACAGACACATCTGTTATGGTGGTGTTCCATTTTTCACTACAATTTTATTTTCCATCCCCACAAACCGTATTGATATTTACTTACAGTAACCCACACAGATAGGTTATGTCCTGTGTAATTTAATTTTAAGGATACTAGCTTTAGCTGGGAAGGAATGGATGAAATTCAATTAATTTTTCCACAAGAATTACATTATTCTGATGACTTTTCTCCCTTGATCATTACTAACTATCCACAACTCCCTTATGGATGGACTCTTTGTTAATATTACAAAAGGCCTAACTACTTCAAAATTTGCCAAATATTAAACTATGCACTTTAGCAGCCAACATGAAGATTAGGCTTTACTCTTGTGAATTTTATGGAATTTTAAATGATTTTTTAAAAATGCACTGTGGGGATAATTTATTGTAAAACTTTTTAAAAATCACATCTTCTGAAGTGACATAAAATTTAACTTTTTTTTTAGGTGAATATTACCTCAAATTTAAATCATGTAATTGGTTTCTCTTAGTGTTAGACATGAGGATATTTTTCAGCCTTTTATCCTAGACTGAAACAGATTGATGGCTCCTGAACCATCCAGCTGATGTTCTCATTCCTGTTTTTCATATTCAACCATCTTGACAATGACAACAACAAATTATCAAAGGTAACTTGTATTAACTAACACCGCTTTTATTCCTTTGCAAATAGCTTCCTTTCTTCCCCCCAACTTATGGACATTTGCAAATCTATTTCTTTCTTCCTCTTCTTCAATAAAAACAAAGAAAAGATATACAGGCTTAAGAAAGGCTCCCATTTCAACTACTGCTCCCAAATTAAAAACAAAAAAAGAGAAAAAACCCATCTTTTTCTATTAACTCTAGGTCTCAGTGTCCTTATTCTTTACCTTCATCTTCTGTTTTTCTTTTGCATGCACTAACATAAGAATTTATCTTCTGCATAGCAAAGAAAGGACTAGGAAATATTCCTTAATATTTAATATTGACATAGCTTTCTATCTTTAAAAATCGTATCACTATAGTAAATGGTTAGAAAATACCTTCAGCTAAGAAGTGAAACGTTTATGCATTAAGTGTAGACATAAGGCAGATCTGATTATTACCCAATAAAGGAGGCTTAGAAAAAAAATCCACAGAAGAAACCAGCCTTGAACCTCAGTAACATTTATAAGTCACTAGCTGTCTCTTGACTAAATTAAAACTAGTAAGAAATGTGGAAAACCATCACTCCTGCTCCACTGTCTTTCAGTTTCTCTGGGTCTCTGTGTAACTAAGCTGAGAAAGGCTAAACCCAGGCTTCCTAAGTTGTACCTTAATCAACAAAGAGAGTCTCTGCCTTCAAAAATGATAACAGCCTTTGGGCTGATGCTAAATTTAAAGAACTGAGAAAATAAACAGTACTAAGGCAGTTATATTACAGAGCAAGAGATTCCTTCAAAAATAGATTAATAAGAAAACCAGAAGCCTTCAGGACAAACAGGATTGCTGTGTGAACAGGCAGTTTTTTACTTCATCAATCCTAACATGGGACTGAAGAACCTTCCTTGTTCTTCCTTGAAGAACCTTTGAGCTCTGCCTATCCCATAGTACTGAACACCTCTATTCTACTCTGCTTTTAGTTTCCCTATTACAAAGTGTTTTCCAATTACTTCAAAGAAAATTTAAATTAAAATCACATTTTCTGTAATTAAAGAATAACTACAAAAGAAGATAAGCCACTATATTTCTGTGTGGCATCCTGCACCTTGTGCTGTTGGCAAGACAAAACAGAAAAGCAACTGACCAAAAAATGACTGCAGAAATTGGGTATTTTTTTCCCCCAAACAATTGCTTTTTTCACATAAAATTTGAAAACCTGTAAATGCTTTGCTGTAAGATAAATTTTATTAAATGTCAAGGTGCTGACCTTTCCTGGTGCACATGTAAGGTAGGCAGGTAAGTTCCCAGTAAAGTCTAAGCAGATCACTGTAATGCTGTCAAGGTGGGAGAACAGAAAGAGATTCAACTCATCATACTAGGGATAATGCCTGGGTTTGTCATGGACTCTTAGAAACAGAGAGCCCAGAATTTCTTCTCTCTTGAATAAAGCACAGGGAAGAACAAATACTCAGAACAAACCCCCATTTCACTTTCCTTTTTCAGTCACACCAGAATTAACACCATTGTTGTCTGTTAGAGGGCATGAGAGAAAAATTGCCTTTGAGAAGAGAAACACAAGCAAATGCTGCTGTTTTATCTGTCACATACACGTTTTTTCCTTTCCTTGACTAGGCACAGATATTAAGTGAATAGAAAAAAGCATAAAGAAATATTGACATGGCTATTGGCGTCTCCATCCTGCACTATTGTTCATCTCAATTTTTAATCAGTCAAAAACTCTGCATCTTCCTTGACTATTTTTATTTCTCAAACTTTACAGAGCTCCCTCCACTTTTTACTTGCCACCTCCTTTTGTAAGAAAGCCTTTTATTATATGATGAATGCAATTTTTGCTCTTTACTTCCAGTTAGTTCTACTTATGCTCTTGTTCAATGTCCTAAACAACTTCTCTCGAACCTTGCTTTCTTCTCCCTTAAATATTTGCACATTTGACTTGTGTCATTGTTAGTCTGTTCTTAACTAAGCTAAATTTAATAACAAAAAATAACTTGAGAAGAATCAATCATTCCTGAGTAACCCTACTGAGAACTGTTCTTTGAACTTGTATTCTATTAAAAAAAAAAAAAATAAAAAAAAATCTGAGAGGAATAGTTTACTATCAAAGCCTTATAAAGATGAATTACTTTCTTTCTGGACCATGAAACAGGGATCTGGCCTTTCTCATTGGCAATTTTCACAGCAGCCTCATGCCTCACCATTTTCTTGTTTTATCTTCACATTACTGTGGGATATAGATCTACACCTCCCTGAGGAAATACTTTTCATTTGTCCAAACTGGTTGTATAGTTCTGGAAATTACTTTTATTGTCTTGATCTTGGTCTGTCTCCCCTATTATTTTTAATGTTTTCTTCATTTGCAACCAGTGGCAAATTTAATTTATGTTCTCCTTCATCTCCCAGCTCACTCATATTATCAAACAGAGTTCAATGTTTTGTTGTTGTGCTTGTTTTATTCTTTCTTATTCAATACACATCAGCTATGTAGGGAATTACTTATTTTAGTACTGCAACTGTGACAGATTAACAGGTTTAACAAGAAATAACATAAGTTTCTGTAAAACTATTTGTCAAACACCTTTCATAACTAATATGTCAGCATGCAACAGTAATATCTATGCCACAAGAGCAGACCTCATCCCCTCTCAATTTAAACCACTGCTGAGAAGTAGTACCCTTTGTTTATAGATGTTACCTGATTTTCAGTCCAAAAGAGAACATGGTCTATCTGAGCTAATTTACATTCATTTTTAAAGTAAAAGCATTTTCTATGAATACAAAATTAAGTCCAAATTCTTTATAAGCTAGAGCTAATACAAGAGCTTTCTTTCCATGACTTTTTATTCTGTTTTTCTGTGCCAGTCGAGGGAGAACTCCATCAGAATGTGTTATCTCCCTCCATCAGCCAAGCTGCCGATTTAATTCTATCACTGATTCTTTCTGAATAACTTTTTTCAGCTCAAAGAGATTTTTTTTCCCCCTTGTTTTCCATTCCTGGATAACTGACAAGGCTTGGCCTACCTATGCAATTCCTCTCCAGTTCCTGTTGGCTGATCCATGGGCAGCAATATAGAAAACAGGACACATCAATAATATTCTGAAAGGATACTGTGGCTCTCTATTTAATTGCCAGACAGTGTGTTGCTGGCAGGTCATACATTTTCCATTTACATCTATATAATGATACTTATAAAGTGTAAATGTTGGTGAGCCCATGAGTGTAATCATGGGAACCAAGGCTGAAAAAATCCCCACAGCCCTTATCCACTCTCAAGCTGGAGACAAAGCCCAGCAAAGGCAGTGGAGCATCTTCCTGTACTGCATGTGGGAAGCTCCCTACAGCCCTGCACCTGCAAGCGTAGAAATTGATTTCGTTCCTGTGGTTTAGGGAAAACTTGTCTCACACCTTTCCTCCCAAGCCATTTAAGCCATCACATCTCACAGACATTTTTGGAAGCAATTTGTACTCGGATGGTGTAGGACATGAAATGGAAAGAGGCTGGATGTCTGTGTAAGCCTAAAGCTGATTACTAATTCGTCACCCACATAACAGCTATCCCAAAATCATTAATCACCAAGAGTGGTACATGACAGCTTCAGAGCTTTTATAAAAGGAAAGCTGGAACTAGTTTTGGAAAGTACTGTAGGAGTTTATTTTTCTTCCAGCAGATTTTCCCCCTGTAAAATTGGTTCAGAATTCATCACCCACACACGCTTTCCTGAATTCTAGTAACATTTTGCATTTCCTGGCATGAGGTTCAGGATTAGTTAGCTTTGTTTTTTGCTCCCCACTATCCCTGAGGAGTTATCCGGTCCACAAGAAGTAATGGGCAAAAATGTTTAGCAGTGAAGATTGAAAGTTTAGCTGCTTATCTAGAAAAACAGGGCATGCCTGAAGTCATGGCAGTGAAGTCAGCAGACTAAACAGACTTCCTCCTGAGCCAGGGCTGAACCACTGTTCCCGCCCGGTTCTTTGTGAGGCAGGAACAGAAACGTATTAGCCAACCTTTTCTGAACTTCAGACATGGCTATTTCTTTTGCCTCTTGTATCTTTCTGAACAGAGAAGCAAGCCCAGCAGTGCAGCAGGAGGGAGCCTGGCTTTCTTGTTGTGCAGTACTAAGATTCTCATAGTCTGCTCTGTGTAAGATCTGGTACGGTCTTGATACCTCACATGCTCTATGCTGATTAAAAAGGATGAATGAAACTGGTCTTGAGCAGTCCAAGCTCAAAACCTAGGTGTCTTTCATTTTTCATAAAGCCAACCCTACCACTTCTATGCAGATCTAGGAGATGATGTTTTTCGGGCAGGCTCTCAAGGTTTCTTCCTAGCACTCCCTCTGTACTCCTGCCTGCTGCTGCTTTTCTGGGTATTGTTCTGCCACAAATGAACTGGTTTTGTTCTTAGCTGACATCCCTACATCCCTTCACATTCCAATACAAAACTCGCTCAAGGAGTATTTTCCTCCTAGGACCACATAGTGCACCTTGCCAGGTACATTTCTATGGTATTTGTAGAAGAAACCTGGCCTGCCCCATACCCTCCAGTTGCCAAATTCTCCACGACTTCAGAGGCAAACTCTCCTGGTCTCTCTATATAACCTCTCCAGTTTTCACCCCTACATAAATATTTCCTTCTAGCCCTGCTTCACATAATTAAGGCAATATTGCCTGTACTGTCTATGCTTAAAGTGCCCAGTGTTGCACTGTCTGCATTTGAGTAGAGCCCCAGGAGGCTGACTTAAATGAATGCAATATACATGTTTGGAAAATTACATTTGATTAGCATTCTGGCTATTGTATGCTTGAAAATTGGATTTAAAGATTTTTTTCCTCAGCAGTCATGGTGATGCCATTCAAATCCTAACTAGAAGCAGTGAGTCTGGTGCCAGTTATCTACTTACAGAATTGCAGTATTCAAACAAAACCATGAATTGTTGAGGAAAATCTTCAAAGAGAAATACTGTCATTATCTTATATATATCTATTGAACAGAACTCTTCTTCACTGTGGATCCAGAGGCTTAAACTGTAGAGAACATTTTCAACCAGTTTTAACATCCCTCTGCTCAGTTTCTCTAACTGCATTGCTGGTCTAAATGCAAGTATTTTCTCAGTGAAAAAGTATAGCTTGTGTTTTACAGGAGGTTAGTTTAGATTAATGGTGCTTTCCAGTCACAAAATCTATGAGGCTGCTCTTCTTCATTTTTAGTCTTTGAAGAATTTTTGATAGAGTTTTCTTCAAGCAGGACTAACTTTTTTTAACATGTGACCAGAATGCTTCAGTGGTAAGGCAGAGAATGTTCTGAAGCAGATAGAGGCATGGCTGACTTCCACATCTCCAGCAAATCTGGCATATTTGGATGCATCAGGACAAAAGTGCCTTCACTGTGGAGTCCGAGCATGCATTAGACAACCTCCTGGCAGGTCTGCACCAGCCCAGTGCTGTCTCAAGTGCTGTGGGGTTTTTTTGTCTGTGATATCCCATGTGAATGGGGTTAGCTTCATGAAAAAAATCCTACAAAGCTATAGCGTTGCACTCTTTTGGCTTCTTCCTCTCAAGTGGACACAACACTTCTTCCTCTCCACGTGACACAACAATGGTTATAGAAGTCACTGGCTCCTTAGGGATTCTCTTGTGTAATACAGAATTTGCACAGAAGGAACTAGATCTCCTATTAAAACCTCTAAAAGTGAATCCACACAAATACTAAATAAAATCTATTTACATGTATGAAAAGTCGCTATCACAATTCCTGTCAGTTCTGTGAAGCTGTATTTAGGATTAATTTGTCCCACTACAATTATTTTTGCATTTGAACACATCATAAAACCTGTATAAAGAGATAAATTAAATGAAGAAAAGCAGCACAAAAATTATTTACTATAAACTACGAAATAAAACATGATAGCAAAGTAATCTCTGCACAGGTGTACCACTAAAATATAATTAGTGAGGCTCTGCAAAATGATGAAAATACCTGAAATAGCTTTAATTAAATAGCTTTAATTATACCTGAAATAGATTGAATAAGATTGATCTTGGCATACTTTTAAAAAAACCTGTTAAACTCTACCAAAAAAAAAAAAAAAAAAAAAAAAAGAAAGAGGAAAAGAAAGAGAAAAAGAAAATGGAAGAAAAAGAAAAAGGAAGGAAAGGAAAAGGAAAAGGAAAAAAATAAAAAAAGAAAAGAATAAAAGAAAAAAAGAGAACACATCAGAGAGATTGCTCTATACGACTGGAAAGTTGAGAATATTAGTAATGGGATAACAAATCTTTCTGGCAGAGGTGAGTATGCAGAGAGTCCAGTATCACAGAACCCCCTAAGGACTTCATATTACAAAACTGATGAGGATGGATGGATGGATGGGAAGGGAATAGAAGCCCAGGATTTAAAAATATGATTGCCTAAGTTAGGCTGCTAAACAATGACCTTATTCTCAAATAATGAAAAATTTCTAGTCTTATTGAACTGGATTCCTACCACTTGTCCCTAAACTCGCTAGGATGGAGTTAAGTTACTTTCAAAAGCTAATCAATAAACTAAAGTTTTAGTCTTTCCTCTCCATAATGAATTGAACTAAACCCAGGATTTCCTGTTTGCTATGCACAGCTCTCTGTGTTGTAATTTACTTTCATTTAATTAAATGGTTCGAACTTTCTAAATTAAAGAATGTGCTTTGGAGCCTACATACTTACAATGATGGAAACAAGGAGAAAGACTATTTCTGACATCTGTAGCTCTGTGTGCATCTCCCCATCATAAGCCTGAATGCACAGGGATATCATCATCATGGCAATCACTTAATTATCCCACCAACTAGAAATTTACCAGAAGTTTGTCAAACTCACTTACCTTTAAAATGATCAACAAGAAAATTAAAGAGCATCTTATACTATATCCTGAAGGTAATGTTTGTATAAATTGGACCTGTCAGTTGAGGCTGATCTCACTTGTCAAGGTGGCACGCAGGAAACAAAAGAAAAGTCTCTCAGGACAGAGACATATTGGATGTTATAGATGATAGATAAATAGATGGATAGATAGACAGACAGATAGATAGATAGATAGATAGATATTCAAGCCTTGAATTGCAAATCAGAAGCCAGTGTGGCCAATGGAGAACAGCTGGAGATTTGTAAGTCTCCCGTCTTGTAAAACTAATTAAACACTCAGCCACATTTTATTAATGGCTGGTGCTCACATGAATTTCTTGGTCTGTCCCCACTTAGGAAAAGTGACTGTAATCCTATTTTGGGATAGAGGCAACACCAGTATATGGCATCAGGCTGCAATGAGAACCCACAACAGTTAATAAATGCTCCAATCACCTCAGCTAAGCAAAGATAGTGAAAGATCTCTTTGCCATGGACATTAGATTCATAGAACAGAATCATAAAATCAGCTGGGTTGGAAGGGACCTCTGAGATCAACCCTTGACCACTACCGCTGTGGTTACCAGACCATGGCACTGAGTGCCACATCCAGTCTCTTTTTAAATATCCCCAGGGACGGAGAATCCACTACTTCCCTGGGCAGCCCATTCCAATGTCTGATCACCCTCTCCGTAAAGAAATTCTTTCTAATATCTAACCTAAACCTCCCCTGGCACAACTTGAGACCATGCCCTCTTGTCTTGTTGAAAGTTGCCTGGGAAAAGAGCCCAACCCCCCCCCTGGCTCCAGCCTCCTTTCAGGGAGTTGTAGAGAGCGATGAGGTCTCCCCTGAGCCTCCTCTTCTCCAGGCTGAACACCCCCAGCTCCCTCAGCCTCTCCTCACAGGACTTGTGCTGGAGTCCCTTCACCAGCCTGGTTGCCCTCCTTTGGACCTGCTCCAGGACCTCAATCTCCTTCCTGAACTGAGGGGCCCAGAACTGGACACAGGACTCGAGCTGTGGCCTCACCAGGGCTGAGTACAGGGGCAGAATCACTTCCTTAGTGATTCCTCGAGACTTGGGCAGCTGGGAGTTGAAGAGCATATCTAGGAGGTCAAACTCATTATGAATCAGCAGACATGCTGCTTCAGTTGAGAAATCACATGCAGCACCAGGTAGACCTCTCAAGATACCCTTCATCAGCCAATTTCACCTGTCTGGTGTAGCAGGAGCACTGCCAGCTTCTCCCTCTCATAGTCTGGCTCCAGGAACACTCAGCATTTACCACTTAGCCTTGTGACAGAGTGTGTTGCAAAGCTGAGTGTCATCCCCCCCAGTGACATTCATTCTTAAAATACACAACTACTTCCTCTGCTGAGCTCATCCCTCTTTGTAGACCAGTCCTGCTGGACTTGAAAGCAATGCATGGATAATCTTGTCAATAACACCATGCTGACATCCTGCAAATAGTCATGCTGCTGCAGGATGTCTTATGTCTGACTGGTATCAAAAGGCATCAGCTTGAGAGAGCTGAAACGGTCATCAAAATTGGTTTTATTTATGGTCTGGAAAAGGCTGTTACCAGCCATTAAGGAAACTCAGGGTCTGAATCTGCTGATACCTGATTCCACACTGAGCAAGCCCAAAGGAAGAAAGCAAGTGTTAAATGATGATAGAACAACAACATCATTAGTTTGATCTAAAAACAGTTATCCCAGAAAGGGTGTTACAGGATTAATATTTTCACAGTACTCTACAAATGCAAGGACTTTTGATTTGTAGAACGGGATAAAAATACTCACAATGTTCCTCATGTGTTTCAACATTATTGTCAGACGCATGTTCTCATAGGATATCACTAATTGTACTCCAGGTTTATGATCAGTTGACTGGGGATCTAAAAAAGACCACATATTTTGATTTTTTTAGTTAACTGTTCAGTAGAAGTACATCTGTAAAATGTTGCAGTCTTCATGGACCAATGTATAGAAAGAACATATTGTGTGCTTAAATCAGAGATGAAATTAGAAAACACAGGTAAGAATTGAGATGCAAGAAAGTGGTCTGACATGCAGTTCTCCTTTTTTTTTTCTTATTTATACACTGAGAGGTGTTTGTTTTCTAATTGCCATCAACCTGAATTTCAGTCAGAAATTTATGCTTGAGTGAAAAATAATTGGGGTTTTTGATTTTCTGTTTGCTTGCTTTTTTTTTTTTTCTTTCTGCAGTCATTGGTGACACTAGTTACTACTTTTGAAGCTTTTCTGTCTGGTTAAAAACATGGGATTTTCTGTTTTTTTACCACTGTTCCTGAAAGAAGAAGAAAAAAAAAAAAAAAAAAAAAAAGAGCAATTTTCCAGACCAGTTGCAAAACAACAGTTTCATAAACAACATCTATATCTATCATATATAAATTCTGCCTTTTTCATTCTCTATTTTTTCTTTTCCAGGCTGGTTTTCATACAACCCACTGCTTTAATAGATTTTTCTACTAAGATGCATTTACAGAGTTTGAGTCAGTTCCCACTGAAAAAAACATTTTTCAGCTTCCAAACAAGAAGGATCAGTCTCATAATGTGGAAGAAATGACAGCATATCCTATTCCTTCTTTCTGCTGGAGGCAATGACCCTGCTATCCTTGCTGCCAAAATGTTGTGTCCTTGAATTTGGAAAAATAATGTGGCTTACCTGCCCCACAGAGACAGTGGAGAAAATATACAATATATAAATATGTATATAAAATATACATGGCTTTTACTACAGGTAATGATGAACACAACCACATCTTGATATCTATCTGACCTTATTCTGCAGTGTTAAGCCTGAACAGGATGGACATGAACCATTTTGTACTACCTGGCCTAAAACCTGGGGTTGTCACCACATGGTCATCATCACAGACAGCCCAGACACTGCCTGGTTTGGCTTAAGCAAATGGGGCTTCATTTAATTAGACCAAAGCTATATTACAACCAGTATTAAATATTTACTATAGCTGGAAAAATGAGAACTCAGTACTGCCAACCTTATGACAGAAAAGTGACACCCCATGAGCTGGGCTCTGTACTGCCCACCTCCCTGTTGAAGAAGTAGCTGACCTTGAGACCTCAGACAGAAAGGCCTTGCTGCCCTGAATGTGCCTTGGGATATGGCACTGACATGCCAAGGTGAGATAATGAAATGAGGCAAAACAATACAGGTGCAATTCTTCAAATAGAAGTATATCCAAGAAGCTGAAAGAATGAGACAGGATGATGAGAATGAAAGAATTACCATCACACGTGAGAGGGTGATGCACTAGCAAGAGGAGGCTTTTTAGAGAGGATCAGGACTGTTCATCCTCAATAGCTGGCAGGATTCCCAGGTTTGCCTTTCAGCCTCAATATGCACCTGTGCACTCTCTGTTGCACTCTTGCTCTCTCTTTTCCACTTGTGTACCAGAGCTGTCACAGCCAGGGTTGTAAGAGCAAGAAATCAAACTCCCCCTCCTCAGTCTTTACTCTGTTATTCAGCAGAGGCAGCATCAGAGGGGAAGTTATAATGAGTAAGCCATGTTTGCTCTATTTTTCTGAAGAAACCAAATGTGTAGACTCTGGAGTGAACAACCTGGCTAAAATAACCACCAAGTAGATAGACCTACAGTTAGTGCAATTGCCATTTATCCTAAAGAAAGGAATTCAAATGAATCAAAATTAACACAGTGTGTACCTACAACTGCCATAGTTCATTTTTCCCAGGCAGCCTGGATATCAACACTTCTGAGTTTCAGATATTTTGGCTGGAATTTTAGAATAAGAATCCTTCTCTAATTTCTTCCCTTCAGAGACTACAAAACTACATTTTTAATCACATCCTAATAGAGAAGGTCCAGGAACAGAGTCTTGAAGAATTGAAAACTGATGAAGAAATCACTAAGCTGGGACAAGGAATACCAAGGAGCAGTTCTCCATTTGTTATTCTCTCTTATGAACTTAGAAAAACTACATAATAAGACTCTATCTTATTTAATTTCTTATTGCATGCAAATAAGGACAGGAAGGAATGGGGATGAAAACTCTATAAACTAGACGATGTTGAATTCTTTCCAGGGAAACAAAAATCCCTCAAAGATTGTTCTTCCCCCACCAAGCAAAGCCATTTTACCGTATTTTTTTTAAGTCATGGAGTCCTTTTCTTCTGAGTTGTAACAGGGAAGGTAAAATCCTAAAACATTAATGACAGTGCAAAAGAAAGGGACATGAGGGCACAACTAACTTGTGGGGCTATGTTTATTTTGAGAATTGCAGTGTGTCATCCTGAGCAGTTCAGCAAGAGTAAAAGAATTAAGAGGCTAAATTGCAGCACTGGAATTCAGCTGAACACCTTGCTTCTTTTTTCTTGCCAGTACTACCAGGGATTTTTTTTTCTGTTACTTGTTTTATACTGTGAGTGCTTATATTGAGTTGAGGAATTTCTTTGTGGGAGTGGGAATTTTCATTTATAAAAAGGAAATGTAAATAAGCTCCTAATTAAGCTGAAAATAATGAAAAACATGGAAGGGGAAAATGCATTTCTAATCGAGTATGCACAATGAAGTCTGAAACACACTATGGACACAGCTATTACTAAAATATTTGCTCTTGCTATGTAATAAATTGAGGGCTGATGGAAAAAATAAATAAAGAATTAAAAGGAAAGTCTAGAGAAAAAGGATAGCAGAGTGCAGGGAATCCTATAAACATGTCAGAAACTTGAATCACTTATGTTTCATGATGAAAAACAGACACTATTAGACAAATTCTGCTGTTATATTTTAGGTTTTCCCACATTTAATGCTAAATCATAGTCTCTTTGAAGTCTAGGTGATTTTAGCTTCAAATGATAATGAAATACATATAGAGTAATTACTTCTAGTCTATCCAGTGTGGGCAGATGGACTTGAGTTCAGGCCCTGCATTTTTAGGAACTGTCATGCTCTACTTGCACTCCATTATTGGCAAAAACCAAATGCTGCTCTGTTGCAGATAAAGGACAAAGCTCCACTGACTTCAGCTGAAGCAAGATTTCCCTCCCAGGGACTGATTCTTTGCTCACTGGTGTCAATGCAAAAGCTGTCAGAGATCAAACGAGGACTCTGGAGTTTGGCTGCCCGCACACAGGAAGGTGCTCAGAGCCTTTCTCTGGACAACTTGTGTATGTGTGTCCCAGGACTATGGGATGTAAGTCAGACACCAACCCCTACTTCAAAACCACTCAAACAGTGTGCCCATTTGTAACCTCTTTTATCGAGGAACATAAATGCTAGAATACTGTGGGTCCTTTCTTCTGTTTGAATAATGAAATTGAATTAATTAGTGTTTAAATTTCCATCAAAGGTGCATTGATCTTCAGAGTAGTCAAGTAGGCAGTTCTTTTCTTCATCTAGATGGTCTTTACTAGCATGTTGGAGATGTACCAGCTCTATATTCTATAATCTGTGTAATGCTTTTAGCAGCATTTAAAAGCAAGCTCTGCATTGCACTTTGCAGCATGCATGACAAACATAAACAGTGGGGAAATGCTACATAGAAGACTGACAAAATCAATAGGGAATCTCTAATAATACTCTAATAATGCATTTCACATGTAGACTGCAAAGCAAAATATAAGCACCCATTGTCACAGACCTATTGTTAGTGAGTTAAGTATTATTCTCTATTCTGGACCCTCAGATCTGTCTTAGGCTTTACTTATTAGTGACAGACTGTTTTAGCACCTGGCATCATTGGGTACTGGAACCCATCTGGTTTTCCAGGGCCAGAGTGGAATGTCCCAAACCAAGAAGCTGCTTGCTTTAGCTACAGATTTGGTTTAGGATCCTCCAATGTACCTTACTTCAGAAACTCAGCTGTAAATACATTAACTGTCTACATCACTGCTTTCATCCTGCAACACAATAAGAGGTGCTTATGGCCAACAAAAAAAGTCTAAATGCAACTAAAGTAGAAATTAAATTTGTGGCTAAAACTTCACATTGAGAAGCAGCAACTGCAGGAGATCAAAACTCTATATAACATGAGCAAAATAGCTGATTCTCCTGAGGGACTGCTCGTGAGGACTATGATTCTGTGTGGAGACGCATACCATTTGATAATCTTTTTTGAAAGCTTGGCTCTTCCTTTGGAAGGACACAGAGCTATATTTTTCTATGGTACTAAATGAAGAGTGACCCTTGAAATAAGCAGAGAATTAATCAAACATCTCAGAATTGTACCTTTGTTATAACCAATAACAAAGACTTTGTGATTTCATAACTTTAGCAAAACAGTCTGAATTATTAATATTTTCAGGATATATAAACTCAAGAGTAAAAAAAAGAAACAAGATTGATATAAAAATGATTTTTATAGATTTCCTTTCTTCCCTTTTTTGAAATGAAATACTGACAATAACAAGTATAATTCAGAATTCACCCCACTGGGAGTACTGAATCAGTATTCATGTCAAAGTAAACTTAGCACTGATTTTTAATCTCTTCATTGCTAGGAGCACAGTACAAATTCATAAATTTTAATTTTAATTTTACTTTAGTAAGTGTAATTACCTACAACAGTTGTAAATTGAAGTGGTGTAAGAGAAAGATGCTGTCTTGATCAAAATTCATAACCTGCCTCTATTGGGCATTCATTTTATTTTATATTGATCCTAACTAAGAGACTGGTGATTCACTTGTGTAAAGGCTGAGAAAGAAATCACCAGATTCAGTAAAAGCTTCAGCCCATATTAAACTTGAGTTATTTTTCAAAACAGGCAAAAAAAAAGAAGGCCCTTATAAGCTCATAAAATGGTGAAAGCTGTGGGGGGAAGGATGTATTCTTTTCATGGAAATCACCTCACTCCTGCAGGCTCAGTGAACCAAATTCCTCCCCCAGACTGACTATGGCACTATGACAGGACTTCAAATCAAGAGTGCTTCAGGACACCCACAGTGAACAAGAGTTTCCAGGGCCACCAGGGTCTCCTCAGTAACTCCTTGTTTGCTAGTTGGCAGCCTGGAATTACCAACCACCTCCTGCCCTAGTGGGACTTGGGTCTTCTCCTTCTCACGGGCTGGGTGACAGTAGGGCACAGAATGCTGTGGAGGAAGTGAGCTAGCTGGGGTATGGCCACTGCCCCTAAGCCCAGCAGCAAGGGGTAAAGCATGGACTAAAATATATGAAAACAGTTATTCAGGTGGGTAATTTGCACGTGGATGGATGGTCATCTTCTGATAGCTGAGCAAGCTCATTTACAGCTAAACTCACCTACTTCCACGGCAGTGTGATTGCCTGTCAGACAGGTGAATCCCCTTCCTTGCTGCTCAGAAGTGGTGCCAGAGCTGGAGCAACTTGACCCAATATTCTTGTTCTGTTTTTATTGATTCCAGACTCATTGGGTCTTGATTTGGACCTTGTGTGCTACTGGAATTCTGTCAGTAAGTGACAGTGATGAATTTTCTAGGCCAAAAGGAGGTGTTTTTTTGGTTGTTTTTGGTTTTGGCCTGAATCTAAAATGGAAGTGTCCAAACTTTAAAAGGCAGAGGTACTGAGTGGGAAAAAAGAATCCCTCTGTAACCATACTGCTTGAGGACGAGACACATAAATCTCCCCCAAACAGGTTGTGACCTTCACCTTCACTAACTGTATTGTGAACCAGTGGATTGGGTTACCAGTCACATGGCTTTCATCAAACACCCACTAAACACATTCTTACCTCTCTTCCTTCAATTTCTTCTCTAGTTTTTACAAAATCACAGAATCCTTCAGACTATATTGGCTCAGGACAGCACTGTAGGAATTCTGAGACTGTAATTTATTTCATTTCTTAACTTCATTACAGACTCAGTTCATGCTTTAGCATAAGACATTTAGACCCAGATTGTCTTAAAATCGGACACCTAAATATTACTGAAATGTGCAAATCCTTCTAAAGACCAGGGAATTTAACTCTTTTATGCCTCTGCTCACTCTCACTTTTCTGTATCTTTGGTTAAAGAATCTACAGAGAGAGGGAGCCCACAGACCTAGACTACATTCTACAGTTAAACTCAAGATTTGGATTTTCTGTGACCAGAATTAGCCTTGTATATTCATAACACCTAGCACATCTTTGTGTTATCTCCTTGCTCCTTTTTAAAGTTAGAGCAACCATTAGTAATTTCCAATAGTCATAATGGATTTAATATGATAATGGCATGACCATTATCAAATAAACTCAAACTCAAAAAAACTCTGCACAGGGGGAATTTTCCAAAAGTTGAGAATCCAGAATGTGATTTATTTCATCCTGATGGATTTTAAAAAAATGGTGCCAGCAAAAGAGATAATGAAGCCTCTGTCTGCAGCGAGATTAAATTAACTTAATGGACATGCAAACTAAATATACACTCCTTTCTGACATGTGGATAACCAGTGATCTTGGAAACTATCATGTCACTTGGAGCACAAAACAACCAGCTGAATTGTTGTGGTAGAGAGTGCAGCTGCAAGCTTCTCTATGAGATTTTGTTATTTTCCTAAAAACTGACTACAGATTATTTTCAGTATAGAACTAGTGCAGTGGAAGACAATAAACATTTACAATGTAGATTTTATGGTTTATGCTCTGGCTCTTAATGCTGTAATGCCAGAGATTAGATAAAATTAGGTGCTGGGTAGAAAGGGGAAATGGACTAAGTATGTAGATAGGTTAAGAGAACAATGTAGAATCCCATTTAGTAAGAAGTGAATTACCACTATCATTAATAATGTATGCCTAGGCATTAACATAATGTTCTGTTATTTACCTGCTCCACTCATTGTAAAAATTACTTTAGAAGTCATCTCTATTTTCTTCGCTTGTCCAAGCACACATTGTGCTTTGTCATGACTCAGATCCTTTCAATTCAGATTCTTTGAAGACTGTGTTTTGTAAAACAAGAAACCTGCCACAGTTTGTGTAAATAAACTTTTCCTTTGCATGGAGATACGTTTATTCAAAAAGAAATGAAGCAAGGCTGAGGAGAGTATGTCAAAAGAAAGAAAATTACCAGCCATATTACTAACATGTTTTCAGAGACCTTGAGAAATCCGGAATTTTTTTGTATTTTTATATCTTCAGAAAAAAAAGGTGCCTAAGCACCTTAGAGTCATCTTTGCATTATTATATTTAATAATATTAAAGAATTACTTCTTCAAAAACAAGTAGGATTGATAATCCACATACCCAAAGGCATAGATGATGAATCTTCTGCAGAAGTATTTTTGCACCAATTCAGGAAAAAGCTGAGTACAAGCTCATTCTGAAAGAAAATAAAAATATTTTAGCGAGTACCATATGTTGTTCTCTGTTCCCTAAATTATTCCGTTCTGAGAGACTGCTGGTAGGCTTCTAAACTCTATATTAGAGTAGGTGATAAAGGGGAGCCTTTTCCCTCTGGTCGTTTGCAAGGATCCCAGGGAATGGTCTCTACACAATGCCTGGTAAGACAACAGTGCCCCTTACCACTGACTCAGGGATGCTGCACTAGTTCCTACCCATCCCTTTTCTGTCAACACACTTCCAAAGACCAATGTGCTACAGGGCCATAGATTTGCATTCTTGCTTGATTTCCAGTGTTTTGAGATACATATTAGTAGCTGCAACTACTACAGAGCATCCCATCTGTGAATGGAGAACACCTTTACTGTACATTGTGTAGTGAGCATGGAAATTTGCTCTTGGCACAGGGTGGACCAAAGGTGTTCCTCTCCAACGCTTAGATACTGTGCATACTTCCCTCACATGGCAGCATAATGGACACTCACTGAAAAGCTCAACACAGGGTTAAATACTATGAGAAACCAAGAGGGATTGAAAGGGATGATCATATTTTTCATCCTGTTTAAAAGAGTAATCCACTTTAGGCACTGCACTGTAACTTTTATTTTTATGTGCTGACCTCTGGTGCTCTAGTAAACATATATAACAGGTAGTTACACTCAGCTGCAGAGAATTAAAACAATAAACCAAATCCCCAGATTTGAGTACTGTGCAAGGCAATAAAAACATAAATTCTGAAATGGAGTCTTATGATTCTGAATCAAAAGTGGACAGTAATTGCATTTTATTATCTTTTTCGTAAGGTTGTATTTCAGAATGGCCATTCTTCAGAACAACTGCAATTGCTATATTCATAGTGATGTTACTTGGACTGACACTGTAATGAATGGGTAGAATAAGTGACTTTTCAGATTCTAGCACTAAAATGTCACCATTGTTTTTTTCCAGGCCATGGGAAATAATGTGTCTCTAATGTGTCTCTTATAGACAAGATGTACTTCATGTAGCATTTGTCTGGTTTCAACTTGACAAGATGTGGCAGGATTTGTGCAAAGAAGAAAGAAAAGGACACGTTTAGTGACACATGCAGCTAGTGAGGAGTTAACACGTGGTGACAGCAAATAGAGGAACAACGTGTATGGTCAGCATGGAGATAAGACAGCAATCTGGATTTATTTTAGCAGTTGCCTTTTATTTTTCATTCTACTGTTTGGAATTTTTCGTCCCACATTGATATTTTCTTTAAAAGAAAAAATGGGAGTAAAAAAAGGATAAACTAACAATTTTTTTTTCTTTAATCAAATTACAAATCCTTAAGCTAGTAGCTGTGGGCTCAGTATGCCTGTCTGTTCTAAGCATGACTAATTTTTCTCTCATCTCATGAGGATAGCTTACAGGGGAAAGTCCATACACCTGCTTCAGCTTCCAGTAGCTTCAAACAGCTGAGTTATTCCCTTAGGGTCTTCCATGTGCTCTTTCAGCACAAGTCCCAAGTGTATGAAATCCCAAGGGCTGAAAGAGTGTATTTTTGACAGTTCAGCCTTTATTTTACAGCATGAAAATAAGCAGAGAAACTTAAGTAGCCCGCTGAGTTCAAAGATTTTGGGAGAAGTGAGCAGGAGGTGGAAGGAAAGATACACTAACTGACTTGAAAGAAAAATAAAAAATTCCACACTGAGCAGTCTGGTGTTCTGCGTCCTCCCCACTTATTCTTTTAGCAATAAATGGAAATATATGAATGGAGAGGTTTACAAACAGGAGGTGCAAATATTGTCCCAGCTGATAGTTCCCAATTCGCATTTCTAAGGAGACAACACTGAAAAAAAGGCATTTGGTTTAAGAGCAGAAGTGAAATTCATGTAGTTCTTAAATCAGGCATGAACATGACAGGCACGTACACTGCTGGTGCCACAACACTGATTTTAAGGCTTTCCTTTTCTAGTGTGTCCATCATACTGAGCAGATATTGAAGTATGTGGGGAAGCAGCAAGGTTAATGTTGGCAGATGCAAAGAAAAACCACAACAGGTTATGTTGGAGGGGCAGAGGTAGCAGTCTATCCAGGGCAAAGCAGCACTATCCATGGCTTCAAAAGGGGGGGAACTCCTACCTCTTTTTGGCAATAAGCATTTTGCACACTATTCATAAGAGCAATTTCTCCCTGAACTCCGTTAATCTTTCTGCTGCGGGACTCCACCTTTAGATTTCCAGCTGCAAAGCATGTAAGAACCTTCTTAAGTTCACCCTTTGTCAGCATACCACTAAAGCACAAACTGAACTTTCAGGTGAATTCTAAATGAATGGGACTTCAATCAATGGGACCCCAGTCGATGGAACTGAAGCATTTGCGTAGAGTTAAGCATGCATAGAAACAGACTTTGAACATATGTATGACCAAAAGCAAACCTTATTTAAGTGGATAGAATCCACTTCGAAACAAGCAATTGTTGTGGCAAAGATGTGTTTATAGGTGGGAATCATAGAGACCTTGTGACACTCTTGGCAAATAGGTGGACATTGAGCACGACCACCAGAACACACATACCCTTTTTTCCTCTGGAATTCTTATCTTTAAATAGGAAAATAGAAATTCCCTAAAACAATGTCAACTTAGGGATTTTTAGGAAAGCCTCCTTTCATTTATCCAACAATTCTTATGTAATAAGACAGCAATCTTTAATAGGTAATGTTGGTGGTTTTCCAGGTGACACAATAGTATTAGCCTACTGGGGACCAACCAAGGTATGTATGGGTGCACCAGTGCTGGTCTGGCTAGAACTCACACATGAGCTTTTTTCCATCCATTGAACTCAAAAGGAACAAATTCCATTTTCATTGACACTAGGATCCAACTGAAATAAGCAATTTCAGTGGCATTGGGAGAGCTGGCACAGCCCTGCACCACTATGGCATGGCAGAATTTTTCTGCTCCTCTCCATCAGAAAATAACTAGAAAAGCTCGCCGCTGTAAGTGAAACACAGACTGATTTCAAGCCAGATTTAATTTTATTAGAAAGAAAAGCAGCCTCCCCTCTGCTTTCAGCTTACTTTTCAGCTGTGTTTGGGGTCAGAGAACACCCATGCACCTGTTATACTTTAACAGGATGGAGAATCAGCAGGAAAGAAAGAAACCAGGAAAAGATGACCTTGCTGAAGCTGTTGTAACTTCAGGAAAGGACACTGGAGAAGAGAGGACTTTGAACCCTCCCCATTTTGGCTCTGCTGGATGCCTTGCTGCAGGAGTATGGGAGTGGTGGGAGTTTAAGGGACCCATATACCTCAGGTACACTTTGTACTACTGCATTATGTGCCTCCACACAGGCACTGTGGGACCTGTTTTCTCACCTCTGCAAATCCCAAGCAATGCCAAGTGAATAAAATACAAATGAAATATGGGAAGCTCATATCAAATTTGATTACTTTTATAGTGTAAAATATTAAGTCTCTCCAGAAAAACACTGTGGTCCTGGTTTTCACTGTATGCCTGAAAATGAATGAATGTAATTTACAATAATTTCCATTTACAGCCTGTTTAAAGCCCTTTTATAGAGCCTGTAAGTCACCATAAAGCTGTTTATAGAACCTCTCCATAACTGACACACTTTCGCTGTTTGCTTACCTGCTTGCACGAGGTTTTTCTTCATCTGCAAAGATAATTCTGGTACTCTGAAAACTCTTATAGACTCAAAACCCAATATACCCCTTTTGTTTTTACTGATTAGCTGACTGTGCACCTGCACTTACTATGTTTGCCAACCCCAGCCCTGCATGGTAAACAAACCCCCTCAAACAGCCAAGCCGACCGAACCTGCACTCAAACCCAACCTATGTGAAAGATATGGGTCAAGTAACATGTTTATTTAAGGCTAAGTAGTTTTGCAAGATCACTATGTACATCTAGAGTCTGAGCTGTGTTACTAGTAACAATCAACAAATCAATTGCCACTTTTTTAAATCTATGAGAGATGGGAAAATTATCCATAGAATGTTACGAGCTGGCTGGTAGTACAAATGCACAGGGTTTCTGTATAAAACACGGATTTAGGCTCAGTTTTAGATTTTTCACTTGTAATGACCAAGCCAGATGTAAGTTGTCTATTCAAGATAAGCATGAAGACATTGTGCTCTGTGAATGCTGCTGTTTGACACCAGGACAAAAGCAGACTAAATTAATGGAGTCTTTCCTTTCTTTTGTGCCCCCAGGGAATGTATAACCCTTCTACAATACAGCAGTAAAACGACAAACCACTGGGTTAGTCCTAAATTATACAAAAATGTCATGAGATTTGGTCTGTAATCTATATTAAGCCCATCACTCGAGTGGTGTTAAGAGTGAAGTACAGAAAAATGTGACAGTGGTCAGTAGCAACTGCCTTTTGTCACAGATTTGATTTAAAGCTGTATAATGTATATTTTTGTCTTCCCCCATGTCACCAACCCTCAATTTATTGTTTCCTGATGCTTCTCTTCTTATTGGTGGCATCACTTGTTTTTTTATTACCAAATGAAGAAAACTCCAGGAGTCTAAACAGTGTGGAGTATATTGCTTTGCTGATCCAGAAGACAGAGGCATTTCACACATGAAGGTGATGAGCCAGTCAGCAATGGGGCAACTGGAACAAAACTAAGTCTTCTTTTGGTGTGATCACATATATTGCCATTGGCTTGGAAGTGGAACGAAACTAAAATAGGGGCTGAAACCTCTTTTTGCTGCTGTCCTAAACTACTTAATCAGACAATAAAGGTGCATCATTTTTTTCGTTTTACTGACTGATTTAATGAATATGAATTCTTGTTCACTCATGTAGTCTGTTGATGTAGTTATTTATAACTTAGTGTTAACCTGAATTTAGCAAAAGCATTCCTATTCTAGGCAGCTTTTCAGAAACGCCTAAGAGGAAGTCAGTGAGTGAGGCTTATACTCAAATAAACCACAGATTTAAAAACTGCTTTGAACAGGGATGGCAGTAGCACAATTAATCATTCAAACTGGCCCAACAGCAAATATGTCCATCAGCTGCATGTATTGGATTGGATACTAAAATTCAGACATAAAGGTGTCTTGAAGTTTCTATTCTTTAAAGAAGGGTTTAAGGAAACATTAACTTCCATTTGAGTTGCAATACAAATGAGAAGACATCTATTTTCTACTCCTCTTTCATTAAATCATTAGGCAGAAAAGGTCAGTGATATTCTGACCTACTCCTAATTAGAACACAATTTTCATAATCAGAACTTAGTCTGTACTGAAAAGTATGCACATAAGGCATGACTGAGGAAGGATTTTGGATATAATCCAATTATTTTTTTATTTCTAGGAATTTAATTACTTAATTGGTAGAACCAAGTGTGCAGTTAGTCATGTGTGGACTGAACTAAACATTTTAGAGCTGAAAATAGTGTCTAGTCAATCAGAGTAATGTGTTTACAGTGACAGCAAGGATAATTTATAATGAAATAAAAGCTCTTCTCCACCTCAGACAATGCTCCAGTATACTATACCATTACAATACAGCTATGATACCATAGAGGTAGGAAAGGGAATCCTACTCTACAGCCATCTGCTCTTACAATATTTCTTCACAAATTTCTGAAGTAATTATTTATTCCTGTATAGTTCTATTATTACACAGGAACAACAGTTTGGTAATTCTTGCAAACAAACAACTCACTAAATGGTTTCCATCAGGCTTCCTAGTAATTTGAGAAAAAGGACAAATTCGTCTGCAAAGTTATCCAAGGCACAGAGAGACAAAATAATTGTATTTGTTTTCATCAAGAGAGCCTCTTAATATTTCTGCTCTGAGTAAAAACAAGGAGACACCATGACACTTTTGAAAGAGTCATACCAAGGGGAAAAGTAAAAAAGAAGCCTTCATCTGGGAATACAAAGGAAATTACCCACTGACTGGTCTCCTTGTTCTAAGTGGGTCAGAACACGTCAGTATTTTCTAAATTTCTCCTATCTCCCAGCAGGAGAAGCATATTGAAGTAAAAATAATGATTCAATGTTTACAGAGTATCAATAACTTTAAAGGTTATCATCTAGAATGGCAGGTTAGCTGCAAGATGATTTCCTGCATGCAACTGCACTTTAAAGGAGGAAAAAAAAAAATCTGTTCATTACTCCATTTCTTATCATGCACTCCAAGTCCAGCACATCTGAAGCTGAACAACAAATTGTTTTCTTCTCCTCCTGGTTCAGCACTTCAGACTGTATCAGACAGGAACTGGTTTCAGTCACTGCACAGTCCACCATGTCTGAATAGCCCCACGGGGCTGACTGACAGCCACACTACCACACATACCCAAGCAGGTGTGTCCATAGTTCCCTCTGAATACCCTATTTGGGGCTGTGTCCCAGCAGCAACGTGGTAGGAGAACTCACCCAGCTCCAGGGATGGGTGCTGCAGGACCATCAAGGGAGGAGAAGGAAAGGCATTAGAAGGCCCATTGCAAGGCAGCATGTTCTGGCTGATTACTGGCCCATTCACAGACCATGGAGCAGGTGGGAGAAGAAAGCTTCTGTGTGTGACCAGGATATGTTTTCATTACAATCCCAGGGCTTTAAGCAGTCTAATTTTTCATCCGTAGATTAGGCTTCTACGCAGCAGTGCTTGGCCCAAATTGAAAATCCATGTACCTTACAGCAGCTCAGAGCACAGCAGAAGATACAGAGCTCCTCATTTCTAGGTCACTGGCTTATATCAGTTTTTCCTCAGCTGTGACCAGAGGCACTAATGTAAAATAAACTCATGACCCTAACATGAATGACAGAAATTGCACAATTAACCCCAACGTGTGCAGTTCATTTGGCAAGGTCAGTAAAGGCAGTCAAGCTCCCAAGTCAGCTGTCCACACCAGGTTACATATGGCTCTGTGAGACAGACATTATCTGTCCTCTTTGGAAATCTCAGTTTCAACTCAGGGCACAAAATTAATACTCATATTAATAAGAAAATTCCGGTTTGCTTAACATATGGGCAATTTACTCTTTAATCTCCATTACACACTCACATTTGGGAAACATATATTTAGGGAGCAAATTTTTTTTCTTCTTGTAAGATTCTTGAAATTCAGGAGAAAAAACATCCTGTCATACTCTCTTTTGGCATCCTAAACTATCTCCACTGTTAAAACAAACCAGCCCCAGTTTGTGTTATGGCCCTGAGGCCACAGGACATGACATAGCTCACCTGGCAAAGGCCCAAACTCTGCTAAGAATGTGCCAGCAGTGAAACCACAGGGTCAATGCATCAGCTTGTTCTTTGGATCCCTTGATTTCACTAGCTTCACCATAAGCCTAGGATCTAATATAAAATACAATTTTTTTCCTGTCTGCCTGGCAGCTTATCTGACAACCACTGCCTGATGCTGCTTTTTCTCAGGCCCTGGTGTCACTCAGTAATGGACCATTCAGCTTTTGAAGGGATGCAGGACTTAACATTCCTCTGAGGTGCAGGGGGCCTGTTACCTGTTCTTGGTCATGCTTTTACAATGCTGACGTGCCTAAGGCTTTTTCCTGGGCTGGACAATGAAGTCAGCATTTGTTACCTTTTCAACTTTCCATTTTAAACAAGGAGAACATCAAATCTCAGAAAGAAATAATAAATAACAAATGAGAGAACACTGGTTTTAATGGACACAATATATCATTCAGATAAAATCAGAACATTCTGTGTTCAGTCTTATGCTTTCAGTACCATTTCTTCTACATGTTAAGTAAGTTTTGAAATGAAGATTATTTTTTTGTCTGAAAGAATGGAACTTTTCATTTAAAAAAATGTCAAAATCAGACTTTTCAATATTTCAAAACTTGTTTTTTAAACATTGCATTCCTCAGAACCTACTCCTTACTGTCAAAATTCAGTGAATCATACTTTTGGATGACGGCAAAGGAAGAGAAGGGTTTTTTTTTTTTTTTTAAATGCTCTGCCAGGTCTAATAAAGGATTTTTCATTCATTTGTGTCTTTGTCTTAAGCTCTGATGAATGTTACAGTGGTTCCATCTCAAAATAGCTGCATTAGAAGATGTGATTTTTAAAATTTATTTCATTTCAAATGAAGCCATGGAAAGCTTCCTGGATCTTAAGGTACAATGCTACTAAAAGTCTTATGCAAATAAAATAAATATTAGAGGTACTCACATTAGCCAGTTCCCTGGATCCACTTAATAGCTGTTTCATATAGAGATTCAAATCCTTTACTCTTTTATGTTCAAGATCTCTAACAGGTAAATGTTGTGAGCGGGGAAAGCTGCAAAAGAAGAATATTTGTATAACTCGTGTACTTTATTTGCTGAAAATGTTTCCAGTTCAAATTAACAGAAGAAAGTTAATACTTTCTAAGAGATTTTGCAGGTAGAGGAAGGGGTGGGTACAGTATCTAGAGGACTGTTTACCCTCTGACTCTAGTTCTTCCAATGATTTTATGATATTCTGTTTCACACAGTACCCCCTTTTCTGTCTAAATTTAAAACAAGTAATTAAAAAAACCCTCAAAAGGTATTTGTTTGTATGTCATGATATCTAAATAGCTCTTTAAAAAATGGCCCTTTATAATTCCAGGAAAACACTACCCTCCCCATTTTTTGCACTCTGCACAGCATGACAGATCTCAGCTCAGGTTTTATGCTATAGAGACCCTTACCATGGAACACTGAACACCAAAGCCTTACAGCCACAATGTGACATGTTCTGAATACATCATTGCTTGCTTTTTTACCTTAGCCATTTAGAGTGCAGATAAGTTTTTCAAAACATGTCCCTGATCCCCTATGTAATTTCAGGCACTAGTATAATTAAATTAATATATGAAAAAAAAAAAGTGAATAAGAAAATCAATCCCCAGCAAAAGCAATAACAAAATAATAGTAATGTTCTTGCTGAATTTTTATTAAGATGAATTTCATTTCAGTTTAGAAAATAAACCATATATGCACAGAATGGCCTCCTGTCAATTTTCAAATGCTTTGGTGGTTGAAAATGCCAACCCCCCCATTTTTAAACTTGAATCATCGATGTGTTTAAGAGACAATGCACATGACATCAGTCAAAAAGTTAGATTTTTAACAGTACACACAATATATTTGTATTAACCTTGCTCTGATAAAGACTATTTCTCTCTCAGATTGAAGGAGCATTAGAAAAGCTATCTGTGCTAAACGGCATGTAATGGATTTTGTGATATGGATTGCTACCACTGAGATTCATAACGAGCAATATGCTTAATGTCCTCCAGACTATGGGATATAGAAAGGTAGAAGTTTGGATCCATTATTATTTCATGTTACATCACTACTGTAAATAGTTAACTGTGTCTTGTTTACAAACCTCTTTGCTTCTGGTACAACCTTGTTTATCCACTAGATCTCAAGAGATCTCTGAAGGCTTCAGACAAATGGCTAAAGACCCACCTAGCAGTGCAGTAAGCTGGAAAGGAGACACTTGGAGAGCCTTTTAAAACAGCATCTGGTTGGAGCCTACTTTGAACAGGTTTCCCCCAATTCCACAGCTCAGTGATGAGATGTCAGCAGCTTTTCAAAGGCTAGCCAAATAGCAACACATGGAGCACTGGATTCCCATCCCTAGAGAGGAACACTGGCCAGTTTTTCAAACTTGCCAGCTGTAAAAATGGTAAATAGCAGCCTCACCGAGTGAAAATAAAATGACTGAAGATGTTTAACCCACAGTTTTTGTTACCAGGAGGTTCAATGTAATTAGATTTTGTGAGCTGCAATGAGACCTGTTGGGCTGGGCTTTTTAAAGCTTGTTTTGTAACAGAGGCCTTTTTATGAAGGGAATCCTATACAGTAATTCCTTTCAGAGGTGGACAGATCTTCACACATCTTGTGTAATATTTCTGAGGAAGAGCTCAGTACTGGTGTAAAAGAGTCTGCAATTAAAACAGCAAGGGGCCAGGATGACAGCAGGACACTGTGACCTTTTGATTACTTTTGCCTATAGTACTGAAAGAACAGGGCTCAGTTAGGCACTGTGCTAGTGAACACTAAGAGGCAATTTTTGCCTCATGAAATTAATAGTGGCAGGACACATAAAGAAGTAGGGAAAGTGATATGACCCAAGATCATGACATATGTGAGCTGCACAGATAAAAATAGAGCCAAGGTCATTTGGCACACATAGATAGTCTGTGAATGGTCTGGGTCCCCCCAGGGCATAAAAAGAACTTCTTTCAAGAGATGGTTGGGAGGATCTGTTTGGAAGGAGTTTAAATTAATTAGACTGTATAACACAAAGAGAGGAGTAGGTTGTAAAATGAAGGCCCTCGGAAGATGCCTTCTAAGCACAGTGGCCAAATAGAGAAGAGAAAAACTGCTGATTGATAGCACCTATAACTCCCCCACAGTGAAGGACAATATGAACCTTGTGGTAGTACTGAACATTTCTTTTAAAGGCCTTCATGCTTTTGCTGAATTGCACCTGTGGCTGAAACTGACTTTGCACTTGTGAACACACTTGTGTTAGAAAAGGTTAACTTCCCAAGCTGATTTTGAAGCTTTGCACCTGCCTTAAGTAAATCAGAAAAAACATAAATTTGTGCCACGTGCCCATGTCCTGAATAGCAGATTTAATTTCCTACTCATTAACCTAAAGAACATTCTGTATATTAATTATGTCACTCAAATGCCTTGTTGGGTGAAAAGAGTGTTGACCTTTAAAAAAAAACAACAACCAAACACCATCAATACTTTGTCTGAAACAAAATAAGAAGGAAGGTTCTAGAGTGCAAAGGCTGGCTTGGGGCTGCTGAGCTTTCACTTAGAAATGGGGGCTGAATGTTTACAAGTCACTATACTGAGAACAAGTTCATATGCTGAGAACTCTGTGCTTTTGATATCTGTTTCTTGCAATATAGCCAGGATTTAGTATTCATATGAAGCACTCATACTGCATTATTTCCTCCTAATGAGACATGAATGTATACAATTTCATGAACCAAGATAGAGAATGAAGCAAATCCTTTCTGTTAGAAGTTCCAATTATTCTAGTAATAGTAGACATTTTATTTTTAGATCCTACATTTTCAAACTGATTTAGTGGTTAAATTGTGGAACAAGGCTTTTTTCTGTCTTTGTAGCATCTCATATCACCCAAAGCTCAAGCTTTGTAACACACTAGCAGACTAACACTGAAAGTATTACACTTTCAGTGATAACTTCCTATAAAGAAATAATTAGTTTTTTATTATTGGAATAAAAAATGGAACACAGGAAAAGCCTTGAATTGGTGAATTTATGTTAGAAAACAATGCAAAGCTTTAACATTGAAGAACATACGTATAAATACACATCATAAAATTAATCACTTTAACACAGTGTCTTGGGGAAAGATCATATAGTGACAGGTTATTGTTGGGACTTAATTATGAGAATAAAGCTGCGAACCTCTTAGACTCAGCCTCAGCCTTTGCAGATCAGCCCTCTGTGAGTTCTGGAACTCTCTTTTGCAGTGACATTGTTGTGAGGGATTTTATTAAAGGTAATCTAAAAAAATCAATAGCACTATTTTTGACATTCACTACAGGGTTTCTGAGGCTTATGCAGTTCTAAGGAGAAATATATTTTCTTTCAAAGGGCTCTGCTCACCACAGGAAAAAATCACGAGTAGGTACTTGATAGGCAATTTTTATTTTACAAGCTAATAGTTAGCATGCAAATATATCCAGATGAAAACCATGATTGAAGCATGTTCAGTATTTAGTGAAATTCCAGTTCTCCACAGCTGCTGCAAACCAGTTTATATGAGTCAGTCACAATGAGCATTGGAGTCAATTAAATTCCCCTCAGGTAGGAGGAAGCTTCTCTAGAATTAACTAACCCGAAGTCATTTAACTGAATGCCTCTCACAAGCTTGGGGGAGTATCAAATTTGGATCTGAGATTTATGGATCTTCTTTTCAAAGTCAACACCATGTTGTTTGTGAATATTTACTTCAGGTCAGACTTCCAAGACCTTTCTATTTTTCAAGCATATCTGTTGAATCTCAGCTTGGTTCAACTAAACTGCTTAACTTTTTGGATTAAACTTGGAGAAGGGATTGTTTTGGGTGAGTCAGCATGACTGTTTAAGAGAGGATTACTTTGTTCTCAATGGTGTATGCAGCATAATGTATGTAATATTTGTAGACCTTATAACTCCACTTGTGTTACCAAAGCCATGGACAATCACTACATGAGGCAAAGTTGCTTTACATAAGACAGAAATAAACCGTGGTGCTCAGTGTCCCAGGAAACTGAAGAAATAAGATTCAGAATATGAAAAACAGTAATAGGCATTCACATGGACAAAAAGTAATATTTAAAATTATTGGATGTAACAATAGCATATTTTTCAAGAGATATTAAATTGAATGATGCAAGGCACAAAATACCAGTTTTGGGGGCCAGGACAGTACATAAAATTATTGCCTACTTCTTAGCTGGGGAGTATGTGCATCTTTTTGTAAAGAGGTTAACCATTTACCTTGCTAGTGTCAGAGATTGGCTTGTCCCTGTTCTGAACATTCTGATCATCTAAAAATTACTACTTTGCTTAAATATAGGGATTTTTACTATGAGTTTTTGATCATCATGCAGTAAGGAGAAACTATTAATGGACCTATTGGCCCTTTAATGAAGTCAATACCACTTACTCTTAAGAGCTGTGTCAGACCCACTCCCCCCACACCTTCTCATCCCATTAAAAAAGGATCAATAAAATATATAAAAGTTAGACAGTTGCAATGGTCTATGATTTAGTTTCTTATGGATCTGAATAGAGACCTTGATAGAATATATCACATTGCCTTTGTGTTTCTAAAAATATGTCTGCCATACATTTTCTCACATTTTTATCTGTGCACAGAGAGAACCACTTAACAGCAGAATAACATTTGTTAATACGCTGCCTTACTCTGGGAGGGAATGTGATGGAAACTGCTTCTGGAGATGGCTGTGAAGTTTTGAGAACTGGTCGAATGATTTTTCCACAAAGGTGACCACACTGCAGGTTTGCACCACCTGGACTAGATAGAGCTGTATTGGGGAAAAGGCAGAGGCAGTAAAGAGAAATGATCAGAAAGGGACATTTAAAAAAAAAAAATGTACAAGAGGAAATATAGGGTGATTTTAACATAGAAAAGCCTTTCTTTAATGTAGTGCCAAGTGCCAGAGAATTCAGTTTGCAATTTATAGTCGTTGCTGCACAGAAGGAGAAACTTGCCTGGATGGCATACAACTCAAACACTGAAAGATCACTGCAGTGTGTGAAAACTAATAATACACCATTAAAGCATCATATAACAGCCTCCAATTTCTATTAGGCTTCCTAATTTTGTGCCACGCTTTCCTTCTGGATGCTTTAATTAGCTCTTGATTTATTTTTCACTACAGGGCATGAACTGTTCTCCTTAATGGTTCCTTGCTAATAGCTGGCTGCCTGGTGTTCTTTCTCTCTGGTAGCTCATTGCTTCTGGCACCGTTCATCCTGTGATCCTTTTAATATGGCACAAGCAGATCTTCCATAAAGGAGGGGGAGAGCATACAAACTCACAGAGGTGTCATTAAAGATCAAGGAAAGGGAGAGCAAGCAAAGAACAGAATACATACGTAGTCAGACTTTTTGCTGAACCCCAAAATGGTGGCTCTTGCAATTGACTTCTCTGCATCCAGCACCAACCACTCCTGGGGAACAGTTTCTGGAGCTGGAGGCTTTGCAGAGCCCATCACTGACATCTGTACAAGCGCATGGATCAAATTATTGAGTTTAACAGGAAAGCACTCCAAACTTTCCTTTATTTTCCTGGAGAAGCAAGCAAAAGAGAGAATGCTGATGTGTCAGTTTTGTTTCCATTTCCTGATCCTTGGCGTCATGGCTGCAAGAACCAACAAACCCCACATTCTAAAATTTACCTCACATGAAGTAAAATTTACCTCAGCTGTACTGCATAAATGAATGTTCTTGCCATAGCCTGCTCATGTACCTTGGGGTAATTATTCTTACTAAGCTGGATACTATCAGCCTTCTTGCAGACAGTAAAGAGAGAAGGAACATTTCCATGTGTGCTTTGAGAAGTTCCAGGGTAGAACGTGTTCACTTTGAGAGATAAGGCAAGACGCCCCAATTCTTTCTTTTTGGTTGACCTAATCTCACATGGAATTAAGTATGTTTGTACAAGGCTCTTGCATCGAATTTGTGACTTAGATGTACATGATATGTTGCTAAATTCTCTACCCAGTTTATAAAAGCTCTGTCCCTGTGGAGATGCTTAAGAAGAAAAATACATAAAATTTTTTTTTTCTTCCACTATCTACCCCAATCTCAACCCTGTGTGCGGGGAGTCAGAACACATTTCTAATGTCTCAGGGGTTTAAGCTCCTCCATCACAAAATACACAAATGCTAAAAAAAAATACCCAAACAGATATATACGTAGATATGTACTGGAACTGTGTTTTAACATCAAAGTGAACCCAACTTGCAAAATAACACTGCAAGACAATCACTGATCTTTGAAAAGTAAGATGCAGTACTCATTAGAGAGTACACTTGCCCTCTTGAATTCGATTGCTGGTTAAGACCTATTTAACATGTTATGCTAATTTACTTCTCTATTTCACTGCTTATTTCTACATCTCTCTGAAGGTATTCTGAATTGGTTCTGATGTTATAGAACAACAACCCATTAGTTTCAGGCCATATGGCAGGAAAACTTCTACCAAACTGCCAGGGTTTGGGTTTTTTTTCTTCCAGTTCTGGACTATTTCTAACTAGCTTGCAAGGACTGACAATACCCTGAGCCACCTTCATCACTCTTGGTTCAAAACTGATCAAATGCTTCGTCTGTCATTTTAAATTAAATTGTTATTCATGGGTTTCTTTGAGTGGGTTGGATTGCATGCTGCAGTCAATTGAAATCAACTCTGTTCATCGCATAAGCCTAATTTTCTTGATCTCAGATGTTCTGGCTAAAGTCTTTAGCTTCACAGATGCAACTACACCAATATGAACATTCTACCTGCAGATAGCTCCCAGTTCACTCACTCAAAACTGAGATTTCATTCAAAATACTCTGTGAATTTATCATACACCAATTAGGCATAGTAAACTGAGGAAAGGAGATGTTTATGCTTCTCTTAAGGTAATAAAAGGAAAGGTATTTCTGAAGTGATTAAGTTAATTATCTTAATTATTAATTGCAATCTCCAGAAACAGAAACATACAGACTATCTAATAAATGACACAAATTAACACTCAAAAGAAAAACAAGAAAACAAATCCCATTTCCAGATATTAGTACAAAATCCATTTAGTCCTGCTTGACTATGTTGCATCTGTGGTGAATGTTTCCTTTATAACTTCTATGCATTTAATGCCTAGTTTAAACACATAACTCACTGAACTTGATTTAGGTGATAGAATCTGTAACTGGGCCATAATAGCCCATAACTGAGCCCACAGCAAAGCAGTTAGGGAATTTGCAATATTACTGTAATACATATGTTAACTTTGCAGCTAAATACAGTGGATTTGAATTCAGACAAAGCAGGCCTTGGTTTATAAATGGGTATTAATTCAGATATCTCAACTATGCAGAACAGCTGATACTGGAATACCACTATTCTTTGTGCCCATTAAGCTTCTAAAATACTTTTAACACTCAGATTGGTAATCATATACTTTAAACCAAAACAGAGGGTTTTTTTGTAATTGTTGCAGATTTTTTCTGTGAATTATTTTAAATTATTACGTTTAAAGTAAAATAGAAACAGAAGTATATTTTGTTTTCTCTCTCTCTGTGTTAGAATAGAAAACCTTAATAGAATTCCTTATGCCATCCTATAATCAGAATTGGAAAGTTCTCTTCTGATGACATCTTGGAGCATGTCTTCACAGCAAGGTAGAACAACTCTGGGCATAGTTCTCCTCACTTTCTTTCAAGGGCAAACTGGCTTAATGAAAACCTCTTTCCCACAGCCTCCCAAAATCTGGTTCCTAACTATGTATGGACCAGTGGGGTACATCAAACCCAAGTTTTCTTTTTTTAATTTTGTGGTTTATTTGTGGCATGGTTGGTTCACCAGCCCAGTTCAACAACATGGTAACCTGATTTTGTGAGGATTTCTAAAGTTTGTCCTAATGATCAGTGGTGGAACTCTCTCCTTGAAGTCTTCAAGTTCCCCATACATCTTTTATCTACAGTCACATTAATTTTAGCTATAGGAGAAGTTGGTAAGGTCATGGGTACTCATTGCTGGGATTCTCTTGCTAGGCCATTACTATCTTTGCTTGTACCTAAAGATGGCTCTGTCTTCACAAAGATGATAAAAGGTTTTGTACTTTTTGTACTAATTTCAGAGCTCTGATAGCCCAAGCTGCTTAGCAAATTAGTGCCTAGTGGTCTATAGATGAGAAAAATGAAGTGGCCTATAGGAAGGGCATCGTTAACCAGAGGAACATTAATTGAGAATCAAAACATTGCTAAGGCATAGTTTTAATGAAGAAACCAGTTTTATCCACATGAGAATACCCACTGACCATGCATATTGATGTCTGACCTTTTCTCAGAGAGGTGAGTTAAATATCCTGGATTATTGAAAAGTAATAACACTCCACTTTTGACCTGCTGAACTAACTTTGAATTTCAGATTTGACTCACAGTCTATCTACAGAAATGTTAGGTAAACCATTCACAGACTGGTTGGCTGCTTGTGTGAAAAGAGATGGATGAAACTATTGGCTAAAGTTTTTAAGAGCCACTAGTGATGGTGTGTTGATTTTTAGGAAGAAGACATTTGTTATGGGACAGGCATTCTGAGCACTGGTGCTTACAACTTTTGGGATACACCAGTCGTTCTCCACAGCCTTTTGAAGGCACATACACTCATTGTAACTAACTAGTTATCCAGATCTTAGCCTTGCGCTATATTTGTATAATATTCACCCCAAACCTTGACATTGTTGATGGCATCCTGCTTCTCATTTCCATCTCATCTGGAATTAATTTAGTAAATAATGAGCAAAATTTATTTTCATGGTATTATCAGATGTTAATGAACATGAATTTACCAGACTCTATTTTAAAACACTTTGGGTTATATGACCCCAACAGCTCTTAACTGACTTTCCCAGGATATTACTGCTTTCAGAGACATACCTTTCTAATTTTCAGCAACATCTTTTTATAGCCAGCTGACATTATTTTTGTGTACAGCAAGTGATAGCCCTTCAGTTTAATGCCACGTTTCCCACTGTGATAGTATGCAGGAAATAAGCATACTCTTTTCCTCTCCTATTTTGCTAGTTTTTAAAATGCAGTTTTACTTCAGAATAACTGATCCCATGGGCTGAGTGCATCACATTCTCTTCTGAAGTACCTCTCCCAGCCTAGTTTCCCTACTTGTCCTCCTCTACACCTCTTCCAGAACAGAAAATGTTCCTCTTCCCTGAGCTGGTGACATATGCAGTTTGTGCAACAGTATGAATGTGCCTCAAATAGCATAAGTTCAAGGAGGAAGTGTGCCTCTGCTCCTTTGAAGCACATATACCATGATCTTTACTGACTGCTTGAATGCCTCTGAGGGAAGTTTACTGCCTTAGTTTTGTCTATGGCCTTTCAGAAGTCACCAGCTTTCACAGGCGTTTCCATTGTTTGGGATATTTCTTGCTGGAATCTGCAGCCACCTGAAAAACGGGGACCGGTTGATCAGTTTGAGATTAGCATCATTTTTAAAAAGGAATTACTGTGAATTTTGCAGCTTTGAAACTGCTGGCATTTGTGGTTTGGAGCAGATAAACTTGAACTGGTAAATGGCAGCTAGTTAACAATTTTTTTCATTATTCCATTAGTAAAGATGTCAGCTGACCCAGCAGCACCCTCCTGAATCAGGCTGCTCACGATATGCAGTGGTGCTTAGCTAGTAATTGTCAGATCCGCCCTGCATCTCTTATTCATGGGCTTCTATGAGTGGGTTAGATTGCATACTGCAATCTATTGAAGTAAACTCCATTCATTGCATTAGGGTAACTTTAATACCTTAAAAAAAATAAATAAATTAAAAATACATCCCTTTGTAGGCACATTTAAAATGTCAGGCAGCATGCGACACCATGCTGACATTTGAAGACATCTGCGGAAAACCATAGAGAAAATTTATACCCAGAGGTAAGATGGGTTTCCAGTTTCTGGTAAAAACTGTGTTGTCAGGGGAAGAGGAAAGGAGGGCGGGGAAAGGATCAAATTGAGTTCCAAGGATCAAACTGAGTTCAGGGCAGATGCTGGAGAGACAACAATGTTTCATTTGGCAGGAGGTGCACAGAACTGACAAGGAAACACAGAAACTCTTGTTAAACTCTCAGTTGGTGCATTGTTTAGCCAGGACCAGAGGGTGTGACCTTCCAGAAGTCTTTAAGCTGTGAGGCTTTAACACTGCTGCTCATCAGCTCATAGCAATGAACTGACCCCATGTGAGGAGAAGGACACAGTACACAAATGAGACCACAGATGGCTGAACATGTCTTAAATCAAGAATGAGGGGAAAGGAATTTGGTCAAACACAGAACGCTTTACGATCCTGAAAGGGGTCAGTATGTTACAGTCCAAAGTGTGATAGTATTATTCTGATGGCTGAAAAGGTGACGGCAAAAAAGAAATTAGCATTGCTTTGACAGGAATATTTATGCCATCGTTCATCATTTCATGCTGGTTTTAAACAACAGGGGAGGCAATGTCAGAATTATTGGTCAAATGAAACTCAGGCAATTGCTAAAAGTAATCTATTTCTACAGAAATACAAAGAAATACTGTTCTCCTCTTTCCACTAGCAGAAGATTGGAGGTTTCAGCAGATACAAGTTATATGATTGTGTTGGAAAGATTACAATAACTACCTTGTACTTAGAACAAGAAGTAACTTTTTGTTGGCAGATTTTAACATTCCAGTGACCACACTCCTTATGTAGAAAAGAACTTTTTGAAAAATGATAAAATGTATTTGGAAGTAATCACAGAGAAAAAGGACCTATGAATTGTGAAGGATTTGAGAGCTACCAGAAGTTATGCTAACAACCATAACTTTTAATTTCCTTGGCTTTCTAAGGACAGTCTGAAAAGTAGATACAGGAATAAGCTACAGAGTGACCATGAGACATGGGTGACTGGCCTTTTTCTCAGCCAGACTTTTTATATAACAAGGGGATAGGTAAGAATTTTTCTGGACATCTGGAATAAAGACAACATATGTAGAGCAAGGTTCAGAAAATACTCAATATATTAATATTTCTAGAGACAAGTCAGAAAATGTTTACACAGGGGACTAAGTTCTGCATGGTTCTGAGTATCAGGCCACCCCAAAGTCTTTATTTTGAAAAGAGCCTGAAACTTTTCAGAAGCTTAAATAGTATTAGGCATGAAAGCTGATATTCTGTCCATGTTAAGACATTTTATATGTTAGCTAATACATATGTTAATACAAATTATGTTGAAAAATGAATAGAAATTAGAATAAATTTTAAAAAAGTACCCAAAGTAAATGTGAACCATGGAAGTTCATGATCTGACAACAAGAGACTTCGTCCTTGCAAATGACCATATATAATACAAACATACCATAAGAGTATTAAAGAACAAAATATGCACCCTAGCAATATCTAACTTATGTGATATAATGGTCTCTATAGACAATGTCAAATCTGCATTTCAACATTTTGAAGGAAACCAGAATAACAGATCTGGAGTTCACTAGAGGCATGTTAGCAGAATATAGTTTCAAATAAGAACAGAACCCATGGCACTGTCCAGAACTGCACTGGTTTTGTTGGTAAGAAGAGCTTGAGTGGTGTTTCCATTGTGAAGGCCTTCATTACTTTAACAGCAACCCTTACAAGAAATCTAATGAGAAGAAGGAAACACTGGCCTCTGAGACCTACTTCTTTGGACTGAACAGGACATCCTGTTAGGAACCTCTGCCAGGCAACAAAGCAAACTCTTCCCACTTCCAAAAGAGTGTTGAGCCATATCTCCTCCCTAATGCCAACTGTTATTGCAAATGCTTTGCTGAGAGAGATTGCAGTTGAATTCCTATTCTCAAGGCTCCCACTGTCTTCATCCTAACCCTCAAAACACCAAAACCACCTTGCTCAGCTCTAGGAAAGAGTGAGATCTACAGCTCTGTCCCAAACCCAGCCCTAAGTCTTTGTTTTCCAGTTAAGCAAGACTGTAGTGATATTAACTCTAACCACAACTTTAGTACTACCCAAGTGAAAAGCATACTGATCCTTTCCATCCTCAAAAACCACCAGGCATTAGCTATAGGCTTTTCATAATACACTTTTTCACTCTGAAGACTTACAGCTCCCTGTATGTTACATATACCCTATCCTTTTTTTTTTCACTAGTTAAACAAATTGGGGTTTTTACCCATGAGGGACAGAAACAACCATCCAAACTATTTAACAAAATCATGACTTTTATGTTCTAATTAGAAACCAGATGTTTCCTATTTGAAGTGGAAATATAAGTCTGCAAGTTGGAGATATATAAAATTTTAAAGGAAAGGGTAAGGTAAATGAGAAGCTGTAATTAAATTTTAAAATAGTTTGTTAAGGAGCAAGAGCAAAATCAATCAAAAAGTAAGTGTTAAAGGAGAAGTAACTCAGTGCTCTGCTGTGTGTAAAGGAATGGAACAACAATTTGTTTTAGGGATTCCCCTCTTCAGAGAACTCTCTAGGTCTCTGTTCCAGTCTTTGAATCTGCAGCCCCTGCTTCTGATTCTAATACATGAAAAGATGACACATAAACAACACAATGCAAATTGCCCCAAATCTTCATATGAACCTCTATAATAGTAATGAGACTGGCTCAGCTTCTCCAGTTCTATCTTTCATCTCATTTATTCATTGCAACTTGCTCTCTGTCTGCAGTGAAGGGCTGGGGGGCTTACACAGTGATGAGAACAGTGCTAGCCTATGGGAGTGTTCTTTACATAGAGTCCAGTGCTATGCTGGGTATGTGCCCTGCACTTGGACCAGAGGAAGAGGTCAGAAGAGTCTGGTTTGTTTTGCACATGTATGTGGTGTCTAGGGTGTGTGAATTCAAACTGCCCTTGGGAAATAATGATGGTGCTGCACAGGACAGGGGCTGACAGGGACACATTTCCTCATCCTGTGCCTAGAATGGGAAAGTGAGTTTCCAAATCCAGGCAGTCTCCATTGGCTCCACCTAGAGCATCATCATGTAAACAGCTGGAATTACGTGTAATGCAGAGGTCTGACCTGAAAGATCAGGGCTGAGCACTTCAAAGTGATTTTATACAGGTCATCTGCAGCTCCTCATCAGTAATCCTCAGTTATTATCACAAACAAGTGAAAGGTTTCATTATCCTAACACAAATCAAGGTTTAAACATACATCTATTCACACACAATGCTTTTCTGTGATAGATCTGTTAAGTGCTTAGAAAGAAAAATCATTACTATTTTGCAGATGGAGGAACTATAGCTAGCAGAGAGAATTAACTTGCCTGAAGCAACACAGAAGGTCAAAAGAAGAACAGAAAAGGGAATAGAATGCAGGGATTCCAGGTCCTCACTTAGTCCATTAGCAAGCTGAACCTTTTTTAATGCAGTCCAGATCCTTTCGCATGTAGCTGCTGCATTTAAAAGCAGAGAAAAGCTGACTAGAAATAAGCCAGGATGGCTTCAACATGAAAGACAAAGAAATCCCTAGGCACTGAATAAGTGACCTGTTACAAGTGTACCACAAATGCTCAACAGTTTCTGCCAGAAAATGGAGAAGAGTGGTTATAACATGCCCAAAGAAAGGACTTTTTTGAAGTAAATATATGAAGACCAATTATCCTTTTCTGTAATTCAACTGATTACAATCTCTTAATAAAATAGAAAAATTACTTTCTTTCTACTATATATATATATATATATTTACTTTACAGCTTTGCTTCATGCCTTAAGGAGATAAACTTTCTGGATTATATTCTGGTTTTACCTTGTAAAGTAGCTTGTAGCCTGGAGGTCTGAGTCCTCAGGACGGAGGTTATCATACACGTACTTCAGATCCTGAATGCTGTTTAGCTCAGGCAATCCTGCATGCAGCATCTTAAAGTAAAGACACATCATTAGCCCACTAACTGATAAAAAAGAAACTTAAATTAAAAGTGTTCAACTGAGAAAAGAAAGTTTTTACACCAAAAGGACTTCTTGTAAAAAACTAAGTTTTGCTGACCTGAAAAGTGAACTGATGCTAGAGCAATGCCTGGAACACTGAAGTGAATATATTTCATTGTAAACCTTCACACTGAGTTGCTGAGAAGAAGCTGGGTCAAAATCATGGAAACATTTGAGTTATTTATTTTCTTTCCAGTTATCATAATCTTAATGTGTGCATTGCTAATCTTCATTTATAGCTTTCTACTGGTGATGAATTCAGCCACCTGAGCCATAGGTAACCACATTTCTCTGAAGCTCACCACAGTCCTAATCCAATTTAGTGCAACGTTGCCTTCTTATTTCTAACTACTGTTTCCACCATCACTGCTCTGGACTCCTCCTGCAATGGGATCATAGATTCACTCCCTTTATAGTCAATAGAGGAGGAAGGTTCCTTTAGACATTGATTCATAGCAGGAGCCCTGGCTTGGGCACAGAGAACAGACCTCTATAGAAGCATAACATTCTTCATGGATGTGGGACAGATCTGTTCCAGTTAGTTGGCCAGCTTAGGTTCAAAAGAGAAATAATGCAAATATTCCCCTTGCAAAGTAACACTACAAATAGGATAGACAACTGATGGTGTTCAACTGCCCATACAGCAATCTCCAGGTGTTTTAAAATATCAACAACAAAAATAATTTTGACCACTTCAAAACCTACTGATTTTTCTCAGCAGTCACAGCAAGTTGAGAATGTACAATGGAGAAAAAAAAAAAAAATCACTCCTTCACATTGCTCAGAAGGAAATGCATCTGAATTTGCAGTCACGGTTTTTTATGTCTAGCTCAGACAGGGAGATCCACTGAGTTTTGTGTATACCAGCAAATAAGAAAGGAAACTTTTTTGTTTTTTTTTTTTTTAAGGTTTTGCTGAAAAGTGACTAGAGCAAGGGGAATCAAGATGGAAGGATGTTTTCCTTATTCCTTCAAACCTACTCAATATTTTAAAGTCAAGTTTTAATATTTTTTATATTTTATTTTGGTCATTAGGAGGAAAATCTTGCTTCTTGTCTGACACAATCTATACTAGAGCTGGACAATTAGATTGCTGTCTCACAGAATTCTGTCTAGAAAGGAGCAGAGAAAATGAGAAAGCTCAACGAGGTGAATTTAAGTGAGTTGAGAGCAGGGATAAAAACAACATTCAGCACTTAAGGACACACAATGTCATTTATCTGTAAGCCTTCAACACATTTATAAAAGATGAAAACAACTCCTGCTGCTTTTTATAAAAAAAAAAAAAAATATAGAAAAAGAGTGGCTGTACAGGCAAATTAAGCTTCTTGCCCTGCATTAGAAAAGGGAGCAATGCCAGATACAAATGTAATCTGAATGATCTGTAAGTGCAACTGAAAAAGAAGATTGTTTTTTTAGGTCCTCTGCATTGCAGAAGACAGAAAACCATTTGATGAAGAAAAAAACATGTGTTTAGCTGGGCAGTACAACACAGTACTTTATGGGCTGCAAGAAAGTCTCTTCAGAGGCTTAAAATAGTGCTTTACTCTTTTTTCTCCTTGTAGCATATATTTCACATTTCCAGTCCCCAAATGGAGGAGACTGCTGAAAACTGGCTAGTGATACTAGATGCTAAAAGAGACACAGAATCATAGAATCATAGAATTGGCTGTGTGGCATGTTCCAATGTCTGACCACCCTCTCTGTAAAGAAATTCTTTCTAATATCTAACCTAAACCTCCCCTGGCACAACTTGAGACCATGCCCTCTTGCCTTGCTGATAGTTGCCTGGGAGAAGAGCCCAACCCCCCCCTGGCTCCAGCCTCCTTTCAGGGAGTTGTAGAGAGCGATGAGGTCTCCCCTGAGCCTCCTCTTCTCCAGGCTGAACACCCCCAGCTCCCTCAGCCTCTCCTCACAGGACTTGTGCTGGAGTCCCTTCACCAGCCTGGTTGCCCTCCTTTGGACCTGCTCCAGGACCACATGGAACAATTGTTCAGAAAACAACTACAGGTTGCCTAAGGCAACCCAAATGTCACCAGGTGCCTAAGTTTAAGTTCCTGCATTGCTCCCCTCATTCAGCCACGTGTATATCTTGACCTACCACACTTAGACCTATCCCAGGCCTTTTGACTCACTCTGCCTATGCTTCCCTTGGGTCTGAATTCAGAGCTGATGTGGGATTCTCAGTCTGCCTTCTCATGAAACATGGGTAGTCTTTGGCATGTGATTTCTATGTACTAGTTCTCCAAAACGGAGTTTTCCTGATCCTCTTTTCTCAAATGGTGTTTCTGAGATGTAGAAGGGTGAGATAATTTGTATGGGGAGATGGGGTTCTTGAGTCTTAAATCAGCTCTGTCTAGGTACTGTCTCCAGTTTTATACTTTTTGGTTGATACCAGCACAGTATTTTTCAACTTTCTTTTTCAAACGAATTGAGAAGTGTTTGTGTCCTATGATCACCCTCTTTATGATTGTTCACATTGATTCTTTAATGAGAGCAAGGCTGATGAACTTCAGGCATTTATGCAGATGAACTCTGCCAGCAGGGTCTTGTGTTTTCCACACATTTCTGCTTTTGAAAGTGATGCAAAGTTCATGGATTAGTTTTTACTCCCAGTAGCAAACATCAGCACAGCTCTAGAAGAATGCTGCTCACCATCAAGAAAAAGCATCAAGCCCCAAACTGGGTTAAAAATCACAACCTGTTGTTCATAATCACAGTTTGCTAGGAACCACTAAGTCACTGATTATTCAGAGAACAATTTGCCACTCCTGTTAAATACTGTGCTTTTAAAAAACAGTTTTCTTATTTAGATTTTTTAGCCATCCTTTATAAATAGCATCCCAGAAAACAGAATGTGGGAACAGGAGGAAATATTAATGATGCAGATCTCCAGATAGTGAGAGATCTTATACTGTCACTGATACAACTAGGCAGTGGTTAGTTTACCTTGCCACTTCATGATAACATCTGATACTTAGCATGGAAATAAAAAAAAAATGCAACTTCTTCACAGTCTATTTACTTTTTTAGATATGACGCATGAAGTGAAAATATTTTGATACTAAAATTTTCCAACGAACGACCCATTTCAAGAGCAAAACCAGACTCATCCTTCCAATCACTTGCAAAAAAGTGTTTACAAACTTGCCCTTGTTCGTTTCATTGCCTTTGATATAAAATGCTCGCCAGTGGGATGCAAGTAAGTTGCCATTTTTCAGTTATGAAATGCAACTGACTTCACTGAAGGCTGTTGACAAAAGTTAAAATACATCTGTATGCTCAGCACTGTTACTATTCTCCTTAAACATCAGCAGAAAAAAAAGAGGTTGCAGCATGTCCTGAATACAGACAAAGCTGAGCTATATCCAGGCAGAGATAGCTAGGTATGTCAGAGCTCCTGCTGGGAACATTTTCCTAGTGCTCCCTCTCCCTGTTATCCCAGGATAATCTAACATCATTATCTCTGCTGATTACAGAAAAAAGGACTGCACTGGGGAGGTGGGCAGAAGATGTAGTTATATTTGCAGCATGGGGTTTTAAGCAACCTGTTCAGAAACACAGAGATTACTCTGTGGATGACGAAGCATGGATGCTCCTGAGTTTTCCAGAGGCTCTTTAACTTAGGCAATATTGCCTACAACTGTGCTATGCACTGCATCCAGTGCAAAATTATGCTTTAGAGGGGAATGAGGTTTTGCATTGCAGGGTTAAGAGGCAATCTCTCCTGCCCCACACTGGGGAATCAATCCCTGTAGCACTGCATGGACAAGGGAGAAACAAAATGAGCAAATTCTTTCCGTTTCTTTCCTCCCCACTGCAATAGTTGGAAATGACAGAGCAGTGTTTACAGACCATCTTCAGGGTTGTACTCCAACCTTAGCAGGGGTTCTGTTCATAAAGTTGTGTAGATTTTTTTCACACACAGACCTGTCACCTAGGTTTTGCACAGGGCTCTGGACATTACGTCTTAGATGAATATCTTAGCCAAGCAACTTAGCAAATATTAATTAATTTAATATTCTTTTTCTACCTGCAAAGGGGGAAAATTATTAACCTTTCACACACTAAGTAAATAGAGGCATAAAGCAGTTACGGAATCTGTTACAGCATGTGAATCAGTAAGAATAATCAAAGGATAAAAACTCTGAGAGGTCTTAAACGGCTATACAAAAGGATTTTTAAAGCTGGATAGTGCTCTTTATTTCCTGTGTTTGCTATTCTACGAAGGGAGTGTGGAAATGTGCAAATAAACATTCTAATGGCATCACTGTTAGCTTCAGTGCTACAAGGCATTGCTATATCATCCACTCTATGAAATATTTGGTTTATTTTGTCCTGCTGCAACCATGAACAGGATTGGTAAATGATTATTAGAAGACTAGATAAAAGCCTGAGTGAAATTACTGAATGTGAAACATGGACCAGGCAGCTTTTGCAGTTTTATGCTCTTTTGTGCAAAATAAATGCATTAAAAAAAAAAAAAAAAAAATAAAAATAATCAAGCATCTTTTCTTTTCTCAGAAATGAGTACTGAAATTGGATAGCTTTTTGCACAGAAGTGTCAGCATTAACATTTCCAGCAGAACAGCTGATCATTCTTCAAATCACAGTGCTACTGGAGGCAGCAAAGTGGTAAAAAGGAAGAGGACACCAGAGGAAACTCATTTGTGGAGTCATCCTTAAACTTCTTACCATCTCCAGCAGGTTCAAGAGTAACTGGCTGTGTTTCCTGAGTATATTATAAGCTCGACAACAAAGCTCCACAAACTCTTGAAAACGCTGTGGGTTTTTTCCACCTTCTGTGATGAAATACTCCATCTCTGATGTGAAGATGAAAGGGGCTCGATCCCTTAAAAAGAGGACAATTACAAGAGAAATTTCACAAGAAACAGCATATCATGCAAGACAGTTAATATTTGTAACTCATTATTCAAATTTGTTTCTCTAGTATTACCTTCCTCATTATTTCATCTCTCTCTCAATGTAGACAGCTGGCCTGGTGTCACTGACTAATTGGGGCAGAGACAGGTCTTGCAGTAAGAGCTTCCTTCACCAACAAGTGAACAAATTTGGAGCTGGAATGTGTGTTTTTTTTCCTGTCTCTTTGCTTTTCTTTCTAAGCTCTCATCATTTGAATTTCTTGACTCCAGCCTGAAAGTGAATGCAGAAACAAGCGCTCTCCCGCTATTGCAATATTTAAAAGTTGCTCACAAAGAGGATGTGATATAAATATCAACTCCCTACTAGGCAAGAAGTGAATTTAAGAAAAAAATCTACAATCCAACAGTAACAAAAAAACCCCCAAACCTATGATGCTAGCATTAAATATACACCATTCTGAAGGCATGTTTCTGACCCGAGTTACAACAGAAGAAACCTAAATACATTCTCGTTTTTTTCTACAGTTACTCTCTATTCATTCTAGAGTAAATAAGGTGCAGAATCTGAAACCAAGTTTTGGCTTTTTTTCTTATCAGCCAGCATAGGTTGTGGCTATGGCATGCTATTGCAGAAGAGAACAGATTAACCATGCTTCTGCTAACAATCCCATCATTTGATAGGTGCAGAAAGGCCTGATATACTGCATCCTTACACAGACAAAATACTGCAGTGATTTACTCACCACAACTGTGTATACAAAGTCATGTAAACAGATTAGAGGGCTGTATTCCAAGGAAAATATATACAGCGCATTAACCCTTAATTCAAAAGAAAATCTTCTTGAGAAGCCTGAATGCAGAAACAAATTTGAGGATCTCTGTTTCTTGCTAAAACCTCAGATATGGGCTGAGTCTGAACTCACTCTGCTTGCTGATTCAGTCATAAATGAGACTGAGAAGATTTCCTAGGAGTTTTCTTCATCTTTCTATAAAAATAACTGCCTTCTGCTATCACAGAAAGAAAGTCAAGTTGCTGTGAATTTCAAGGCTACAGTTAGAAGTTTTAGTCATAAGAAATGTTTATGTGGCCTTCCCCTTCTTATGTATGGCAATTGTTTATGCTTTACATAGAAGCTAACTTTGAAAGATCTCCTATGGCTGTCATTCACCTCAAAGCAGCCCAAGTCATTAAGAAGTTTTTAAATATAGTATTCAATTCCAGGTAGGTAATACTAGGAATGATAAAGGGCCACAATAAAGGTAATACTAGGAATGATAAAGGGCCACAATAACTACTTTTATTCTTTCCTTCCAGATTTTTCTGTTTTATGTGAGATGTGGGTTCACAGTGTGACAGTTACACTTCCGTGTAACTGTTACACAGAAATTGTGTAGTTTTGTGCTGTGACTTGCAGATAATTACAACCCTGTGTCCATTACTGAAATCAGAGAGGATGATTTTCTCAGAATCTTAATTCCTTCATTCATTTTTTAGCTTATCTTCTGCTTAACAGTGGTATTTAGAATAGACATTAAGTATTAAATAAATTGATGCAATTAAGGTCACAGAAGTCAATTTGCTGAAGTCAATAAGGAAGAGAAACAAGAGCCAGAAAATTAACAAGGTTAACATTTTCACTTATCTTTTGACAAGTCCAATCTAAATCCTGGTTTAAAAGCATTTTGACACCTTGAGAATGTTTAAAAATGGAATTTGTTTCTTTTCTGCATTTACATTTTCAGAATAAACCACTCCAAGTCAAAACTACTGCCATAAAGGTTTCATATGATCTATTATACTCAAAGTTGGTATTTGATGGTTGATGTCCAACTCTATCAAGAGACACAGTTACACAAGGAAACCATAGCCCTTTCTGTGGGCACTAAGCTACTTGAGCTGAAAACAGACACTGAAATCAGAAACTACATTACTGGAAGAAATATTGAGTTTAACATTGCTGCATTGGGCTGTGGGCCAACTTCCACATAACACAATGATTGCAACACTAGTAAATTTTCTTACTGTTGCTGCTGAAGGATCTACTTGAACATGTAAGTGATATTTTACTATCAATATTATTTATAGATCAATTTTACTTTGAGATGATGATTTTCAGCAGTTTTACAAGGCTCTTAAATTTTTAATGCTGTTTCATTTAATACTGTCTTCTAGGATGGCAGGCCTGTCATCCCTTGTTAACCTGCAAAACACAATATAGAAATTTGTTTTCCCTAGTTTTCCATGAGGACTTGCAATAGCAGAGCCTCTCCCACAATGTGACCCCTCCAATCAGTCAGAGGCTGAAGCTCTGTGTGTGTGTAAGTAAGTGTGTAAGTAAGCTGGCTGCTCATAAATGGAATGCCTTGCAACTGAAATTAAAAAACAAAACAAAACAAACCACAAGAAACAAACAAAAAACCATAAAACCAAATTAGTATAGAAGACAAGACACAGTGGAAGGAACAACACAATCATTTCCCATGATAATAATAAACCCCAAAGTTTCAATGGGGGAAGATGCTTACTCACTGAAGAGTAGTACATTAAGGATTCTGAAAAACTAATCGACAGGGCTAAATGTCTGCATATAGATGCAAAATATTTTCACAGACTCCTTTAGAATACAAAAACATAGAAGGAGATAGCCTAAAAATTATGCCAGCAAAATTACAAACAGCTAAGTCAAATAACTGTTCATGATGCATAGGAAAATTTATATGAGCAAACAATAGAGGCTGTTTTAGCCTCCATAAGAAAAAAAGCAATGCATGCCCTGGTGTTGCATGAGCATTTCAATTTATCACACACATATGTGCAAATGAACCCCAGCCCCATGCACAGCTTGTACTTGTATATTTAAAACAGTATACCTCTATCTGACAGCCTTCTTTGTGGCACATAGCTAACACCATATTACATAATGGCATTTAGTCAGCAGACATGTAGTGCACCCAAAGACCTGGTGATAACAACTCACAAAAACATTGCTGATATGGACATAAATGTATCACAATGCTTGCTCACCTGATGTTATTTAAACGATATCAATATGGTATAAACATGAAATAATTTTTGCTCTAAAATATCATCTCAAAATCACAGCTAAGCCCTCTAACACTTTACATCCCTAGGATGTTCAAACACACCGTTTACAGCCATTGGGACAAGAGCTCCTTGGCCTAAAATCTGTACCTATTACAACTTTATGCTTTCAGCAAAATAATGAATGAATAACCAGCATGAATTCAACAAAAATGGTAAAACAAAGTCTTTTCAAGTCAAAGCCATGTCTCTGTACAAGACCAAAAGCCCTTTTTCTTCTTCACAGTGCACTACATATAAATACAGATTTGAAGCATTCTTGAATGACCTCTACTGTACCATGGTAATGTCAGGCACTAGCATTTGTAGAATATAAAAAACTCATTGAGAGAACTGGTGTAGCTTGAGATAGACCAAACATGTACAGCGAATAAGCCTCCCAAAATCATTAAAGTTATCTTATCATGGATAGCACATTTTTTTTTTCTCACTAGAGACCTAGATGAGATTGATGAGCCTTGTGGATTCATAATAGAAATCAGTCAAAAAGGTAATACCTCCATTTATAACAGAGTCTGATTGCAGTCAGGGATGTTAAAGACTTCTACTTTACTATGGCTGTGACAAAAGAGTTTACACAAGTCTTTCAGTGGGAAGCAAGGCTAGTTTTACAGTGTTTTTATTAATTTTCTCTTGTGTACTGCTTTCAGAGAGTAAGATGAGAGAAAATCTCATGATTTTTCATGAGAATGTGTTTTACAGTTCTCCTCTGGAGATGAAGAATGTTTGGATGATATGTCATGAGAGTGAGGAAAGAAAGTTAACCTCAAGCAACTGAAAAGTTCATCATGAAAAAACAAACTTTGTCTGGGGTGATGGGAACATTTACTGGTACTTCACTGTAAGCTAGAAATATGCTGCCTTACAAGAAGACCAGTAAGACAATCAGGATTTGTTATGAAACACTAGATGTAAACTTGTTAAAAAAGCTTGTAAGGTCAACAATGGTTTTAGTTTTTCCTACTATGAACCTCTCAATACAGAACATCCAAGAATGATACATGCTTTCTTTTTATGTTAAGTAGAAAAAACATAGGAGACAATAACTAATGACCTTTACTCTGGTTCTACACTTCCTAATAGTGTAGTTATGGAAAAGTTCAAGTCACACACAGTCATACAATGAGTTCGAAACAGATGTAGTCCAAGTTGTCATATGAACATAGGAGACAGTGGCTGAGAAACCATACAGAACTGTTTTCAATTTAAAAAACAGCTGCTCAGCAGCATATGACTTTGTATATTCCCTGACTGCTTTAAAACCATTTTGGCTGAGTCAAGAGTGACTCATAATATTCATTATGACTACATGGAATTTAAATGTATCCAGTAAAACAGGAAAAGCTTTTAGGGAGTGTTTGAATGCTGGTATCTTTTCTCTGTATCAAAAGAAGAACACACTCAAATGAAATAAATGAACAAGAGGGCTTATTTCTCTAAGCCAAGTGAAAACAGCTAATCACAGTAATTACACATATTGCTAGACACAGAAAAAAACCATGAACAAGTGTATTCTTTTCATATATTAAAGAACAACACAATGAAACACTGCTCAATACAGTTAATCTCAAGCAAGCACATAGTCATAAAAATATGCCTGGAAATGGGACCACAAGACATACTCCATCTTTCTGCTTACCAGGACAAGATCAACCATAAACATGCTTCTGAGATGTTTATTAATCCTATTCTTAAAGATTTTTAGTGACAGAGTTCTTCCCCAACCTTCCCCAACCTCCTCATCAAATTGCTGGTGCAGTACCTCCTCTAACATGTGTGTTTTTGGGTTTTTTTCTTTTTGTTAACGTCTAATCTAACCTTGTTGTGCTTTCATCCTATTAATTCTTGTTCTTTCCTAAGGGAACATGAAGATCCTGTCTTCCTTACAGAAATGCAATTGTATTTGCGTACTGTTATTTTGACTTTCTTCAGTCTTCTCACAACTAGAGTTTCCACCTTTCCTCATAAGTCTTGTTTTCCAGATGTCTGATAATTTTAATTGCTTTTCTGTGGACTCTTTGCAGTTTCTCTGGACTTCTTATCCACATCTTTTTTAAAGTAAAATGTTGAAAATATTGCAGCTAAAGTTTTTACTGGTGTGACATGAAGCAAAAGGATTACTTCACACTTTCCAATTCAATATTCTATCAACTTGTATTCAACTTGTCTGTAATGTACCTCTCAGATCCCTTTATGAAAAACTACCTATCACAGCTAATCCCAACTTTCCACACAGTGAAAAACTCTTACAGTAGGCCTCTACTAGAAAATGGACATATTCTCTATCCTGTCATACTGGTTACTAATCAAAATATTGAAAGATGACACTTCCATCACAAACCTGTTATAGGAGATGCCAGTCAGCAAGCACAGAATCTAAATTATGTAAATATATTTTAAGTGACCTCATAACAGCAGTAATTCTGAGCCTTGTATAAAACAGAAATACTTCACTTGCTGGACCTGGCAGCAGTTTTCACAACAACTTCAATGACAGTTGCAGCACTTGAATTTTCACTGGCAAATCTACATCAAATTTGTTCAAAAAACTTTTCTGTTTTCCATTTGTTTTAGTGAGGAAGTGGAAATAAGTACTATCTGCAAAGGAGAAATACAGAAACTCTGCTTGGGCATGCAGAAATTATGTCAGGAAAGCCAGAGCTCAACTAGAGTTAAAAGTGGTGATGGACATGAAGTGCAACAAGTTCTACTGATACATCACTAGTAAAAGGATGTACAAGGAAATTTGGAGCAAGTTCAGAAGAGGGCCATCAAAATATTTAGGGGTTAGAGCACTTGCCTATAGGGAGATGCTAAGGAAGGCATGCTTGTTTGCCCAGAAGATAAGAAGATTTTCAGGAGACCCAACAACAATCTTATAGTATCTATAGGGTGTTACGAAACAGGCGGATCCAGGCAAGAAGAAAATTGAAACAGCAGAGTTTCTTACTGGTCATAAGAAAAACAAAACAAAACAAAGAAATCAAATGGTTTGATGACCAGATAATGTGGCCTGAGCTCCATTTTCTGCTGCTGTTTGAGATATCAACTGTATAAAAAATTTTGTAACTATGAATCTGAAAGCTCATTTCTGATTACAGTTTTCCTCATGTTATTTTATTACCTCATGTTTTATTATCTCTAGAGGTAGAAACAGCAGACGAGAGGAATCTCATGAACTCCTTAGGTAACTGAGAACAGTTCTTAAACCATTATGGTCTTATTTATTCATTAAGTTACTTCTTCTTATGCATATAACGACTTTGCTATTAGAATTATATTTTACTATCAGACCTTTAATCTTAGCTTTCCAGTAAAATCAGTGTTGGACATACTCTCTATTTTAATCAGTAGTAAAAGAAATAGTTCATAGATTGGACTGGCCTATTCTGAAAGATTTATCTGTTTCTGTCAGTAATTGAATTGGCTACATTGAGATTTAATCACGCTTAAAGGCTATGGTAGAAAACAAGTTGTAATCCTCCCCTAAGCTAAGGGCTCTGATTAATCATTCTGCTAACATCTAGGTTCCCCATTTAAACTGAGCCATAGTAACTACTGACTTGTGGCCCACTTCCCATCCAAAGTGCTAGGGAATGTGATTTACTAAAATCCCTTTCATTGTGGGAAAATTGAAAATAGTGAGTTTGAAAATCTTGATTACACCTGGTCACATTGGATTGCCATGGTAAGTGACACTATACCTAACACAAATGTTGACAGCTGAGGTGAGACATGGTTACAGTTCCTAGTGTAGACCTGGTATTTGCAGCATGTATTGCCACTGGGTCTAATTTGGAAGCTTGCCTTGTTACAAGAAAATTGGCACAAAGAAAAAAGACTCATGATGGGAAAGCAGAAGCTAGTTCCAGGCATCTCTTGATGGTTTTCACTCTGGCTGCAGTGCCCCAGTCTCTGTTGTGATCAGCAGATTTCTGCAGTCTGATCACATTATTTATTTACTTGTCACAGAATTTCAGCCATTTGTACAGTCATCTCAATGTGTATTTTGGAAGAATTAAAAAAAAAAAAAATCCTCCCTGAAATATGCACACTGCTGTAAGAACATATATGTCTTCAATAGTTTCAAACATAGACCTGGTGCAGCCACATGCATCTTATACTGACTATCAAAAAAGTACTACTGCCTCCAGCTCATTCACCTTCTCAGCTGCATTAGGATCCTCTATGCAGACACATATTAAGTGTTTTGCTAGAGTCACCAGCAACCAGACTACCTAACAACGTTAAGGTGGATTTAATCTCTTTATATACTTCATGTTCAATACCTATATTTGAAAGCACAAGGTTCAGCATTCCTGATGCCTTATAGTGTTCTCTAATCAAATTAGAGAACTATCAGATCTTCCAGCTTTGTTAAGAGTTTATTACTAACCCTATTGATAAAACAGTTGAGAGTTAATTCACAAGGAGACTGGAGCAATTCCTCTTGTTAACAGGTACTGCCAGACAAATGCTTCTTGTTTTCTGAATGACCAGCAGTCCTGAGAAAAAAGATTTAAAACTAAGACCTAAAAGCTGCCCTAAAATAAATAGGACAAGTGGCTTGTATCCCATACATACTGATTATTTAGCTAACAGGTATTTTTCAGTAACAGATATCTATCTGAAAAACACAGTGGTGGATTGTTGCAGGAATTTTGTATATCATCAGGCAAAACAGAGAAACCAGTGATGAAGTTAAATGGCCAAGAAATTCCTTAGAGTGGGGGATGAAATCTTACATGAATTAAATATATCAGTATGCTTTCCAGTTAAGGATGAAGGACAAAGGTGTGGTGTGCAGAACAAGCAGAAAAAGATACCAAGAACAAGCATCAAAATGCTTGACTGTGTGTGAGAACTGAATGTAAATGCACACTTGACTGTGTGAGAGAACAGACACCCCTGAAAATAAAACAGTATGTATTGAAAGCTTTTGGAGAAAAAAATGCTACAACAAAATGTTTCTGATGGGACCAGGAAGAGAAAATACACATCTGTAAAGAGTTATACTTTGAAAAGGATAACAAATAAAATCAAATAATCAAAATGGACAGTGAACATGATGTCTTTTTCCTCTCTTTTATTTCTGTTTTACAGTTAAACTTCCTGTCTCTAGAGCCACATTCAAGAAAAAAAAATAAATCACAGGGTGACTAAAAGAAAGAGAAGTAGGGAATAGGAGAGGGCAGGAAGAAATCTCTGCACCAGGAAATTGATAGGAAATCACTTAAATAACTCATGTGCAGTAAATCTCCCAAAGTGGAAGGAATTTCACTGGTGGCTCTGAAGGCATCAAACAATTTCTTTATCCCAGATAATTGTTAATAAGTCCACAAATCCTTGAAGAAAGCAGCTGTTCCTGAACACAGCAAAGCAGTTTATGCCATGCTTGAACCAAATGAAAAGCCAAGAAGGATACTGATAGTTGCAGCAGATGAGAACTGAGTTTCAGGGAACTCAGTTCAGCAGAAGAACAATGGACTTGAATGAACAAAACTGGAAAAGGGAAAATCCATGCAACCACTGTATGAGAGATACTGTTCCTCCCTTAACTATCTGGGTGCTTTGAAAAGGGTAACCAAAAAATTAAAAATAGAAAACTGGAGAGTGAACATAAGTCACTTTGATTTCAAAAAGCTTTAGTTGAGTTTAGTAGAATTTAGTTGAATACCCACTACAAGAGGCTGTTACTGAAAATAAATAACCAGTGGTAAAGGGCAAACTACTATCCAGGCTTGATAACTAGTGAAAGCATCAAACAAGCAACAATAAACACCTCCTCTTTAAGACAGATAAACATAGCTGGAGTGCATCTAAAATTCATAGCTGCAACTTGTGCTGCTTGTATGTTTTCAGGCTGGATTTCTGCTTTTTGTCTTTAATTTGGGGCAATTAGATTTTCAGAAATTATGGACTTCTTGCCTCATAAATTCAAGCCCCTTTAAGCCTTGTAACCTAAGTTGATGCCTCACTTTTAGGTCTTCATGCATATTTCACCTTCCCATCTTTATGCAAAGACTCATATGTACGACTCTCTTTAAACATCTGTATAATCTTGTTAAGATCATTTGGGCTATTAATGTGTTGTAGGTCACAAAATTAAATATTTTCTGAATTTCAGTCATAGATTTGTGGAGGGTGACATTCAGAAAGTGCTTAAAGTGGAAAGTAGATGGTAGCAAAGAATTAGGAGTTAACAGTCCCCATAAATTAATAAATCCAGACTGATCGTGACACAAAAATAAATTTAAACTGTAGAAAATGAATCAATAAATAGGCATACTGAGAATTCCTAATGAATCTTTCAGCAGGTAATGAAGGCTAGCCAAACAGTCTTCATGCACAAATTTACAAAATGAGAAGAGATTATACTTTAACTTCTTACTTTCAAGTTTTAGACTCTTCCTTTGATGAGTACCCTACATAATTTTTTTAAAAGGAGAAATAAAAGAAAGTAAAATGTGAAATTCTCAAATTCTTATCTTCCTTCCTCCCTACATTTTCCTCTTCTAGTAAAAAGACGGAACACATGTAGATGCTATAAATAAAATATATATAATAGTAATTATATATATAAATTTATATAATAAATATAAATAATATAACAAGTACATAATTTAAATAATTAAATAAGATAGATATATAATTTTATATAATATATAATAAAAATTGTAGATACAAGTTATTTTTAGCTAAATATATACCAACTTTTCTGTTTTATAAATATGTAAAAATAAAAAATAAGAAAAAAATTATTTTTTTTTTCAAAATAAATACTTCCAGTGAGACAGTAATACTCATCTAAGGATAGTAAAACTAAAACTGAGATGTGTTACTTGTAAAATAAAAAGAGGCACTTCTACTTCTCTTCATGCTAGAACTTTGTGTTTTTCAGTATAGGAGAACAATAATGTAGGAAGAAAGTGTGGGAAACATAATTTTCCCATATTTTTTAAACTTCCTTCAAAAAACTGTAATTTCCCAATGGAATAGTTAGGCTGCCTCTAGTAATTAACTTTGTAGAAGAAAACCAGCTTAGCAGATTTAACTTCTGGGAAAATGATGCCAAAATGTGGGATTACTTTGGCAAAGAGACAAGAGGGTCTCTCTGATCCAGATCAGGGAAAAGAAAGGCTAGTGAGTGTTTGAAATAATCAGGAGGACTGGGTGTTTAAAAAAGAGTATGGACATCTAAGTTACTGTGAGGTGAAAATACAGCGTACGAGGAGCTGGACTACTCCTTATCTTCCCATCAGGTTTCAGAATACACATCATTGGTAAAGTGTAGATGATGATGCTAGAAGTGACTGGTGGTAGAGAGGATGAGACTGCTGAAATTAGGATTTGTTCAGTTAGGACAGGATTTAAATAAATCTCTTATTACTTAAATTAACGAAATGGAAGTGTAAAAAAACCCCAACAAAACAGTCAGTACTGAAAGAAGAAAACAGAAGCAAAGAAAGCACAGCAGATACAATCGTGAGCGAGACACCTTCTTTAACATTTGATGACTGACATAGTCCATGATTACCTGGATATTATTACACCTATTTCAGTCAGGGAGAACCTAAGATGATTGCCACAGAATACTCAGTTGATAAAAATTAGAATATTAACATGAATGTAAACAAGAAATGTTTCTTTATATAGTTTGAATGTAAATGTAGAACTCACTGCTTTAGGGGAATGTAGGGTAAAATGTAGCAGCTCAATTAGAGAATAGAAGGAGCATTTTACTATCACTAACAAAATGTCTCATCCAGTATGATAAAAAAACCCAAAAAAACAACAAAACCAAAACACCAAAAAAAAAAAAAAAAGATAAAAAAAGAAGGAAAAAAAAAGAGACAGAAAAAGATAATGAGATCTCATGGTTCAGTAGGAAAGTTCCCTCAGGGACTTGGGGAATAATTCTTCTGCCAAGCTCTATTATTATGCTATTGGTTAGATATACCACTGGTCTCTCTCCAACAGTTCAGAAACATCAGCTCCTAGGCACAAGTAAAGAACTATTATAGGTATTATTTAACATATTTGTTGCATTTAGAAGGTACATGAAAATGGAAAATAAGCTTCAAGATTCCTCTTCCCTCTGAAATCAGTAAGAGCTGAGTTACTGATTTGTGCCTTGGACTCAAAACTGAGCAGATTTATTTGACATAATTTAAATATGAGGGCAGGAATTAAAAAAGTTAACTAATCCCTTGATGGGGTGTTATACAATCATGAATGCAAAAGTAAGCATGACTGCATGAATCATATCAGCTTCAAAGGATTCTCTGAAGACTCATATTGGATTTGATGGAAGGAACTGCAACCCATGCCTGACAGCATGATATTCTCAAAGCTGTCATGTATGCCTTTCACTTTATTTACAGCAGAAGAAATGTTACATACACAGAATACTGGAGAGGACTTATCCTCATGAAGCTTTCTGAGGAATAATAGTATGTTGATGGCAAAAAGCACTTCTTGGGAACAGTAAATGGACAGTTGTGGCAAGCAAGTTATCTTTCTTAATTCTGAAAGGAGTAACTATTTATAAAAGCTCAGACAGGGACTCCTTTTATATAAGCCTTCATAATTTGAATAGATTCCATGAAAAAACAATAAAAAAGTTTGCTTGATGTGCATAAAGATAAGCTACATGTATAGGGACTTGTATTAGGTACTTTTATTCTTTAAACCTACCTATAGAACTGCACACCAATGTGTATAGCATCTGCTGCACAAAAGCCCAAGGGTCAGCACCAATTATTCTAAAGATTTGAAAGCATTGTGCTGCTGTTTTATCAATATTATTTTAGGGTTCTGGCACTGTTGGGGTGAAAGGAGCTCAAATAAAAATGTAAACACAAATATAATATAAAGAGCTGCTATAAGAAACTCACCAGAAGCTACATCTAGCTTAGGACTTGTGGGAATAAATAGATACAAATAGCACTGAGAGTTTCAAATTTTTTGGAGATTCTGAAATTTATGAGATGTAGGAATGAGATATCCCTGTGTTCCTGTGTTACAAATATGCTATGTTTCATGAAGGTGAATACAGCTCCTGAGAACTCAGTTATCATATGGCTTTTAGATATGAAGAAGATAACTATAATCCAGTCACATGCACAGCCTACTGTTAAATGTGAGTGATAGATTTATTAAGGAACCATGAGGGCACACCACGAATGGGAGTCTTGAAATGTATTCTTTTATTTTATTGTTTAAAAGACATATAGTGCTTGGAGAAACAAACAAACAAAAAACAGGTTACTGTTTATGGAAGTGATTAGATTTAAAGTAAGTTTCTTAGATTTTATAAAAAGGTGTAGTTTATTGTTTTTTAGAATAGTAAAATTAACATCTGGTTTTATTATTGCTACTACATGATATCTGTCTAAATGTCATTGTTGTGTACCCTGCTCCCCTACACCTGCTTCATCCTATCATTCAAACTAGATAATTCTTTGCTCACGTAAAATTACTGCTCAAGAAAATTCCTTTCAGGCTCAAAAATGAGGTTTGCTAGAGTGAGGGACGCAGCACTTGACTCAGAGTCTGCATGAGTATCTTTATTACTTTGTTCTGCTTTTTTCTTTCCACAGCAAGTAAGTAGGATCAAGCAAGCACATCTTGAATGATTGACAATAATTCTGAGCACTGCAACTAAATCTTTTGACTGCCTAGCTTAGAAGTACTTATTAGCCTCATCAGTTTCCCTCATACCAATACTCCCACACTGTTATTTCTGTCTAACACACTGAGATAGTCTAGAATAGTCAAAGGCCAGCTTAAAAACAAAAACAAAACCAGAAAACCTAAAAACCCCCAAAAAACAATGAACAACAAGAAAACACACCAAAGAAAAAGAAAAAGAGAAAAAAAAGAAATAACAACCAACTCAAACTTAATTCTGGGACTAGTTAAATTATTAGGAAACAGAGGAAAGACGCCCCACAAACATACACTAGGCATCTTGTCAGTATTAGGTCTCCTGTATCCATTCTCTGCTCTGCTACAACAGCTTGTGTTTTAACACATACTGGCAAGAATTCTATGAATTCTTATTCCATCTCAATCCATTAATCCATAGTATGTTCATATTAGGAAACAGCATGGTAATTCAGACTTATTTATCTGTATAATGGGATAGTTACATTGCAAATAGATACAAATGCAGAAAAATCACAGTCTTATTTAGCTAAAATCAAACATTTGTAAACCAGCAAAGTGTGGACAGATGTAAAACTTCAAAAGGTTATGAAAAATTTTACAGTTTCACCCACAGAGACAACATGTAAATTTTTTCCATGTCTATTTGGAAAATATTCTTTTCTAAATATGTGAAGGAATTGGTCAATTAGATACATCCAGTTTGGATCTATTCTAGGGATGCTACTTTGCTAGGAAAAAACCAAATGACATCAGAATTCTTTTGGCACAGGCCAGTTTAATTTTCTGGTCACAACAGAAGTGCAGCATTCAAATCTCTGACCACACAAGGACTTCGATTTTTTTTCTTTAGAATGAAAGGGGATATCCAATTTCTCACTTTATTTAATTTTTCAGTCATTCCTATATGTTTTTGTTGTTGGTGGTGGTTTTGTTTCTTTGTTTTGTTTTTTAGTCAATGAAAAGGTGTTATTTTGGAAAATTCAGAATGCAAAAAAACTCCAATCTCTCATTCATATTTTTTCCATGGGAGTTGGTAAGACTGTGAAATTTCAGAACATTGCTTTAAAGTTTAATATGTGTGTTACTATAGATACCAACCTTCGTATGCTTCCAAAGGTCTGTGCGTGACCTAAAAATCTTCCAAAATCTATGTGAAACATGTGCCCAGCATTTGTCAGCATGATGTTGTCACTGTGTCGATCACAGACTCCCAGAATGAAGGTAACAACACACCAGCCAGCACAGGAATAAAAGAAATTCCGTATTGCCTAGGTCATAAAAAAGAAGCACTTACTGGAAATGGTATTCAAACAAGTAATACATTAAATTTCAAAGTTACAGTGTAAGAAGGATTGTATCTTGTGTTTTATGGATACTTGGAATTTTAGGGGAAAAATCTAAGGTGAAATATACCTAAGAATAGCAAACTTCTTGGCAGGAAGCTGACACTTTCTGATCAATAGTCTGAATTTCTATTGCAAAACCAATTGTAAATTGCAAATTAGTTGTAAATCCACAAATTTCACCATCTGCTTTGTAAAGAAAGGTTATTTTACACCCACTCTACTGCTCTGTAGCAACAGGAGTTTTTCTCTCCACAACTCAATTGCCTTTCTCAATCAGCTCTCACAATATTAGAGCACAAAGGCTTAGACCCCATCTTACAGAAATAAACTGAAACAAAGAAAGGCTAAGTTGTTTTCTGCTCTTAGCATCTGTGAATCTGAATAAACTAGGGATCAAACCTAATGTCATGCAGAGATGCCCAATAGAGTGATTAACTCAAAAACCAGTCTAGTAGTTGTGTTTAATATAACCTACTCCTCTGATGCTCTTCACATGGAGATGTGTGCTTTCATGGTTAGTCTGCTTCATATAAATAGACTGCCACATTTAGATCCATGTTCAGATACTCTTTACAACACTTTATTGTGACATTGCTCTTCACTAAAGATATGCCCATAGATGTAGGAAAGTGTACAAGGTAAAGGTCTGCTCATGAGAAATTCATAGGTGGATTCCGTGTTCTCTGCTAACTTCAGTTTGATGTATCTAACAACTGTGGCTTCTTGTAGAAGAATCTAACCATGCTCTTTTACTACACAAAAATTCATTTTCCTCTCTCAAGGGACAATTAATCCTGATTCATATGATGATCACTCTAAAAACCCAAAGCAGAAGGAATAACTTTTTAATTTTTTTTTTCTCAATCTTACCTGCTACCATTTAAGAACTTAAAATGCACGTTCTTGTTCAAAAGTCTTAATCTCCCATGATGCTCAATCACAATATGATTGATTTATGTAGAAACCCAAACAATATTAATTAGTGATCTTTATGTTTTTAGAAAAAATGACTAAATAATTATTTACCTTGGCTGATGAAAGTTGATATTTTCCTGTAGATGCAAGGTGTCACTTGCATTGTCTGATATGGATGACAGCTCTGTGGAGGACTTGGGCCACAACTCAAGACTTGGCTGAATTTTATGTCTAACTGTACTACTTGCCCACTTCAATCACCTTGGATAAAACACTTAAGCTTTCTGTGATTTTGTTCATCCAACTATAAAATGAGGATATTAAAGCTTATGCTGCATGAGTTTTTCAGCACCACAGAAACAGTATTGTGTGAGTAAAAAATTATTAAAAAATAAATGAGAAAGGTTAGTTCACCAATGAGTGCAAGGTCAGCACATGGCAGTAATTTTATAAATGCCATCTACTACTAAATCTACTAGTAAACTGTTTTAAAAGCACTTCAGTTTCAGAGTATCAGACACTCAAAGCTTTCCTTCAGATTTTAAATTTTGGCTATTAATCCACTGTGGGCATAGATTAGGGTTCTAAAAAGTGTCCCAGAAAAACAAATATTAAAAAGTTTTTCATGGGCCTCAGAACGTGCCTATATAATTATGAATGAGTAGAAAGAATTGCTTGGGAAACCTCTGTTACTATAAATAAATTTTTAATTTTTTTTTTTTTGGCTCATGCATAATGTCTGGTTTCATAAAATCAGATGAATTACATGTGATCCTACAATATGAGACAAAAAGCATGATCTTACAATATCATATAAACAAGGTGGTTTTGTTAAACAGTGGGTATTGACAGTCATTTCCAAATAAAGGAAATGTACCAAGACTTTGCATGGTTTATAAAAAAAAAGGATTTAGAGAGCTAACCTAAAAATTAAATGGTTTTGAATTCTATACCTAATTCCTACTTGAGTTACTCTTCTCTTTACTACTAAATTTCAAAACATCTTGATGACACATTTTCACAGAAAATACATCACAATACACTTGATCCAGAGCATCTCCTTAGAAAGAGAGTGGTACTTATATGATTCCCTGGCTTCAGTGGATGTGACTTGTTTGTCTTGTGTCTGAGCCATTTGTTTTTTCTACTTAGAGTCATTTGGTTTCTTTTTTTCCCATGGGAAAACATGAAATGTATAATAAGCTTCACTGCAATGTTACCTCTTGGTAACTTGATTCCAGGGGATGGTGATGACGGAACCATTTTTTAATTGTGTTCTCTTTTAATGGTCCTATCAGACCAGACTCCCTGTGGATCTTCGCTAGTGTGGTAGCATCTGGCACCATCTGTACCAATCCTGATCAGACAGAAAAGAATTTACATGAAAAACATTCATCCAAAAAGATAGGAACACCATCGATGAATATTGCCTATTGTTGGATCATCCCATGCAGAAAAAATATGTGTTTTTAAAAGCTTATAAAATAATGAATCTAGTAGAAAATAGAGATCAGAATTGTATTTTTTTTTCTTTCTTTTTGGACAGAAAAAAACCAAAGGACGCTTAGTAAAAATTTGCAGTTCTGCAAATGAGAAATAACTCCAATAACATTATTGCAGCAATAACTGCCTCAAGGTACCAAAAATGCCTGCAGTTCAGCAAGAATCAAAGTGGGTAGAACATGTACAAAAACCCCCCAAATTTGATACAAAATAGCATCAGATATTTACTATGAATTATAAAGTTATCTCATATGTGTTTATTGTCAAGAATGGTACACACATTTCTATGCAGTATGTGATCACAGCTGGGAGAAAGGATACAAGATAATGCAGTTATTAGAATGTTCCAAGATGACATAAACTGGGACTTTAAAGTGCAGGGAAAAGCCAAGCATTTTTTGATGCTTGACTTGAATCCTCTGCCTGTACTGCATGCATTTAATTCCTTTATTGGAACTGAGACCTGGCTTGCCAGCCTCCTGCCCATGTCCCTGTGTGTGGTCCCCTGGCACAATATCCCACAACTCTGCATTACAAGAAGAGTTTCCTCTAAGAATTTTGGCTGGTGACAGGTTCCTGTACTATACCACGCTTTTTACATTTCTATTAAAAGCGATTTCTGTGTTCCCATGACTGTGACATTACCAACTCATACCTCCCTTGTGCAAAAAATGTGGCCCATGGATCAAGTCAGTACCCTTGGGAGATCTGGGTGCACAAGGCTACTTTACCATGTCCTATATTACCACAAGAATGTCACAAAGTCCTTTTATATAATTAATCATTAATTTTTCTGTAGTTCATAGGAAAGACACCATGAGGGAAATCTGTTAGATACTGAGGTTTGCTGCTGCTCTGGTGCAGACAGGAAGAGACTGTCTGGCAGAGAATATTATTTGCAGGTGATGCTTGTATCCTGGCCAAATCAAATTAAGTGTTATTATATAAGAGAGAATATAATATTATATATGTACTATATATATTTTATATTTACATGATATATAAAATACATATATACCTTTCCAAAACGGTATTCTTGTATTATTTACCTTTGAAGCTTTCTCTCCCATCTCTGCAAAGGGAGGATTCTTTTTCAGGTCACCTCAACCACCCTTCATGTGCATGAACTCATCTATACTTTCTCATAGCTTCTTCAGATCATTCATCCTGACTTATTTCCTTATTGTGGCCCAGAAAGCAATGAATATTTATTTTTTTTAGTAAAGCAGTTTATATGGATACATCAGTCTTCTATTTATGCAAGGATTATTTTCAGTAAAAGATTTGGAGAGTCAGTAAAAAATAGTAAGCTTATTGCTGTCAGTAAATTTCTTTAGCAAGCAATTGGTATCCCTGATACAGCTCTGCTGTAACAACCATAAAAGAGAGGAATAAAACAGAGAAATAAAACTTTCACATGAGGCAGGCCTGCCCTAAGCATCATAAATCACAAGGGCAATATTTCAAACTCAACACTGCAAAGATGTCATCACTTGTCTACAGGTACTTTCTTTAGCCACATGCATCTAGGTTCATTTAAGCATATGTGCAGGATCACAGCAGATTAAAACTTTAGCCGTTATGGTCAATTTTTTCCTACAAAACTTCTTTTTAATGTGTAGAGTTACACTGAAGAACCTGATGCAAGTTGATGGTGTGAGGCTATTGTAAAATTAAGTATAAGATACTACAAAATTCAATGAGTTTTGTTGTCCTTCTTCTGGAGAGGAAGAATAAATAAATAAAATTAACATTCTGGTGTAGTCAAGCATACATTTTAGGGCCACTGTAACAGAAATTTTGGGCATTATTTTTCAAAGGGGAAGATAAATAAGACACCCATGAAAATATAAGGAAGGATTTCTCTATAGTGTTGTTTATATGAGATATGAATAATGTAATAGAGTTAACTTTCATAATGTAAAACTGACCTTGGCCCTTTCCTGTAGATACACATCTATAAATTATCATTTGCATATCCAGTCCCTCTTGGAGCCAAATGCTGTCCATCACATGAACAATTTGCAGGACCAGCATATCTTGACGTAGATCATCACCTATCTGTCAAAAACACACAAGAAATTCAGGTTCCTCCTTCAATATCAGATAGAAGTAACTTCTCATTTGGATTTTTTTCCCCTCACTAAAATAGCTGCATTCATTTTACCCTAAATTCCTCTTGTTCTTTAAAGTTGCTACTTATCTTTCTGTGTTGGAAGAGGACAGTGTAAATGGCATACACAGGAAGAAATGATTTTGACAGCCACTGAGATGGTAACAAAAGCTCCCTGATTAACTTCAGCCTTTCTGCTTATTATTCCTATACAATTATTAGCGTTTCAAAATTTAAGCCGGAGGTAGAATCCTAATTTAGTTACATTTTAAAGTCTATCTAATCCTAGATCCCTTTTCACAAATGACAGCATTTGTCCAATGTTAAGCTTCACAACTTGGTACTTGCAGGAAGCTGAAGGGGAATTTTATCATGAATTTATATTTTATCCACAACATGATTCATATTCAGTTTCAAACAGTGATGCTGTGTTGACTACTCTCCCCATGGAGTTGGTCAAACAATAATCTTGGTGAAATAGGGCTTTAATTGTAGCCACAGGAGATAATGAAGAGATTATCTTCAGCCATGGCTGGGTAAATGGCCTGTGAAAACAAAAGCCCTGGGTTTTTTGTTCCCTCCTCCCACCTCATCTAAAATATATGTGACTTTTATTGCTATTTGTAAGTGGTTTATTCTTTTATTGCATTCTTTTTATATAAGCACCTACATTTACTGCCATTAAATGAGTACTAGGGGAGACTAAACTAATCTTTAAAAAAAAACCAACAAAAAACCCAAACAATTTTTGTTCTTTCTCTTAAGGGTACTCTTGATTCCAATTATTCCTCTTAGTACCTAAGCATGAGTAGAAACTTATTCTCTCTAGTTACCTCCCCTTCTTCTCTCACATATACACTCAGTAGACAATTTAGTATGGTATCAGTGCTTATCATTTTATGTTTGCATTATCTATCCGGGACATTAAAATTTCAGTACAAAGAAAAGATACTTTAAAACAGTGGTTGCTGACAGCAGAAAATGATGTCAGCTACAATACTTTTCCTGCAATTGAACAGTTGGTTGGTTGTTCCATGTTAGTGAGAAAGAAAAATACTATCTGGGTAGAACTAGAGCAAATATTTAAGTGCCCATGACTTGCTCAAGTTGCTCAAGTAGGTAGGAATTTGTTTATTTAACATGGAGTCTCAGATGATATAGTGCAAGAACCAGCTTTCTAAAAGGTCAGAAAAACTTAACATTGCTAGCCTTCTGCAAACTAATGCCTGAAAAGCATACTTCTATTTCTGAGAACTGCAGCTGCTCTAAAGGTTAATTAAATTCAATGTCATTTTTTTGCAATTTTTTTTTTTTTAAATTTTTATTTTTATCAGTTTTTAGGATTGTAGTTTCGAATATGATATCACAAAAGATCTAGGAATAAAGTCTTTGGCAACACTGGCCATTTGGTATCCATCAGACATTTTATGAACTTCAGCATTCTCTAAAAATGGTATCCACTGTCATGGAAGTGTGTTGCCCTTTAAAAGGAACTTTAGATTGCATATATTGTCTTTTGTGGCTGGATATAGCACCACCCTGAACTCTGAAGCTTTGAAGGTGACAACTGGAAAATAAATCAGTTTATTTTCAGAGTCATTTTCTCCAGGTACTGCCAATGACACAGAGGTCCTCTGCTGTCCCCTCAGCCTCCATGTTCCCTCAGCCCATTTCACTGTGCTGGCTCTTAGGGGCAGTATCCTTTCTCTAATGCAAACAAGGTCTCCAACACTCCAGTATTTTGATTTTTAGAGAAATATGGACAAGGCTACTGGATTCAGTGATTCTGAACTCTGAGACTTGCCCTCTGACTCCAGTGTGAAAAATAAACTAGGTTTAAACCATAAAGTTCTTATTTTATCTTGGTTGTCTCCACTAGGAAAAAGAATTGCAAGAAGTCATTTAATTTTCTACTGATCAAAAAGTTGACACTGACTGCACTGCCTTGGCATATTCTGCCAAAAGTTCTAGTGTCAAAAATAATTGGAAAAAATGAACATCAGAGCCAAATTAAAAACTCTCAGGCTCAAGGTTAAAAATATAAATTATGTGAATTTTAAATCAACATTTTCTGTGCAGAAGGAACTGAGAATTAGAGGAGGAACATACCTTAAAAATAACATTGATGTTTCCACTTGGAGCATTTGCATTGATGAAAGAGATTTTTAATGGAAATGCATTGGATGTAAAATATGAACATGACTTCAGGGAAAAAAAAAAAAAAAAAAGATGAGAGAGAAAACAGTGTCAAATATAGAAAACATTAGGTTAGTACCATACCTCTGAAAAAGGTACCTTCTTTAAATACTACACAGTAGCACTGATGACAAAAATAAATAGGTCTTGATGCTAATGTCTAATATAATCAGGAAAATAAGATATTTCTTCCCAGATGTGTTTCACTCAATAATCAGATTATATAAATGGGCAATATTTTCTGAACTAACAGTTTTTCAGTTTGACCCAGGCCTATTAATGATAAACTTTGTCTGGGACCAAGTTGACTAAGTCCATCAGACTGGCCTAATGAGAATCTATAAAACATTTAAAAGCCTTTGGTCCGATAATTTTCTGGAAAAAAACTATAAATCATTGTCTAATCATACAATCTTTATGGAAGCAAAGAACTTGCTAATTTCTTTGGTGACCTCATTCTAGCTGAGGATATGGGAAATTCTGAAAATGACAATCTATTTTATGTGGAATTTATTTTAATTAAACATAAACTTTGACTTCTTGTGCCCTAAAGCTCCTTCCACCTGAAGACCTCAAAGGGCTTCAAAAAGCATTAATGAGTCAAGCACTGCAAATGCAGTGCAAGTTAGGGTAGTATTATTGTCATCATTAAAAAAGGGGAGGGGAAAACCCACCGAAAAAACCCACCAAAGACAGCTGTAAATTAATGCCCTGGTTTCTAGAAATAATGAGCATCCCACAGGAGCCACCGCTGTCCTTAATGGGTGGAGTGTAATGGAGGCTGATTTGAACAAAACCACTACCATACACATCTGTCTCTTGCTTTTCATCTAAACATCTCAAAGCATAGTAGAAACATCAAATATTCTCTTAGTCCCATCATACCTCTGTAAAGTGCAATAACTATTATCGATGATGACATCCTGACCCCCTATGGAATTTTGCCAATTGAAATGTTTCAATGAGTGCTTGAAAGGTTACTGTGAGATAATGCATTACTGATAGAGCTGGCAGCAGTGCTTGCATCTGGTAAAATCAATAGATGACACCAAAATGAATTAAATTTAGGTAATTATAAGCACTTAAAGTTTCTAATTTGCATGATTATACTGACATATAGCTCAATCAAGAAGCTGCATGTATTTATAGCAAGATAACGGCCTACAATGATATAAGAAAAATGAAAAAAAAATGGTCTTCAGATACTTATATTTAAACATTTTGTATCTGTCCAGCCAAGCTGGTGCAGTATAAATAGCATGATTGTATGGTAAGATACCTTCCTATTAGTGATTCTTTCCAAAAAGCCTGAAAGCAGTGGGAAGCAGCAGGCTTCAAATTTTTCTGATTTATATCATACACAATTGGCCCAAGGCTGTGGGGTGCTAGAAGACCTCTGTTCCCCGTGAGATCAAGTCTGAATAGCAATTACTTAGAGAATCACAGGTCAAAGGCAATTGAAGGGATCAGCACCTTGGAACAGTGGAATAAGGTCTACTGTGGATAATGAGCCAGAGAACAAAAATAGTGCACAAATTGGTGTAATTAGGCAGCTATAATTGGTAATATACATGGCTCTTCAGGTTTGTTTTCTCTTGCTGCTGGACACATTTTCCTTCTCCAGAGCTGGACCAGCTTTTTCCTGGCATAATACTGTTTACAAAAATATTTCCAAACCATGAATAACTGAGTCTTAGTACTGTGATCAAAGACAAATCAACTACCTCTAAAGAGTATTGTTGTTTCCTTTATTTTTTAAAGTACTTTTTAATAAGGGTCATAGACACAGGTACCTTACTATGAATATTTTAATATTTTATTTTCAGTCATATGACTAGTCTCACCTCAGCCAAAAGAGAGCTATCTCTAGACCATTATCTGCTCTCATCCATGTCTGGGGATAGTCTTGGATGACAAAAAACTGTGACTACCAAGAGTTACCTGGGCAGGATGGTAACTAAGTCTCAGCTTCAGGGCAGCCAGGTGGCCTTGCCAATACTGATGCCACAGCAGGACAGATGATGTGGGAGGAGGCTGCTCAGAGTTTGAAATCCCTGCTGCTGCACAGGGGCAGACACACGTTCTACACCCACTCCAGCAGCCCCCATCACCTCTGCCTCCACCAAAGGCCTCCAGTTTCAAGGGCATTAAGCTGGATGTCAGTTTACCAGATGATTTATGCCAAGTAAAAGTAAGATTATTTCCCATTCAATGCAGTCATTTACTCCCTCTCCCACTTTGCAGTAAAAAGAAAAAATGAAAATTTTAAAACACAATCCATTGCATGAACTAGACTTACATCTGCCTCAATGCCTTGGACAAGAAGCGCGGGATTCAGGGGAAGCCGACAAACCTTTACCTCCTGGAAGAACTGCTGAAGTCTATTGAGTTCCACCTTTAACACCTCCTGCAACATGAGGATCATTATGTCAACATTAAAGAACATAACAGCAGCTTTTAAGCCATTTATTGTCTTTATTTTCAACAAGCTGTACCATGTCTGGAGGTAGTAGCATCCCTGTAACCTTGTAACAGCTAATGAGGTCACACTGAGGTGCAGTTATTAAAATAAGAATGATGATTTTCTGCCACGTTCATGCTTTTACTGCCCAGATGCACTATCAGTTTGTGTTGTCATGTACATTCAGATTCAATACCTTTTATTAGGGGGTAATAAGCCTTGCATCTATTCTGCTTTATCTCATGGTTTGTTTGGTATTTTTGCCTTCCAGGACAACTGGTTGCATCAAGGCTGCAATATCTGTTGCCTGACTGTAGGTGTGTTAACTACAAGGTCTGGGAGTTTCTCAGTATCTCAGCAACAGCAGCCTTGAGATTCATCTCTAAAATCTGAATTATGCATCAGTAATATATAATCTACCACTACTATTTCTTTTCCTTGACGTGGATTTTTTCTCTTCACAAATAGTTTTGACTTTTTACTCACATTTGCCTTGCTACTCTCAGTAGCAACACAGTTTTCTGAAAAAAAATTCCTTTGAAAATATTTGAATCTTTAAAAAGGGAAAAAGAATTTATAACTTTCATGATAGCCAGCAGTGGCAGATATATATATTTATTTGTCTTTCTGGTCTATCTTGATGAGATCTCAACAAGAAACACTTTTACACATCAGGTAAGTAACAGCTGTATTGGAAAATTAGCAGTTTTGAATTAGAAATGTACCTACACAGCTGCACATGCTGGAGAGGACAACTGAAAGCTTTCTACTGTCAGGAATGCATCTCTGCAGATGTGCATACATTATTAATTACTGAATGCTGTATCTGATGTTTTAAGTACAGTCTACCCTGGTTGGCTTTGCTAAGAAATGCAGATGTTCAGGCTGATGGACAACTCTTAGCAAAGTTTTCAAGAAACACTGCAGCTCTGCAGAAGTCAAATATTTTTTGACCATAGAATCACAGAATGTCAGGCTGGAATATTATTCTATTATTATTCTTCTAATATTATTGTTCAGATGAGGTGCTGAATGTGTTCCTTTCAATAAAAGCTTAGTCAGCTTTGTTGCCATTATTTCTGACCACACCCAACTCTGATGGGGAAACCACTGATGAAGGAATTTAAATGTCTTTAAAAGATCTTCTGAGCTCAAGAGTAATACTGCTTAGAGTTGTCCCATTGCATATATGTTCTTTACTTGTTTTCATAACAATACAGAATTAAACCATCTCTTTGGTTTATTTATGTAAAGAACATTAGCAAAGAGGTATAACCTCAGAAAAACAAAGCAAAACAAAAAAACTTAGATGGAAGGAGAGGTATTATTTAACAAACCTTTCTTTTTGGGTCACTGGCAGCTTTTACTTCTTTGGCAATGTCTTCAAGAATTCTGATAAGTTTCACCTCCTTAGAAAACTCATCGTTCAGGGTTTTTCCAACACAGAACTGGAGAGCAGCCAGTATTTTCTGATACCAGGTTTTGAAGTGAACTTCATTCTGAGCATTCTTCAACAGCCTGTGGAAAGAAAGGGAAAAAACATGTCCGCATCTAAAACTGATTTTATTTTATATTACCTCTAGCAGGAACAATAAGTGCACTACCAAGTAATCTGTATTTGGTGACTTTGCGCAGTAGAGAATGAAAAAAATGTTGTTTATTTGTTGGCAGTCCCATTTGATAACTAATGAGATTCTAAGTGTGTTGTATCAATAGGAATCTGCTATTTCTAATTGTCATACATAGCACAGTGCCTGCACTGCTTCTTATTTCTACAAGAAAATATTTTAGCAAGGTAAAAGAAAGTTGTATTTTTGGAGTCCAGTCTTAAATATATAAGCCGTTATGTCTATGTTTTTTTCCTCCTGTCATTATACTTAATTAAACATGCCTCTAAGCTAGGGGGTGCATTTAAAGATCTTTTTAGTCTCAGATATACTGGCAGTTCCAGAAACTTTCACTATTTTAATCTGAAGAGACATTTCTGAAATGGGCTATGCTGCTAAAAAGAATGAAATGAGCCCATTTTTTTTTCCTTCTTTACTGATAAGAGTTGGTTCAGAGCAAAAACTCAGCTGAAGTAGAAGTTTTGGAGTTGGTGCTATTACCAATGTAAAATTAAGAAATAGAACCAAAATCATACTTTTTATTTTCATGTTTACCATGCAGTCTTCTCTAATTATATTTTCATTTGGATCAGGAAAGTTGTGGATTTTAGGGCTTTTATTGGTTAAATGAATTGACCACTGGAATTTTTTTTCCTTACATGGGCCAGAGGTTTTGTAGACACAATTAATTTTTTTGAGTATAGAAAAGGATCACCAGTTTTTTATTGCTTCAAACATCCTGCACATAACCTGAGATCTCCCTTTGCCCGATGGGCTGATGAACTGCTCCTTGCTTTTGTCTGAACTTTTCTCCATAAGAACATTTCAAACCTTAAATTCCTTATAAATGTCTGAATCTTAATGCAGTTTCCCTTGTTATATGAGGCTACTCAAACCTAACAGATAATGCTAGTTTTCACAGGAAAAAGATCAGAGAAATATGCTACATTACAAAAAGCAAGAAGATTTATACCAAGCACTGATGTTGAAAGGTAAAAAAATGCTCATTCCTATAGAGACTTCAACTCCTTTAAAATATGTGCTGCAATACTGCTGCCACTGCCCATACATCTACTGGTGATGAGACCTGCCTGTCGTTGTCTTTTTTTTTTTTTTTAAGGCAATGATCCTTCTGCATCCTCTTTTCCTGTATAATTCAATGAAGAATAATATTACCTACTCTTTTCTGTAAAGCCTGTCCAGTTACAAAACACATCTGAACACCCAAGGCTTTATAAGTACTGAAAATCTTAAAAGAATGTGTGGTGTTTCTATCAGAAATGCCTAGACACGAAAGAAAAGAGATATGAGAAGTTTATTATCAGTACTCTCTGGAAAGGATTGAAATAGCATTTCTTTCTGTAGACTAGTAAACCCCAAATAATTACTTTTGAATTGGAAAGAAATACAAGTTGTCATTGTGCTACCTGGTGGAAGGCAAACCCTTCTGCAAACTGAAGAAAGCTGAGAGCACACGTCCATGTGGTGGTGGAGAAACTAAATTGTAGATTCCAAGCAAAGTAGGTCCTGGATGTGTCCTTGTGCCATTTTAGAGATCCTGGGAAATCCTATTTGGCCTCCAGTTACTGCCTTGGAAAAGCATGAGTCCACTAGAGGCAACATCTCGTGTGCCACTGCCATGCAGATGTCTCAGATTCCCTATGCTGTGTAAATGGGTACATGTTTAGTCTACTGAATCAGGCTCTGCAGTAGCTTTTCAGTTCAGTTGTAGGCAAGCAAGGTGATTTAAGACAAAAAATATACTCTGTCCATTTTAACAGCAAGTCAGGAAAAGGCCTGGTGATAATTTTTTTTAACAAAAGCATTATTGGCAAAGTCCAAACTGTCACATGGAATATGGGCAAGATTTGTACTGTACTGAAGCAGTTTCAGGCCAGCCAAACAGCTTGAATCTCTCTGGGATCACAGGCAGAACAAACTTAGTCTTGCAGTGCAACACTGTAATAAAATAGAGAATGCATTTTATAATTTTTGAACTTCTTCACTTCTGCTTTGTAAAGACAAGTACACCTAAAAAAAAGATAACATCTTGAGCCATATTTTGAAGTGGCTGGGTTATGTTGGTTCAAAATCTTCTGTTTGTACTAATATTTGCATTGGAATCAGGTCCTGAGCATCTAAATTAATTTCATTCACTTATTCTAGTTTTAACAGTACATATTTAGGGAAACCAGAAAAAGTACCTTTTAATGTTTGAGATGTCAATTTAATTCTCTCAGACATTCTGAACATTGAAACAACTTCTATTTCCCTAAAATGAAAGGCTTAGGATTTCCGACCCAGCAAGCAAAATAGCAAAATCAAGATGATTTTCTCCTGCTTTAAACAGAGCTACTCCCTGGATAAGGCAGATCATCCTGGAAGATTCATATTTTGATTACTCTTACGGCTAAGCGTAACCAGAAAATAAGATGCTATACACCTAAGATATAAAGACTTCTTTTCAACCTTAGAAAGGATTATGGGCCAGATTCAGATAGCTTAAGCATAAGGTGTCTATGGGGACAGGGATGTAGACTCTGAATCCTCTCACATGTGCTGCCTGAGCCCAGTCCATGGGGAAAGCTGAGGCAGTCATCATGACTGCACTGGTGGAATCCACGTCCACATCAGCTGCAGCCCAGCAGAAACTCAGAGTCTGAATCCATGTGGCAGCTTTGACAGTGCTTCTCCAGCAGCTCCATGAGGGACTTGGGGCTCTGCACTCAAAACATATCAAGTGACTGTGGTACAGGCAGCACAGCTTCTTTCTTCCTGCCCACTGTATTCTTTAAAAGTCTGTAGGCCTTAATTTGCAACATGCTTTGGATTAACTGGCTCTGACTTTTGTATTCATTTTATAAAAGCAGTCCCAAGGAGGATACAAAGGACAGCTTTTAATGTGATGACTCAGTGCAGGCTTTACTGAAATATTTATTCAGCAACTGAACAGATATGGAGTTGTGATTCTGTCTTCTCAGTTTCCTGGCCCACACAATTTCACCCTGTGAGAACTCAGAGGAGAGAGGAAAAGTGCAACCTCTGAGGTTGCAGGATGGAGAAATGCTCAATATACCAATGAAAATTTCAAGCTAAGACAGGTTGCCCAGCTGCGACAGAGGAACACAAAATTGGAATGATTTAAAACTGAAGGCTGCCAGTAAGGAAACAGGTGAGTTGTTTTGTTCTTTTTTTTTGTTTTTTGTGGGTTTTTTTCTGATAATTTTCACAGGGTTCTGCAAGACAGAAATCAGTATAAAAGCCTGGCTTTACACCAGGATCCTGTTCCTAACAAGAGGGAGACTTCCTCACTCTTCAGGCTTCTCTGATCTGGGACAAACGGCCTCATTCTCACCAAGGGCAAGGTAATTCAGACACTGTCCCAAGGTCACTTGCTGGGACACAGCACAATGGGGTTCATAACAGAAGGATGCTGGCCTGAAATTTAGTAAAGAAACAAACTAGACTGCCCCTGAAGTCATGGGGTCCCTATCAGATTCTGGGTTACACTGAAAGATGCCCCTGATTTCCTTCTGCAAGCAGCTGCTGCTCTTCCTTTCTGTATGCACCCACTCCATGCCTGCCAGCTGGCTCCAACACTATTTTCTGGCACTTACATCTGCAGAAGTATGTTCCTGTGTTTTCCAGGTATAGAAACACAAGTATGCAGAGAGAAAAGAAAAAGAAGGAAAAGAATGAGATCTGAGTGGGTGCTAAAACCAGGTGAGCTGGCCTCATTCTCCATCTGTGACATGGAGACAGAGGGAAGTTAGTGCTCTAAATGCCTTGCAGCAGACACAGTCTGCTCTCTGAGCTGTATTTGGCAGACAGGTGAAAGAGTGAGGCTGCCTAGACTACAGTGCTGCTTCAACATCTGTTCCTTGTCTCCTTCAGAAAGGGGAGAGTGGTGAACCAGAGTAATACCTGACAGGACAGAGAAGCTTGCAGGTAGCCTATTAAACTGCAATGTCACCAAAGAAACCCCCAAAAAAGGCCAGGACCTCCAGTATCTTATTGCAGATTAACCTCTACCTCTTATGAAAGAGTGAGATGGAGTTTGACTACATGTGGTATCTGAGTAGTGACCCTAGTTAATTCATTTCCAAGTGGTATCTGGTATTTGTTACACAAAAGCCGTGCCTACCAGCACACAGACTGCGTAATCTTTACTTAAGGTGTTTTGAATTCAGAGACACACTGTGAAAGTTAAGGTGAGTGCTGAGATGCTTACTGTCATTGGTCAATCTTTGGTAATCTTGACCAAGGAAATCCATATGCTTTGGTGCAAGGGTATATTTTATGCTTGCCTTCTGTTTCACTAAGCCAAAAGCAGGATGAGTCACTGAAGTGAACACTAGTACAAGTCTGCTACTCATTATAGCAATAATTGGTTTAAAGTGATAACTTTAAAGCCCTTCATATAAAAAATTAGTACACATACTTCTTTACCCCTTCACAGCTTCTAGTTCTGAGGTTGCCATCAGTCTAGATTTTCATTAGACATCCTGCACCCCTAGCTCTCCTTTGTGGTTCCATTGTGCCATGGAGGTATGGCACACACCTGAAACACATGATGGATTTCATTTTTGGCTCCTTAAAGAAAACATTTCCCAGTTTGCATTCTTAAACAGAAAACTAAGTAACAGGAATGGCTTTACAGTGGTGTTGTATTTGGGCTTTGCAGCTTCTCAAAATCCCCTGCAAGGTACTTGCAGACACAAAGATGAGAGTGATGACAAAAATATTCAGCTGAAGATTAATAACTCCATCTAGTTTGTTATGGGCCATAAGGATGAGTGGGCAACTGCTGCTCTTTGTTACTGAGTTCAAAGTAAAACCTTTTAGTTTTTTCTTTTATCCCCCAAGATTACACTGGACATGTTTTTTGCTTCCCTGACAGTGATAATGGGAATAATCCCTTTGATAGAGATATCAACACAGCACATACTGCACAAACACTGTGAACTCCAACAAATTCCAGAATTTTACAAATATCCATCGTCCTCCACCCCTATGCCTGCAATTCCCTTTACTCCTCTGAAGAATACTTCCAAGTATTTTTTTTTGTTTGTTTGTTTGTTTGTTTTTTAAGCTGGGCTGCTCAGGGATGGCCTCTTTAGACACAGCCAAACTCTGTTGCGCTTTTATTGTGCCTATTGTACTCTAGTGTGCCAGGCTGGCAAATATGACTTTAGCTCTTCTGATCTCTTTTCCATTGCCTAGGATGGATGAGTGAACTTGCTGAAGCCCCAAGGAACATGTTTGTAGGATGGCAGCTATTGTTTTAGACAACAGAAAGGAACACTTGCACTTGTTGCAATATAATCTCTGTTCCCAGCCCCTTACCCAAGAGGCTTATTCGAGATAAATTATCACTGGACAGCAAACTATAATTTCATTAATCTTGCTAGAATGCCTTAAAGTGGCTCTGTTCTCATGGTTCTTTTTTGTTTGTCTTATATTTCTCATTGAGAAATACACAGCGACTATCTTTGTAAACTTCCTTTAAAAAAAATAGATGCAGGAGAATACCTCCTTTTTCAGCTTTTAGTTTTTTGAACTATCCCCAAATTTTAGGCGATTTATATACTACAAGTCAGAAATGAAAACGCAGAAAAAAGCATTACTGCTCCATGTAGACCTAGTGGGGCATTATGATCAACAGAACAACAAATGTAAAAACAAAGAACTGAGAACCAAATGACGGAATGTTGAGAACAACAGAGTTTCTGGAGAAGAAAATGGGGAACAAAGTCGACTAAGTAGAAGAGGTAATATCCAACAAAGGCAGAAGGGAAACAGAAGTTCTGACATGAGACTGTAGCACTGGGAGTTTTCTACAGCTTTACAGAAACACAGTGCAAGGTCAGCCACCTGACTGGAAGGACCAAAACCCAACTCCCATTCACATTCCCTTTCTTTGACTGAGTACAAAGCCAGCAGAAAGGGAGAGGCACAAGAAAGCTGGCAGAACTCTGCATCATTGATCTGTCTTCTTTCTGTTCTAGAAAAAGAAGAGAATGAAAGTTTACATTTCTTGAGTAGACTGACTGAAGTGGAGTACAATATTTTCTCTGAATCCTTCTAACCAAGTAAATCTCCAGGATGGAAGAACAGCAGCTGTTCAGGAGCTTGCAGCACCTGTCCACTTTTGGCTCATCACACCTCTCACAGAAGAAACCTGCAGTCACTTTCACCTGCTGCTTCTCATATAACAGAGCTGCTTTCATAGACTCATTTTTCAAAGCATTACCCTTGAACAGAAAATACCTCTGCTTAAAGTGAAATTTTCTTTTAAAAGGCCATGGGATAATTTTTTCTTTTGTTTTTCTGATTCTTTTTAATAACATAACTTATAACAGATGTCTAACATATTGCTGTCTCCCAGACAATAAAAAATTGTTGCAGACATTATAAAGCATCCTGGCTAGGCTTGAGAAACACATTTCTATGGGAGCCAAGGGAATAGCTGCCATTATTTGTTAATCTTCTCTCAAAGATCTTTATGAGCAAGGCAACACAATTTGCATCCAGACAAATCACTTGATCCAATAGATTCAGTCAACTCAGATCCCCCCACTCCCACTGAATGCTTTAACTGTGGAATGCATGTCCTGCTGACTCACAAATAATTAGCAGATCAGTGAAAACAAATGCTGTGTTATGCTGTGCAAGTAAGTTGCCAAACCCTGTTAAGGTTGCCCAGCAGAAAAATGTTTCATTTGATACATAATATAGTTAGTTGAACACACTTATGTATTAAAAAAATGAACCTCAGATAAAACCGGTTTTCTCTGGAGAAGAAAGAGGGTTCACCTTGAAAATTTACTGTATCAAGAAGTAGTAGGAAAATATAATGGTGCACAGGTACCACTGTAACAACCAGATAATAAATTCTACCTGGTCTAAGCAAGAAACAGCCATCTTCAGAATGTCTTCTCCTATTAGTCAAACAGATGCAGTATCATCAATAGAAGTGCTACAGGAAGCCTCTAGTTAAAAGAAGTACTAACAGTGTTGGGCTCTTCCTGATCCAATTTGTAAAAAGCCCAGATCCCTTAAATTGTTATGAAATTTTCTACCTTTCTAGTCTGCTTCTCTTCATTAGGTGGGGTTATCTAGCAAAGGACCAAGTTTATTAACACATGGCCATGAACACAAAAAATACCTGCAGCAGAACACTGACATAACAGAACTAGTGGTTGTTTCCATCAACATCTGTATACAAGAGTTCTGACCTTGCAGGATTCCAAAATCACTGAGTGAGGGTTCCCAGACCGCCAAAGATCCCACCATGATAAAGTGTCAATCCAAAGTTACACCAATGAAATAACTTCATCCTGAAGTGTCATTAATGCCAAGAGTGACTTAAGGTCAGCAAGACAATTGTAGGTCTAACTTCCTTCAATCAGTAACAGAAAAAATTCCACTGTTCAGTAAAGAAAATCAGAGTGATTAACCTTGTCCTCTAAAAATTGTATCCAAAATTAGAAAAAAGTAAGAAAAAGCTGCCTAACAACTATATTTCATTTAATATCTGCATGAAGTTTATCAATGGCTCAGTATAATTTTGCATTCAATAGGAAACATGGCACTCATTGTGAAAAGACTAGTTCCATCTTTTCCAGTGTTTCTTCTTATGACTAGGTACACCCCTGTCTGCAATTGTTTTAAAAATGCAGATTTTTCTCCTCAGAACAAAATGTCATGCAGTATCTTACACCAGATTCAGCAAGCCTGAAAGCTGCAAATCATGGCTCTTTGTAATAGCTTAAGAGTAATTTTGTGGCACAGGAATTGAAACACACCATTCATTCCAGGCATAACAGAAATTGTTGTTGTCTTCCCAGTGGGTGACTGCATTGGAAACTTGAAATGAATGGGATTAGATGGGATAATCACCGCTAAAATAAGCAGACCCAATGGCTTTAATGGGATGATGTCCAAATATGTCAGCAATTAATTGAATACAGGAGATGACTAAGCTACTCTACTTTCAAACCATATAAATAAAATGAAAAAATAATCCAGGTTCAAGCAGTCCGCTAGAGTCAATGGAGTTGATAAGATTTGTACTGAATCTGAATTTAGGCCACAGTTATCACAGAAATACACTGAGGAGAATGTGAAAATGTTTTTCTTCATCTGCCTATTGTTTGGGTAGTTCATGTTTACCAAAATGGCTTTGGATAGCTTCTGTAGCTTCCTATTTGCTTCACAGCTGGAACAAAAAATCCCTCATGACACTATAAAACCAAATATATGACAAAGAACTAATTCCATACCGTTCCACATGTGCTAGGCAATGCTGATTTGCATGAAACTGCAGAATCAAACCTGAGTTACCCTGCAACATTTTGATTAATTTCACTTTTAAACACTGTATGCATTTTTTGTATTTTGTTGGGGGGGGGGGGGTTGTGAGGTATTTTTTTTTGGCTGGTTTGTTTTAATTATTCTTTTAAACATACTAATACAGAAGTAGCTTCAGGGAGACAATTAACATAGGTTTTCTACAAGGTCATTACGGCCTTCATCTGCTCATGTTAGGACCAGTTCCAGATTTTATTCATTCATTCTGAGACTTTATAAACCCAAATTATTCAGACTATCATTTTTATAACTCACACTGGGCATGGGTAAGGAGAGATTTGGTTTTGGGGGTAGGGGGACTAGAAAAAGAAAGGGCGCTGTTCTGCAAATATTATGCCCCACAAAAAAAATTACTCTGCAGAGGAGCAGATCTTCAGTTGGGCTGTTAATTTTCCTGTCTGTATTGCACTCAGTTACAAGAATTAGTTTGTTTTTTTTTTAACAATGTTGACAATCAAAGCTGTTGTCTTTCAAGTAGTCTCAGATTTTTACTTCAACTTTGCTAGAAGAACAAGTGTGTGTTTTAAGAGCAGGTAAGAATCAGGATCCTCATCCCACTTTAATTCCTGACAGGTCTTTCTTCTGGATCTTTACTTTCATCTGGACATCTCTGCTCTAGCTAATGGCCCTGCTTATCTTCTTTTTCCAATATCTAAACAAATGGAACTTTTTCTCAGACCACTGCCTACACAGGAATAGGGGAGTACAATGATCCTTCAGTAGCTAACACTTTAAAATTTTCAGCAATGACAGTGCCTCAGTTTAACTACAAGATCACAAAACTTTTTGGCTTAAGTATTCCTTAAATAAAAATACAAATAAATGGAGAATGCTTTCTATATGATTTCTTTTTCTGGCAATTTGCCACGTGGCATCTCATTAGAGGGTCCTTCTGAAGAGTACAGCTTCATCAGTAGGACCGATGTTGCACAGAAAAAAAGGATGCATGAATCAGATTGTCAGATAACAGCAACTTGTTACCTCTGCACATGTGTGTCTGACTTTGCCAAAAGAGTAACTTTGAGAGAACTCCCATAGCTCAAATAAAGTGGCATCACAAAGACATACAGTCCTTAACATTTGAAAAATAGATAGCAAAGCTCATTTGTTTTCAGGGAACAGAAGAAAGAAAATCAGACTTTTCAGCAGAGCAGCCTCCATGGTTCCAATGAGAGTTTTTCACCTTGTAAGGAAGAAATCTCTTCAGTAGATCTCCTTATGCATAAGGTTACTCTGCAGTGTTTCTCAAACAAGATGACATATACCATGTTTTCATTTAATTAAAGCAGGGGAGACCATGAGAGACAGTTCTTGTCAGCTCATTCTTGTCAGTGTCAGGACAGAAGAACAAGCATTTATGCTGTAAAGAAGAGTGTTTCTGTTATCTTCATACCCCTTCCTTCTAAGCCTTATTTCTTTTTTCCTCTCTGGTTTTATTTTATTTTTTTGCAATGGTGTTTTTTGCAAGGGTAGGAGAAGAGACCAGAGAAGGAAATATCTTCAGATTTCTTTTCTTTAAAATAGTGGGCTGGCTCTGAGCTTCCTTCAAGTTCACTGCTTTATTGTCACCAAATATTGGCTTTTTTTTTTTTTTTTTTTTTTCTCTTTTTTTTCTTTTTTGTAAAAAGTGGGATTTTGAAGTTAAAGCTGCTGTACCAGAGAAAGCTTGCTGTAAGATATTTGTAAGAGAAAACTTCTTTTTTAGTTGGCCCAAGGGTATTTTCCTAGTCGACAGCTGGCCTAGTTTCCATGGAAAAGGGAAAAGCTGGAGGGCAGGCACAGTAGGAAAGCAAGACATAGACCTATGTGAAATCAGGCTGCTTAGTTTGCAGAGGCTTGCTGAAATTAATTTCTCATTTCAGACAGCTTGTTGCTTTTTCATTGCTGGGTGGTAGACACTAAGTGTCATCTAGGTTTATGAGTTCATCTTAGCTCTGCTGAGACATGTTCAGCTGTGGGACCAGATCTGAATAAACTCCTGAATAAGCTAAATTCCCTTTTAATGAACCCCTAATCAAGAAGGTATTACTTCTTAAGCTTTTATCAAGGAGATCTTATATGACTTTCCCCAGATCAAACTGTATAGTCCTGGGGTTAAAATTCATAGATTTTAATGTCAGAACAATTTAAGACAGGTATAAGAATGAAAATCCTTCTTGAATTCCTGATTTTACTTGCTGGGTGACCTTGGCAAAATTCATTATTTTTTTCTATGCCTTTGTTTTCCTTTTCAAAAGAGAAAAGGATTATTCACCTTCTCATAGGATGCTGTGTTTGTAAGCTGCTCTTATGCCATAGAAGTAAATGCCATGGCAAATAGGTCTATTTAATAACACTGTCACCTCCTTCCCCTGTGGTACTTGAATACCAGCATTTTTCAATCATATGGGAGCAAACAGCAGCCCCAGGCATTTTCTTCCCTGTGAGAAAAGCAGAATTAAGATTTAGTTGTTGTGATGAAAAGTTCAGCTCTGGTTCCAAGATCCACAATCACATTTGTGAAAGTATTATTGCAGTAAGCAGATGTCATATTTCCATATGTCCTGACTCAGGTAAAGAGAGAGGCAGGCTCTCCAGAGGCACTTACTGCCTTGGCAGAATAACATAGATCAGCCATCTGACACAAAATGCTACTGAGACTTGAAACTCACTGGCTCTACTATAGGCATCTTTCTTTCACTCAAAGTTCTGTCCTTATGAGTAAATGTGAGGGTGAAGCTTGATAACAGCCTGGGAGGCAGAAATCCTGACTTTCCTCCCCTCTCCACCCTACATATACTCACTTATTTTCTGTTGTCTGAATAACCCTGAATCAACCACATTTCTCTTTAGACATGTACTCTGCTGAGTGAGAAAGAATCTCTGTGTATCAACAATTAATATGAATAAGTGTCTTATTATTTCTACCAGAAAAGTGGTGGCAGAACTCATGGGGCAGCAGCCTTGGATGAGCCTTGTAGAGCCAGGAAAATTACTGTTTAAACCTCCTTTAAGTTGCTGTTTAAAAGCCTCCTGACAATAAAGCATGGCAACAGCTAAAGACTGCATGTGTCACTTTTGAACTGAGGCAACAAATCTGATATTATTCATTTTCATGCCATGACCAACCAATATACTTCCCAGTGATATAGCACAAAGCATGGACAATTGCAAGAATATGTCCCACAATAGCTCCTTAAATTCCTTTCAACAAGCTACCCTATCAACAGCAACAAAAAACCCCATACACAAGATCTGTGTGCTATGCAAGGCACTCAGAAGCTGGCTAAGCAGTGCTTATCAGAAAAATTTACTTAATAAAAATGCTTCTTGGAATGCATACAATGGAATGGCATTGTGGAGCAGGTTAAGTAGAAGAATATACTGACTTCTAATACCATACTCAACAAAGGAAAAGCTACGGGTCAAAGTAGAAATTAGCTGAGCTAGGTAGGCAGAATTTTATCAGCTGATGATGTTATGCCAAATCCCAAGAAGCACTGAAACCTTGTTTACTGTCTGACCTCCTCTGTATTCAGGGCTCACAGGATAATTATTACAGATAGCAATGCCCTATTTCCTGGACAGATCCCCACTTCCCTTACTGATGTACAAACAAGGTCTTACCTCAGTAAAAAATGAGGGAGCTGATTTGGTACTGGAAATCCCTGCTCAGTTCCTTCTGCATTAGCCAAGATGGCAGCTGCCACACTGAACTTAATGAGTTTGATTAATATCATTTCAATACATTAAATTCTTTTCCAGACACCAGATGATTTTTTTACTAATCCAGACATTTATACTAATTTAGTATCAACTGACATAACACAATTTCTCATTTAACACTAATTGAAAACTACTGGTTTCTTATTTCAAAGAGCATTTGATGTCACTTATAACTTATGGCTTTTCATACAGCTATTTTTCAAATAATATCATCATCATATTTCATGTTTTCTGCCTAGCTGCAGAACTTTTCTACCCAAGCATGTGACTAGTGATGTAAGCAGAATGGAACAATCAGGTAACTTCTATTAAAGGTTTTCATTTTAGCAATTTTTCTTCATATTTTCCATTATATTTTTATAAATCTTCTAATTGAAACAAATTAATAAAAGTATAAGATAAGAAACAACTCTTCATATAAGCAGTATTGAACTTAGCCCTCTAGTCTGTTTGTGTTATTTTTTACTTAATAATTCAAGGTGTATTCAGCTTGCCTTCAGGACTGGTTTCTTCACTTGCTAAGACCCCCTGTGTACAAAATAGCAGTGATCAGGGTTTTGCCCATACCACTGCCTGACCAGCATAGTCTTGCATGTTTGCAATACAAAAATTGTATGAAGTGACTGTTCACTTATCACTATTTGGCCTGCAGTCTTCCAAGTTCTTAGAAGAGCTGTCAGGTGAAGGAAACCAGTTAAGTCTGAATCAAGATTTGTGTGAAATGATCAAATATGAATCTCCAGTGGCTCCTCTGAAAGAGAAGTTGATGGCTGCTTTTTTCCTATAACCAATAACTCAGACTGAGGTAGAAGCACAGAGTGGTTACATGTCCGTGCTCAAGGGCCTCCAGAAGATTGTGTAGCAACAGAGGGAATCAAATCAAATTTACACTATATATAGGGAGGAGAGTAACAGCACAGATTTTAGTTGGAAATAGTGCTTGTTGGGTTTTTTTGTTTGTTTTTTGGTTTCTGATTGGTGGTTTGTTGGTTTGGTTTTTTTTTTGTGGAAGTGTTCTAGATCTCCCCATTATCTCCAGATGTCTTCACCTGAATCTAAACTTCACAGGGGGGAAAAACTGACTTATTTCTTAGGGAACACAGGAAAACTATATTACTTATTGCACTGCTTATCTCTGCCCTTCTTTTGCTTTTCTGCACCCTTCCTCTTATAAAGACACTTTTAAACGGGGTTCCACACTTACATGCAGACAATGGGGACATTGTGTCTACTCCCTGCTTTCTCAAACCCATGAAGGTTGTTCAGAATTCTGAACTGGGATAAGATTTGGGATCTTGAAGCAGGAGAGACAGAAATGTTTTCAGAGCAGGGTAGAGAATACCCAGCCTCAAGCCTTTCAACTGCCAGCAACCTGTTTTGCACACTTCATCCTCTACTCATTTTCAAATGAAAATTGAAGAAAGCCTTAAGTTTCCATGTACAAAACATCATAGACTAATTTATGCAGTCTGCATGCAGAGAAGCATGTGCAGCAATGTCTGTCTATCTGTAAATAGAGAAAGACCACTGAATACACGTGAGCAAGCACTGGTCTGGGAATAGAGGGTAAGGAGGCCTTGGGGGAACAATTATTTTAATTTAGCTGGATGACAGACTGTGAACAGTTGTTGGGGGAAGCTGAACATGAAAACTGAGCACTTGTGTTAGGGGAAAATAAAGATACATTTTTTAAAAAAATCTACTTGGATACAAGCCCTGCTACACAAGTAAGAAAAGTGAAAAGTAAGAAGCATAAAAACAGGATTTTATTGAGAGAGAAGTTGAGGGCTGCTTTGTTGTTTACACTGAAACCTTTTATGTTTAAAGATTTGAAGCCTTCAAGCCATTTATGAGATAGGAAAGGAAATTTCAGTTTTTGAGAGGGATGGTGCTGAGTTTAAAAAGATCATCCACTTTTGTATGTTTCGTTGCCTCTTTAGTCAAGTGACCATTAATTATTTTTTTTTGTGCTATGTTCCATTATTATAATACCTATCTCTTTCTTTCTCTTCCTTTAATGAAAATAACTTTACTATTAGTTTTAGTAACAAGATCCTTCCATTTACTTGCTCATTCATAATGGTTTATCTAGATCCTTATACAGAAAGAACAGTCAGCAGTGGAGAAATCTTTTCCCAAGCTCTGGCCATGCAATGTCTAAAAGGAATCTCCTAAATCATTTAAAAATTAATCACCTCTGCAGTTCTTCCCATTATTAATAATCATTCCCATCATCTTCCCATCATTAATAGTGTTAATAGTAATAATAATAATAAAAAAACAACCTAGCCTTCACTTAATAACAACCAGGGGAGTTTTAAATATCAGCAGATGGGTTTCTCCCTCAATTAACAGACATCAGTGAAAAGCATCCAGGTGACATACTCACAGGTGAGATACCATTGGTATTTCACAAATCATTATGTTTAAAAGACAGTCTGTTTTCAATTTAAGGATCTATTAATGGTGTAGCATGAAGCAATTCGGATGAGCACCAAGAGAAGCAGATGTACCTGATATAACAACCTTTGTATTAGGGATTGTCTTAAAATATGTGTTGCATCTCCTCTAGGCGGGTGACTTTATTTGGAATGAATGAAGTACTTTTCAATAATACTGTGTGTGTCTGAAAGAGACAGATACATAATTCAAAATATTTAATGTAGTGCTCTTTGGGTTACCTCAGCCACAAGTACTACTTTCACTTCTCCGCAATATCACAAATACTACAATTTTTTTTCCAGATTCATCTGGAACTTTGGATGCTGTCTGAATGTTTGCATCTAAGCTTCATGTTTCTGACATTTCAAAACCACAAGTGTGATTTTGATTAAAATATTGTTTTCAACATGTTCCGTGAAAAATTCCTTACTACTTCCTTATTCCTTACTTAACTACAGCAAGCCTTCAGGCACAGACTTAAATCTACCACTATCACTATTGATATAATATTGTGATAACATATCTCTGAATACTGAATATCAGGATAAGAATAATGGCCTTTCAGAGACAAAAGCCTGGTCTTGTATCCTGATTTCCTTTCTGAAGCAATGAAATAATACAATAAACTTTACCAGACAATATTCTGTGTATTTGATAGACACCACAGTGGAAGCTAAAGAACATTTCTGCTGGATTTCTATGGACTGAGAGGTCTACCGGTTGTACAGACTGTTGGGTTGAGTTTTCCAGGCTTTAGATTTGGAAGGAATCTAAATTAATTTAGATTCATTGATCACTTTCTGTTTTTTAATTCAAAGTCCAGCATATATCAGCTTTAACCAGGTGGGCTCTTTGCCAAGAAAACACTGAATAAAACAATGTTAGACACGGTCCTTTGCGTCTGTTCTCTTACTTACAAGGAGGTTGTTGCAACATGTTAGCAGCGTTGTTCAAGTAAAAATGCCACACAGACAACTCATCTGACCATTCTTTCTTTCCTCTCTCAGCTTAATTTTAATTTGGTTCCTGTCCAAATGACATTATGATTACAGAGTATTATACCATTTAGCATGGTTGAGCATGCAGAAAGCAATTAATGCTTAAGGAAATATTTGCAAACAGCAAGGGTTTTATGAATTTAATCCTGAAACACTAATCATGTGCAAATACTTAAAAATTCTGACTTACAATAATTCTGCACTGTTGACCTGGCAAGACCTTTTATCAATCTTTCTCCCCTTCCTCCCCAGAAATTTTGCCTTTTATTATAGTTTTTGATATTCAATTATTTTAAAACCTGTTAATAATTACATCTATTTTTACATTAGGGACTTCTTTTCTCAGAGAAATTCTCAGAAAAATTCTCATTAGTTACAAAGTAATTTTCTGTTAAATGATGTACTAATGCAACATGCTGAACAAAGTCCAACTCAGGATTCTCCTTATTCTAATGTTTCACTCATCTGGAAAAAGGTACAAGGTAGAGCTTTCATTTTGATGGAAAATTATGATTAAGCTGAGAAATATTAACCACAGAAACACATAACTGACAATGTTAAGATAACCAATCATTCATCACACTGAATGTCTTGCATCCGCTTGAAGCCTCTCTCTGTTTATTCATAATTTTCCCTACAGATGTCACTTGAAGGTGTTCAAGAATAGGAAAGATTTACTGAACTTAAGCCTGTCAAACAAGGCTGTGATTAATTGGACGGTAACTATAAATAAGGACCCCCAACACATTAATCCAAGAAACTCGCAGCCTGCACTGCATTTTTCCAAGTCATGTGGTAAGAACTTTGTGACACATATTAAAAAAAATAGATTGAAAACAACTCTCCAAGGTATCTCAAAACAAATTTTGCCAAAAAAATTGTTCAAATAGCTATAGTTAAAAAACAAAAGCTTGCTACACTGGAAAGAGTAAAAGACCTATAACAGAGCAAAACTTATACATAAGTGTTATACATAATCTGGTGCAATTTCAAAACATCTGCAGATTCATTTTGTATACAATTGCTATTTATAGAAAAAAAAGCTTTATATAAAGGGCAAAATAATGAAACAGTTTCCACACATTCAGAAAAACTAAAAAGCAGAAGTACAAGAATGACATGAGAAGAAAATAAACTTTTTTGATATTACATCTGACAAATTCCATCTGAGGCACCCTTTCCTAACATTTCAAATCAGCAATCAGGGTGAGATAGCACCATGATTTTGCAGCGAAGATGCATCCTGCTGGAGGACCAATCTCACCTACAGTATTGCAACATTTCACCAGCTGTTCATCTGAGAATCCCACCAGATTCTCCATGCTGTTTGCTTTTCTGAGGATTTCACTCTACAAAATCATTGCAGATTGATTTAGGAAATTTGGATCATCTTTTAATTGCAGCTACTGTTATTACTTATGATTTGGGTACTTCAGGTTATTAAAGCTGGTTCCTCCTTGTATAGTGACCTAGATCAAAAAATACTTTTAACAGATTTCACTGTAAATACATAGTTTCATGGATTACTTTGAGTAATCTTTTTTCCAGCAGTCTTTCACAATATAAAGAAACCAAACAATTCCTCCACATTCATCACATTCATGAATGAAAATTATCCATTTGAAGTGACAGAATTAGATGAATGTTTTGTCAACAGCTTTCCCGATGTATTACTACTCTGGTTTACATCCCCAAATGCTACTCTGAGACAAGCAAAGATCATGTGAGGTATCCATCAGGAAAGATTTTGGCACTGTCTTTTGTTTTTGAAGGAGGCAGCAATAAACCTTTTTTAATGGAAAAAAGATTAAAGGCACAGATGAAAGCCTGGTGTGACATCTGCACAGAGCCCTGCTCTGCATCCCTTCCTCAGCAACAGCCACTCTGCTTCCTCAGTCCTGTTCAACTCCACAAGTGGGTCATTATAATCTATCACATCCCAGCATCAGAGGCACAGTAACAGAGAACCAAAAAGGCATGTTCAACCCATTCCACAGAGGATGTCCAAAAGACAACACTCATCTTTCATATTCAGTCACATTACTGGAGAGGCTATGATAGATATACCTTGACGGTTGAAGGGAATTCTGCAGCATAGCTGAAAAACTAGATTTGTCAACTTCAGCATTTTCAAAACAAAGATAAATCAGACAGGAAATGTTCTGAAAAAACAATTTACTGAAAAATATTTTCATTAATGCTACCCTATAAATAAAAGCTAAAAGAATTAAGGCCAGTTGCTCTTTTTCTTCATTTCCAGAAATCTTTCCCAATTTGAGTGTGTCTTTTCAAATCTAAATAGGTATGCTGGTACAGAAGTTGGAGTTGTGAAGAAGGCAGCTCTGCAGAGATCTTACAGCAGCCTTCCAGTACCTGAAGTGGCCTACAGGAAAGCTGCAGAGGCACTTTTTAAAAGGGCAGGTAGTGATAAGACAAGAGGTGACAGATTCAGACTGAACAAGGGTAGATTTAAATTGGGTATCGGGAAAAAAATTAGTATGAGAGTGGGGAGACACTGGCAGAGGTTGCCCAGGGAAACTGTGACTGCCCCCTCCCTGGGAGTGTTCAAGGCCAGGTCGGATGGGGCTTTGAGCAACCTGATCTAGTAGGAGGTGTCCCTGCCCATGGCTTTAAGGTCCTTTCCAACCCAAACCATTTGATGATTCTATGATGTTTTCATTACAGTAACATGTAGATACTTTGGCATTCGCAGACTTTTTTACGTTGCCTTTGACAATATTAAGCTTCCTTGTATATGGTTTCCAGCGTCAAACTTCCTCTGTCCCAAAGGAGACACACACAGTTATCTCCATGTTCTGCAACTTCTTTAGCTGTATATATAATAAATTACATGAACGATCATGCTTCACTCCATTCGCACCCTGATATATTACAAGGATGCCTTACCTCTTCTTTTTCATGTCTGCACCAAATTTGGAAAAACGCATAGCATCTCTAAGCATTCAAGAACATATTCATTTTACAAAGAATCACTAAAATGATTAAAGACAGACACATGCCCAACTATGTTATTTGTATCCTTTGTCAGGATTAACCAGATTATATCATATTCACTGAATTACAAAAATGTATAACTTTGATTGTGAAAGTGGTAATTTTTATGAGAATATGAAAAATAATTTCCTTTTTATATTTAAGAAGTTAAAATGCCACTTCTGGGTTTTTGGGAAACTTTCCCACTTGTTTTTGCAACTTGGTTTTTAATTTCTTATTTTCTATTTTCTTTTAGTTGGAAACGTAGAAGTTAAAATTAAAATGCTTATGACTTTAGTCAGAATAGGTCAGTTTATAAAGAGAAGTCATAGCATCTGCAACACTTTTGGCAAATAGATGTTACGTGCAAAACCATTTAAAGAAATGAACTTAGTTTTAACAAAACATGTTACACTCAGACCCACTGAATAATTCCCTGAATAAAAAGTAAAAACAGTGAAGGGAGTCTCATAAACTGCAAATATTAATGGATTCAGACCTCCTTCTTTTGTACATGGAAGAGTATAGACAGCAACTTTATAAATATTTCTACTAAAGGGTAAAACACCTGCCAACCTGTCTGTAGATTTGCCTGAAACTATCATTTGTAGCACTTAAACCAGGCCAACCAGCCTTTGGATTATCTCAGTCAATGTCAGCCTGTGCTGTAAGGTACATTTATAAAGGTGAGAGACACACGGAGAACTTGCTGGACCTGTAGATAAATGGCACAGAGTTCCCACTGCAGCACCCACAATGGGTCTTCACTACCTACCACTGGTTTGGGAACTCCTTGGTGTTCCATGTACTACATCCTGCCATCAGAAATTTCTCTGTGTGTGCATTTGAGCCCATTGCTTCAGAAATAATGTGACAGCTAGTCTGGAGTCAACAACTGGAAAAGAGGTTAAGAGACTGAAGGTCACTATTATCCAACTCAGATGGTTCACACAAGCCTGCAAGTATAGGTAGAACATACTAATGTTGGAGGACAGAGTGTGTCAAAGCTGGGGTGCTTTTGCCCATCTTGTCTTGTAAGGGATAGTTTCTAGAGTGAAATAAACTCCCAAACTGGTCTCATCTTCTGCCTTAGAGAAAGCAGCCCAAAAGAGTGACAGAGATGCAGGCAGCAGCTACAAAGCATGGCAGAGCAGAGGTCTAGAGCTTCATCTTGCTCCCTGGTCCTCTTTTATTGAAGCAGTACTGTCAGGCACAAGGTTGCCAGACACTGACAGCATCTTGCACTGACAACCCAGAGCTGTAATATACTACCTCCATTATCAGTTCCAGCTTTGTTCACAGCCAGCTCACCCCTGTCTTTCTTTAGACCTGGAAAAAAAAATCCATCTAAAAAAGCATTTTTTTTCTTAAAAACTAAAATATATTGATTTAAATGCAAGGCATGGTTTTATTTATTGAAATGTACCATCTACCCACTCAGTCTGTAAATACTGAAGGTCAAAACAGCAAATAGTTACATTATTTTTGTGCTTCTTTGCAACAAGATCTCTTTGCTTCATTTAACACTTTTTTTTTTTTTTTTTTTTTGAAAAAAACTGGAGTCTGAGAAAAATGAAAGTCTGTAAATTAGGAAACAAAAAAAATTATCTCTGTTTTCCAAGGCAATAATCCAAGTCCCACATGGCTTATGATGAAACACTTAGAAGAGACAGTTGAAACATTATCTCACAGAAATAATTGTCTAATGTTGTTATTTAATATACACATAAGTAACTAGAGACAAAAAGGTCACCAAATTATTGGTGTTTCGTAAGTAAGAATTATGAGTACAGAGCTAACATCCCCAGATGTGAATCCATTCTGTGGTTGAGGTTCTCTGCCATAAAAACCACAATGAAAATCACAGCAAGTACTCCGATTTCAGATGAAATTTATAATCATCACTTGGCTGAAGAACATATTACATCAGAGAGTTGTAAGACTGAGCAGCACCACACTTGAACTCAAATCCTAATGCAGACTGGCAAGACAACAGATCAAGCAAGTACCAAGGGTGTCTTCTCACAGGTTTCATGTTAGATATATGATTAAGTGATTCCCTAATGCTTATCAGTAGGAAGGACCGAATTAACACATAACCAAGTAGACTTCTTTTGTATTTACATTAATGTCACTATAATGGTTTGGGCTTTTCAGCCTGTTCTATGCAGCTATTTAGGATGTTCATTAATAATCAGACAATTTGACAAATTCTGACTGTTGGAGAAAGACACCATGATGTGGTAAGAGAAAGAGCTGGAGGATGGTCGCCTGTTTAATGTTCAGATAACTAATATTGGACAGATGAGTACTGCTTGATTTATTCCTTCATTTGAAGTCTTCAAGTAAATTATGGTTAATGTAAATGATTTTTGACAGCAAAAATATATATTTTCTTCCAGAAAACATGAAGCAATAGTCTGTTGCTATAGTACTGGAGTGCTGAATGAAACCAGTGATTCTGAAAAACATTATTGAGAGACAAACCTTGTAATAGTTGAGCATTTTACTGTGGTCTTTTAAAACTTTTATACATAGATTATATCCTTTTTGATTCTTAAAGTTCTTTCTATACATAAAGAGAATTAAAATACTATATTCAAACCTTGAAATCAATAGTCTAATTCAGATGGTTTTCAGTGTGTTAGATTTCACCAAGAGTTCCTTTTTAATCTCACATTTGTGCTTATCAACAAGATGTGGACTAGAAAAGAGGGAAGGCTACTCCCTTTTCTCTTGGTTGTTGGTCAAAATGTAGAGAAATGTTATAATCTGGAAAAGTTCTGTGAAGTTTTATTGACTTTAAAAGAACAGCAAAGATTTCAGTTAGCTTTTTATTTTCTTAATCTAAGCATATCAGATTCTGACGCTGATATTTCTGACCAAAATTTACAAACATTGGTACTCTTCCGAGACAATGCAACCTGTTTCTTAGCACCACCTTCAAGCAGCTGTCACAGATCCTAGAGGACACTGCACTTTTCCCTGTTATTCAATCCTCCTGTGGAAGGCAACCATCTGCGAGACATATTCCTGGCAACCTGCTGCCCCAGCCAGCTGTTTTGATTGAACACGGCAGCTGCACCTGTGAAAGTAGCTAAAAGCCAAAAAATCCTCAAGTGAGTGGGATACCAATTGGCAGCTTACCAGAGACAGAGGAGTGGATTAAAACTCCAGCATGAAAACTGACAAAAAACCTCACTCTGTGTATGAGACACAGTAGCAAGGAGATAAACAGAGACTTTCTGTACACAGATGGGCCCAATGGGGCTCAAGCAGGTTTTTTTTCCCCTCAAGCAACTTCTCTGGTTTGCTAGGACAAGTTTAGTAATTTCTCATCGTAGTTCCAGGAGATGGAAGAACTTGCTCCAGCCTTCTACCCTCCCAGGAACTCAAATGGGAAAAGACTACAATCAGAGTGAAATTCTAAGTATAGTTGAGGTAGGGTTCCCTATGTGTCAAGGACATTAGGAACTCATGAAATAAGAGTGAAATGGGATTTAAGTGATATATGGGTCCTGTTCTGGCACTGTATACATGGTCAATTTTTACTGTCTTTGGGAAGCAGAAAGCATTCAGAAGTACCAATAAGGAGCTGAAACACAGATGAATGCAGGTAGCCCAAATTCCTCAGGAATTTTGGGATGGGAAAAGTCACACATGGTAAGAAAAATACAACCAAACAAACATGGAGTGTAAGATTGATTACCCTTTCATTCTAACCAGCAGAATTAATGGGACAAATCTGCAGCAGGACAAGCAAAGAACAGGCTTAAGCTATCCTGCACAGCCAAAGTTCTTTCTAAATAATGAATATTCTATCTTTTCTGTCCAATTTTGCCAATTACTGTCCGTAAATTTAAAATAAAATTTTTGGACAAGTTTACCACTGCTCAATGGAAATAAGGTAACAACTTACTATCCAAACTAGTATTAAAAAGGTAATGAGTTTGGTACATCACTGTTGATTAATCACTTATCTCTGGTGTGCAGAGAAATTAGTCAATTTTAAATAACTGAGATGTTACTATAAATTAAGTTTGCCATTAAAATAAGTTAGTGTTGGCAATTACCTCCAGTTCTGTTAACTAGTTTTTAGATTTACAAGTGTTATAAAACATGGAAGTTAAAATCAGTCTCCTTTTCCCCATGGTTCTGAAATCGCATCACCAGTTTTCAGAATTACATTAGAGACTTCTCCAAGTTTTATTTTGGGCAGGTACACTGCAGAATATTTTATTATTTAATAGTGGAATAGTAATGTAATTCATTACAATTAAAATAATCTTGTCACTGAAGTTTGTTTTTGACAGTCCTTGCTTCTTGATTGCTAATCTGGTAATAAAATAGCATATAACACTGGAGAACAAAATGTTACCTAATCACATTTCTTAAAAGAAGCCACTAGTTGTACCTGCACACATATGTTACCCACATTACTAAATTGCTGAGCTTCTTTTTAAAATCTCTTTGGAGATAAGTGGAACAATACCTCTTTTCCCTTATTTTTGGGGGGACTTAAATGTAGTTTGTGTAGGGGAAAATATCCTTTATTAATTAATATTGTATTAATAAATGCTATGAAATTACTGTAGAATTTTGAAAATAGCATTTATGACTTGGGAAAATGTCTCTTAGAATGCTGGAACAGAAATACAAAAAATGAATTAAATTGCAATGTTACATAGAAAACAGCTGTAATACTGAAGAGGGTGCAGCAGAGTAACCAAAGGGAAAAACCCCCCATATAATGTGATGAATTTAAGAAGCAAAATTTTAAGAGCTGTATGCTGTATTTAAGTTCTAATTTATAGTGAAATATTTGAAGACAAAACAAACAAACAAACAACAAAATAAGAGGTATCAAACATCCTTCCACTGAACTGAATGAAGCTATTGATTGCTTGCAAAACTACTTTGTGCAGCTAAACACACACACACAATTCTAGTCAGACTTTAAAATGTAACAATTTTTGAAACTGAGAGCAGCCAGCCAGAAAGTATATCATGTGAAAAACCTAAAAATAATGACCACTTAATTTATATTTCATGTATGTAACTCTACCACTTTGTTTTCAAGGACAACTACCACAGAAGTGGCTGCTGTTTTTCTGTCTGCTGTATTTGTTCATGTTTCTCCACTCTCCCAGATTTTGACATATTCTAAGACATTGCCATGAGGAGAAATTGCTCTTAGAAATAAGTAATCTGCTGGAGTTTATTGAGAGGTTGTTCCATGAAAAAGAACTCAACCTGATCCACTATTATAGTGTCCCTCCTGATTTTACCTCCTTTTTTTTTGGCTAAGGAGGCTCTGACAATAAACTCTTAAGACCACCAGTTTTACATGGAAAGTTAACATGCTAAGTGTTAGCTTAGCAATGTACTCTTCAATCAAGTTACCAAGGTCTTAGTGCTGACAAAATCACATCCATTTCTGTCTTATGAGTCAGTAAGACAATATGGAAAGGCAATAATGAAGAACAATGATCAGAGAAAACACATTTTTGTATTATAAAGGAGAAGAAAAAAAGCTAAATCTCTGAATAGTTCTAGGAATGTATGAGTGTATATGTATGATTTAGTTGTGTAACAAAACAAAGGAAATATTTATTTGTTCTGAGAAGAGAGGAATTAGAGAAAGCACAGACATACTGCTGATATTCCCACTGTTTACTGAGCTCTAGAAAAAAACCTCTAATTGCAAAGAAAAACTACTAACCCTCTCTCTGGGCACATTCAAGAACTCTAAACTGGACATTTTATTTCCATCATGACTAAATTTAATACAAATAGAAATCTTCTCAGCCATATCTCAGGCTCTGCCAGAAAAATGGCTCACTAAATGTGGTCCCTCTTTATTTGATAGATATGCTTGTTAGGTAAGTTATTGTTATCCTACTCATTTCAGTGAAATGAACACATTCATAATTCTGTTCTATCACCACTAACACTTTCAGAGGCCATGCAGGTATGAAAGTATGATCTATGTTCATTGCAACCATGCATTTCATCAACTAAATCATTACGCTTCCACTTGTCTTTCCTTTTCCTTCCTTTTCCTTTTCCTTCCTTTTCCTTTTCTTTTTCCTTTTCCTTTTCTTTTCCTTTTTCCTCCCCTCCCCTCCCCTCTCCTCGCCTCCAAGTTGTTTTGCTTTAAGGGGTCTGAACCAGCTGAACTGTAAATGAAAGCTCAGTTCATTCATTATTGCTAACCATGAAACCAACCAAACAAAAAACAAACAAATAAAAATGACCCCAAACCCACAACAGTTTGATTTTCTGATTCCATGGCAGTTGTTCAGACAGCAAAAAGCCATATTCTGAGAGCCTTGAAGTAACAGCACAGCAAACCATAAAGAATATGGTTACAGAATAACTACCATATATAATGATACAATTTTAGAGGTCTTGATATTACACAGGTAGGTGATGAAAGGCAGTTACTGCCAGGACTCATAAATTGCCATAATCATGAAAAGGAACTATTGGAAACTCTTATCATCACAACTCAGACTATTATATGAAGGGATAAGAGATACACTCTGACACACTTGAGGAGTCAGCTTCAGGAGAGTTCAGAGAAATCACAAAAGCAGGATCCTCTATAAGCAAGCTAGTGCTCCTTGGAACGTGTACATTTTGATTAATACTGTTTTTGGCTTAAGCCAGAAAATGCAAAAAAGCCAGAAATGGTATCTTAAGTGAAAAGAACTTATGTTCATCCCTCTTGTCAGGAGTATAATGAAGGCAAAGGAGGTCTTTTATATAGTTTACCCATAACCAGTAAAAGGAGAAAAAAAAAAGAGAGAGTGAAAAACTTGTTTTTGCTGTTGGTTTTGAACAAAAAGAGATTTTGTCGCCAATAGAATCATGGATAAATTTCACTGTAATAGAAAACAACAATGGTAGTAGTGGCAAATGATCTTACCAGTAAAGCTGATGGGCTACTTGGATGCTCTGAAGAGAACGATTCAGCAGGAGTTTCACTAGAGGGCTTTCAAGATTCCACTCAAACTTGAGCACCTTAACAGGAAAATCAATAATGAGAATCACTTGTATGCTGGTTTTGCTGTCTTTCCTTTGTAACAAAATTAATCAGAAAGGACGCAGTACTTAGTGTGAACCAAGCAATCCAATGCATGGAGAATGCCCTAGCAATGCAATGAGCAAAGAAAATTCAGGACACAAGTGTCTGCCACCATGTATGAGACAGGCAGATACCATTCTGATTCTGGCTGTGTAAATTTGAAGCTTTTCTTCCCCTGCTTAAAATGATCAGTGCTATATTTATTTTTTAAAATCTGATTACCTGGTTTGGAAAATTAAAATTATCTGTGAAACAGAAGCAGCAGAAGATGGAAGGTCACATAAGTGCCCTACTGTGTGACTGTGAATGCTGTAAAGCTGTTTGGGTTCCATTGCTTCCCAATAGCAGATTACATAAATGAATTTATACTTGTATAAATGTGTATATATATATATTATACATATATTCATATAAATCTGTATTTTAAAACATCCTGAGGAATTCTGAAATGTAGAATTATAAGCAAATCATGTGCATTGTGTTGCAAAGTAAGGGGATAAAGCTTTTGAAGTGGTTGGCTCCTCCTTAACTGCAACACAGGACCTAGTCAACCAAAAAGTTGAGTAGTGCAAGCACCGGGCCCGTGACTTTTAAAACATTATTTTTCAGTGAAATGTAATATATAGGTTGTAAAGAGACAATGCCACACCTAAACTGCCCTGGTGTGTTTACAATCAGTACCCCTGTATATGCAGTATCTAAAAACCTGTTGAAACATCTACTTCCTTGAATGCTACAAAACCCTACCACCAATCAGGACCTCATTTGGTGGTACCAGAAGAATATCTCTTGTTAAGGTGCATTTTTTATTTTTCTTTTGTAACCTCAAAAAAAACGCCTTGTAGTGCACAGAAAAGTTCCATCAACATGCCAAACTCCATTTTCCTTAGAGGAAAACAGTCTACAGCTCAGCCCTGTTGCTAATTTGTTCATTGCTCCTCCTGACTAGCCTTTTGTATTCAGTCCTCTTAAAATTCATCAATTGAACTGAAAGAATAAAAAGTATTTAATGAAGTTACTGTTTTGGACAGAAGACCTCCTTAGCTATCAGTGTCTTCCTTACCTGAACCAGCTGTGGGAGGTATTCTAGCAATTCATCATTTGACAGATTTTCTATTTGTTGGACTGCTGCTCTTCGAATATCTTGATCTGGAAAACTAGAGCAAAACAAATAGATATCATTAAGAGCTACTCAGCCACTGCAGTTCTCCTGATCTCTCACTGATAAAATGTTAGAAAAACACGTTTTCTTTCAAAATGGAATAGGAAAAAAAAATCAATTCATTTGCTCTACTATAACGAGTCAAGAAACACACGGCAGACATCTTAATTAGATTGAGGGTTACAGTGGCATAGAGGGAAAAAAAACCCACCCTGAACTTCAAAAACCATTTTTTATTTGAGCTATCATATGTTGTAATTTCCTTTATTTGTACTGAAATATAAAGTAAATTACGTATCTTCTCTTGCTGCTTCTATTTACCTGAAAGAGGAAATTTCCATGCCATGGGAACATAACAATACTTAAAGACTTCTTTTGTTCTGAGCAATGTCACATCACAAAAGCTTGAAATTTCCTACTCAAAAAGGGTTCATTTCAGATTATGCCAGTGTCAGCTGTTCTGGTTTGAATCATAACAAAAAAAAAAAAAAAAAAAAAAAAAAGTGAAACAGCCATTTTTGACAGGAAAATGGTTGAATATTCAGCATAAGCTGTATTCTGAACAAATTCTGGTCGACACCAGAATGGTTGTAGCCTAATAATAAGTTTGTGATTGAGCTCAAACTGTAAAAAATGACAAATGATATAAACATGGAGTAGTAGTAATGATAAAAGAGAGAAAGCAGGCTAGATAATAAGCTGATCCAAGTATTTTTCTTTAGAAAATAAAAAGAATTATTTTTTGGTGTAACCTGACAGATCAAAGCTGACTCTTAACAGAACATTTTGTCTTTTTTCAAAGAAAGAAACACTAAGAATACAGTGTTTCTTTTAATATTTGAAAGCTGAAAAATAAACAGCTAAGAACTTATTTTGGAAAAATAAAATAGAAAAACACCTTCTGCTTTTTCACACGTTGCATTTGTGGCATTAATTGTCATACACAGAAAATTTACTGTACACAGGAGTTGCCTTGACTGGTTCACAGCTGTTTTGTGACTGCCCTTCTATCACAAGGAAAGGAATGGATGTGCTAGTCTGTGTACGTCTGCTTTCTGGTGTCAGTACTTGAAGCTTGTCCATTATCATACCAAGATTCTTTTCTGTCTTTTCCTGAAGCAAACTGGAAAAGTTCATCCAGACCTTTCAGTTACCAGAGTCAGAAGAGCAGTCATCTCTGCCAAAGGGGCAAAAATGGCTTCAAACTGCACCACAGTCGACCAGACATTTGCTCAAAAGAGCTGCTGGGTTTTGATCCAGTTCTCTGTAGACAACTACCTGCCCCATAAAAAGCACTGAAATAATATGGCTATTAGGCTCTTTTGAAAAATCTCTCATTTGGCAGTGTAGGCATACATAAAAATGATGAGTAAAGGACACAGATTATACTGTCAATTCACCCTGGAGAAAGTCCTTTGAAATCAGAACCATCATGTACTGCAGAAGGTGTCACAAGACCACCAGTATTACTGCTTTATGAGCTCAACACAAAAACAGACTTCTCCTAGCTTTCCATCCAGCACTTTGTATCAACAATATACCCACTAGAAATATAAAGCAGAAGTGAAACATAAGAGACAGTACCCCATTTAGAACAATGACTGCTCATTGCTACCAAGACAGAAAGAGAAAAAATTGTATAGGTGAGTGCTCAGAAGTTTAACAGCACTTGCAGCTTTATACTTAAGTTGAATAAACCAAGCTGAAGTTAAAAAACATTTACAATTTGATCACTGAATTATCTACACAGTATCAAATAAAAATGTGGCTATTTTGAAATAAACAAACAAAAAAGGTGTAACAGCTGGAGTTATTTGAAAGGCCTGGCCTCTGTGCTGCAATCAGCTGCCACCTCTAGCATTTTCAAATCCTCATTTAACAACATGGCTCAGGTCTGATTTTATTATTTTGTTTATCTGCTATGGTTGATATTTGATGATGGTTTTGATACAGTTTATAATTGTATAATGCTGAGAGGCCCTTGATGAGGAGAGAGGGAATACATTATAAATAAATTACCATGATAGATCCAAATCTGCCAGTTTTGCAAGGATTATTATTTATTTATTCTAGGCAACCTATTAGGAATATGGAATTGTTGCTTTAATATTCACATGGCTATTTAGAACAAAACTCATTTGAAAGAGGACTGCATATGAAAAAATTAATCCCTTTCCTATCATCCTATCTTCTAATTATGCAGTTTCTCCAAAGCTCTGTGTACAAAACATGTCCAGATAATATGGAAGTCAGTCTTTTCCTGCCCCTCCTAGCCTAGTTCAACCGGTTACTGAACAGTGAAATATGCTCTATGCATCAAGTCAAGCAGAAAAATATTATTACTACACCATGTTTATATCATTTGTTTTTTTTTACACTTTGAGTTATTTTAATCCCAACCTTCCCAGGAAATTCAAGGGTAACATTTATTTTGTTTAGTATTAGTTTACTGCAAGTCAAACATGGGGCTATATCTAAGTAAGCAAAAGTACCTATAGAAGATGTGATTAAGTAGAATGATGAGCTCAGGTGCACAGACACTGTAGTGAAAAATCTACAGATTAGTTTGTTTCAGGAAACAGAGCTCTCAATACTCTCATGGCTTTTCTTGGGTGAAACTTTGGTAATTTTTTTGTTCTGGTAAATAATATGGTCCTTCATTTTCTAAATCTCAAGGTTATCTTAAGGTTGAGTTGAATCTTTTTGAAAGAAAGGACAGTTAACACACTCTGTGAAGTACCTGACAATTTTTTAAGTCCTATTTGTAATATCCATTTCTCTCTTGAATTTCAATGTTGTTCAGGGCCACAGGTATAATAGAAGATATTCAACCGTATTTGCTTTACCCCTTACATTTGCATTTGAGCAAATATTTAACATCCTTAGAAATATGAGAACTGCCAAATTTCTGGGGTATGGACTTATAGCAGATCTGAGTAAAAAAATCCCACCCTTCACATGCACCTTTTCCAATGAATGATCTTCAAAACATTTGAGTGTTCCATCAAATATGATTTCAGTAATCCATAAACTAGTTTTGATTTTTTTTTTTTTTTTTTTTTTTTTTTTTTTTTTTTTTTTTGGCTCTGCAACTCAAAGCAAAAGAAACTACTTCATAGTTTGGATATTAGGGGACAGCTGATTTCCAGAGATTGTTATAATAAGTAAGTAATTATTTACACATACTGAAAATTCTGGAAGCAGAGAAGTGAGAGGACTATCACAATGAATTCAATATTGCCATTTTTAAGGGTATTCTCTGAAGAAAGAGGAGCTCATCTGTACCACAACTGATGTATATCAGATCAATTTTGCTAATGATTTGAACAACAGATTACTGAGTTCTTGAAATGTGGCCTCTCATAATGGCTTCAGAGAGTCAGGAGATTCAGACACTTCTCTTCCCTAGCTGTTTTATGGTTCTTAACAAAATCTCTTGAGACTTTGTCTAGAATAAAAGGCAACTTTAAAAACTTTTAAAATGTTTATATGACTCTTTCTTTGCATAGTTTCAAATAGTAATTTTCATCCAGTTTCCAGTTGAATCTTTTTTTCTTGACAAAATACCTATTAGTCAATAAATAAGTGACTGGAACTATGGTGTTCCTCAGACATTTGCTTGACTGCAACATATTGAAGCTTTATTCTTTTGGATTACTTTATATTTCTTCTCTTAAGGTAATGAGTACTTTGTCAAGACAGAAGTTTGCAACAGAGATTATGACTTCTTATAAGTTTGTTCCAGGTTTACATACCCAGAGACACTACTGAAAAATAAGCAATACATAAATTACTTTTGTAATTTTTTGTACTGTGCAGTACTTCAAATATCCCCTTCACATCTCCTTTCACTACATGGATTCTCCCAAAGTTATGAAACAGTTTCCTTTGATGTTTAAAATCAACACCTCCTTTGCTATTTAGTTCTTTCCAGTGATTGACAGCCACCCATTTTATAAAGTCTCTCTGAGTAGCTGCAAATTGTTTGTTCTCCCTTCAGACTTAAAGATACTTTTTATAAAAGTTGAATTTTGAGATGGAAGAGCACAGATTACAATTTTCTTTAGAAGTAAGAACAACAGACAATTTTTTATTCTTTTCATATAGGTAGCCAGTACAGAGATATTTGTCAAGTTATACTTTTCAGCCAACCAGATTCAAACTGAAAAGTAAGTGCCAAGGCATCCTGTGAATTTGTGAAATTTTCTTGAGATTTTAGCATTTGCCAGTGGTGACTTGACTGTAAATGAGAAATAGATGCATGTTTAACTTTTAACAGTTTTATTGCCCTAATTTTATTGCACTGTCTCAAGTAACACTTTGCTGGAAGATATTTGTCAGGTTAATGGAACTGCACAATTCACTATATTTTCTTCCAAGTGAGGACCTTTCATGAGCCATCTTTTAAGCTAGAGGCTTGTACTATGCCACACATTTCTGCAACTCCCTTCACATTTTAAGATCTGTTGCATTTTCAATAAAAGGCTCTGGTGCCACAAAATGCATGTTATTAGAGTCTGGTAGAAACAAGGAAGGCTGAGCAAGCAAACCTATTGGAATGAATATACCAATTCAAAACAAAAGAAAACCTCTAAGTAGTAAAGGATATCATGTCACTGACAAGGGCAACTGGCCCAGAAGAGAAAGTGTGAAGAAGCCTTTAAAAGAACAGGCAGAAAAGTTGTGGGTGGCAATTTAAATATTTTAAAAATAATTAGACAGGAAGAAGAAACTTCAAAAACAATAATAAAAGAATTCCTTTAGCTTTAGCACATCGATAACATTAGCAGGCCCATTTGCTTTCTGTTGGTGATTTTTTTCATTCCTCTGTGGGCTCCTACAGAAAACACTGTGTAAGTGTATGAAGATTAGAAAATGGCAAGGACTAACAGATAGTGCAGAAAGATAACAAAAACCATCAGTAAAATGGACACTGGATTTTCAAAATTTTCAGTTGGAAAAGAATAAAATATTTACTCATTGTGATAATAAATGCAAATTATTCCCATCCCACCCACCACTCATGGTCTCAGAAAGCTCATGGTCAGAACACTAGCTATTACTTTGGCTGATCAATTGGCAGATGGACCTACAGAAGATTTCAGAATTTAAGATTTCATGGAGACTGTAAGGTGAACCATGTCCTAGGAGAGAACAACATCAAAGAAATTAACAAAAAACAGTTTTTCATTTGAAACATTTGTGTTTTAGAAGGTTCTTCCAACCCCAAGGCAAACCTTGTTCTCTGTTACATTAAAATAAAAGAAAAAAACATGGAAGACTTCATTATTAACAGACTTAGCCTCCTGATTAGATTGCGCATTCATGTACAGAAATTATGCCTTACTCTACGTAGTTAATCATTGTTAACTATCTTACAACAGCTGTATGTAGTAGCTTCATAATTATTGTCAGAAAAAGCAAAACACTAAAGAAAGTGAAAAAAAAAGAGTTGATCACATTATTATGATTAAAATGAAAAGGTAAAAATGCATATATTTTCACATAAGTTATCCCTAAATTTCATGTACATTACTACAAAGCAATTTTAAAACTTTCAATAGTGCAGATTTCAGATTCTGTACATCAAAGTATCAAATTTATTGTAGACTGTTGCTTTATTCTTACCATATTTCTTTGCATAGGCCTGTATTTGCTCTCCACTGTTATGTAAGACTACAGACATTAAAACCAAGTAAGATTCATAGAGTCAATTTATCATAGAATCATTAAGGTTGGAGAAGACCTCTGAGATCATCCAGTCCAAACAAATATATGCTCTAGCTGTATCTGTTTGATAAATACTCTCTGGAAATTCCATTTTGGACTCTGAGAGAACACTTTAAATTCTGTTTTTGTTAAAACAATGACAATCTGATTCAACACTTACAAATCTGTTTGGCTTTTAAAGTTTCAAGAACAAAATCCAGCTTCAAGCTATCATACTTTTAACTATTGTTTAGGAAGTGAGTTTTGCATATATTGGTATATATATCCTAACCTCTGAAACTCAACAGATACTCTGTTACCAAATGTTGAAATCAACAATAATATTGTGAAAGCCAAAGGCTGAGGGATGTTACAAGCCAAAGGGCATCTTCTTCAGTCCAGGAGAGGTAAGAGGAGTCATATTATCCCCTGCTCTGTGTACTCCATACAGGAGATTAAGCAAGGTATAAACCCTTCTGACATCTTAATGTCTGATCTCAAAATCCTCTGAATCAGCACATGGTTTTAAAGGAATATCCTTTTCTGTTCACTTGCCTTGACAGAGCTAGAATTTAGCAAGAAGTTTCTAGGAAAAATTGTTAAGCCTACGAGAGAGGTCATTTCTTCACTTCCACTGTCTGCTGATAAAAGTTCTCTCCAGAATGATTGCAGCCATGCACACTAGAGGCAATTGAAGTATCTTCTTTATCTTCCTTCTTCTATCTCAATTTCCTGATTCCTAGTCATGATAGCTCACAGGAAAGAATATATTTTGGCCTTCATATTCAATAATTTCAATAGCAAAATAACCTGACAAATGTGGATATTCTATACATACACAAAACATTGGCATGTTAGCAACACATCATAAATGATGGTATTTCTAACACTGCCTTGTGATTTTTTTCTGTCATCCAGAAAATTCTCTGACTAAACACGTGTTCAGGTGTAATTTCCCTGGCTAGTGTGCCATGCAAAATAGACACAGTTATAGAAAGCTCTAACTCCACTAAAGCTTGGCTTCTTACCAAACTCAGTAAATTAAGTCAATGGTAAAATGCACAGGGTCCTGATAGCAGTGCTAAGTAGGAGGGAACAGCTCTATATCTTCTGCCTTAGGGAAAATTTTATTTTTCAGGCAATGACTTCTAATCACCCTTCCCTGAAATTAGAGGTAAAACTAAGAGTGTAAAATATTCTACACTTCCCCCTGACACCCTCTGCCTCTTGTCTTTATTAATTAAAGAAACATTCATTTAAATATGTTTGTTTTGGTTTGTTTTTGTTTGATTGGTTGTTGTTGTGTTGGTTTTTTTTAAGTGTTGCCTTCTGGGTCTTTAAGAATCAATGCACTTGCTTCAAGTACTGGATGCAAGGTTGGTCCTGAAGTTATCTGTGAAATGTGCCATCATTGTGCTTCCAATTTATGAAAGTTCCTCCTTTCCACTGCATAAGCGAGTATGTTATCATTTGGCTGCCTTGAGATGTGCCTACAAAGTGGAAGAACATAAGCAGAAGAGACTTGCTCCAAGAACAAGTATCTATTAAAATGTACATTTAACACTCTTGTGAACATAATGGTTTAGAAGTTTCAGAAAGTAGCAAAGAGCCTTTGAGCTCAGGTGCATGTTAATGAGGCTTGATCTGAAGGACCATGATACCTCTCCCTAAGATCTGGGAAGCTGTATTCTAACCCATGAAATGAGGTAGCACCTTCAGGGATTTTCATTTTTTAATCCTTGCGAAATGCAAGTTTCAGAGTAATAATCAGGACAGATGACTTTTTCACCCTGAGGAGGACAGAGTCCTCAGCTCAAGCTTTGCAAAAGAGACTAGTGATTTTGAGTACCCTCTCTAATCTATATTAGGTGTAAGAACATGCCTGCAGGAGGAATTCAGGTTCTCGTTTGCACCGAATCATTCTGTTTGGAAAAGACCTTTGAGATCATGAAGTCCAACTGTTAATGTAACTCTACCAAGTCTAATGCTTAAACCATGTCCCTAAGCACCACATCTACATGTCTTTTCAACACCTCCATGGATGGTAATTCAACCACTTCCCTGGCCATCCTGTTTCAGTATCTAATTACCCTTTCAGTGAAGAAGTTTCTTTTAATATCTAATCTAAACCCCGCCCAGTTCAACTTGAGTCCATTTCCTCTCAGCCTGTTGTTTGTTGATTGACCACCACCTCGCTCCAGCCTCCTTTCAGGTATCTATAGAAGGTGTTAAGGTCTCCCCTCAGCCTCCTTTTTTTCAGACTGAATAACCTTAGATTCTTCATGAGACTTGTGCTCTAGACCCTTCACAAGTTTGGATGCTCCTTGGATTTGCTCCAGCACCTTGCTGTCTTTCTTGTAGTGAGAGTCCCAGAACTGAATACAGTATTTGAGGTGCAGCCTCACGAACATGGAGCACAGGGAAACAATCACTCCCCTTGTCCTTCTGGCCACCCTATTCTGGATACAAACCCAGTATGCCATTGGCCTTCCTGGCCACCTGCACACACTGCTGGCTCATAATCAGCCATCTGATGATCAATACCCCCAGATCCTTTTCAACTGGGCACTTTCCAGACACTCTTCCCCACTCTTAACTGGGGGCTGTTGTGGCCCAAGTGAAGGACCTGGCATCTGGCCTTGTTGAATCTTATATGATTGGTCTTGGCCCATCAATCCAGCCTGTCCAGGTCCTTCTGTAGAGCCTTCCCACCCTAAGGAAGATCAACAATCCCTCACAATTTAGTATCATCTGCAAATTTACTGAGAGTCCATTCAATCCCATCCATCCAGATTACTGATAAAGATACCAAACAGAACTGCTCTGGATACTGAGCCCTGGAGCACTGCTTGTGTCCAGACATCATCTGGATTTAACTCCATTCACTTTAAGAGATTGGGAACTGAAGTTCCAGCAAAAAAAGCATTCAAAATTTGGGGTGATGAGAAACTCTTGGTCTCTTTTATAGTACTGCTAACAATGTGGTAAATTGTGGTACACAGAAATGATAAAACACAGAGCTGAAATGTCAATCTCTTTGCGATAGGATATTCTGAAAGCTAAATGTTTATGTGGAATATATTTTTATTTGGAAAAAATAATAGAAGAAAAATACAAGAGGGCTCTCATAGCAAACAAAAATAAAAAAAAATTAAAATTCTGTCTCGGAAAGTCTCTGACCTGCTAATTATTTGATATTTGGAGAGTAGCACAGAGTCCTTAAATTTGACCTATTCTCGTTGTCGTCCCTAGGCATCTGCTTTTGGTCATCATTGGAGACAGGATGTACAAGATTGATTTTTTGCCTGATTTAGTGCAGCTACTCATTCATTCCTGCATTATGCTAACAATAAATGTAGAGAAGGATTAGCCCTAATTAATTTTACTTATCTATGATTTAACAGTGATGGTATCACAAGTTCTTCAAATAGAAATTAATATATGAAGGTATCTTCTTTTATATTCTCCTCATGTTTTATATGAGCATGGATCTTTCAGCTGTGTCTCCGTAATCACAAGAAATAAGAGAGCTGTTTTGTGGATGATAGAAGTGAGGAACTGAGTCGATGAATTGTCAGCGCCAAACATAATACAGGATAGAGTTGAATGAACTTTCAAAAATATCTCAGCAGTAGAGCCTACAATCCAGTCAGTGAGGGAAAGCTGGACCCTATCCAGTGCTACTTTACTTTTCAAAATGCTTGAAATCTGAGAAAAAGAGAACTAAGAGAAGAAAACTCAGAAACTTTCCATTTATATGGAAAGTACTCCTTCAACCCATGCTCTCCATTTGCATATATGTCTCTCATCAGTAAAATCATGCCAAATCATCTACAAAACTAGACATCTTTAAAGAGTGTAATCCTTCTGTTTCTGAGGGTTACCTTCCTGTTTTTTTTTTTCATTCATCTAGGAAATACTGTGGATACTTAAAAGAGAGACTTATTGGAAGATTCAGAAACTTCCTTTTGTAGTGTTAGCATAAAGCAAAACAACCAAACTGATTTTGTCTTTTGTGAGAAAGAAACTAAAGGAACAAACCAGGAAAGATCCTGATCAGAAGTACTTGTTCTTTGACACCACTGCAGGTGCCAGCCACTCCCAGTGCTGGCACCAGGAGAGACAAAGTGATGACATCTTCTTGTCTTTACATGCCATCAATCTTTGTGGTAGTCAGAATGAACAGTGTGCACATCCACTACACACTGAGAAGCTGTGTTGAGAGGCTGACACATTAAATATCCTGTGAAGTACCTGACAAGACTGATCTGCACCACACCCCAGTGCAGAGTTGCATCTTGAAAGAACAATCAAGTTCTTCGTTTGCAGAAATGCCACCCATACACAGAAACAAAATTTGACAAAAGTTCTGATTTGAAAGCCTGGCATACTCTGACAAATGATCTCAAAATCTCTTGGTACTCTGGAGTGTGGAAGACAACACACTACCCAGATACTTCCTGTGCATTTTTTTTTTTTATAAATTATATATCAATTCTTGTAATGTAAATTATTAAATTACTATGTAATAAATTAATACATGTAAAAAACAACATGCATGTAAACTTGTGAAACCGAAAATAGTTCAGATATAAACCTAAGACACAGGTATTCTTAGGAAATCACATTTAGAGGGAAATAACATTTGATAGTCAGTTTTCTACTTGTGGAGTTTACTGTATGCAGTCTTTTCTAAAGAAAAGCTTTAGGTGAGGTATTTTTTTTTCTAAAGGTGCAACACAGAACCGAGTTTGCAAAGCTGGTGCAACTTGTGCTTACCCAGACAAGTAAGGACTTGATAAACCAAATTTGCTCAAACACTTCATCTGCACATTTAATACTTTCACAGGTAGATTACTTAATGCGGAATACCTTCCAAGCTTTCAGAGGAAATGCAACTTCTGACACAGATTCTGTTCCCTACATCTGCTATTACATCATAGGTAAGACTATCTCCAACATCAAGAAAGCCTTCCAACAAACAATCAGCTTCCAATCTAAGCAGTGGGAGTGGAATGTAAGGCATCACAACAGAATTTATTCCAAGTGTGAGAAAGCAACTTCAAAGTTTCATTCTATCTACTTCAGAAAGATGGGCTAAAGGTGTGACTGTGGGTATTTACATGGTATCATAATCTGGAAACATATTTCAGTCCTCCTTATCTTCCATTAGTCACTTCATGTCTGTACAGTAGTTTGAAGATATGGAGTGCTATGTAAGTATTTGACTGATCAACTGTTACCAAACTGATTGAATCTGCTATAGAGAATTAAATACTCTTTTCATTATCCTGGGAAATAGAAAGCTTTCTCAGCCATGAAGGCAGGGTTAGCATGTTCAGCTCAAGATCATCACAAGAGTTGTGATCATCACAAGAGTATTTTCATTTTGACACTGAGACACAACTGAAAGCATAGTTAGTGAACCAAGGCATGACACTCTGCTGAAAAAAAATGGGAGTGTAGCACATGTTCATTCTGTTTATTGGTTAATTTTCCCTTACCTGAAAGTCAGAAGCCCTAATGCCTCCAGAGGGTTAGAAAATCTCCATCTCCTCAACACGGCATACATTTCAGATATAGTTGTTTGATCCCAGCTGGGTGCACTACCCAGTACCATAGGAAGTGAGCAATTTTGATTATTGCAGGAGTAACGATAAAACCATAAGATTCTTCTCTGTTGCTCTGAGAGTCTGGAACAGAAGATCAGAAATTCAGTTTGAAATTAAAAACACCTGGAGCTTAGTGTAGCGAACTTTATTGTACAGAGAATCCAAGTCATTCAGTACACTGCTTTTCAGCTAAGTATGTGTTTTCCTTTGGGTAGGATATATTTTCTGCAGACCAGCTTTTATAAGAAAGTGATACTCATACTCTGGATCTGTCAGCCTTGGGTCATATAAAATGAAGTGTCAAAAGACACACATATGTGGTTATTTCATTTCCCAAACACTCTCATTTTTCTTCTCCACTGTCTATGTTCTTGTTGGTGTTTGTTTTTACTGCATTTTTCTGACAGAGATAAAAAAGGTGCAGTTATCATTGGATAAATTATTGTTACATCCGTCTGCTGCACATCATCTCTAACTACTGTAACAACTATGGACACAACACTGCTAGATACAGCTTTCATTCATGTCCTTGCTTGAAAGTTTAATTCAAGTGTGTCTATTTTTAATGTATTTGCATTTTAAGTGGGGCTTAAACCCCTCTCTACACATTCACAAGAATATGAATGCATGTGCACACACACACAGAGCATGTTGTTATCCCTAGCACTGGTGTGAGTTTGGAAAAGGGAAGGAAAGGTCCCAGCAACTTCTGTTTTTTCACAAGGCCTAGCCTGCCATGCATCATGATACTCACGAAAAAGGATGTTATACCAAATTATTCAAAGAGATATTAGATATCTAAATAACATATTGTTAAAATGGTGAGTCAAAACACCATATTTTACCACAGTGTAAAATGCCTCAGAATGATTTTTGCTGTATACCCTCTAATATGTCTATAATTCTAATGTCTTTGCCTCATATATATTGAATTCTAGGTTTTGATACAATCAGAAAACAAAAATGAATTCCCTGTGAGAGACAAAGTTAGACAATCTCCTTACTTTGGTATCCCAGCCTTCAAAAACAAGCTTTGAGAATGCAAACTGATCTCTAGTTGACACTACCCATCACTGAAACCAAGAGAATCTTCAGCTTCCTTGGTCATACTTGACCAGTTTGGAGTTCCATCTATATAATAACATAACATAATGTAACTGTGCCTTTCAAAGGACCTAGATACTTCAGACCAGGTTGTGAGAAACCCTGTAGAAGGCAGTAAATAAATAGATAATTCGAGTCAAGCCAAAGAGATACAGATGCAGGAGCAGTGCACAAAATCAAGTGTTTACGTTCTTGCCAAGGTCTTTTTCCTTCTACCTGCAATATTTTGGGATCCTTTTAGCTAAGTAAGTATTTTCGCACTGCTCTAACTCTTAAGATTATAGCTTTCACAAGTCACAGAAGTGATTTCCTTTGCCTCCATATACACTAGAGAACTTTGCAATTTTGAACTGCCAAGCATTTAGAAACAGAGAACAGTGGCACAAAGATGGGCACGTATTTTACTGTCACAAAAGTGAATGTTTCCTTCTTTTCTTTAGTAGAATAAGCTCATAAAGGTGTGTAGAAGATAAACTTAACTGTGATACAAATTCTGTTACAGCTTTTTGGTGATCAGGAAAAATACCATTTTGGTAACCATTTCAAGAATTCATAGTACGTCTACTGTGGCAATAGATAGATGTATTTGTGGAAAAAAAAAAAAAAAAAAAAAAAAAAGATGAAAGTAGGCCTAAGACTTCATTGCCTATCTGGTTTTCTTATGCATTCAGATTGCATTCTGCAGGACAGTTCAGCTCAAACACCTCTCTTATATATGTTGAATTTAAACAGACGTTTAAGCTTTCAAACAGCATCCTCCAAACCAGAAAATCAGTTGTTCAGATTAAAGCAGCTAAAGCCTCTACTGAGCCTACAAAGGGAGATAAGAAATCAGTCCTTGTATCAGGTTTTCTAAATAACAGATTTCTCCCTCTGAATTTACTCCAGAGACAATCCCAGCTTCTAGTTTCAGGTATTAAAGATCAGAAATGAAATTAAAGGTTGGGAGGGGATTTTTTAGGTTTTGATTTTAAGTTTCTTAGTTGTAATAGATGTTTACATATACACATGACGGGACATTTAAGATAAATGGTAAAAGTATTTGCATGCATATAGCATCTGAAGATTTTTATGTCAATAAAGGCATTTCTTTGGCTCAGTAGGTATAAGATGCTAATAAACTATCTTTATTTGTAAAAATGCAGTTGTTCTTATATGGTGGAGGGTATTTTAGGTTTTTTTTTTAGAACTGAATCTAAATTTCCCTCCATATAACAGCTGTAATGAAATACATTGCCTTCCATTCAACACATAAATATAAATATCTTAAAACCTAAATAATTCAGTAGTTTCCAGTCGTAAAAGTTTTCATTAATCCCTTTAGTTCATTGAAGGAAAACACTTTATTATTATATTTGTGGTGTAAATGGAGACAATGAGTTCAAATGCTTCTGATCTGTTTTTGTTGTTTGTGTTCTGCTTTAGCACAAAGGAGGCAAAAGGAGGAAAAAGCAGCAAGGCTAGAAAATGCAAATTTCTGTCCCCTGGCACTCATTCTTACTTGCAAGTTTCTCTCTCATGGACAGACTAGCAAAACGTGCAGCATCATCACACTTTTTTATCCCTGTTCCACAATTCACACAACTGGAAGAAGTCTTTCTAATGACAATTCACAGCAACTGCACTCTCATGACAACTGGTAGGTAAACTAGATTCTTACAAGTGACAAGTGGTAAAGAAGTGGCAAGTGACAAAAAAGAAAAGGAAAAGTGAAGCTGACAGAGAGGGAAAAGTAAGATAGAAGGAAAACAACAAATGGAGGAAAGAAAGATGGCAGAAAAGAGACTGTCATCTTCCTGGCTTCAGACCAGTCACTCACCCTTACACTGTATGGTGTTGGAAGAGTAGCAGTTATCTCAGATGGCTATGTTTCTGGGATTTGGTATTAAAAGCACAGTAATCCCAAAAGAATCCAAGGCTCACATCTGAAATGTTTTCAGAAGTCAGCCAAAGTGGCTGGCAGTAACTAATGAATTCTTTTTGTGTACCCTCTCTTGCGTGGGTTGTTGATGCAAAGACCACATTGCAGCACACGGTGTAGGGCTGGGAGGACCACAAGAGCCATATGGTGAAGCTCATCTCCTTCAGTCCCATTGATCCCCTCACTAATCAACATCCAAAAAATGCTGGCCATGGGTACCAGTGATATGAGCCAGCTACCAGAAAAGCAGGGGTCCAAGTGTCTGCTACTGGGAAGACCGTATGTCTGGAACAGCTCCTGGAGCAACTCACATCCATGTATCAGGAAAAGGTCCAAGCACCAGAAACCAGAGAGTGGTTGTGAGCTTGGGAGCTCATGTGTCTGGGTGTCAGCATCTGGGGAGAACAGGGAGATCTGGGACCATCTACAGGAGTGACAATCTAAGCCCAGGATCAGTTAATATTTTGATTGTATATAATAAAATATATGTTGGTACCTATATGTGGACTTTGATCCTGAACAGGCAGAGTGGAGGAACAGAATCAGGTTGGCTGTGCTATCCATTTTGTGACAGTGCTACATGTTTGTGTGTCATACTTGAAGCTTGTAAGCTTGAGGCATCATCATGCAGACATATTGCCACTGAAAAGCTACCTGGATTCCTCTCTTTTCTTGACAAAAAAACCCCAACAAAACCAACCAATGAACCAACCAACCAAACAAAAAAACAAACAAACAAAAAACAAACCAAGGAGATCTTCAGATATCATGGTAATAAAGTGTTTGGATACCAATACAATGTTACATTTTTTTTTTTCCATAAAACTCTAACATGACCAAAGGTAAAAAGAAATCCTCTGGTACAGATCCAAAACAGGCTGACAGATTTCTCTTGATAAGAAAAGTGCTTAGAAAAGGAATTGTTCATTGTAACCTCAAATATGCTACTCTTCACCTTGTTGATTCATTTGGTAGAGCAGCTTTGCTCACAAAATAGGATAACAGAAAACCACAAACTGTGTCAAAAAATCAAGAACACCATTATCTTTCCTCCAAGAACCTTTCCTATCACACTTTAAGTTTTAACTACAGTCTTCTGACTTTCAGTGGTCTCTTCCCTTTGTACTTTCAAAGAAACCGAAACTGCTGAATTAGCCTTTTCTGATCTTTCTAATACCTACTTATGAACTTGTTATCCGTGTATAGTCTTCACAAATCTGGTGATGTTGTCTATCTCCACAACTTTCTGACAGCTTATTTTAAAAATTCACTGTTGACTGTCTTAGGAAAACATTCAATTTTTTTGACACTTGATCTCCTACTTTTTTCACTGAATATTCCTAGTTTGAATATCATGAGCTTTGATAATGCATTCACCTTGTCCACGACCATCATGATTTTATAAAAATTAATAAAAATTTATATACTTATAATAAAAATTTATCACACACAAATACACTGCCTCTAGTGCTTTCTCTAAACTATGGAGTTCTGGTCTTTTTAGCTCCTTTTGGTCAAGCAGCTGCTTAATGTCTTCAATCATTTTAACTGCCCTCATTTGTACATTTTCCAGATTTATTGTGTTCTTCTCAAGTTGTGGAGACAAGAACTATACAGCATAGTTAAAATATAGCACATCAAGGCTTTAGACAGCAGGGAAATGGCTCACCCTGATTTCTTCTCTACACCCCTCCTGATGATGCCCTACTGGCACTTCTGGCTATTGCTGAGATTTCCTATGAGGGAAAGATCGTATCAGTAGCACCAAGAAGTATTTCCTGCATTGTTACTCCTGCCAGTGTGGAGTTCAGTGTCATTTAAAGATGCCTAGATAATTTTTCCTTAATTATATCCTCTTAAATTTATTCCCATTGAAACTCACCTGCCCTGCTTGTAACCATTTTTTAAAGGTCCTTCTCGATCTCCCCCCCATGGCATGATGCTTCACACTCTGGCAGAGAATACCATAGAGGAAACATGGAGAATTTGCTATCCACTTGTTTCTCCACATCACTGATGAGATGACAAAATATTCCCAGCCCTGAGCACTGAAAGACCCTACTGCTGATATTCCATTCTGAAAAGACACAATTAAACATCCAATCTTTGCTTTTAGCCAGTTTTACCCATAAACTCCTGGTAACTTCACTTCTTTAACAATCTGATGTGGATCTTCAGTAAAGTTTTTTGAATATCCACCAAATCCCCACTGCCTCCCCTGACAACCTTGTAGGACAGCAACAGGTTGGTGAGGCAGGATTTCTATACACAAAAGCCACACTGACTCTTTCCTGGCAAATTACTCTGTACTTGGCTAAATGTTTAATTATCATAATCCCTCTTGAAGAACCTACCATTTTATCATTAATAGAGGTCAGATGCATTGGCTAGAAGTTCCCCAAATCAACTCTGGAGAACCTGTTTCAGCTGAAAATTCTTCTGGTAACTTGTCAGTGCCCTGGCTCAGTGGCTATTTGCAATAAAATACCCACCTCCTATTTGTTCTTAAAAATAAAATGAAAAAAAAAGAACGAAATCACAGATCCTGTGGCTAGTGAAAATCATTCTACATTTTATCTTTTTGAAAGTTGAGGCAAATATCAACTACATCATCAACTTTGTCTCTTGTGTTTTTGTAAAGATATTGACTTAAAAACAGACAACTAAGAGAGAAATCATCACAGAAAAGTCATCTTAACAGATACAGAACACTGAGAGGGATGAACTGTCTTTAAGTTATTCTGTTATTGTACAACTAATGCACCTTTTGGCCTTTGATGGAGGATTAATTAATTCAATTAATAGTGACTAGAGTAACAGCTCCCTGTCAGCACCTGTGCTCCTGATTCCACTCTGATTATATATATATATAAAATATATATATAAACATATATATATATTTATATATATATATATAAATTATTTTGCACAGTACATAATCCTAATTGTTAGTGTAAAATACATCTAGATGAGCATAGTCATCTGCCTCAGTGTGGGTGAGGTCACACATAGAGTGTGGGTTTTTTCACTCTCTCTTTATCCACCTTCTGCAGAAGTTAAACTTTCCATACTTCTTTACCTGGTTACGACTTGACATGCATTTCTTCACTGATTACATGACATCATGACATTTAACTACTATAGCAGAGGTCTGAGTGTATTATTATTACTAAAGGAGGTTGATTTTCATAGAACCCAATGGTTTTCTTGCTAATACTGACACAGATTTACTGCATCAGCTGAAAATCTTAAGATTTGAATGAAAAAAAAACAACAAATCCATTAGTTTCTAGTTTCAAAGACACAAAAGATATAGGAAGAGAAAGGGGAAAATAACCCTTTTCTAAACTGATCAAATAAACTGCCACCTCCAGGGTCTTATCTAAGCTTTACCGTGATCTGGTCTCTTAGCAGTGTTACTTCTCAAATAAAGCTAGGCTGCTTCAGAGGAAAATTTTGTTTTTAAAGAATTAGGTACATTTAAGTGTGACTAACAGGATAGGTAGCAGCAAGACAAGAATCAGCAGGTATAGCTGGGTACAACTTACAGCAAGAGAGAATGAGTCTGTGAAAGTTTTCTAATATGCTTTAGGCAGTCTTTGGTTGGCTCTTCAAAATCACCTCTTCTTTCTTCAGGTTCAGGTTTAATGAAATCTAAATTAGTTTCTGGAAAGTCAATCTTTATTAAAAAATAGAAAAAAAAAAAAGAAGAAGAAAATACAGATGTCCTTTTAGAATATGTATTCTCAGTTACAATTATCAATAAATATTACCTTGGATTTCTACAGGAAACATACAAAAATATCAGAGAAAGAAAAGGGGATAATTCTCTTGAGGATGCAATATAGTACTTAGATATGATGGTGATAAACTAAGCTCATGAAAATCAGAGATCTTTGACACTGATTTTACTGGTAGAATTTCATCCAGTAAATTTCCGTTTTGTTATGGATTTTTTTTTATTTTATTATGGATTTTATATGGAATTATGCATTAATATGCATGAACTTGAAAATGAGATAATTTTTTTCCTTTTTTCCTCCTTTCCTGTTTTTTCATGAGGTGATTCTTAAATGGAAAGCTCCCATTAATGTATGTTTTTTAATATTTTCTTTCTGAAAAATTAGGGGTAATTTTGATGTGGAGTTTGCCATTGTATGAGACGGAAATCAGAATCTGATTTCATTTCTGGATGCTCAATTTCATATATATTTTACATCATCTACAATTTTTTCATTCTTAACACTTCTGTATGGATGTCAAAAATACAGGATAATGTTTTTAGATAGTCAGAGATAGAAAAGAGTCAACCAAAATTACAAAGGTTGAAGTGCCAGATAATCCAACTATGGATTTAGCTAAAAATCGAAGTTGTTTTTCAATTTAAACATCCTGTTTTGGTTTATTAATGCACACCATAATGTTTTATCTATACCTGTTTGTTAAAATATATGCATCACTCTTCTACGAGTTTGCAAAGTTACTCCCTACAAAATGTGTCTTGTCAGTCACAATTATGAAATCTATCTTTATGACATTTCCAGCATGTTCACGAATTATGATACTGTCACATGCACAGGAATAGCTGCAAATGAGGTGCAGGGACTGACAGATCCCCCTGTTCTGTTTCTTTCAGCAGAGAGATTATAAATTAATAGCCATCAACTGTGTCAATTTCCCTTTATTATTAATAAGAGGAGCTATTTTAAGGCATCATCTTTGATCTCCTCAGAACTCCTCATTTGCTTGTCTATTATGAACAGTGTATTTTTAAGCCAGCTTCATTTATTTGTATTATCTGCTTTTACATGCCATTTTCTAATGGCTATTCAGGTTTTTAATAAAGAAAACAATTGGCTTTGCCCTTGAGACATCCAGTTGCTCATTTAACTTGGAAAGGTGACAAAATCACTATGCAGACTTAATGCATTTTCAATACTGGGAGCATCCTTCTGCTCAGAATGAATGGGTGCTCAGCATGTAGTCATCGAAGGAGAGTTTTACTGATGCCTATTGACAATTTGCTTGTAGCTACTCCTTTACAAATCCTTTATGCTACTCAGACTAACTGCAAGCTATATAGTACATTTATAATGGCATGCAATTCAGTAGTATTCACAACAAAAGTTCAGAATTGAAAAGGCGGCTGTAGGTCAGGCACCAAATCATTAACTTGTGTCAAAAGTAATTTTGGAATCAAAATTATAAAAACAAAAATTACCCTACAAATACCTTCTCTAGCAGTGAAAGGTGGCATTCAATATGGAAAGTATCACACGTTTGTCACAGTGCAGAATCACAGACTCCTATCTCTTAAGATTAATATGCTCTATTTGAGCAGCTGTAATGGAAACATGATTTTTAATTTGTCTGATCCTGATGAGCTCTAAGGTCTTGAGGAACAATCTTTTTTTCTTGCACTTTGTTGGAAAACACCTCTTCCCTTTGCTTTCTTGCCTTTTTACCTGCAATGTTACTGAGGTTGGTGTATCAGGACTGCAGATGCCTGGAGTAATCATTGTTGTTGCAAGCGTGCTGTACAACTTCATGCTAAGCAGCACCGTTCCGTGAATGAGCCTCCTGCAATACACACAGAGAGAAATACTCCATCAGTACTGGAGACAAGGCGAAGAGTTTATTAACATTACACCAAAGACTGTGGAACTGGATAGCTTAAATGACAAGCAAAAGGACAAGAAACCTTTTATCTTTACATGGCTAGTAAAAATCTGGCCTAGGTCAGCGGTGGTTGTACACTGATAGCCGTGAGGCACAGGTAGTGGCATCTGTGCAATTGCAGGGATCATGACACAAATTACACTGCCAAGACATTCTAGTTCATCTCTGTGCTTTACCACTGACTCCCTGTGTGACAGGGGCTGACATTTAAGATAGATTTAAAATAAGTGTAATACCAGGCAGAAAAAAAATCTCAAGATTTTTGACGACAAGTATGTTGGCAACCGTGAAGTGCCAATACACTAGATAAGGTAGAGGTTTAGTATATGTTTATTCAAAAAAAAAAAAAGAAGAAACTCATGGCAACCTACTGCAACCACGGAAGATTCTTGCTGATTTTATCTGTAGATGGCATGAAGGCAAGAGTATACCAGTCTCCAAAGACCTGAAACAACTTTGAGCAGAATTGTTTTTACCAAATGTTCTACATAGGGCTCCTGGACAGATGAAAGATTATGGTATGAAATACCAGTCTGAGTACTACATGCATGAAACAGGCATGCAAGTGGTCTGCAGATAAGAAAACCACAGCATGATTTGGCAGGTCAACACGTTTCACTCACAGAATCACACAATGTTTAGGTTTGAAGAGACCTCCAAGGTCACCCAGTTCAACCTTTGACCAACATCGTAATCTAACTACTAAACCATGTCTAAATGCCTTTTAAATGCCATCAGAGATGGTGTCTCCACCACTGTCCTGGGCAGCCCATTCCAATGCCTGACAACCCTCTTAGTGAAAAAATGTTTCCTAACCTCTAGCCTAAACGTCTCCTGGTGCAGCTTAGGGGTTCTAGTTCTAGTTATAGAGAACTTAAGTAAAATCAGAAAGTTTGTGTAAATTTAATTATAACCAATCTACTCTAATTAAGAATGCAGCACTGAATAAAGAAATATAAGTGCTTACCCCCCCTTTTTTTTTTCAGATCTTAATGGTTAGACAGGTCAGAAATTCAATTAAATTGAATATATATATTTTTTTTTTTGACTGCTCAGTCGATGCAACTGAGAAAATGAACTAGGTTCTATTCTACACTTTATATAATAATCAGCATAACTAGATTCAACCAGCCAGGTAGATGAATTTTGTGTTCACAGCTTCTATTTGAGATGAGAATGTTAGAGGTACAAGAGAACCCAGACAGACTTTTTGATCCCAGCATGAGTTTGCAGCATTGCTCTAAGAAATATTTTTTTAATTGTACACTGAAATAAATTGACACTAATTCATCTGAAGAAGAAATAAGAAACTCCTGCAAAGTTATTTTCATAGTCAACACTGAGTGTAAAGCTCATTCAAGGATAATTTTTGTTTTTCACTTCTCAAGTTATTCATGTTGTTATTGAAAATACTTTATTCTGAGAACACAGCTCAGGCAGATTAAAGGCAAAACCATTTTCTGAAGTTTCTTCTGCAGCTGCAGGTGTATTTGCAAGGGAATGGAGGCAGAAACAGGAGCAAGCGTTAACAAGATAACACTTGGGGGAAAACCAGTTGTGTGCTATGAAACCTTTCCCATTTAGGTCATGGATATGAATGTGGAAATGATCAGTGGTGGTTGAAAATTGTTCTGAGTACACATCTATGATGTGTACTCAGCTGATCTTTCATAAATGAGTTGCATCTGTTCAACCACTCCTTTGTTGAGAGGGGTTTACATCCTAACTTGAACTAATTGGCACTTTGTTAGAAGGGAGAGGAGTAGCTGAGGACTGAATGAACATGAACTAAATCTCATTGCTGATAATCAGATTAATATTGTGCTCTAAATCTATAGAGGGCTTTAAAGAAGAATCCATACACTAGATTTTTTTTCCTGGGAAACCTTTATAGAAAAGTAAAAAAAAGTACCACAGACATCAGAGGCACTGTAGATGTGTTTAATTGGGAGATTTCCTAAGCTCATTGTTTCAGCTCATTTGTACCCAGTGCAGTGTGGCTCAACACTGACCAGGAAGATAAGGAAGAACTGGCAGGTGGGCCTTCCAGAGTACTCATCTGGAGAAACTGCAAGGAAACCTTTAGGACCAAGTGTTCTTTTGGACACATAAATGGAAAAAGAGGGGCCATGCAGGTAAATGAAAAAGTAAAAAGATGCATCACTGTTTCTAGTAAAAGGCAAAGAAGCAGAGTGTGCAAGATCCATTCAGAAAAGGAATGAACATCTATCATAAGCATAACCATAACATATACTAAAAGGACAGATACCTCTTCCCTGCTACTGGGTTCTGCAGATGAGCTCAGGCAGGTCACTCCCTAATCTGTCTGCTGGTTGTCCCATCAGTAAGGTAAGGGTAGTGGTACCAACCTTTGTAAAGACTGTATGGTGGCTGCAGCCATAGAAAAAGGCTTCCATGTAGCAACTTCAGCATCAAGCACATCAGGAGGTCAATAAACAAGTGTTGCTCTGTGCCTAATGCCATTTATTTATTGATATGTTCATGCAAAACCAGTGCAGATGGAAACCACTGGAATTACACAGATTCCCAGGATCATGTTTATTACTGGAGCTAAAATAAACTTCCCATCTTTTTAAGAGACAGATCAAGTTACCCTAACTTAACAAAATCAGGCTTGTGTCCTGTAGCCACGTGAAAGACTTACCTCGCCATACCCAGCAAGAGGAAGATTTTTGTTGCTTGCTTTGTCTGGTTAGGAAATAGCAGTTAAAAATATATTATGTTCTTAGAATCAGTGAAGCCAGAGAAATGGACGTTGCGGGGGAGATAAAAACTCCCAAATTGCCCCAAATGATGGATTTTTGATTTATTAATTAGATCTGGAGCACTAAATTATTCAGACCAAGAGAAAAACACATTTTTCTGATGTGAAGGAATAGCAGGCTTGCACACAGGCTTCCAAAACACTTTACAAACTGACTCTTGCATCTAATAAGACTTTTTGATACAGATGCACATCAAGATCCTTATTGACACTGATTTAGGGCCACTATCTAAACTTAGCTACCAGATAAAGATCAGAAATGTGGATGTGGCGGCTCATCTGCTGGACAAGTCAACAGCTACAGTCATTATTACTGTGTATATAATGTGCCTAAATGTATATAATATAAGAATGGAGTTATGGCTTAGACTAGATATACCAGGAAAATGAGGACAAAATACAGTGTAAAAATAATATAATAATCCTCAAATCTGGCATTACGGGACACAGAAATTCAGAGTTGAGGTTCAATTTAAAGAAAATTAAAAGTTGCTAAATTATAAAATCCCAATATTTTATGCCCATATTATTTAGTCCCCATATTATTTATATAAAATCCCCTAAGCACTCTTACTTCTGTATTGGATCAATACTATAAAATAGCAACTCTATTACAATTACAAACAAAACATCATTCTAGAAAATTCAAATTAGATATGATTTTCAGCTGCGAAGTAATACTAAATGCCCTGCAGACATTTACAAGGACACTTTGCATCCTCACAGTTTCTACTTTAAATAGCACAGTTTCTACTTTAAAATAAATTTAAAGGTGCTGAATATAGCAAATATAAAATTATCAGGTTACACCACATTTTAAATACATATTTGCAGTTATATTCCTAATTCTTTCTTAATTTTTGCCTGAAAATATAAAGTAAAAAAATAAGTTTGAATGTGCAATAATTTTGAGGTAAACAACTACATTTAGCAAAAATTGGAGAATATTTGCAGGTAGTCAGCTTTGTAAAGAGTGAGACTATTTCTACAGAAACATGCAAAACTGAGAAGTGGTGATACCAGCACGTTTGATAAAGAGTACAGTGGCTGCCCTGTATATTTGTGAGCTACTCATGTTATACATCAGTACACTGCAAGACAAATGTCAGAAGAGTGAGACACAGTACTAGAATTCAGAAAATAAAATATACTAAGCATATTTGAAATTTAATAAACCTATGCTCACTTAAAAGTTCTTAACAGAAGCAACAACAAAAGAAAATTAAACAGGCCAAACTCCTGAGAGCATTTTTAGGTATTGTGTTGCTTCAACACAGGCGAAGAGACTGCAAGAAGAACTATGAAATAAAAAACTAACAGGCTTTATTTATACAGTTACGCTTTTTTCTTCTGCTTTCTTTATATATATATATATATATATAAAATTTATTTATTACATACTCTGCTTAGTCAATACTTTTAAAATAAGAACTGGACAGCCAAAATCACAGAATATATGGATAGGACTCTTGCTGGCACACCAAAAGTGGTTTACTGTAAGTGACTTTCTTAGTCTTATGACAGCAAGGTCCTGGAATAAGTATCTCTGTCTCTTTTTATTTCTCCCAAGTTGAGTGCAATACTATTCAAGAATGGTATTTTCTTAAGCTGTCATACAAAATTGAACTTACTCTTTCGTATACAATGGGGAGCATGTCCAAGCAAGCACTTCTGTATTTTTAGAGACACTGTTTACTCCAAGTAGTTTTATTGTCAGCATAGTTTCCCTCGGGAGGGCCTTTATTCGTAGAGGAAAGTTGATTCTAAAATAAAATCAGAAAATAAAGAAAACAAACAAACAAAACTTGAACATTGTTACCAGAAAGTTCGTTTTCGGTACATTTTTCTAGATGTCTTAACTCATCTCAAGCTATAAATAACAAGAGTTACACTTTGAAGGAAAATGTAAATGCCAGATCCCTTCAACACATTGAGGAGTATTTTGGTCACTTTGGTCACAGTACTTGAGAAGACTCATACAAAACTTATTCACAAACTGATTTACTTCAGTGGTAACAACTGGAGCTGATAGGAAAGTCAGGAAAAGCTTAGTTAAACTTTTGCTTTGGAATTGCCTTACCAATGACAGGTTATTCCAGAACAAGCACTCCCAAGGGTGAATTGTAAACCAATAGCTACTTATTTGCTGACCATAATCATAGAATCATAGAATGGCTTAGCTTGGAAGGGACTTTAGAGATCATCTACTCCTACCTCCAACCTCCATCTACTCATCTACCTCCCTGCCTTGGCAGGGAGGGCTCTCGTCTAGACAAGGTTGCTCAAAGACTCATCCAACCTGGCCTTGAACACCTCCAGGCAGGGGGCACCAACAATTTCTCTGGAAAAATCTGTTCCAGAGTCTCATCCCTCTGATAATGAAGAACTTCTTCCTACGATTCAGTCTGACCTATTCTCCTTTAGCTTAAAACCATTTCCCCTTGTCCTACTGCTGGACACTCCTATGAAAAGTCCTTCCCCAGCCTTCCTGTAGGTTCCCTTCAGGTGTTGGAAGGTAGCTGTAAGGTCTCCCCTGGACTCTTCTCTTCTTCAGGCTGAGCAATTCCAGCTCCCTCAGCCTCTCCACAAATCAAAAAGAGGTCTTGTGCCTTTGGAGGAAAAGACTACTTAAAAAATCAAGAGTTGCTTGTGAGTGGAGTACGAAAACAATTCTCTATTCAGATGTGCTTTGGTGGTGTTGTATATCACAATCACAATTTAATGGCAGATTTTTGTTTTAACAGCAGAGTGGTTTCACATTTTTGAGATTATTCAGACCTATCAATATTCATCTCATCTTTTTATTGAACACTAGCAAACGTTGTTGGTCATTCAATTTATGTAAATAAATTATATACATTTATTATAAAGCATAACTTGAAACTATTCTAATAAGGTACTTTCACTCTGTACGGAAAAATCATGTGTGTAACAACCCAGACATGTGCAAGTCTCCTTTTTCTTTCTCCTGAAGAAAATCTTTATGGCGAGTGGTGCATTTCTAGCTTTTTCCATGCATATTCAACGCAAAATTAAATTTCGTAAGAGAAAAATTAAATAAATTAAATTTTCCTCTATAAACAAAATCAATTTAAGGAGCTAAAGGCTAAAGAGTTATTCAACATTAACAATATAAGCATTAGGAAAAGAAAAGATTTGCATAAACTTGAGATTAGTAAAACTGATTAGAAGACAAATGTAAATACAATAGAATCAAATAGAATTAAATAAAATCATTTAATTTTCAGATATTCAATCTAGACTGGCAGAACAATGCAAGTCTCAACATTTTAAAAATGCATAGTCATATTCAAGAACTAACTAAATATAGAAATAGGTATTTAAAGAGTATAGTAGCCTGAAAAACATAAGGATTGTAGGTAGCTGAAATAAGGCAATGTAATTGTAAAGGAAAAATTAACATAAGATTTTTCTTCTAGTTTCAAATCTGTCATAATTCTATTGGTTTCAAGATAGGTTCCTTGAATGTACTGGGGAGCCACTGAAAGAAGGCAGAATAACAAAAAATAACAAAGCAAGACAGCAATTTCCCATTCTAACTAACATGAATAGAATTGAGAAGAAATTCTTAACTGTCTTCCCAGTGTCCCTACGTAGAGCTTTCAACTCTGTTTTCCCTCTCATGCCCTCTTTCTCACTCATAATTAGTTAGAAACAATTATTGGGAAACCAAAGTAGTTTGCATGGTATAGATAGCTTATTCTGTCTTTTCCACTTACAGGTCAACAACTCTGCCCACATTACATGAAACTGTTCAACAAAAAGATACACATAACTTTAAAGCATTGTTAATGCCTTGGTTAGACAAAAAGTAAAACCAGAGACATTAATTTGCTAATAAAGATATTTCTTAATACTGCTTGTGAACTTGGAGCACTGAAAAAACTCACAACATCCTCACTGCAGAAAGGAAATGTTTGCCAGAGGTTCCCTAGGGCACAATATTTATATATAGCACAGTCAGATGTACATCAGTAGGAAAAGAACCTGGAAACTTTGATGGGAGTTAGACATCCCAACAGTTTAAGTATGGGTCAAAGAGGAGGAAAATTTCCCTTCCTGTGACATGTGATACACAGAGAAAGAAAATATCTGTATTACTTTTAAGAACTGCAATTAATGTGTGCCTGAGCAGTTGGTATTATCCTTTCTGACTGCACAAGGCTGAAGCAAATGAATGGCTAAGAAAAAGAAAGAGGAAATGGAACAGTGGCCAGAAACAAGACACTCTGTGGATGAACAATTTCAACATCAACTGAGAGGAACAGAAAAGCTACTCACAGAGAAGAAAGGGGTCCCTGCCCATGTAAGGGTGTTGGAACTAGATGATCTTTAAGGTCTCTTTCAATCCAAACAATTCTATGATTCTATGGAGCTGCTTTCAAAAGCCAAGGGCTTAATATAACACTCAACACAGGAGAGTTCTGGGGCAACCCAGTCTTTGCCCTGAAAGAGTATAAATAAAATAGACAAGCTAAACAAAATATGGAGAAGAAGGAAATCCAATGCCAAGAAAGTATCTGAGGTGATGAATGGTAGGCTTAGTGTAATTCCATATTTCATGTCTGCAGGTTTAACATAAATTACAAAGGATGGAAAAAGAGAAGGTGGAATAAATATATCAAAAGCAACCAGCTAAGACAAAGGAAAGAAAATAATTTAGAGGTCTTCGTCACTGAATTATGAAACCGATGCACGGGGGTAACTTTTGGACTTTTCAACATATTTACTAATATAGTGTCAACCCATTCAAAACTCTGTACCAAGGGGACAATCACACTTTTCACAGATAACTCACAAGCTCTAAAGCAAAAAATATTCTCTTAAAAAAACACAAACAAGAAACACTAAACAAAGCAACCTCCCTAGGTATAAATTGATTCCCATCACTTCTCAGAACATTCTGGAAAACACTAACTATAACAAAGACTTGAAAAGAAGATCATGTTTAAACACAAGCACCTACCAAGTTACAGTTCAGGCAGCTTCTGGCTAAAGCACTTGAAAATACACACTAATTACATAAAAATCAGCAAATAAAGCAATTCCTGTCTTCTAGAAGAAACTCTTTTCCTAGGTTCCTAATCATCAAAACACTTATCTTCATTTTTTTTGCCTTGCTTGAATCAACCCTAATCTAAGATCAGGACTCATTTTCAGTTAGCTAGGTTTATTTTTTGGCCTGATTGATTTCTAACTGTACAGAGAATAAAATCCCTTCCTGTTGACATTTCACCACATGCATTTTGATAGCTGTGATCAACTGAAACTGCTATCTGGGTTCGAATGAAAGTAGAGTTCAAGGCAAGAAACTTTACAAAAAAGAAATTGTCTCATCTGTAAAATTTTTATGCAAGCATATTCCTTTCTGTTTCAGGAAGATGATGTTATAGCCAAAACATAACCAAGAGAGCAAACATAACTGCTTTCCAGTTTTGAATGACCCAGACTTCCTACAACAGGATATGGTGCCACTACATGAGGTGGAAAACAATTGCAATAATACTTACTTCCTTAAAATACTGCTTTTTTTTTTTTGTTCTGTTTTTTTGTTGGATTTTTTTTGGTTTTTTTTTTTGTGGTGTTGGTTTTTTTGTTTGTTTGTTTTGTTTTGTTTTCCAGGTTGAATTCTTGCAAAAAGTCTTAATTAGTGTTTATATACATGTATTTATTGTAGGAAATCCAAACCAACCTGTTCCTGAGTCTGTATTAAACTATGTAAATTAGGCACATAGCACTTTCAATGACAATAGGGCACTATCCCTACTGTTCCTTCTCTCTCAGTATTCCATAATATTCTGAATATACTGATTATTCTGTAAAGTTTGGTGTGGTTTGTTTATTATTAGAGAATTAGAAGCACAAGTAGGAAAAACACATTTTCTCATTATAAAGTTGTAATAAGTATGCAGCTCTAGATCTTGCTTCTGATGTTAAGAGCCACTTATAAGCATCTATGACCTATAAAATGATTTGGCCTACACACTTAAGCACATCTTTTTCCAAAAAGATCTTTCATGGAATTGCAGACATTTAATACTGATTTTGCAGAGAGAGAGATACAGGTTTAAACACAAACTGTGAAGCCTTAGTCTGATTTTTTTACAACTTCATAAAAATGCATGAAGAGTTTCTCTTCCAGTTATGGCTAAAGAATTTATTCCTTTTCTATATCCTTATATTTTTGTTTAGAAAAAGGTTGCATAAGATGCATTCTAGAAAAGCATTAGCCACTTTTATGAAAGCCAAAAATGTTCATTAGCAGTATAATCCCTCTCCTACATTTCAATTATATTGAATATTTACCATAGGATAGTACATGACCACAAGCTGCACAAAGTGAAAATTCCTACAGACCAACTGGGAATGATCCAATTTTTTTAAAATACAAGGATAATAGTTATTTTCCAATCACACAAAAGATCGAGGCTTTAACCTTCAAAATCTGTGGAAATAGAGATGATATTAGGCCCTCAAAAAAACATTGGAGGTTTAGCTGATGTGCTAAGCTTCCTGTATCTGTTCAGGAGTGTTGTCCAAGAAAAGTATGCAAAATCTCCATTAATGTAGATGAGGTAACAGGCTGGACATAAAAACAGCTTCTTCCAATTTGACCATTTTCAAACTGTTGTGTGCCTTAGATAAGGGCAAACAGAACTTACGAATTACATTCTGTATTCAATTCTATTTGAAAAAACCCTTTCAGATGACTTGTAGTTTTTGCTTAAATTATAACAGAAGCTTATTTCAGATTCAGAATACAGGAAACTGTACTGTAAAATACCAAAGATTTTGAAGCAAGTAAATATAAAGAACCTGGAAGAATATAACATTACCATCAAACCATAAAAACGTGTACTTCTCTCCCATCTATTGCAAATATGCTTTTTATCATCCTATTGCTTTATCCGACTGTTGCTTGAGGGTGAACTTCGATTTTCAATGGAGTTATTTTCCTCAAAGAAGACAGGCAGCGACAGGCATGTGGTAGCCTTTTACTCTAAAATTCCAGCCTGAAACTAAGCCCTCATTTTAAAAGTGCAGATCCTTCCTAAAAAAACAACAACAACAAACAAAACAAACCCCCCAAAAACTAAACAACAAAAAAAAAACAACAAACCAAACCAAAAAACAAACCACAGAAAAACTCAACCATAACAACCTTGCTCTTTCTGAAAAAAAAAAACAAACCTCAAAGAAATGTTACAATAGGTTCACAGTTTGGATCCAAAGGGATCATAAATGTAGGCCTTGGTTGTACCTCCTTTCAATGCCAGTATTCCTCCAGGATGCCCCCAGTGAATGAAAGCTATTCTCAGACCAGCTAAATTTAGTCTACTGTCAGACCAGACTTACCTTGGTCCTATTCCCATTCCTTCAGTTGTCCTCTGACTTTCTCACTTCCCTCTCCCTAAGCTCCTCTAAATTCTGAGGAGTGTAATTTGCTCAGATGATGATCCATAATATTTTTTTGAAGAAAATGAATATTCAATATGTAAAATCTGTCAGACAAACATGCATCAGACACAGACCAAAACTTACTTCTCATTCCAGTCAGCCAGGAAGAAAAGGGATCTTTTAACTGGTATTTTTTTGCAAATCTTCACTTGGCATATTGTCTTCCCAGCATAAGTTAGTGAACAGGAAAAAGTGAAAACTTTGTAGCTACAAAGGGAAAAAAAAAATTAATAGTAATGTGCCACATTCAGCAATGTAAATTTGAGGCTAACCATTCAGAAACTTGTGGACATCCAACCTCACAATAAGATTTAAAATAATATATTGCTTATTAACGTCTGTGCATGGGGTAGAGGCATATTTTGTGATGTTTGTGGTTTTGTTATTGTTGTTTTTCTTTTTTAATGTTTGGAGTTCAAGAAAAGTACTTAAGATACCTAGATTCTGCTCCATGTTTTTGTCATTAAGAATATTTCTTTTTTTCATCACTGCTGTCAAGGGAACTTCTGTCATCAGTACATATATACTTTTCACAATCTCTAAAAAAAAGGTTAGTACTTAAATTAACCTATAAATTTGTCATGACAGAAGCATTAAAGCCCTCTCTGTTGGAAACTGACTAAATTCATGGTGTAAATTTGGTCTGGGACTATCTGCTAGTTTCATATTCTTATTACCAAGTTCTTAGAAAATTTCAGTAAAAATTAAAGAATAGTTTATAATCAACTAATGTTCTTAATTAGTCTTGTAAATTCCAGATCTTCTGCCACCCTAGTTTTAGACCACTAGAAGAAATTTCTGCATGAGACAGACAGTGAGGTATCTCAGATTTCTAGTATTTATAATGTATATATTATATATGTACAGGAATATTTATTAAAGCACATTACAAACCACAAGATCATAAAATGTGACCTTCAGGAAAGGAAAAAGAAGACCTGTGACATAGCCAGCATGAATTCATGCAGTGTAGAAGTAAGAATGAGGAGTATGCTGAGTGAAGTTAATGAAAATATCCAAGGGAAGCAGGTGTCACAGGGGCTGTCCATGTTAAGAACTCCATGCTAGCTATGAATATTGGAAAGACTGGAAAAGAAGATGAAAGAGGAAGAGAGATTCTGGTTTTCACATGCTTGAATACAGCATTTAAGTCATCAGTGGGCTTTAGGCCATGTGTAATTTCATGTTTTTCTGGTAGAGCATAGAATGCAGTGGGATTGGTATAACCATCTGCAAAATTAAGATAGTGATTACAGTTCTGTATTTATTACCTTAACTAATGCAAATTCTCTCAGATTTTTATGAAGCTGCTAATTACATCTAATGTTGTACAGTACACTCTCTCACAGTCTAATGGAAATGGTCCCACAGTCATTTGGAATTTAAGGTAAAGTAGGATCTGGGGGAAAGTATTAATAAACTTGGAGAATCACATTTTGACTCATAAAAATAGTGCTGCAGTCACCTGTCCTACTTTGGTCACACTGGTGTGGGTAAGAGGAGAAGAGTAGCTTAGCTCAGAGCAGGAAAAGCAGCTCGTTGTAGAGACAGCTACTTTCACTAGATAAATAATGCAAAAGAGAATAATTCAATTGGCTTTTTGAAGCTGTCTCCCTCTTTTCTTTCCTACACTCTTCTGATATAGTAGGTATACTTAAACCTATCAACTATACTTAGTTTAATCACAATCTATAAAGAAACTCATCAGAGCACACAGTTAACTGCATGTGGTGGGAAGACACAACGAGCAAAAATATTCCTGATAAAGCCTCATTTGGATTGGGTTTAGCAAAAGCCTCTCCCTGTTTACCTTGCTAAGCTGGTCTTCAACCCTTACAGTTACAAAAAGTCCCAGTGCAAACTGTCCCAGCGTGCAGCCTTCCATCCATCACACCCCTTCCTCCCTCCCATTGAACAACTCAGACACAGCATTTCTAAACACACCTGTCAAGCTTCTATTACCATCCTTTCACCCTGGTCAGTGGCAACCACCTAGGCCACCTCCTTGATTCTACATCTATGGGACCTGGAAATCTCCTAGTCAGTGAAGCTTAAGTAAATGCAATTTATGCTAGACAACCAGTGGAGATAACTTCCCGTACTCAGTTTAAACATTAATACAGGAGAACCTTTAAAGCAACAGAGGTAAGCCTGTATCTGTGAAAAATATATGCTCTAAGTGACAACACATCTTCTTGTGAACACCCACTGGATCTCCTCCTACCTGTTCACCCAAGCTTCTGGGATGTTATGGGCAGCATAAACAGTGAAGCTGAGCTGGGAATCTAGGCTGGTGTCTGAATCTGAAGGGCTTTTAGGTGGGCTGGCAAGCTGGAAATTCGTATCAAAGCTGCTGCTGTATACATAGATGAGACGAGAGATGGCCATAGAGAGTTCAGCCACAGCATCCTGTATTAATGCTGAGAGAGAGAAATAAATAAAGGTTAGCAATAGTTCATTTATGAAGTACCATGTTTCTTTTCATCAGTTATGGTTTTGAAATACTACTTAATAAAATTTAATTAAAATGACATAACCTACCAACTGAAGCCAATTAGCCATCTGTGCTTCTGAAACCTCCTTAGCTCATTTCTGGTATATCACTGACGGTCTTCCATTACCGTATTTTAAAATTAAGGCATTTTCCAAGTAAGAAGTTTAAACTACAGCAAGTTAGTGTGTGCCTCAGATTTGACATTTTAGTCTGCTAATTTTTGTGTTGGAAGGATTTTTATTATGTAGACATTTTGCAATTTCAGCAACTAAGTAGCTACTTAGTTCAATGGAGAAAAGGCACTGGTTAAATTTTAAGGCTGTTAAAATTTAAGACTGTTGCAACTATAGGTAAACAATTCATAAAATATATAAAATACCAGCCACAAATAGGCATAATCAGCCTTCAGATGGTTATGGATTGGTGGCAACATTACACAATAATGGACACTGAAATACAAATCTATATGGATATATATGAAATGCAGACTGTAGTCTCATTTATATCACACCTTCATTTATGTTATTTCCTCTGGCTTCATCTCTGCAGTGCTCTTTTTCTGCAATTACTGGCTTTTATCCATCTTCCCTATCTGTGTTTCTGGAGCAGGTAGGGACTGCCTGATTGCCAGTGCAAATTAAAATCCCCAGTCCTGGCAGCCTCCATCAAATGAAGACAGCTGGAACAAGTACTCATTACTCAGGCAAGGGACAAGTTGAGGGTGAAAATGTCAAGAGTACATTTTATCACTCCAAGAGCAGGATGATTTATCTTCCCATAATAATATCACCCCAAATTCTCCTTTTTTCCCCCCTTTAACTCATGGGTTCCTACAAGATCAAGAACATACTTTCATCATCTGTTACAGCTCCTGACATACCCCCTAAACTTGTCTTGCCACTGTATTTGGCACCCATCTAGTAGCTGTCTAATAGTGTCTATTGAGAAAGAAAAAAAAAATAAAAATCCCAGGAATAGAAAGCCTGAGGCTTGCTTATATTAACTTTTATACTTGTGTAGGTTCAGGGATCCTGCCAAACATCAGAAACACATACCATAATTCAGTGGACTAAGCTATCTCAATTTCCTGAAGAGAAATGTCTCAAAAAATTATAACCTTGGTTTGGAATTTTATTCTTATTCTTTGATACCTTTTGCCTTTCAATTAGCAAATACTCAGAACTATTGCACATTTTGTGCAATAGTTTTTTGCACTGCAAACAGTGAAAAAAATATTCCAGTCTTCATTTTATAATAGACAAAATTTAACTGTGTAACTCTAGGGATATACCTAAAATTAAAATAATTTGACACAGTGGCTTTTGCTGCTGGAAATACTGTCAGCAAATATTGTAATCCTGACGGGCTGGCTAGAATACATTTTTTCAGGTTGTAATCATCTTACACAATTTAGAGACAAGCAGGTTAAGAAAACTCTGTCCTTAGTATTACTGCCATTTTGTGTATTCTTCTCTCACCTCTTTTCACTTATCTTTATCATTTGTCTCTTTACTATTTACTGCATATGTCGTCCTTCATCGCAATTGTTCTCAATAAATCTTTTTCTCTAATTTCTTTTTATTCCCTAGGATACCACATTGCTCTTATTCTTTTACATTCCAATGAATTACCTGTAGTCATACACAAAAGTAACATACTATTTCTATAAAGGAAAAGCAGCTACTTAGGAGACTCCCTGGCTCCAATCTGTTCAAAGTGTCATACAGGTAGATGTAGCGGTATAGCAAAGCCCTCATTTATGCAGATTGGCTGATTCAAGTCAATGATTGCTGAGTGGAACCTTCTTAGCATAATTTCCAAAAGAGAGTGAAACAGAGCTCAGAACCTGTGTAAACTTCCTGCTGGATGTTGAAAAGTACCCTTTGTCCACCAGCAGTTTTTACACAATCTATATTTTAGGCTGTAGGGTAACGTTTCACATTTTGTCTACAGAGCAAGAGGAAACATTATATTTCAGCCACAGGAAGAAAGGAATATTCCTTGAACAAAATAAAAGCCAAGAGAAACATACGTGTTATGGTAAATATTTTCCATAGTAGAAGACTTACACATGCCAGGCAAAGAAGTGAACAAGACACAAGATGACTGTTGTTATATCCGAGCTATCTTGTCTCCTGGCCATGTTTGCAGAATAATTCTCATTATTTACTTGAGAAACAAATCAGAATGCCAGATATATAGAAAAAAACAGAGAAACAAAACAACTACACCAAAAGTGAGGAGAAAAAAAAAAAAAGCCAAAATAAAAGAAAAACCAGTTTTTGCCCCTCATTTATTTATAACATGCTTTAATCTGTCAGTGGTGAGGTGAAAAAGGTTTTCTGTGTGCCAGGGACCTGCCCACCATAAAAGCTCTGTGTTGCTGTATGGGGCACGGTCAACAGTCTCCTATCATATCCATGAGACTCCCTTCTGAAGGGGTTTGGGAAATAGTTTTCTTAATTTCTCTCTTAAAATTCTGCCTTTCACTCATGGGATTGCAGTCCATGTAGAAATGAATCCAGTTTGGAAGCAGGGCCTGGGGTGGGGGACTGTCTCTTGCTAGGATGGCGTGTGGAGGGGGAAGACAGCAACAAGGCAATCACTTCAGCTGCCAGCAAAGGGGGACAACTGAAACTTCAGCATTATTTATCTAGTTGTTAGAAGATCCAGAATAAAGATCATATCTAGAATAGAATTCCTCAGGTGTAAGCAAAGGTCAAGGTACAACCCAGTCTGTAGCTGCGGGACTTTTTCTGTATTCTTTTTCTTACTCTTGTCAGCTCAGTTTAAAATGATTATGGTTTCTGTCAGCCCTTTTTCTTTCCCTCTATCCACTCATTAAGCCCAGTAGAAATTAACTAAAGTAGAGATAAACATCTTGCATCTTGGCTAGTCTGAAAGTGTCCATACTCGCAAGAGATGGTCAGCGTCTTTTTAATATATTTTTATGAGCTGCTGAATAGGATTTGGTATGCTGAAATTATATTGTCTGTTTGTGAAGTCAGGGAGCTTTACTGCTTCTGATGAGTTTTATGATTAATATATCTTAGATGAGAAAGGACTACGGTGTTTCACTACTTTACATAGCACAGGCTATGGACTTTCTACAGTGGATGCACCTCTTCAGCTATACCAGAGTTTATTTTTTAGAAAGGTTTCCCAGGCATAGCCAGTATCTAGGAAATGATGCATACACCACACCAAAAAGTGAATTGTTACCAAGATTAGTAATATCACAACTCAAATCTCATAACTTATTTTGGGTGTGAAATTATTTGGCATCACCTTCTCACTGAAGGTGAGAAGAAATGAAACGAGACCAAGGGAAGTGAAATTTACTCACAGCTGCAGATATGCTTCTTTCTGACACAAATTCCTTGTACATGAAGATTCAAGGAATAAATTTCACACTTGGTTAGAAACAGAGCAGTCCACAACATCCCGAAAACTCTTAACCAACAAAGCTGCAGGTGACTTCAAAATTTACTAAGGGACATTCTAGCATACCCCTTACAGAAAACATCTTACTTTCTTCCTCTCAGTGCAGTATTACAATTCATGTATTATTTTAGTGCTAGATGTTCCCCTGGAATAGATACTTTACTGTAATTATATGAGATGATGTCAGTTTAATATTTATTAAACATACCCTCTCTCACTCTGTATGCACTTTTAGTCTGGGTAAAACATGGGCAAATATCTGGTAAAAAGAATCTGGAAGTAAGTTTTAAAATCCTTTTGATACCTTAAAGATATTTTGACGAACAGGACCATGATTTTTTCTTTTTCCCTCTACTTTCAGAGAGAAGAAAAAGAGCAAGACCACAGCTTAGGTCATGCACACACATAGAACTCCCAGAAAAAAAACAAACAAACCAAGCAATCCCTAAGATTTAGGTAAGGTGCTAAGCAGCATTAATTAGACTATTATTACAATAAGAAAAAGACAAAACAGGAAAAAGTTGTAATGCAAATACCAATCAGGTGCAATTTCCAAACTCCAATGTTTACCTTATTGTTTCCTCCAATTAGATAGAGAATAATGCAAATTATCCCTTAAAAGAAACTTAAAAATTTTCATCTGTCCTGGTATCAAAAACAGCTTTGCTACTATATGCTTTATAAGGCATCAGGTTTTTTGTTTGTTTGTTGGGGTTTTTTGAGAACTAGAGGGATGTAGTTATTTAAAAGTTGGTCTTGGGACCATCTGTCTTTCAGAACAACTTATCAGGATGTAACACAAAGAACTGGGAGATAAAGGGCCATGGTCATACCTGAAAATAAATGCAGAAGACACTGAAGTAGATGAAATGAAAACAACAAAAAGCTCTTGTCATTTTTGCATATTTCAAAATTAAGCCTGATTTTTTTCAAAACAGAATTGAAAGGGGCTCTGTGCCAGGAAAAGAAGGTATTTTTCCATTTTATATAGGAAAACCTTCCAAATGCCTTCAATTTTTTACCCTTTTTCCTCATTTATTTATTCTTAACTGAAACTTTATGTGGTGAATATTTTTCGGATCAGGTCTAGAAACAACCATCAAACCCAATTAGTGAACTTCTACACCGTTAAATGTAATGATTTCCTTAAATGTATCATTACCAAGGTATCTGAATTCTGCATTCACTTAAAATGATAGCAACTCTAGCCATTCAGTTGTTGATTCATCACCAAGTCGTGTTGCATACTAGATTTTCTTGGATGAGTCCCAGAAAACTACCGATTAAATTCCAAAAGCTGCTTATTATGTCTGATCTGGTGAAATCCCTGCCTGAAGTAGCAAGACAGTAGACAATGTATAAACGTTCATTCATCAGCTTTTGAGAACCAGAGACTCAGGTTTGTATCGGTTTGCAGCCCTTTTGTACTCTGGATTGCAGCAAACTCCAATGCTAAATATGTATTAACATGCATAATCTTATTCTTTCTTTTCTGGTAACACCTGATGCTGCAGAAAGGTGTTATTGTCTAGAAATGTCTATCATTGCTCACATTTAACAAGAAATAATAAAAAAAATACTTTGAGTACTAAAATGCTAATATAATCTTCTAGAGACCTCACACAGAGGAAAAAGAACATGATCCACATGAAGGCATAACATAAATAAGTATTGCTCTGTTCACAGCAATGGAATAATGTGGTCTACAGAGATAACACTGTTAACAGAGCCAGTTATTGAAACACTGAATTAAGGCTAGATATTTTCAGTATAGTATTTGACTTACTTAGTCCATGGTGAATGATGAATATAAACCTCTGATAATATTTTATTAAAGTTAAAGATTAAAGCATTTTCTAAACAAATTATTAAGTAAGACTAATTTAAATAGTATCCTTTAGCTTTTTTTCTTTTGTGGTAGAGAGAAGCTATAAGGAAGAAGCGTAAAACTTATGATACTCAGGGTAATAACTTTCTGGAGGACGAGAAAAGAAAAAAGTCATTATTAGGTGGAGTAACTGATTGCTGCTCTTGCTGTTCAAATTTGATCCTGTTTTCATCAAGATAAATGTGAATACAGACAAGAGACAAAAAAGATCGACTTGGGAAATGCAGTCTGTCCCCCCTTTGGCTGTCAATTCTGACTTCATCTGCAATTGTGTTGCTAGAGAAAGAAAAACACATGGGTTTTAGCTTCCCAGAGGTATGAAAAAATTTACCAGCACTGAGCTAAGGCAGTGCTTTTACTTTGCTTTTGGGTGACAGGCATGAAAATTTTTGCTTGCCTGCAATTCTAGCTGGCTAAGCATACTGAAGTTAAAAATGGGTGGGAAGCAAATGAGGTGGAAAAGGAAACACAAAAATTACTTCAGAAGGAATGATCTCTCCTCTTCTGGTTGGTTTTAACTTCTAGCTTTAACAGGTGAAGATATCATCTGGATTCCTCACAGGCTCAGTGTACCTTGGTAAATGGATAGGTACATCCATTTGGTATTATCATGAGGGGAAGCAATGAGAAGATGGGGACTAAGGAAAGCTTGTGATCCCCAGAAGATGAGACGTCCACATCTTGGGCATCAGGCATAGGTTCCTGCAGATCAGTTTTGATCATTGCTGTCTCATCTTGTTTTTATCTGACATGCTCTTAACACCAGCTTTGGTATGATGACCATACTTTTCTGTTAAGACTCATTGGCCAAACTTTAAATATTTTGCTGTCTTTACATGTTTATTTAATAGGTGCAGATGTAAAGCATGTAGTATGTTAAAACATGCGTGATCTGTATAACTGCATGTAAAAGGTCAATTCAAATTTTGGTTACCTTGGACAACTTGGAATGTAGCCTTCTTCACCAAATGAATAACATCCTGGCAAGCTCTGACTTGCAATCAGTAAGCTGCAGTTTCTATTATTACACTACCAAAAGGATTCTGCAACTGTTATGAAATTAGGGTGTGCTGAAAATAAACAAACATCACTCTTTACAGTTGAAGGTTTCCTGGCATAAAAACCCCAGGTACAGAGTAGAGAGTTAAAAAAAAAATTTCATTTACTATTATTTAATACATCAAATTTTTCTTGAGGAAGCTGCTGATTCAATGAAGTCCAAATTATGAAATAGATTTAAAAAGACAAATATTTTAGATGCTCTCCAGGCAGGTTTTCCGAATGGTGTGCAGAGGAAGGTGTTTCTATGGTAGATGTTGATAAATAATTATTAATTCTTTTCATCATCAACAATTAGCTGTTGTTAAGAGTGCTAAAAAAAATAATTAATTGGATAAATTACTATATCAAAGCGAGAAGAATCTTACAAACTGTATTTACCTTCTCCCTCCTTCTACACCTGTGTCTTCTCCCTCCCCACTCCAGCTGTTTTGCAGCTTACAAATATAATTGCTGTTTCATTGTTTGCTGTTCATGAAGTTGAATAACAGTGAAACAACAAGCCTGGTATTTGGAATGCTGCATTTGAACCACCTCTGTGTTTCAAAGGCTGCTGCAATCTTTGTGGTTGCTTCACCTTTTTGCCTCCCTGAGCACACTGCAATCAAGAAAAGTAGACAGAGGGGAAAAAAAAAAAAAAGCAGCATAAAGCATCTCAGAGGCCACTGTTTTCTTCAGAAAGTCCATTGTTCCACAGCACACCTCAGCACACCCCAAGACTCAGGTGGAAAGCCCTTAGAAAAGACCCATAGCTGAATGTGGCAGCCCAGACAGACAGAGGGCCGGGCAGGACTCTTGCCTCCAGCAACCTGACATGGGCACCCACCACAGGACAGGTTCCTGCACATGCCTCAGTCTCCAAGGTACTCCCAGTAATGCTAACAATACTGGCTGTTAGCCAGTGAGTCTAAGCTGATTTTAACTGGGGAATAAAATAAGGCAGGGTCTATGATTTTGTCCATTACCATTCATTAACTACTCTTATGACAGCATATCACTTGAGACAGTATAGTATTTACACAACCAAAGACAACAAAGAATTAAAGCTTAAGGAGGGAGGAGTGAGAGTTATTGGAGCTAAGTACAAAAGCCATACACAAAATTAATTTTTTATGCTTTTTTCAAGTTCCTTATTTTTCTTTTTCTCTGAAGAAAAAGTAGGGATTAAGAACAACTGCTATGACCACCACTAATTACATTAAGTTCTTTTACTCTACTGTTCACTCTTTGTATTTGAATCACACGATTAGTTTTGGGAAATGCTAAGTTTCAATTACATTTTCTATTTACTTAAATTTTAACTTGTCATAATTAACTTATAATAAAACTAAATATATAAACATCTTCACTATGTCAACCGTAAAAGCTCATTAATACAAACAAATAGCAAAATATGTGCTTTCTGATGATACATCTTGAATTAACATATTTTAAAGATAACACTCACTTTACCTTTGTCTGATGTTTCCGCACTTTGAAGTGAACTCTATAAAGACAAAACCCGAGGGAGAGAGTAATTAGTTACTTCAGCAAAGATCCAATAGCCATTGTAATGGTTTTAGGTGCAGTACTCATGGAAAATAAGGTAAAAAACGGGAAGGATGTCTTGTAATGTCACGATAACAGATGACATGACTGGGATTCAGAATACCAGGATCTACTTTCCAGCCCTTCCACCTGCTTCCTCTGCTATCCCAAACAATTCACTAGGGATCTGATTTCTGACAGTATTTCAGCACAGCAAGATACAAAGAAGCACTTATCTACATTTGAGGAGCATACACGTTTTCAGCCTCTTCCTTGGTATAATACAGATAAGAATATCCTCTTTGTCTCTTTGCATATCTTATATATTAATATGTGAATCCTACAACCAGGCTAAGCGGGCAGAGCTTCAGTGTCCTTTCAAAACTGAGGAGCATCAATTCTCCCCTCAAATGGCCTACATTTCACCTACATTCCTGTGCCAAACCAGCAGAAGTAGCTATGCTCTTCAAAAGCCTTTGAGACAGCAGCTAAATAGAGACAGACAACAAGAAATACTTGGTGCAGGGATTTAGCAGGTGTTTATGCCCTTGATGCCTAAACACATCTCTTGATGCCTAACATTAATTATCTGGATTCCCATCTCTTGTATCCCACTGCTGACAGCAGAAACTGTTGGAACTTCTGCTTTTAAAAAAACCACAGCAACAAAACTAAACCATCTTTTCTATTAAATCCCCAAGTCCAATAACTGCCATCAATCAGGCCCCACTACACCCTTCTCAAACAGTCGGCAAAAATAAATATTGCCACACTTCCTGTGCCTCCCTATCCACAAAGGAAACCACCACCACCATAGGGAGCTCAGCAAGTGTCCAGCAGGACGAGTGGCACCCCCACCCCAGGGCCATCGGGGGGACCTGGCCTCAGCTCAAAGGCAACTGCAGGCCCCCAGCTTCACCTGCTGCTGCTCAGCCTGCCCCATCTGTCCCCAGCTCTGACATCAGGCTCACAGGTACTAAGACAATGTAGGAATAAGTTACCAAGATGCAACTCTCAAACAGAGAGGGCAGCAAGTTGATGCTGTTCCAGTATTGCCCATGGCTTGCACTTGGCTTGAACCCATGTCCCTGAAAGGTTTACTGTCCTCTACAGTTGTTAATCCCTTTACAGCAGGCTGAGAGTGCTTGGTGTGAGTACATTTGACTTCAGCAAGACACTTAAAAATTACAATGCATGCATAAGAAGTACAAAGCTGGATGTACATTCTCCCTCCGGTAACCAGCTTGAAGCTGCCAGCATTTGTCTGGTAAATATGAAGAGAAGTCAAATGTTTACTTGAGGGAAGAAAAGCAACCTCCAGGCTATGAAATATGTTTTCACAATCTTTATAATGCAGTGAGACAAATGGAAACCAAGACCTTTGTTCAATTCTCTCAAATTTTGGAAAGTAAACAGCTTTCTGGAACAGCACTTATAATTTCAACATAGTGTAGCCCATTTAATATATAGTGGATTAGTGCCTGTTCTGGAAGGATTTGATCTCCTAGGACTTTTTGTGAGCTGCTGTAAGGAAGGAAGGGAAAAAAGAGATGAAAAACATTAATTGTGCAGCAGGCCCAGAGTTTCCCCTGAGTGGATTTTAAAATCCCAGGGTTAGGTTGGTTAGAGACTGAATGAATCACATTTATATAGAGACTGCATCAGTTAAGAAAAAAATATGACTGGTTCCAGGTGCTTTCATAATCTCTTAACCATGGTACAGAAATGCACAGTACTGGTAGTAAGGCAGTAATAATTATGGTTTAATTAAACACAGAAATGTGGAAGAAAGCTTCTTTTTTTTCCTTTTTTTTTTTTTTTTTTTTCCATAAAACCAGAATTAAATAGAAGCACACTGTGGGCTTTTTTTTTTTTGTTAAAAGTATGCAGGCACACAGGTACAGATATGTATACAACACAAGCATGCAAGCATATACTGGAATCCTACGCAATTTATGTTGGAAGGAATAAGTAGTTTCCTTGAGGCATTACTTACACACAGAGCATACCAAATGGATGCATTTAAAGGTATTCCACACAAAACTACACCATACAGTGCACTAAAGCATCAGGAAATAATAGTGAAAAATAAATTATAACTTTTTTCCTGACATTTCATGCTTTTGCAAGAGGTAATGATGCAGCACTTGAGATGTAACCGGTAGCCTCAAAAAATTCACTTTATTTGTGATGCAAGTTACTTGCTTGGAAAAAAGACTCTTCTACCTCATAAAATGTATGAAGGGTACTATACTGATGTATATAATTGAAACAATTCTAGCAGAATAAAAAGATAAGTTAACATTGCAGTATTTAATAATTTTGTCAGTACCCAGATTTCACATAAAATGCCTCTACACTTCTGTATGAGTTTAACTTAAAAGGTTGGAGGAGTTAATACTCCATCAAACACCCAACTGCTGAGTACAAAATTTGGCTACGTATGTTGATACAGACAGGAGAGCTGGCCCATTTTTTAGTATAAATATTGATAAAAACAGATTTTTTTTATATTTATATACTATCCCAGAACGTGGTAGTTGCATATAACGTGTAATCTCTGTTTTCATAAAATGGAACAGTGTTTGAGTTACAGAACACACAGAAAAGTACCTTATTGCTTTTACAACATTTATAGCTCAGTTGCTGCTGAGAAAGATGAAGCTCCTAGAAAAATCAAACCTGAACTTTTTCTATATTGCTGAAGTCTAATCAACGGTCCTAGCACTTATTTCTACAAGGAGTAAAAAGCAAGCAGCAGAAGCAGCATTTGCTAGTGCAGGAATAGTTTGACTTTCTTTGCTTGCTTTTTTTCTTTTTTTTTTTTCCCCCTCCATTTGTTTGAAGTAAGTTGTTAGTGAGGGCTGCTTCATCAAGAAGGGAGCAAGAGGGACAGTAGGGTCAGCCAAGGTCATAGACAGCCTTTATAGGAAGTCTTCAAGGGACAGGCAACTAGTTCAGCTAAACCAAGTCTAAAAGGGAATGTTAAGGGAAAAAAAAACCATCAGTAACTCGAAGAGTTTTAAAAAATGAGTAACAGTCTGGTCAGTATTCTCCAAGATAAAACATGGAGACAAGCAGCTGCTTATGTGAATAGTAGGACAGAAAAATATTTTAAGACTAATGATAAAATATTCAATCAGGAAAGAATCTTTTTAATATTCAGAAGAGGATATTCAGGAACAGTATCATTTTGCTTATTACAGATGAGCGAACACCATCATTATCATCACCACCACTTATAATTTTTAGCCTCTGGGTATTACAGCCAAGACCAGCACTCCACTGTGTTGGAGACTGAACATATAGATAAAGAGATGCATGCCTTGCTCTGAAGAGCTTTTAATTTAATTGGGTAAAACAGAAAAAGGAAAGTGTATTACTCCCTCTGTGTGAGGAAGCATATAGAACTTGGTTCTGTAGAACCTGTATATAAGGGAGACTGTCTATGCATGGAAGTTGGATGCAAGCTGGAGAATGAGCACTGGCAAGCTGGCAGCAGGGTTTTTTGTTTGTCTGGGTTTTTTGTTTGTTTATTTTTACATCAGGATATTAGATCATAATGCAATTACTAGCCTAGTAACAATCATTTCATCTCTAAAATAAAAACAGTATGTGCCTGATATTGACTCAGAAGAGATGCAGAAGCACAAGTGAACATCAACAGAAACCTGAGACTTGAAAAAGATGACCCATACACTTTGGTTTTTATCCCATTATCTTATTCTTCATGGTGTGACATACGAGGTTTTCTGAATGTTCAGGAAAGGCCACACTAACAGGAACTCTTTGACCACTCACTATATCTACTTTGCTGGAACTGAGAGGGGATGGGGCTGAAAATAGATTCAAAGATACTCAGTAAATACAAGCCAGTCAGAGGAGGCAATTCACACATTGGGTTCACAGAGCTGACCTGAACATTCAAAGAGAAAATACACTAAATTTCTCTTAAGTCCAAAAGAAATCTTTTAACAAATTAGTCCCTATATATTTGTTCTGCTCCAATTCCACCCTGAAGGAGAACATGGTCAGTTACTGTCCTCTCTATCTTTTTACTGGAACAAGATCTTTATCTGTCTGTTAAGGATGATTCTGTGTTGACAAAATAGTTTTCTCAAGGGGAAGATGCTGACCTTCTTGACACCTCTTAAGACAACTTGGGATTTAACTGAAAGAACATGCGAGTCCCTTATTAATTTTTTTTATCCCTTTCTCTACTTTATTTGCCCTCTAATTTACAGGAATAACTTTTCTTAAACTGAGATATTCTTATTTCCATTTAAATCAAAACCATGCCAGCTAAAATGTGTGCTGTCACAAACCCATTTAGGCTGGAATTTACCCAGGATAATGACTTCTAATAACTGATGCTGAAGTGGACATGAAAAGATTGAGAATGCTATAGAAACAAGATTTACAGTGAGTCATCTCCTAGAAGGGAAGTAAGAGAAGACAATTATATGAATCAGATGCTCAGCTCTAAGCATCAACAAAAACCTAGAGCCATGTTGTTTCTTGCTGCTTTGCCCTTAGTGCTTGCTAACCAGCAGAGACACAGCACCCATATAACTAATTCCAGAAGCCCAAAGCTGATTCTGCCCAGGGCCATGCAGCAATGTCTGCTCTGTAATCTCTAGTGTTTTCTCTGTCCAGAAATAAAATGTGGGAATTTACTTACAACCGAGACTTGCAGAGAACAACACTGATGTCCCAGAATTTATTTGCTTGAGTCCTGTACTTTACCTAAGTTGAAAGCTATTCTCCCCATCCCTCCTTCTAAGATGAGTAAGAGCTGCTAAGAATGCAGAGATTTAAGGAAAGAGGTTTTCTGAATGTCACTGAAGCCTCTTTAGTTAGCCTTCTTTTTGATCTGTGGTGAGTCATTTCACCCATCAACAAGAAGTTTGCCCTTCTAAGATGACAAATTTAAGGGTCTGAACCTGTCAAGAGTGAATGTACGTGGATGACAGTATACAATTAATTTGCTGTATCAATCCAATGATACAAGAAATGTTATAAAAAGAATTACACTGGATTTCTCCACTCTTACATTTGAGACCTCAAACTTCCTGACAGGCATCCTTAAGTAAATTCCCCTTACGGAGCTAGACATGTTTCTAATTAACACTCAGTAGTTAACTCAGTGTACACTAGTTATTCCATTGTTTACTGTCTTGTCCTAGGTGTTCTAACACGTATTACAAGCCATGGGCCAAATGGCCAAAAAAAGTAAAGGAAAAGAATAAAAGTTTTGCAAGCAGGTAACAGTTTGAGAATGAAAGCACATTACCCACCCTGGCACATTTTTCTAAGCTATGTTTGCTGTGATAAAAAATGGCAGGAAAAATCATACAAGGAAAGAAAAAAAATTCTTAGTAACTTATTAACTTATTTTTAAAATACTAGGGAATACTAGGAATACTAGGGAACGAATTAGCATGTCTCAAGTGAGTAATGTTTTGATTTTCAAATTTGCTGGGCACCTGTATTTCCTGATATATACACTGAATTTTTAAAGAGTTTTTGGTTCCTTAGAACTTTTGAAAAGCAGGTCATAGGGACTTGTCCAAGGAACTACTAGAGTGGCTGATGACAAAACTAAGAACAGATACTGCCCTCCAAGGTCCCAGTTCACAATTCTACAGTAGCCCCTGGAAAAGACACTTCAGTGTTTTAAGAGAGTATTCCAGCAAAAATCAGGACTCCACGATTCTGATCCTTCTCTGCATAAATAGCAGAGATATTTCTATTTGAAAAACTCTCAAGATAAGTGACATTTCAGAAGAATGTTTCTTGTTTTTTGTTAACAGCCTATGCTAAACACATGGAAATCAAATACAAGATTTTTTAAATGATGATGTGGCAAAGCAGAGATCTATATGTTCTGTGGGAATAAGAAAGAACAAACAGAGGAGTATATAAGTTACAGTTAAACACATGAAAAATCCTCAATTGCTTCTCTGTCTCACAATATCAAAGTTTTTTCTTTTTTTATAGTATCTTAACCTAATACTTATCATAGGGAAAATATGTAGAATATGACAGTTAAATGGCCTGGATCAATCACAAAATTAATGGTAGTCATTCAAATTCCAGTTTTAAAGAACCAAATAGGACATAAACTTGCATCTTTTACCTGGGCATTCACCAGTGGCACTGCATGGAGTTTCTTGACTGCATCGGTAATGTCTCTCATTTCCACAAAAGAGAGGACACTGCAGATTGCTTTAGCTACTTCAATCACATTATTGCTTTTATGCTGTTGATAGCAAAAAAGAAAAAAAAGAGAAGAAAAGCCTTATTGGAAACTGTTACAAATTCGGTATCTAAGACTTATTTTTGAGGAAAACCATTGGTTTGTCTGAACTTCATCAGCAGAGAAGCATTGGGAAGAAATTTCTGAGGATACATGAAGCCAAATGATACATAAACTTTCTGAAGTTTTCATGATACTGTGAATTCATACCCACTATTATTTCCTACCCATCTCTTTGAGAGCTGGCAGACAGCCATGTTCCTCCTAAAAATAGTCACTGTGTGGGAGGCTGCATAATCTGAAACCTGTGGACTGAATACTTCTGCAACAAGCTTTTCTGCAATACGTATATATAGTTCAAACTCTTAAATCATATTGACAATAAAGATCTCTAGATCTTTAACTACTATCATATAAAAATACAAATAATCTCATAATTATGCTGGGGAATTAAAAAAAAAAAATTGAAGCCCCCACACAACCTAGATCCCAATGAAAGGAAAATACAATCTTCAAATATCAAGTACTCTGTGTATGGGAAAATAAATTTAAAAATAATTTAACATTCATGTGTCTCCTGCATAGTTATATCCCTTCATTAATTCTTAAAATACATTCTCTGAAAAATAGATCTCCTATAAATATTCTCCATGTTTCTGTACTGATAAGTTCCTTTTAGTGCACTACAGCATGTCGATGTACTTATAAAACCATTTCTCTAGCTCATCTATTTCATGCTTCAAAAAGAAAAAATGTATCAAGATGAAATTTCTATTTTCAAGCTTAAGTTTTATATGCAGGCTGTGCTGAAAAGTTTAGGTTACCACCTCTCATTAATAAAAAATAACTATAAAAATATATTGAAGTTACTAATTCCGTATTATTTGCCCTGAGCAGACTCAAAGCAGGAATGAATTACATAAACTTTACTCATATATTTAAAAGAATTCTGACCACCAAATAAGTCATTGAGCTTTTTTCAATAAATAAAAGCAGCAGCAGCTTTTCATAACAGAGATTTTAGGGAGAAAAAGACCATGGCTGATCATGATCTCTTTAGAACTTTAGATTTTCCCTAGGTCTGAAGTTGATGTACTTGCCAATTTACAAGGAGTGAGCTTCCTTTCTTTCATATTTTGTTCCTACCACTTAAAAGATTTTAAAATTGAACTCTTGCAAGATTACTTTCTATGCACACCTACAGAAGTAGAAACTTGTAAAAATCTCATGGTTTTGTTACCATGTATAACATTGACAAACCCAAAGCATTGTACCTGCCAGTTTACTGTGCAGTTTTTGAAGACATGCGTATGCATACACACACATGCATATAATTTTTAGTAACTATATGTAGTTGTAACTAGAAATTAAATCTAATTGGAATTTAATTGAAATACATTTTAATTTATCATTTTTCTTTGTCACAAGTGGATATGAGTTACTAGAAAAAGGGTTTTAATTTCCATAGACACGTTCACACAGTGCAATTTCTGGGTGGTACATAAGCAATAGATATACACAGGAGTAATCCTTGAGTAGAGTGAACAGCTATACTTCTGGAAATAAAAGAACAACCAACCAAATAACCTTAGAGTTTATATATTTCTGTATGTAAATATTTTTTGTTGCTCCACAAAGAGAAATATATCAACTTCTGTAAAATACTGTTTTCTATTTAGAGACACATTGGCAAAGCCACAGCTTTGTTTATATGGTAGCTACTTCTAAGGATAATTTTGCAGATGAAGGATCTACATGTTAAAAAATTGTATAATATTTTATACTGTGAGTGACGACTTTCACACTGCTTCTCTTTTTGGGCATTATGTAAAGAGTTTTCCTTTTCCATATGTGGACATATGACAATATTTTTTGTCCCAAAGAAGGGAAGACAGTGGTTAATTTCTTACAGAAGTTTTACATTTTCTGAAAGTTCAAAAGAATTCTAGTCAACATCTTGTATATAATTTTCCCTTCTCCACATTTAAATACCAGCAGAATCTTTGAAAAATATGTTGGTGTTTGAATTATTTATATGATTAAAAATTGCTTTCTTTGTACAACTTCTACACTTTGTATTCAAAATGTACAAAGTTTTCTTGCTACAATAAGAGTACATCCTGAACAGATTTTAAAATGAAGTGTATGCAAAGTGGTTATCAGGGCAATCAAAATAGCTAGTTGTCTGTCTTCACACACTCTCTGGGAACACTATATTTCAACCCCAACAGTTCTAGTCCCACTTCCACCTTGTGTCAAACATCCTAGGGTGCTTTTTAAAAATTATTTTTATTTTATAGAGCATTATACAAAATAAAATTAATTTTCCATTTATTGATCACCACTAATAATAATTAGAGTGGGCTTGTCACCTAAGTTAGAAATACTGGTATATCCAAGGCTTTTTAATAGATTCTTTAATAGAATTTTTTAAACCTTGAAGAAGTATTGATTTTAAATTGGTTTTAACTTTTTTTTTTTTTTAATGAGAATATCCACTGAATGCCTAATGAAGTTCCAGATGAGTACAGAATGTAAGCAGATAGCTGTGCCCTTGGTGAACTGTGTGTAACTCCCAATGGCTTAAAGTTCAGAGTGTGCTGCGAGTAGACTGTGGTGAATCAGAAGAAGGGTAAAAACCCTCCCAGGGATCTGCATACTGCCTTGCAAAATCAAGATAATTATTCCCATTTAACCTTCAGGTAGGGGCAATTATAGTGATTCCAATTTTAAATCTTAAAAGAACCTAATCAGATGTTAGAGAAAATAAGCAACAAAGAATTCAAAGAACAATACTTTTGTATATGTTTGCGACTGTAGCTTACTACATCACCATACTTTTCCAAGCCACTTATTAAAGCAAAGAGTTAACACAAATTTTAATTATTATAAGTTTGGAAAAGCTTCATACTATCTGATGCCTCTAAATGAAAACATCTCCATGGTGATCCTACCTGTGCCATTAACTTGCAATTCTGCTCTTTTAAGCAATTCATATGAACTTTTATTGAGTCTACCTGTGTAGACAAGACCTTGTTAAAAAAATTAATTATGGAGAAATACAGCTCTAGAGAAACAAGTCTGTATTTTTTGCATAACATGAATATTTGAAAAATGTCCTGTTTTCCCTTTATAAAAAGTTAGTGGTCTCAAGTAACAGCAAGTAAAAATCTTTAGCAAAACCAAACTTGCATCGTTATAGGTCTGATGAGTACATATAGAGCATAAATTGCAGAGGATGGACTGTAATGCTTCATTAATGTTCAGATTACAGCTTTCTTTGAATTTGGAATCTTCTTACTCTAGGCCTTAAAATTTCAAGAGAATATGAGTAACTACATAGATGGGTTTACTTCAGTACAAATATACATATACACACTTCAGTTTGAGGACCTCAGTTTTCCAAACAGTTACGATTGCATCACATTTAATCTACTAAATAGTCCCCTTTGAGAAGCTGCTTACAATGGAAAGTTTGGTGAATACATACATGGTATTAAAACTAGAGCTTAACTTTGTAGCTAGGTACAGTTCAACAGCTTATAAACGTGCCTGAGTTTTGCAGAAGTGTCAAAGATTTACATAAAAAAACCCCAGAATATTGTATCTGCATATGTTTATGTAAATATTTATTACATTAAATGTTGTTTTATATCTATTTTTTAGTGTGCATGTCTGTATGCATATGTGCATTTATTTATACGTATACATATGTCTACACACCTGCACATTTGTGTATACTTTCTGACTTTACTAAACTAGAAATAACAAAAGATCAATCAAGACTATCCAGAAAAATTAAATATATTAAATACTTGAATACAGATGAAAATTTTCTGAAACAAAATAAGAACTTTATGTTTGAACATATTTTTCACAAAACTCCATCCTTTACCATAATGAATTAAAACTGATTTTACAAATGTCCTTTGTTTGCCTTCAGTTCCAATCCTAGGAAAAAATTTGGTTTCTTTCCAGTTATCACTCAAATATAAATTTATTTTTTAGACGTATAACCTTAAAACATCAGTTAGCAGAGAAGGTTTCCTAAGAGATTTTTCATTTGAGCCTAAACCTGAAACCTGTAAACTATCACATGCTTGTATATATATATCCTAATTATGTAACCATTTAGCTTGTGGGTTTGCAAGATCAGGAGCAATTTTGCAGATGCATGTAGTCTAATGTACACCTCTATTGGTTCTAAATATTATACTGCTCACCCAACTGATCCTGGTTTTATTTACACATTCTTTGACACTTAGTCAGCTTTGGTATTTTAAATTTGTAGCACTGCCTTCCTAATCTCATGCCAAATTTTATTAAGAGCATTTATATCCTTTCAAAGTCGGGTTAAACAGTTTTAATTAAACGTCTTCCTTAATTGCATTTGAGACAGATTAATAATTAGATACCTTTCACATAGACGTAAATACTTTTCTGGTATAAGAAACTGGGATCAAATACCTCATTTTGCAGTAGATATTCCACTTGATCTCTGTATTTCATAATAACTGAAATAAGGTTTTGTCTGAAATCAGAGAAAAAGAAACATGAGGTTAATATCAATTGGATAAAGAGAACAAGTTTGGGTGGGCTTTTTTTTATTTTGTTTGTTTTTTCTTTTTGTTTTTATTTTGTTTTGGTTTTTTCACAGTCTTTTAATTGAGAATAGTGACAGTGATTTTATGCTGGTATAGAATAAGGATCTCCAAGTCTTCCACTTATAGTTGGATTTTATACACATATTCCAAGTGAAAAAGCTCCAGTAAATGATTTGTTGTTTAAGTGTCTATTGCACTACAAATTCCATTTATTTTACTCTTCAAGGTTAAGCAAGCACTTAAATATTACCTTGAAGAAGGACAGACAAAACCTACCTGCCTTCTTTCTCAATTACTTCACAGAATAAGGATGCAGAGAATAAGGCAAAACATCTGTAAAAGCTCTATGTTTCAAAACTCCATACTAGGTCACAAGTATAAAACTGTGCCTTATAAAAAGGCACTGTAGCTACATAATTCATTAAAATTTATTTGCATACAGTTCTCAAGTTTACACGTTCAACCTATCAGCAACTACCTTTGCCACAGTAGTACCTAAGCTGTGATTTCATTTTACTTCAGTAGTTAGACACACTCCGCTCTGTAGGCTCATGCCTTTGTCATGACACAGAAGTTAACATCAAGTTTGTACAGGCAAGTTGCTGTGCCTTAGGAAAGCCTCACTGAATTAATTAGGATTATGAATAGGAGTATACAACTCTCTATGCTAGATTCCAGGACTGACAATTCAGCTTTACGTCTCACAATATAGAATCACAGGCTCCAAGTGCTATCCCCAACATATAACCAAAATCAGAGCTTTACTTTCAAGAAAAATGTGTCTAACTTTTTGTTTCAAGCCCAGTGAAATGCTAGCCATCACTTATTTGTCACCTAGGAAATGATGCCTGAGACCATGGCTGTGGTTGCTACACACAGGAATACATCTTTCTTTTTCTTTGACAGCCTCCTCTGTAGGGTCAAGATCATCAGAAGAGGGTATGGAAACTTTAATTCCCACTTCCACACACTGCAGAGCCTTCATGGTCCCCATGGTAGTTTGGTCTTGCATACACTTCTATGAAAAAGTGGAAATTCTCATTTATATTTTTTTTCAGTGTTTATTTGTTTTACTCTATCATTTTATCCTTCATTATTTTTTCTTTTTTTTTTTTTACTTGTATAATTCCCACTGACCCTTTTGTCTTAGGGTTCTCTCTCTTTAAAAGGCTTCAAAGGAATTTACCCCTGCCTACTGCAGTCTGATAGCTGAAAGTCATAGAAGTATTTTGATTGCCTCAGAGCAAGTGGACTGTTGTTTACAGAGAAATCATCTGTGTCCCCACGTATCTTAGTTGGGCTGACTGAGCAATCAGAGATTAGGATAGCAACTATCATCAAAAGTATAGGTTTCACATTCTGTGGTTGGACTTTCATTATATGTGTTGCATGGCAAGAGAAGGAAAAAGAGTCATCATACATATCAGGGGAATGTTAGGTGACCTTACAGGTGCTCATACCAGAGTGCACTTCACCATAGATTCCTACTATTCACCTACTCCTACACATGGTTTTGCCTTAACAGCTTTTTATTTCCAATCTGCACTGCCTTATCTACCCAGGCAGTTTGTGTGTTGAGAAGCTGTCTGGCAATTCCTCCTGTAATCCTGTTAAATCATAGCTAATACAAGTTGTTGCTCTGCTTTGACCAACTCTCCAGGCATAACATCTTTTTCATACCATTACCCAGTTCAGAAATATTTCTGGACATATGAGATGGCCTTACTGCCTTGATGCACAGGGGTAACCATGTGTACTATTATGCTTGGCCTAAATACAGATTTCAGAGTAATTTCTTAAATTACAATACTACCTCCAAAAATTTAGTGTATTTCTCATCGGTTTGTTCTACCCTAGAGACTTCTCTGTACAAAGTAGCCATGATTTCACATTACCAGTAGAAAACAAGTCCAGCAACTTGTAACAATGATCAAAATACCTCTACTAATGCCATTCTGAATCTCTATCTGCTAGACAACAAATACCCATGTGTTACATAAAACACAGACCTACTTCTTTGTACAGCCTTGACACCTGTGTGTAAATATAGCAATGCTAACCAACCCATAAACATTCAGTGTTTCTTTACCATTTAGGACATTTTTTGTAGCTTAGAACAAGGAAAATAAAATACAAAAGAAAAGTGCAAACAACTTGAGTCAGTCTTAGACCAGCTGGTCTGTATAGGAGGAAGACAAGTTTACAGCATATACTTACAGCTATTTTTCACTTTCCTGGTAGCATCACCTACTGCAGAGGAACACCAGGTTTCCTTTCTAAAACTGCTGTTCTTCACCATGGTGCCTAACTAAGCTGTGCCTACCTGCATGGATCAGATTATCCATCATGGTAAAGTCACTGGCACCTCAGTGTCAGAGATTATGGGCCAGTCAACTGCAGCACTTCTGATTCACTCTTTGATTTACATTGTATTTCTTTCCCATGCCATGAAAACCAGTCTGTGAAGTAATGTAGGGGATGCTGGTTTTATTTGTTCACAGTTCCCTGGGAAAGCAAATCTGATTACTGAAGTTGTACAGTTCCCTTTTACTTTTTACTTCATCTCAATTTTCTCCCTTCTCTGTTGAATCTAAGCAGACTGAGCATCTCAATCAATATGCTCTCTAAAACACAGCTGTTTGTGTGCTACAATCAGAAGTGTAACTACAGTACATGCAGACAACCCTAAGCATTATTTTATTTAGGTAATCTAAGTACTCCCAGCTGTGAAGACACAGCAATATGGGACATAGTCTGCTGGCCTTCCTAGGTGCCAGGCAGATGTGCACAGCCTGTGTTGAGACCATCATTCCACTGCATTTCCATTTCACTGCATCCAGTACTGCATCTCTATTACAGCCCTAGCAAGGTATGGAACTAGGACATTAGCACAGGTTGCAAAAATACATCCCAGTGCAGAACAGTCACAAAGATGTTATTGTATGTTACATTAGATGCAGTTGTTATGGCTGTATTGCTAACTTTATAATTTTGGTGATGCTTCAAACCTAAGGGCCTTCTTAACATAATTATGCCAGTGTGTTCAGCTCAGACTAGTTGCTTCTAATGGGGAAAAAGAATATGTAAACACTGCTAAAGCTGTTTACTCCAGGGAGTAATTTTTTGATCTTGATATAAAAAAAACCTGAAGGGAGAGTGAAAATGTGATGGAGCCACAGTTCTGGGTAAAATGGGTTGTGCCCATACAATTATTAATTAAACCTTATACAAAGAAATACTTACTCTTACCTGTTTTGAATCTTCTCTTTTCACTTCACCCTCCCTTTATCCATCATTGGAAGATACAGTAAAAAAATCCTTTCCTGCAGACATTCTCTATGCTCCTCATTTTGATAGACTTGTCGTCTATAAAATCATAGAATTAATCTGTAATCTAAATCTTCCCTCCTCAAGTTTCAAACCATTTCCATTTGTCCTCTTACTAGAAACCCATCTAAAAACTCCTATCCCAACTTTCTTCCAGGTACCACTTCAGGTACCGGAGCCTCCTCATCTCCAGGCTGAACAACCCCGACTTCCTCAGCCTATCTTCATAGGGCAGGTGCTCAAGCTCTCTGATCATTTTATGTGGCTCTCCTTTGGACATACTCAAGGAGAATATGTCCTTATATTGAGGACTCCACAACAAGACACAGTACTCCAGATGGGGTCTCTCAAGAGCAGAGTAGAGGGGGCTTGTATTTTTTTTTTCCAGTTAGTAGGAAATTCACAAGACTGCCATGACTTTTCAAATATGGTGGAAAGTGGCTTTGCAACTTCATCTGCCAGTTCCTTCGGGATGAAGAGATGAATCTTGTCAGGTCCCATAGACTTGGGCATTTTCACTTTCTTTAGATGATGTCAAAGCTGGTTTTCTCCTACAGTAAGTGGATCTTCCTTCTCCCAGTCCTTGCCTTTGCTTTCTGCAAACTTAGATCGTGTCTTCTCTCTTCATCAGGATGAAGAATATATTTACTTGTTCCTCATATGAAAGGAATGTAATCCTTTGGGCATTCTTGCTGGCCTTCACTTTTTCAAGTTCTATTAGATCATATTTTAAATGAGAGAAGCAGAAGTGCTGGCTGTATTCAAGATAAATGAACACTCTACACTGATGCTCTGGCATAATACTGGGTTTTGATTTCTTATTTTTTTTTCATAATAATTCCCAACATTTATTTTATCTTTTTTTATATATTTTTTTTTTCAGCTGCTGTGCATGGAGTTGGCATTCAGAACTATTTATTATAACACAAAGAACTCCCTCTTGGCAGTAAGTCAACCCAGAGCCTATGATTTCATACGTGAATTTAATACTCTTTCCTCCTATCTACATTTATCTCCTTAAAACTTCATCTGCCACTGTACCACAAATTCAACTCGACACTGTAAATCCTCCTGCAAATCATCACAGAAAGTTCCTGTGCACATTATGGACAGCAAATTCTTGTCACTTAGCTGTTACTCCTTTTATTTTCCCTGAGAGCACATGACCTGACCAAAGACCTATCTGGAAAATATTTTCTCCTACCCATCAGCAATCTGTGGGACAATAAGGAAACAGTGATCAAACAGAATTCAAGCTTTTACTTTTTCAATATTTACTGAATTTGTGGCTGAAGAAAGTATTTATGCCTATGTTATCAGTTATTCATTGCCCTACAGTAACAGGAAATTTTGTGGACCATAGCTGATTTGCAGCTCAACATTTTTAATTACATTTCCCCTCTGAAGACTGTATTTGCAGTGAAAAATATCACATGCTTTACATAACAAGAAATAAAACAGTCAATAAGTGTGTATATACTGTGAGACTGGCTTGTTCTCTTTATAGCAAGGAACAGAATGGGAATTTGGGTCATGCTCCTAGGAAAACAAGTGGGTCCTCAGTAAGCACTAGCTACTCACCATGAACAAGTCACTACCTCTCTGTTTTTTCCTCCATCTGCTACATGACAGGTGTGGCATTTAACATTCTTAGAAATGTACTTTTACTTTTCACAAAAAACCCTACATAAAGTGTTAACAGCTTCTTTATCCAAATGTCTGAAAAGGAATCTAATGAAAGTTGAATGAGGAATCTCATTTAGTGCTTGTCCATGGAAGGTTTGCTTTAAGTCAGATGTACTTTGAGTGCCAAGTTAAAAACTTGGCATAGATGACTCCCATCACAACAATTATTATTATTATTAATAATAATAAACCAAAACAAAATAAACCAAACAAAACAAAAGCATCACTCAACTGTGAAAACACAGGTATCTTTTTACAGTATTTACTATTAAAAACTCTAGGAGCAATGAACAAGAGCAAATTATGATTCCTTCAATTCTAGAAATCTTTGGGAAACATGGAAACTGTAACAAAACTTCAATTACAAGAAAGAGAGAAAATGAAAAATTACACAGGTCTATAAATTATTATTGATTTTTGCTAAGCAATCAATTAAGTCTGAAAATAAGTGTAAAACACTGAACTGCTTTTCTTGGTATAATTCCTTTTCTCAGTAGGTCACACAATTGTGCTTTAGGGTTAGGAGTCTCACTGCAAGTATAAATAATTACAAAGAGAAATACTGCTAAATGCAGTGTTCTTACCCAGTCAGTCTCCAGGCACAGGAGTGTTCCAATAGCTGATTCACAGTGAATCGGTTTTGGTCATCCTCAAGCTGTGGAAGAGGAGGATAGAGTGAGATACAGTATTCTTATTAGAAGAATGTATGTTAGAGAGATTTTCTTGGTATTTTTCAAAGTCAGCAGGTTCTTCTAGGAAGTCAGAGAGTAGTCAGGATATTGTAGTCTGAAATCATACCTGGTGAATCTCTCATGTCACACTAGTTTGAACTGTATAGGAGGCCAAAACAAATTGTCACAATAGCTCCTTTTAGCTACATATAGATTAGACTCCAGTGAGGTCCGAGTAAACCCTACCTCTGTTTTCATGACACAGACAGGAGAAGGTACTATTTTACAGTAGCAATAGGCACTAGTCATGAAGAAGAAATCAGTTTGCACCCACAATCTCTCTTCTGCTTCCTTTTCTGAAAGAACAGGATATAAAATATCTCTACTACCCTTTGCAAACCCTCTGATGGGACTTGTCTTAGTGAAGAGTCACAGAGATAATCAAGACAGGATAGAAATTTTTGGATGAGAGGCTGAGCTGGGAGTTGTCAGAATGTAGAATGGATAGTTCAGGGGGAATGCTATCCATATGTACAAATATCTGATGGGAAATAATGAAAAGAAGGAAGTCAGACTCTTCAGCAGTGCTCACTGAGACGAAAAGAGACAAAAGGCACAAATTAAAGATACAAAATTCCACCTTAACACATGAAAAAAAAAATAAATGTGAAGTTAATGAAACACAGGAAAAGGTTGCTCTGAAATGTTGTGGAGCAGGGTTTGCCTATCTGCTGAGATAGGCAAAACTTGACCAGACATGGTCCTGGGCAACCTGCTCCAGTTGTCTCTGCTTGAGCAGAGGGATTGAGCTAAGTGATCCCATGAAGTCCCTTCCAGCCTGAGCAATTCTCTGATTTTGCTTTATTTGACACAATCTGCTGGCAAGCCTGTTCCTATTCAGATGGAGTCTTTTCTCCAGCTCCATGGATTTGTTGCCTTTGATGGCTTAACTCTTCCCACCCCATGGAAGTTGCTCAGCCCATGGTAGGCACATACTGGAAACCTGTAGGCACCACCATGTTCTGAAAATTCTGCCCTTTTTCTGACTCATGATTGAGCCTGTATCCCCATAACTCATAGGGAAAAGTTACAGAGGGGCTTGTGAATAGCATGACCCCAAATTCCCTGGTCAAAAAATTAGAAAGGGAATGATACTTGTGAACAGATATAACCCAGAGAGGACAGGGGAATAAGAGAGAAAAGAATTAAATAAGAAAACAGAGGCAGGAGAGCAGCTAGTGGTGATGAGCTTCTGTTTCCATAGTGGCTGGCACAGCTGCCAGACATTATTTTTCCTAGCATCTCTAGAAATGCAAATGACAGCTGAGATGGGCACAGTATAGGCAACCAGGCTACAGCCTATTCATTTACATGTGTACCTATCTAAAATATTTGTTTGCTTAAAGGTGAAGCAGAGGGCAGAAATTATTTTTGGCCAAGAATACAGAATCTGAAAGTTGTATCTGTTTTAGGCTAGACCACACTATTGAAACTTTCAAGTTTTTTGTGAAGGGAAGACAAAATAGTTTAATTTTTAGCAAAGCATTTAAGTAAGAAAAAAATAAAATTCCATTCATCTTTAACTGTTCTGCCACTCTGTTCATAATTTAACTTCCATACAAAAAATAAAATTTTAAACAAAGTGATATCAGCATAATCCAGCAGTGATAATATAAGATTCATGATTTTTCCCCTCTCTTAAGCAGAATTTGAAAGAAATAATTATTTTCTAAAGAAAAAAAAATCAGTCTTTTATTGAGTTACCTAAAAAAAAGACTTTAATATTCTGAATGTTAGTGAATTCAAAGTTTGTTCAGAAAATTTTCCAACTAACTGAAGTAGCAGTCTAAAGCTAACATTCCTGAGAAACTTTTTTCTATACTATGGTTGGATTAGATTTATATATGCTAATTGACATGTGAATAAGTCACAGTATTTCTGCTTTAGTTCCTTATATAAAGATTCAGCAATAGCACCATGTAAATAGTAGAATCTTGCTGAGCTGGATACATTACAGATGTTCTGTGAAAAATTCCCATCTGGAGCGCTACTATCTTTTTATTACATAGTGTCAGTAAATGAAAGATGAACTAGATGAATGAAATGGAAGGGGGTGAAGGTAAGAAAAACATTCTCATGCATTAAGCATTGAGAGTATGCATCTTAGACCTGAGCACTAGGCTCCATGTTGTCTGGGTATTTGATCTTAAAACAAACACCTGTGGTCCTTATCTCAGTGTATTGACAGGAGACTGTTAAATTTTATTATAGAGGGGAAGACAACATAAGTATTTGGGACTTAAGGGATGCATTTAAGAGGTGATGGCCTTTTCTCTGAAGTCCAGTGAGTTGCTCCTATAACAAGATATACAAAAATACCTTATGGATGCCAGTATCCTGACTAGAGCATGAATTGTGCTACATATAGCTTTGACCTATTAACTTGGTTTTGCTCACAACTCTTACTCACATCATACTCTGAGTTTTGGAGCACCTGACTTCTGACAGCTGTCATGCCACTTCAATGCACATCCCAAGTCTTAAGAATATTTTGTAGTGCTACCATAACCAGAAACACGAATTCTAAGAAGAAAATAACACCAAACACTCCATAACTAATTGCTATAACATCATGATCTCATTTTGCTATGCCTAGACAGAACACTAGTCAATCAAATCCATAGTGACTCTCAGCAGATCATATCCCTCAATTTTTAAAGTCATGTTACACTACAGATAAGCAATGTCCATGTTTTGCAAAATTCATTCTTCATTTTTATTGTAACACTGCACACTTAGCTGTCACACTGACACCTCTGGAGACCTTGCAAATTGCAGAGCACATCTACATTGAGCTCTCACAGGTATGAGGCTTGAGCTACAGAACAGGATTGATAAATGACAAACTTCCTCCTTAATCTCCTGTGTTGACAGGACTAGAGGACACTGACAGATGAATTTGGAAACAACTTGGCAGAGACTTCATGAAGGAAGGAGCCCTGAAGTTTAGAAAGAAATTAGATATGCAAGACTGATAGGAACTCAGAAGCTTAAGAGGATTTGATGGACTAAGGCAAAAGGTGGGTTTATGTGAATTATTTAGCACCTGAACACATATGGGTGATTATTACAGAGAAGGGCTGTCAAGGGCTGTTCATATTCACAAGTATGAATATATTTGTGACAATAGTGAAACTACAACCTTAGTGAAAATTTCTATATAATAATACACTCCAAAATTCAAAAACAGGAAGGATCTTACAGATCACAAATCAGATTCTCCATATGAGTAAGCACAGATTGACTCACAAAACTAAACAGTAGCTGAATATGTGCATAACTGAGAAAACTGCCTCTAAGTCTGTGATACTCATATATATTTTATGATCAAAGCCACAAATTTCAGAGAAGAGCAACAACAACAACAAAAAAATTGACTGAGCTCACTGTGGACTTCCTCAGATCCTTGAATTCCATGTGGCTGGAGCAGGTTCCAGGAAACCCAAAGACTTACAAAATGGGTGAAAGGAAGCACTGAATTTCAATGCACCACAGAATGTGTTTCCTCCATTAGGTTTTCTCTGGTCCTGAAAGACTTGCTGGTCTTTTGGGCAGGCAAAGCAGTGGAAACAGTATCTGGATAAAAGTTTCTACTTCTACACTGTTCTATAGAAGCTCAGTCTATCACGATGGTATAAAACTGAGCTTCAATGTGTGTCTGGATCATAAATATAAACTTACATTCTCTGTACAAGCTTCCTCTGAAGTTCAGTAGGCATCAAGCATCTTGAAAAGTCAGGTCTTAAAAAAGCGTTTTTCAAGAGAGTTAAGGCTGACAAATCCCATGTCCCAAATAACAAAAATCAAATTAAAGGTCGTCCACCGGCTGAAAGCTCTATGGTTCTATGTAAAGCCCCAGGCCAAATTTATTGGTTGTAACTGCTCAGTTCAAGACAATTTCCTTTCTAAATACTTCCTAACAGAATGCCACCTTCCCACAAAAGGAAAGGAAGCAAGTATTTACCTTTAAATACATTAATTTTTTCATCTGAATTCACAAAATAATTGTAAATATTTAGATCATAAGCTGCCTAGTTTTAAAATAATAGAATAATTGCACATTACTTGTAAGTATCTACTTATACTGGGTTGATAATATTAAGCACAATATTATGCTTAATAGTATCACAGTAAAACAATAGCTAGGTAAATTGCTGGGTGAGCAGGAATCATGAAGACAGTCTCCAGATGGCATTGGTATAGAGGTTTTCCTACTTAGCACACAAACAATCTTTTAAGCTTTAGAAGAGACTCTTAAGCATATCATTAACTTCCAAAGCAGATAATTGTAAAGATCTGTAGGAATAGCACATCTATATACAGCAAATAGGTCATCTGCTCTAGCTTTTAATTTTTCTGTTTGAAGACAAAGTAGCTTGTAGAGAATCAATCATTGTCGCGGAAGTTTGAAGAGGAGATTGTCAGGAAGTTGCTCCAGGCTCCTTCATTTCAGTATAGGCATGTACAAAATACTTTCATCACATGCCATAAACATCTAAGTAATAAAATGTAACCACATCAAACTTCTAATTCATGTCACTGATTTATCAGGACAATAAATATTGGAATCCTGCAACTGACCAGCAGAAGGGTCAATAATGGACAGAGCTGCTCACTTGAAAAAGGCAAATAATTTTTCCACCATTATACATACTTATGTGCATCCATAAATATATCTAATCACAACAACTTCACTCCTCTCAAACCTTTTATTGGAAGCACTATATTGGAAAATTGTTTGCCAATCCCTAAGACTGGATATCTTGTCACAGAGGTGATGCCAGAAATTACTATGATGGCCATCTACTCTCTGTTTAATGCAGACAATAGAAATCATGTGATGATTCCTGCCTGAATCTCAACAGCTTGCAGTTAAATGACAGTAAAGTAACACAGATACTTTACCAAGATAAAACTAATTCCAATGGTCACTGGACATGTGCGGGTGAGAAAGGACACCTTCTAAAGGTATATTCCAATATGAACTTATTTGCTCTACACTGTGAACAAGCAGTTGGCAATTTGCTGATCTGAATCATTTTTGCAGATGTGACCTGCTGATGAAAGCTTCCATGTTTCCTAATTTACTTTCTTTTAGACATGCTATTCCATGAAGCAGCAATGTCATTGGCAGTGTAGAATGCCAGTAATTTAAGCCAGGATTGTACATATCAGCACTCAGTAATTCTGATTGTATCTACAAACCAGTTAAAATGTTTACAAAAAATAAATAAATAAATATATATATAAACATATATATATATATTGTCCTTTTTTTGATGCTTCAGGTAATGTAATGTATTGAACCTGACTTTTCATATGTTGCAACATAACAAACTAAAAGAAAGCCTCTTCCCTTTTTGTTAGAACTTTGACATCTCACCCATATATTACCAGACTCAAAACATACCTATGTAAAGCAAGTACTTGGTACTATCCATGAAAAGAGCCAGTACACTGCCAGTCAACACTGCCTAGAACAAAGCTTTTGCTGTACTGCATACTTTGGGTTGGAAGTAGTTTAGGATGGTACACTGGGAATAAGCCTCACAGTAGCATAGGTCAGAGTCATTAAAGCTCAGTAATCTGCTGCAAGGTTGCTTAATCTGAAATGTTTGAACAGGAATCTCCCTGAATTTAAAATTATAATAAAACAATGTTTTCTGGAAGGACTACATGTGCTTACAGGCAACATTTAACAGGTGAACAAACAAGCACATACATACGGATGGATATATCACAAACACAGCAGCTGTGATTCTGGCTTTTATCAGCCTATCCTGCTTTTTAGAGATAATGAGCAGAATCCAGATCTAATTCATTTTACACATTACTATGAGTGATTTTGCCTTTGTTATATTTCAAAACGTAGGAAGGCCAATCAAAAATAAGTGAAATAAATAGCACTAAATTCTGACAAACCAGATTTTTTTCTGAAAAGGTAACCTTTGGTCTTTTTTAGCTGTGTGTTCTCTACAGCAATTCACTACATGCAAATACAGGAGCAAAGCAGAGATGTTCCCCAGTACATTTCAACTGGAGTTCAGCAGTAATATATGCATTCTCAGGAAAGCAAATAATCTCTCTTTGATTATTACTGCAGGTTGCCACATAAAAGGATTAATGGGATCTTATTCCTTCAGGGATGCTGATAGAAAGAGAAGGAAAAAAAGATGACATACCGTTCGAGCCAAACTTTGCTTCAAATTACTGATGTTTTGCAGCTGAAGCTGAACGCAGGTGGTTGCCTTGCGAAGACTTTCATGGCTGCCCAAAGTCTGATTACTGCAGTTTGGGGGAAAAAAAAAATAAAAACAGTCAATGCTTATCTCTGTCACTTCTTTTACAATTGATGGGGCTTGGATATGGCATATTTTCTGCTGAAACAATTTAAGAATAATTGCTTAGGTGCATTAGGACCATTAAATTCTGTAACAGAACAACAATGAAAGAAAGCAAGAAGAACCTAAACAAACTACACACCCTCCCAAACCTTGAGATCATTCACACATGTTCTTCAAACCCAAATAAGTGCAATTTATAGAAACGATCTTGGTTACAAATATACCATTGCAGAATGACTTGTAATGTTTGATCCAACTTGAAATTCAAATACTAACTATGCTTTAAAATCACACACATTAAGACAGGTGGTCCCTGATTCTCAAATAAATCAATGTTCTTGCCCTGTGCATCTCACATGAAGATGGTAAAAGAAGCTGAAAGTCCACCTCCAGGCTTCTCAAATCATATGCCAGGTAAGGTTAGACACAGAGCTCTACTCATGCAGCATGTAGTGGTTCCTACATGGTACTCAGCTGATCAAGGATGATCTAGCACTCTGTAACAGGGCAAATCCTTATCCTTCCTTGCCTCTTCAGAGTAGCTTCTGACTTTATTAGTCTCTTGTAATTACTTGGAAGAAAAATAATTGCCCTTCCACTTTTTGTTTTAATCAGCAAAAATAATGGAAGGAAAAAAAAAACACCTTTTTTACATTTAAGCAATTCATTTGAGTTTAATGGTTAGGAAAAATGACACTGATTTTTGCAAAGAAAAATTCATTACCAGAACAAGTTAATATGCATCATCAGTTACAACTCTGTATGTTCCATTAGAGGCCATATAGTTGACTTCATGAGTGGGTTTTATTTGCATAAATACAAATAGAAAAGTTTTTACAAGTTTCTGACACAAGACATGAGACAAATAGATTACTATCTCTAAAATAATGCAAAAACCTGGTCTAGATGAAAAGTGAACTACAAGAAATATGTGTACCTTTGCCGTAGATTGACAGACAACCTTTTAGCCACTTTTAGCCCAGGCTGTAACACACTATGGTACTATTCTTGTTATTTGAGGATAAAAATTAGTTTTATCTATAGCCCCCTTTGAAGGACAGCATGATTATTAGTAACTGGCTTACAGTGCTCTGAGCTCTGTAAAGGAAACAGAAAAAAAAATGGTTGGATTTTATGATCTTAAAGGTCTTTTCCAAGCTAAATGATTGTGTGTTACAGTATTATGAACTCAACAGTTTTCCTCCAATTTTTTGCTGTAATAACTAGGTGGAGAACATAGCTTTGATGAGAATGCTGGGATAAAAGACAGAAAGTGAAAGGCAGTCTTTGTTTTTAAGTGACACAGTAATGAATGGGTCAAAGTAAAATGACTTATCTGTGCTCCCCCAACATATCAGAAGCAGAGAAAGAGAAAAATCCTTCAGTCCCTGGTGAATCCTCAGCACCAGATAATTTTGTTTCCTCACAGGAAGGTTCTCTAATGCACAGTAAGCTCCAAATTCTAATGTAGTTGAATCAGAATTGGTGGGTTTTGTTTTGTTTTGTTTTTAAATAAAAAAAGGACTCAGCTGAGCAGCATCTCAGAATGAGAAGCTTAATCTGCAGTGACAAGAGAAAATGAAGTTTAATTTTTACAAAGAACGTATTAAGCTAAAAGGTACATGTTTCTTATGATCCCAATCTACATGAATATAACTCTGCCCAGTGTATAATTAATAGCTTAAAATTCACTCTGAGTGAAAACCAATTTTTATTTAGATCTCAGTTCTCAGAGAACAGAATTTGTAAGGCAAAAAATGTCATCTCTAAGGTCACAGGCAAGCACATGAGCATAAATGATAAGCATTTACGTTGTCTGTTCCATACTTTTGCTCTGTATGTTAGTTAACTGCAAAGCAACAAGGCAACTGTGAAAATTACACTGTGTTAGAGAATGGATGGAATTAAAAACATATATGAAAAGATACTTTAAAAAAATCCAAAGCCTTAAAAAATAAATGGCATGCTTAGAAATAAAGCTTACAAATATCCTTGAACTGCACTCCTTTGCTGGGTCTGTATTACTGCAAGCTCTTGCTTACAGACAGATCAATTACAAAATAATTAAAAAAAAAAAAAAAGTCAAACCAGAGAGCTCCCTATTCTTATATACAATCATATACTGTGTTTAATTCGGCATTTCATGATGCTCTGTACTTGTGTCCTATAGCTCTAAAGGCAAAGGAGTCCAAATGGAGGATTGATTCTTTGCTGTCACATGAGAAGACTTGGCTTGGGCTTGGTGATGAGAAGAGAGCTACGAGTTACTTGACACAAGCTGTTTAACTCCAACCTATTTTTTTTTAAATACAACATCTTTCCTGAAGGGTATCATAAAATCAATTTAGGGGCACTTATGCTAAATCTAAGGAAAGACAGGAAATACTGAGAGCTAGATTTAAAGGTAGATGTAGAAGGTCGGTATGACAGGACAATCATGAGCAGTAAAAGGGTAAGGGAGTAGAAAGCACATCCACAGCTGGAAAACCCAGAGATGAAAAGTCTGTGGATACATATGAAAATCAGAAACTTCCATGAACAGTGGTAAAAAATGATGGCACAGATAGGGTTTTACTCCTCCCTCCTTTAAAGGAGTCTCTGTCTTTCAGACAGTGTTCTACATCCAGATGCACTTACAGTGAATGTCTAAAAAAGGAACTGCAGGAAATCAACCAGGGAAGTATCTAATATACACCTTACAATGACAGAAGGAGCTGGGACAAGGTGACAATGAATCCTGATAGCTTCTGCAATCACTGTAAGAAAAAAACTTGAGGGAAAATGAAGCATAAGAAGAAAAAGAAAGCCTGCAGGTTGAGGCAAGGCCAGAATTTCTGATCAGTAAACAAAATGAACTTGGAAATAAGAAAACAAATGAGATTCCAAAACAGAATATCACAGGTGGCTTATGGACTTATCTGAAGCCTATATGCATTCTTCTGATTTTTTTTTTTTTTTTTTTTTTTTTTTATGTTTAAAATTCAGATACTTGAAATCTGATACTCTACTTGTGAGTCAAGGTGTGAGCTCAAGGATGTCTTTCCTTAGGTAGGGAATAATGGATGATGAAATCTCATGATGCTGACTGTAAAAGTCATTAGCACACAAATATTTTTTCCCCATTTTACTCAAAGCTAAATGCATTCGAGAAATCGAGTCTTTCAGGTGCTTCTGCAGGAGGCAGGATGAAGTGCTCAAAAATATAGTCCAATAGTAAATGAGAGCTCATGAAAGATCTTCACAATGTTGTCCAGTTCACTAAACCCCTCTGGTCTGAGACCAATTCATCATGTCACCATTTTGGCTACACTTCATTTTTTTCTGCATTACAATAAGGAAGGATCAGCAACGTATTTATTCCTCATGCTGTTTCATAACTTGGGGAACCTCTGTAGGAATTCAACCCTGAACAACTTACAAATTCTCTTCTGGGGAAGAATTCCGCACTAGTACATCAAATCACTGTAAGCAAGTTCACAAGGAAAGCAATTTACACCGAAAGATAGCCAGAACACAGGAAAAAATTTCACTCTGAGGCAATTCCACAAACCCTGTTAAACTACCCAAGGGATCATTATGGTCTGTGGTTTTAAATTTCAATACCCAGGACTCTGATGAGAAGGCAGAAGAAAAGGAGCTGAAAGTACAGCATGGTATAGAATTGCAATCTGCTAAAGCCAGAAGCACAGCTCAGTGTTTTCTGCATGACAGTGAAGGAGCAAAGCAAAAAAGCTGAAAACATTATTGACCTTGTTTCACTGCTATTGAGACGTGCAGAGATTTTGCAAGTGCAGGAATTTAAACAGTCCACCATTGATGCGTTCATCCCAACAGTGAAAATAACACTGTTTAGAACATACTGTACACTGACCTGAAATGCACTGAGCTCACCCACAATACAATGACTCACTATTTTCATTTTCTTTAGCAATTAGTTTGAAATGAGATGGGAGACTTGAAAATAAAACATAAAAAGCCTCAGCCTTCTTGTGTAATTAACAGGTCTGTGTACGACCTGTTTCCCCGCTGAGTGTTTCTGGTGTTGTAACACCCCACACAGCACTCTGCTGTACCAGCTCCTGCTTCATGGAGACATGACCAAGAATTGGCTCAGAAGTCAAAGTCTCCATCTTTAGTCCCAAAGCAAAACTCACCATAACCATCAGAACATTTGATGTAAGAGTAAGAGTAGAAGTGACCAAGCTGGCCAAAGAGCAAAGCTGATTTACACAGTGTGACATTTTCTCTCACAACTGCACTCCTTTCATTAATCAAGCTGAACTGCCCCAAGGCAAGTCAGGTGATTTTTATGCTATAATGCAAATATGACTGCTTCTAAAAATGGCCCTGCTAATAATGGATGTATACTATTTTATCTTACGTCTCTAACAGATGAGCTGTGATTCCTGCAGTGCCAGCTTAATGTGCCACTACAGAGAACTGCCAGCTTCTTCCTTTCTGCTGAAAGCCACCATCCCTTCAGCACAGATGACAGGAGTCTGAATTTTAGCTGTTTCAACACAAAATCTGCTCACTTTTGCTGACGGCTGAGTTTCAGCTGCCAGAGGGCAAGGAACAACAATCTGAGTTCAGTAGCACTTCCAAACACCACAAGAGTTTCCTTGAATGGATATGTATCAGTGCATTCACTTCCTTACTTGCAGACTACATACAAACAGGTCTTTCTTAATGTATGTATATTGTGTTTTTCTTCAACTAGTAGTCAGCATCAAAATGCTGACTTAATTTGCTTTACTACTACTGCAGCTGGATATAAAGAAAAATCAACTGCTATGCAGCTGCATTATACTGTTTCTCATCTCTTTCGTGATTTCCCCTTTGAGGATATGCATACCCACTCATGCAGATAAGACTCCTATGAGATATTGGAAGTACAACATCCTTGTATTACAGATGAGATTGATCAGAAGGACAAAGGAGTGAAACAAATTATTCAAGGCTTCACAAATCCTCCACAGAAGAGCCAGGATTTGAATTCTTACACTGGAGCACGCTCTGCGTGTTCCGGGAGTTTCAGAACTATACACTGTTTAAAAAATAATACTCTAACCCTCCCTATGGTCCTGTTTACATGGCACATAAAGCAGAGTGCATTAAATGCACAGCTTATATCACACAATACATACTCAGTACTGTCTCCTAATGAGATACTTACTTTTGTAAGAATTCATCGGACCCACAAACACTTAGAAGGAATTCCTGCTGTACTGAGTATTGATTTGTGCAGTGGAGGATCTCTACAATTAAGTCACGAGTGATACAGCCAGCTGCAAATAAAGATAGCAAGAAAAATTAATAGTAGTTTGCTAGAGAATTCCAGGCTACATTCCTGAGCACAGAAAATGAGAATTTCTTTGCTATTCCTACCTACTGCTGCAGACTAGCTCCATCAAGAGGAATTAGATCAAGCCACACCTGATTTATTTTTAATTCCACTTCAAATACTCTACAGGTCACAGAATCTCTGTCCCTTTAGAGGGTGTTAGCTAAACATGGTCTAGTGCAAAAGTTGACTCTGTTATTGCTCATCACACATGAAGGCTCCAGAAATTTACTTGCTACTATTTTTTGCTGCACACATCTTTTTAGATGACACACACATATATATATATATATAATGCATATATATTTAAAAGTTACATGTAATTTCACACAAACTGTTTAGAAATACAGTGGAGTATTTTCCCAAGTGTTTTTTCAACCTCACCAAAAATTTTCTTTCTGCTCATTTGAAAAAAACGGAAAAGAATAGCTACATAATCTGACAGTCAAATTGAAAACATATCTGATATGTTTGGTCTTTACAGGCATGCAGACCGTACTCCACCAGCACTGATGCTTCAAGTCTGAGATACTGCTCTCTAGCAGAAAAGAATATCTGATTCTTCAGTGAAATTTTTCATATACTGTACTGAGATGATTTTGCAATGCAAAACAAAGTCTGTACTTCACAATTCTCAGTTGAGCCTCCTCACTTACCATGTTTTGTAAGAAGCAGGGGATATGGTGAAGAATCTGTCCAAATGCTGATTTTGAACTTTGCTTCACCAAGGATATGGTCTGGGAACCTTGTTGCAACACTCCAGATTTTCCCAGTGTTTGTCTTCAAGTCAAAAGCAGGATAAGAATTTCTTATTCTGAAAGGAACGTGATAAAATTATGTCTAAATAGGTATGCATTTCAGGTTTTTATGAGAGCAAAACAAAAAATCTACAAGATACTACTAATAATAATACGCACAGAGCTGTTAGGAATTGTATTTTGTGCAGAGTGTGAAATTGTAGCAACCCAAATTTTGTTTCCATACATTGGTGAAATAACTACACATCAGCGTGCATATAACTACAGATTTTACTTAGTAGGGAAACCAACAGTAAAATCTTCATCAACTTCACAGAATAACTGCTGAGCTTGACCTCACTGAAGCCAAAAGGATTTTAAATGCAGACTGCAGTGTACAGTTATGAAAATAACTCGAGCATAAGAGAAATGAGGTGTTCAAATAAGTTTTAACATAAAAATAACAAATGCACAAACAGCTGCAGCTAGCTGGTCAAAATTACTATAGGAACATGCTTTCTATGCAAAATCTTAAGAAGTTCCTATTTTCACCACGCTCCAGAATCCAGTCTGAAATCCTCATTACTAAAATCCTGGGTGTTCATGTAAATGTCTGTAGAGAGCAATAACTGTTACAGTCATTGAGTTCCTCTGATCTTATAAAAAACTACCTATAAAATATATTTCCCTCTTCCTTCCAATTACCAAAGACTTGCAGAAACTAATTCCTCCTGAGGTACCATTTCCTAATGAACAGTGGCCACAGGTATTATGGCTGTCAGCTGAGACTAAACTTGCTTTTTAAGCAAATACACTTTGCAGAGGCAGGTAAGGGTACATACTGAACCAGATGAAGCTTTACATTTCACTAATTGGCCTGAATATTTTAGCAGTAAAAACTCAAACATCCTGTACCCATTCTTTTTTGTTTGTTAGTTCAAGTGGCATTTTGTAACTTCTGAGTTGGCAGCACTTCATCCTGTTTCTGACTACAGCATATTTTGAGCCATAGCTCTTTCACATGTTCTTCATTACTACATTACCTCCTATTTCAGGACTGCTGCCCAAGGCTCCCAAACAAAAGTATGAACTCCTCTTTTATGCCATGTATTTCTATAGCCTGAGAAGGAATAAAAGCCTAGGCTTCCAAATTAATAAACCAATGAAGCAGCTCATTTCCTATAATGAAAACCAGGGGGCATGATGTTTCAGTGAGGTAGGAAGAAATGGGGCTTGATAATACCTCCAGTATTTGAGATAAATTTATACTCATAGTAAAAAATCATTATACTACAGAGGCTGCTTTGGCTCCTCCCCTATGTAGTAGATGTCAGTGTATTTTCTTTGCTAGCAAGGCCAACATAGAGTTTTCCCTGATCACCAAATTTACTCTTGTAACCTGTTTCTATATTTCTATTCAAGCTTGGCAAGTTCACTACCCTTTCTCCACCATTAAATAATGGACTATGTACACACATGGGGCATGAATCATCTCCTCAACTTACCACCATTCATTTCAAAACTAAAGAAACCTTATCTCCTTCCCTAGCTCCGCACTATCCATACATTTTAGGATTCTCTGGGGACACAAATTTGCTTTTTATGTTTTTCAGATAAAAATGCATTCCATTCTGGACAGTGCTCCTCATTTATGGCCATCTATTGTTTCATTTCATGTGATTAAAGGAATTTTGGTCTGAGCAAGTGGGTGAAATATGCCCATCAGTAAATTTTGAAAGACCTTCCAGGGCATAACTGAAGTAGTACACAAGTATTACATGTGGAAAATAGTGTGCTCCTTGCTTTCCATCCTGCAACAACTCCGTGTATGTAGAAAATACTAACATTTATAAGGAGCTGCTATTTCACAGCATTTCAGAATGCTATGCATTTCTCTGCAGTGCAGAGCACATCCTTGAAGTCAGTACGAAATGGAGGAACTCTGCATTTTGCAGCACTGAGCCCTGAGACTATCAGCTTGACATCTTCCAGTATCAAATTCCCTTTAGAATGTATTTTGGAGCCACCCGTGGATGATGACTAACTACAGCTACACTCATAATTGTAGAAGTAATTTGATAAAGGGATTTTGAAAACTGCTTTACGGTTGTGTGCAAAGAAATATTTCAGTCATAGACTCCTACCTGTACAAATATTGCCTAGAGAAAAGCATGATGGCTTTCTATTTGTGCTACATGCTGGCAGTGCAAGTCTGCTTGACACAGAGTTTGAATTAAACATCCTCCCTCTGATGTATAAAACTACCTGTTATTGAGATTCTGTGGAGTCTGGAAGGCTACTTATTTGGCATGACTGAATATGTTATTTATTTGCAAATTTATGACTTTTTGTCTGTTTGCTGTGGCATTTTGTCTTAAGAATGCTTTCCCATATATTTGATAGAAGAAAAGCAAAGGTTGTTCTGATTTTCTTTTTGAGTATTTACTAGGGCTGCAGACTAAATGACTTACTGCAAAATAGGAATAGCTTAATTCTATTTATCTTTTTAGCCCTGTAAATAAACTCATTTATTGAGAAAAAAAAATCAATAGAAAGCATTTCATATAATTAGAGTGCAAAGTTAAATGCAGAATGTTTGGATATTAAAACAATCTGGAATTTGAAAGGAAAGCCTGTCATGTGGAACATGCCTTTATGCATCTGATGTTAGAACTGAGTTGGGATTCAGACTGGTGAAGTGTGGAAAAGCAGAAAACAAACAGGTGAATGAGTATATTTTGAAGCTGACCATCCACACCATATGAATATATAATATATTAATTGTTAATATCAAGGCAATATCAAATTGTTTGGTAAGGTTTTTTTTCTTTTAAGAGAAGTAGGCTTGGCTGACCTTGAATATAGCCAATTCATTAAAGCCTAATTTAAAAAAAAAAAAAAAAAAAAAAAGCAGCGTTCCATTTTCCAACAAGTTTTCTGGATTGCATTTTTGCTAACAACTTGATAGTTTGATCAGTGCATATCGACAAAGGAAAATGAAGCTGCACAGATGGTCTAAAAATTTGTATTTCTTAGTGCTCTTGGACTGCAACACATTTTCTCCTTCCAGAAATTATTAAGTTAAAAAAGTTCTGGCCCATTAAGCCACACTATTAACTCTAAGAGTAAACAATAATCAACGTTTTTTTTTGTTGCTTGATAAGTCTCACTTTTCATTATGAGAGTATGTAGTAATTCTGTTCTCAAGTCAGTAACTTCCTTCAATTCTCTTTTCTTGTTCTAAGCTAGACAGGCACTAATATTGCCCAAGACAATTATAGAAAATTAATCTTAAGTACCATGCACCATTGATACCAAAGAAATAAATGTACTTACACACTGATAAAGGGGACAGCTAAGGCAGGAAAAAATTTTGGAAGTAACATTACTTTTTGGATTTTAATCTTTAAACAAAAATTAGGAGCATTTACATATTTTAAGTACATACAGCAATTACAACAGTCTTCAAGAATACAGGGAATTCCTGAACAATTATTATAACCCAGTTATAAATTAATATAAATAAATGAAATGTCATAGTCAGCTGAATAAACTTTTTTTCATTACTTACTTCTCCACTGCATTGCAAAAAGCAACCATGTTTTCATTACTTCCTTGAATTGCTTCAACCAGCTGGATAGACCAACCTGTAGCCTAAAAATACAAAAATGACACCAGAAGAAACAGAGCTCAGACATTTAGACAACAGAAGCAGAAAAGCAAAGGGTCAACTTTACACTTGGTTCCGTAAGAACCAATATTCATACATTATCATTCCTCCCCTGACTTGATGGAGCTTCAAATAAGCACTAATAACACCATTTTTACTGCACTCAAAATTATTTCAGAGAAAAAACAAAGTCAAAAAGGCCTCATCTGCCCCACCCCCTCAACTCTGTGCAGAATGTAAGGAATTCTAGACAAAGCTTTCAAAATTTACCTGGTGTCAGAGCACAGGCAACTCTAAATGCAGAAGATGTATGCTTCGTTTACAAAAGGGAGAGAGGACAAACTGTAGATTATGCTGCACTGAGTTTTAATCCTTATTTTCTCTGTTTCTGCACTGGAAGGAAGCTCAGCATCCCTTCAAAGTCCAATAATCTGTCAGGTAAGTCCCTAAGACAAACACTAAGATGACAGAGTACTCTCTCTAACATAAAAAATCCCCAAATATTTGCTCTAAACTTGGAGAGCACAGGTCTGAGCCACTATTTTGGGTCAAATCACCACCTCATCCATTTGTTGTAGTACTGTTCAGTCAGAACACTACCTTCAGGAGAAGGCTTAATACCAGTGTACCTACAAGCCCGTTTTATTGTTGCACATAGAGACACTAACTTTTAAACCCCTCAGAAAGAGAAGCAACTAGTGACACATGGCTAAGTTTGTTGAGACCTAGCTAGTGGAGACATTACAATGACAGAACTGAAAACTCAGAAATTACAAACCTTTTATAGATACCATTAGTTTTGGGTTTCATTGTATGTAGCATTTTCACTAACCACAATTAGCACAAGTATTAGAAGAAAACTTACGAAACTTAAAGATAAAGAGGATATCATCAATAGAAGGAAAATTCCAAAGTATGAGGGGAAAAAAGCACTGAATAACACTTAGGGTTGGAATAAGAACAAAAAATTAAATTTAATTATACAAATTATTAATTCAATGATTCTAAGAAATGCTGAAAAGTTGATGAACCTCCTTCAAAAGACACTGAAAGAACAGCACTACCAGTACCAATTTTTTCCACCCTGGTTGGACACTTATTGTACAGTTCATTTCAAAGGACAGTAATAAAGCTGCAGGAGGTTCACTATTTAGAAATTCTGAGATATTTGGTAACAGTAATAGTCTCCCAAAATTATGAAGTAAAAAACCCAAACACTCTACCTCACAACAGCAGAACAACAAAAAAACCATTCCTGACCACTCACATCAGTTTTACAAAAAGATGACATGTTTTACAAAAAGACATGTTGTGTATCCCTAAACTCCAAATGGAGGAACACAAACCCAAACAAGCTCAGAAATAAAATTTCTGTTTGTGGGGGAGCTCTAGAGCCTGGAGCAGGATTGCATCTCCCAGAGCACAGCAGGCAGGCAAAGTCACAGCAGTTGCTATAGCTGGGGTACAAGGGAACTTTCAGAGCTCCTGCTCTGAAAACTATGCAGTGATGGTGGAAATGTGCCACACGATGAAACCTCCATCACAGGGTGCAGAAATTGACCCTGGGGACAGCAGAAATTTTGACTCGGAGGAAGGATGCTGCAGCCCAGGTCTCCTACTGAAGGATTGTCTTGTGCCTCTCCTTTGGACTGGAGACAGAACTGGTTTCACTGGTGGGAGTTGTGCCCTAGCTGTGGTGCCAAGGTGCTGGTGAAGAAGCTGCAGAAGGAGAACAGCCAGAAGAAGGAACAGGAGACTGACAGGGAATTATACAGCTAAAGACCCCCTAGTCCCTGTGCTGCCAAGGTGAGACAATTTAAGACTACAAAAAACAGGAGATGTGAAAGGAGACTCCCACAAGGGGGAGGCTGGAAACACACTGCTTCCAGTAACACAAGGAAGTAACTTTTCCACCCACAGTTCTGTCACTACACAGCAGGTCCAGTGCCCTGGATAAAGTGCATGAAAGAACAAAGAAAGTGGATAAATGAATAGCTAAGAAAACTAGACCACAGGTAAGAAGAGAAGCTGGGACATTGCACTGAATGAGACTGAAGATATTAAAAGCAAAACTGCATTGGGGAATTGAGGAATGAGGAATGGAGAGCAATTAAGCAAGGAGAGGCCAAGAATGGGAAAGGATGATTGGCCACAAGAACATGGTATGGATATTCCAGCTCATGGATACATGACAAAGAAGACTGTGATTAACTACTTACTAAAGGTTGGCAAAAAAGACAGAAAAAGCTTGGAATCAGGACTCTCTAAAGCAGGAGACAGAAGTAACACTGGAGTCCTCTGCCTCTGATTCTTTGCTGGCAGCATTTCTGAGTGAATCCTAATGTCAAATATGCATCCTGTGTAGGCTATTAATAGTCTACACAGAAAAAAGCAATATACCATTGCTAACTAAAATTAGTTCTAGTGGCACAGGTGCAGGTAAGCGATAGAATCATAGAATTATTTTGGTTGGAAAAGACCTTTAAGATCATAGAGTCCAACCATTATCCTAACTCTAGCAAATTCAGTGCTAAACCTTACTGCTAGCACCACATCTATGTATCTTCTAACCACCTACAGAGATGGCAATTCAACCACCTCCAGGGGTAGCATGCTCCTGTGCTTGATAATCCTTCCAGTGAAGAATTTTCTTCTCATATCCTATCTAAACCTTCCCTGGCACAACTTGAGGCCATTTCATCTTGTCCTGTTGCTTGTTACTAGGGAAAAAGAGACCGAATCCCACCTCACTAAAACCTCCTTTCAGGTAGCTGTGGCCTCCTTTTCTCCAAGACTAAACAACCCCAGTTCCCTCAAACTCCTCGTAAGAATTGTGCTCTAAATCCTTCACAAGCTTCATTGCCCAGAACCTCAATGTATTCTTATGGTGGGGAGCCCAAAACTGAACATGGTATTCAAGGTCTGCACTCACCAGAGCCAAGTACAGGGGCAGCCATCAGGCTCCTTAGTCCAACTGGCCACACTATTTCTGATACAGGCCAGGATGCTATTGGTCTTCTTGGCCACCTGGGCACACTGCTGGATGATGTTCAGCCAGCTGTCAACCAGCACACCTTTCCCCCTCCAATTCTTCTTTGCTGGGGAGCTTTCCAGCCATATACAGATTTCTCACATGATGCTAATCAAGTCACCTGAACTATCCTTCCCAAACAGGAAGTGTAATTCTCATTTCTGCAGCACCCAAACAGAAATCGTGTGGTCTGATGATTGGATTTGGTGAAGAAGTGGTGAAGAAGAAGTGGGTCTTGTTAGTTATTCTGGAAACATTAGATCCTGAATAATATAGACAGAGCAGCAGTGTAATCTACTGAACATTTTTTAGGCTGCATTTCAATTTTCTTTCTAATATGAAGAAAAAAAAAAAATCTTTTCACAGGGATGTTATGAAGGCAGTTTCTTTAGGGTTTCTAAACTTGGTGATGACAAAACCAGATGAAATTATTATTTCCATTATTACACTGGACATATTCATGCAGCTGCATCCAAGAGCATTGATCAGAATGACATTAATGATTTCAGCAATGCAAATATTTCATCTTCCATACCTACTACCAATCTCAATGCTAATCTTCATGTTTCAGTATGCTTTCCATTTCACTTTGTCTGCAGTCTTGGTTCTCATCATCTAATACTCAGATGCATCATTTATTCATCCTGGACCTCATTAATCCAATCTGTGTTCATTCTCTTTCTTCTGCTGTGGTGCTCCACTTTTCCAATCATTCTGACAGTCTTACTTGGCATCAGCCCTGTCACCCTGCAGCCTTTCTTTTCTTTTCCAGAACTCACAGTCCAGAAGCAATGAGTTACATCTTTATAGGCATTTTTAGCCCCTCTCTCCACTTACTTTCACTCTTATTTGCCCTTTCTTACCATATTTCAAGGTTCAGTTGCCTTGCCCCTTGCTTTGACTTACTTTCTAGCCTGACACAGCTGCTTCTCTCTGCAGGAATTCCTGTGACCACACTGATTTTTCTTCTACAAATCAGTTCCCTCCTTTCTCTCATTTCTTCCTCTTCCAGCTAAAAAGCTCAAATACTTCCCAGACTTAAATCCTCCCACACATTCAACTGTGGTTGTCTTTGACGCACTCACTTCTTCTCTTCCTTCCTTTATAATTCTCTCCTCCTCCATCACAGAAGTGTTTGTGCCTGTTCCTATATGCCTACTTCCTCTAGCGCCTCTGGTTCCCATATCACAATTTAATCTCCTCCTCTGCACTTGTATCCCATTATTTTCTATTTTTCTCATGAAAGGCTTGCTCTTTTCATCATGATGTCAGCACGTTTTAGTTTCCCTGTCATAAATAAAAAAGCATCAACAACTTTGTTTCTCTCCATCTATTTATCCCCTCCTCTTTTGTATTCATCACTTAACTTCCAATATGTAGTGCCCAGGATTAGCCTTGAGAGCTCCTGTCCTCAGATATATTTTCTCCTGCTGCCTCCCCATCTGGCTGGGTCTACATGTTTACTTCCATAGTTCTCCCTATTCACATACATAGAAACAAGTCAATGACGTATCTCCTCCCCTTTGTTTATAATAATATGATTTCTTGAAGTTAAAAGCGGGAGGGAAAACTAAACTGTCTTTTAATATTCACAGTGAAGAGGTATCCTTTAGGCTATTTCAAGATTCCTATAATGATTCAGAATGCTAACAAGGACTAGAGGAAAGAGAGCATTTATCACTTTCTTTTGCCTTCTCTATGTCAGGATTGTGAAAGAAGGAAAATGAGAGATACAACATTAGAGTCATGTCAGTCCCAAAAGACATCGTTATAAAAAGCCCAGCAAAACCATGAGCAGAGCTATGAACACCTGATGAAAGGAAGAAAAAAGATAAAGTATTTACTTTAAAAAGGCAGCTAAAGACAGACTGTGTGTCATAAGAACCAGCTTTTTAGAAAATAATTACATATGCACACATTAGTACATGCAGAAGATGGTGAAGGCAGGATGCGGTTTCATCTCTCAGGATCAGAATATGTCAATCAAACTAGACACAGACACGATAATTTGTGTCAAAAGAAAAACAGATCCAGCATAATGTACTATTTTGAATCTCAGATTTCATATTAGCCCACACAAATTTGTTATCTGGCCTCTTTCAAACACATCTTACCTCTTTCAAACACATCTTTTCAAACACATTTCTATACTTACCCCTCTGTTGTAGTTTTATGGTTCGATGATCTATAAACGAGCCAACTGAAGAATTGTAGACCATAATCTACATTTTCTTCTGGTATAAAACAGCATTTTTTTTATGAATCAATGGAGATATTTTATACTAGGTGAAAAACTGGACCTACTGCTTTAAAATTAAGTCTTCTTTAGTAGGTAGGTTGCAGAAATGTATTGACATTTTGATTATAAATTGGCTAAAACATGGAACAGGTAGGACAAAGATTCTGCCAGTATAAAATCCTCATTAGCTAGCCAGAGTAGGCAGCTTCCCTTCAATAGTAGTAGTTTGCGGTCTGATAGGTTCTCTTCTGATGTTAGAATCAAAGAAAGAGGATGCTCAGAGGTTTTCATACTGTATAAAAATCTTATACAAAATCATGTACTGTTTGTTTGAGGGCATTCTCCTCATAATGGTGCAAAAATACTGTGGATAATTCAGACTGCCAAGAAATCAAGTTACACAATGATTGGAAAATATACCTGACATTTCCCTGCATCTCTGGTAAAGACCAGACAACATGTGAATAAGTAGTCTCACATTTGCTATTGGATAGCTGAATCATAAGACACGGGACAAAAACTCTCTACATGAGCAAAGGTTTTTGGTTTTGCTCAAACAAACAAAAACTTTTTGTTTGTTTAATTTATGTTTTCCTTTTCATCAAGTCTGTACTTCTAGCCCATGTTTCATCAGTCTGAGCAAATACACAAAGTGCAAGGATACAAACAAAAATCAAGAACTTCAAGCACTGTTAATGTGAGAAAACTTAAATACCTCTCTGTCAGAGCTGTGGAGCCAGGCAGGACCTATTTCACATCTTCTGGAAGTGTCCGCTAAGCAGGCTTCCCTATTTCCACTTCCATCTCTCACTTCTTGTCCAAATGGATAGTTGCCTAAGAAAATGGGACTCTGAGTATCTACACCGTCAAAGCCCAGCTGAAAATTCAGCTTTGTGTTGCCTCTTTCCACACTTGAACCAAATATATTTGTGACTGGAGTTATACCATCCCCTCTGCAGATCTCCCTCTCTTGATGGTAGGCGTAAGGATCTCCTGGAAAGAAGTTTCCATAATCAGAGAGTAAAGAAGATCTGAAGCCAACTGCTCGTGACACTGTGCCTTGCTGCCAGTGAGAGTCAGGATTTCCAGGGTAAAGGTCACCATAAGTAACTGGAGGTTGACCACAAAACCGCTGGTCAGGCACACTCAGACCAAAGACATCTGAAGGGAAAAATATTTCTTCATGATGATGAGAATGTGATGAACCATAGAAAAAAAATTCATTGCTGACTTCATCAATTATTTGGTCAAATCCTAGACGGACCCCTCTGTCAGAACCGGAATGGCATGTTAGGTGAGACTCATGATCCCCAGCCTGTCCTTCACAAAATTCATTGTGTGCGAAAGGCACCATCCCAAAGTATGTCATGGCTGATTCTTCTGTTTGCTTTTATTAATCCTCACAGATGTCTTACAGAAGTTCCAAGGTCAAGAGAGCAATGTTCAGAACTGGAGCTATATACCCCCTGAAATGAAGCACATTATAAAAGTTAAACCGAAAAATATATAATATAATGGAAGCAATACATGCAGTACTTCTTGGTCTTTTTTTTCTTTAGAGATTTATCCACAGGATGGACATATGTTCTTTATCTGGAGCTTCAATAATCTTTCACCTGATCCTCATGTCCAGACTTTTAAAAAAAAAAAGTAATATAATAATAAAAGAAAATGTCTGTATTATTTCCATTATTGTACACATATATAGCACAAAATGCAAGAATAAAAAAACAGCCAAGCAGGGAAGATTTGTATCAGTGGTCACTGTCAGTTTCATTCACATGTTCCTCTTTCCTCCCTTTTACCTCTCCCCCCGAATTCTTTCATCTTCTACTGTTTTTTATCCTAATGTAATCAGGTGAAGAAATTTCAAAGAGCTGAGAGGGCATGCATCTCCAATTAATATGCAAAACACTACCACTATGCAAAAGCTTGGATACGGCATATGTAAAGGAAACCAAATAGAAATAATTGTGTTTCTTTGCTTTTCAAAACAGATATATCTTCAAAGCATCTTTTGTATCTTTTTTTGTAAATAAAGAAACAGGCAAGGGCCTGAGCTTCTTCAGAAGCTCACCATCATTCATATTGTTACTAGCAAACTTCCTGGTATGATTTTGGCATGTGTCAAGTAGTCTTTTGGTTCAGATGGGCAGCATGTACTGGAGACTGCTATCAGTAAGCATGACAGTAGCTTTTTTAGGAAGAGATTTTAGTTCTAAAACCAAAATATGCTTCAGACCACTCACCCTCAAGGCTTCGGACCATTTAATTTACTGACACAGATGTAGCCTAAAACCACAAATGACACAGAATAGCAATATTTCATAAAGTACACAGTTGCACTGGGTACTTTATAATATAAAAGAAATAGAAACATACAATTCAGTAATTCAGTAAAAAATGTATTCCATAGAAGAAGAAAAAAAAAAGTTAATGTGATAAATGTGTGCTCAAAAATTGCTAAAGCTTAGCTCCACAAATTGCATTTTTCAATATGTCTTCAAGATCTATACTGTATTAGCTCAGATAATAGTGCCTTGCAATAAAAATCTATATTACAACAGAAGGTATTCATCACAACGTTATTTATTTTTGTTTTATTTGAAGTCAAACTCCAGGTGACATGGGCTTCTGTCACCTACAGTGAGGAGTGAGAAGAGAAATGAAAAGTTAAATAGGCTGAAATGAAATCTCCAAGTTAGAGGCTGAACTACTCTTTCATGCTCTCAACTTAGTGATTCCACGTGTTGTGTGCTTTGGTTTGCTTTAACCACGTTGGAAGAAAAAAGCATTAACAGTTAACAGTAAGCTGGAGAGTCAAAATTACGCATACTACTTTGAATGGTAGTGTAAGCATGAATTACAGTCTCTGCACCTTTCTCTCAGACTGAATCCTGAAATTCACACTATTTTTAGATTAAGATGCCAACCTTTTCAGCTTTTGCAGAAAAAAATAATAATCATAGCAATAATTTTAATGGAATTGTCCTCAATGAAACTTGCGCTGTTTCTCATTTCTACATTAGTTAAATAAAAAGAAAGAAAACAAGAAAGAAAGGGATGTATCTATTAAATCAAGAAATAACACCTTTTAGTATTTTTTTCTGTCCTGAAAATTGGAATGTTTCAGGAAAAGTAAGATAAAAATTATTTTTAATAAGGTTTGGCTACATGTAGGTCTATAATAGAGGCACATATTATAATATTTATATACTACACATTATTATTTATGTTATATTATTATGTAATAATATGTAATAATAAAGAAACCATTATATCTATGCAAATAAATATATCAATATATTATGTAATGATATTAAATACCTTCTATGCCCTTTCAACTGTTTCTAAAATATTTTTAAGCTTCTGAAACTTCAACAGCTTCTGTTTGTAATTATGCATAAATGTCTAATAGCCAACCTCATTTATTCATCCCTAATGCTTTTGTGTAGCATCCCACATTTCTCTCACAGATATTCACATACATAGAGCTCATCTCCACCTATCTGTGTACAAATGCTTATCCCTCCTACACTCTTCATAATGATCATAAGAAGCATTCCTTTCCTTGTGGTCTCTAAAAGCAGACAGTTTACATATAGTGCCAAAGGCTGTCTGTACATTCTGCTCCCCTGTTCTCCTCAAGTGGGCTGGGAAGTACGCACCATGCAGAGAGATTCCTCTCCCAGCCTGGATGACAGCAGAGGGAGGGCCTGGCAAGGAGCAGGCACTTGTATAGCACCAGCTGTAGCACTGCATCTCTTTCATATAGGTTTGCAACAAAAACTAAACATTTAGACTGGAAACTCAGCGTTTCAATGTTGTAAATCTCTGTGGGTTAACTGCTACCTGGTAGCTTTGTTAGCAAGACAAGGCTCTGTGTTTGGACACACTCCTTATCCTTTTCTGAACAGCAGTCTCCACGAAAGTATCTGTCCCTCTGCCAGCCACTATTACCCATTTGTATCACCCAAAGTGCACTGGTAACACTGAATTTTCATAAGTCGCTAGTGTGGTAACATTTAGAATACATATTTTTCAAAGAACATAACAAGGATTGAGTTTTCAGGTTAATTTTCTTTGCTTTCTGGTTTCTGAAATTTGGAACATTTGAATTTTTTCTCCTAGAGCTAAGAAGTCCTCCTTTTTCTTTAAATGACATCCGTGTTTTCACATAATCACGTGGCTATGAGATCAGAGGTCTTCAGGGACAACAACTACTGTAAAATATTTACTCCAAATCAGGACATTCAACAGCATCACACAAATTCTCCCAATATTGTAGCTGCTGTCCAAGCACATGAAAATACTTTCTTTACTTCAGCATGCATGTGTATTCTATTACAAAAGCTTGATAAACTGTAGGGCTCAATTTTACCTCTTCCCTGGAACCCAGGAAGAGACAATTGGGCTGCTTGCTAAGCGATAAGAATATTTGTTGCAACCTCTTACCTGAAACATATCATTTGTCAGAAGAGCATTCAGTCTCCTACAGTTTCCTGTTCACAAGCACACTCAGATGACCTATGTACTTTCAGTATGAAGGGGGTGTAACTTTTTTGTCAGAAGCTTTCTTTCCTGTTGAACTGGTTTACTGCTGTAATGATTCTTTCCCACGTCTCCCTCCAGGGAAATTTTGAACAGCCGTAATAATAAAAAGGTAACACCTCATCTCCTCTCTTCCTCAATTTGGAAACACAACTTTTTTTTTTTTTTTTTTTTTGTACCAAACATGCTTAAAATAACAAGACTTTTCCAAAGGAAAGACCAGCCTCTTAGAAAGACTTCTGCACAAGTGCAGAATTCAGAAATTTTACTCCCTCTTCATGCAGCTTCCTTCAACCTTTCTACCTGTACTGGTGGTGTGCACTTTGAAAGGAGCTTCTAATTGTGCATACAGAAGGGGACAATACAAATTTCCTTTGGCAGAGAGGCTCTCTGGTTTTCATTCCTCAGTATGCGGAGCTGGGGCAGTTAAATGAGGAAAGACCCTCCCTTATGCTGGTGTATTTGCCAGAGGCTGACTAAGCTTTGCTGCTCTGCAAAGGGCCTGCTGAAGTGCTGGACTAAATGCAGCATTGGTCACAAACATCCTCCTAGACCTTAAGAAGCCCAGGATCCTCCATAAAAGGAGCAGCAGGGGCTGCCTCAGGCAGGACGCTGAGGGTGTTCCCTCAGGGACCATTTGTCTCTACTCTTCATACCATTCCTTAAAAAGGTATAAATTGTTCCACTGTGGTGGATCTTCAGAATTCACACAAAAGCCCTCCATCCTAGTTTCCTAGTCTAAAGTCCAAGGTTGTTACCAGCAGGAAAATAGCCAAGAACTTGTGAGGGTGTCACTATCAGCAAAACAGTATTTGTTATAAAAAGCCACGGAGTAAAACTGAACAGATTAGGATAACACATTTAAAGTTAATAATTAGAGCTCAGATATCATATATCTGATAAACTGGATGAAGTAATGAGTTGATAAAGCATTACAGAGAAAACTCTGACCTTCAAAGTATAGCAAAAAGCTGTTAATGATCTCATTGTGATTTACAAGCAGCTAGCCAAGGACAAAACTTACTTCACTTGGTGAAAGGTGATAGATTTTTTTCCCATATATTCTCCAGCCCTTAAAATGTCAGCTTGCTCCACAAACTCTTTGGTGGCATTATTATTATTGCCAGTGATTACTGTGAAGTGATCCTGAGAGAGAGCACCACACCGATTTTAGGAGCTGCCATTTCTAGGTTATGGCAGTGATGTTGCTCCGTCTCACAGTGATTGGGCAGAGTAAAAGGAGGAGGATCAAGACAACAGAGGAAATACTCATGGAAAAAGCACGTATTCCCAAGCAAACACAGAAGGCTTTACACAGAACATAAATTTAGCTGGGACATGCGTGTGTCCCCCCTTCCCTCAGCAAGTTCCAGGTGGTTAAAGTTTTTTCCTTTGGAAACTCTGAACATTATCAGGATTTTATGAGGCTTTTGGGGTCTGTTTCCTACCTAAGTAGTAGGCAGGAAACTGCTGACTCACTTTCTACCCTGATTCCTCCCAGAACTACCAAGGATCGTCTCCTCCTCTTTTGCTGGCTTGTGGGACGAAACCTTTAGAGACAAAGAAAACTACATGTATACTCCCCGGGATGCCTCCTTTCCTTCTGTTAGATACTCTCGGTACTCCACCAACTGGCAGGAGCCTACATTTCACTCAGATGAAAAAATCATCATGTATTTGATTTAGACATGTGTGAGTGTGCTCATACTAGCTAGGTGTGATGAAAAAACTGAGGGTAAAAAGCTGGCAAACTAATCACCGGAACACACCCCGAGATGAAATACAGCATCTTCAGCAGGCTTTTACTCTCCCTGTTGCTTCACGCAGAGTTTGGAGCTTTCCCAGATCGTACCCTTACATCTGAAGCCTTGAGGCTTTGAGTAATAACAGGCTTGCCAAGGCAATGCAGCAAAGGGTTTCAGCAATCCGTGGGGCCAGAAAACAGGCTAAACACAGAGCCGGTGAGCAAACAGCTCCATTTCGTAACAGCTCCAGCCATCTGTGTTGCTATTCTCCAGTGCCACCTACTGTCATTTCCCTAAAAGAACAGAGAACGCGGTGTCAAGCACAGTGGCAATCAAGCTTTATGTCTGGCTGCAGAGAATGTCATCATATCCTGGGCTGATTCCAATGGGATGAGGTTCAACACGGCCAAGTGCCGGGTCCTGCACTTTGGCCACAACAACCCCATGGGGAGCTCCAGGCTGGGCACAGAGTGGCTGAGAGCAGCCAGGCAGAGAGGGACCTGGGAGTCTGGATTGACAGGAAGCTGAACAGGAGCCAGCAGTGTGCCCAGGTGGCCAAGAAGGCCAATGGCATCCTGGCCTGGATCAGGAACAGCGTGGCCAGCAGGTCCAGGGAAGGGATTCTGCCCCTGTACTCAGCCCTGGTGAGGCCACAGCTCGAGTCCTGTGTCCAGTTCTGGGCCCCTCAGTTTAAGAAGGATGTCGAGGTCCAAAGGAGGGCAACCAGACTGGTGAAGGGACTCGAGCACAAGTCCTGTGAGGAGAGGCTGAGAGAGCTGGGGGTGTTCAGCCTGGAGAAGAGAAGGCTCAGGGGAGACCTCATCGCTCTCTACAACTCCCTGAAAGGAGGCTGTAGTGAGGTGGGAGTTGGACTCTTTTCCCAGACGACTTTCAACAAGACAAGAGGACACAGTCTTAAGTTGTGTCAGGGAAGATTTAGGTTAGATATTAGAAAGAATTTCTTCACGGAGAGGGTGATCAGGCAATGGAATGGTCTGCCCGGTGAGGTGGTAGATTGTCCGTCCCTGGAGACATTTAAAAAAAGACTGGATGTGGCACTCAGTGCCATGGTCTAGCAACTGCTGTGGTGGGTCAAGGGTTGGACTTGATGATCTCTGAGGTCCCTTCCAACCCGGCTAATTCTATGATTCTATGATTCTATGATATCCATCATCAGCATCACGGAGGAAAACGGCCCCTGCCAGAAGGTTGCCAAATGTGGGAAAGATTCATGATTTTGAGGTCCTGCCTGAAGACGGTGTGATACTGCTTCTCTTGGATCAGTGCTCCAAAGTACTGCTGCACTAAAGCAATGACAAGGCACCAGCTACATGGGTACAACAGAGTTTTTGCACGGGCTGGTGAAAACAAAGTGATCAGTGTCAAGATTTTTGTTCTGTTTAAGCAGCAGTTGAACGAGAATTCTGGTAACAAAAAGATGTTAAGATCTGGGGGTTTTCTTACAACAGGTCCTTATTTCTTTTTGATCTTTAAGGTTCATCAAGCAGGGATTGCATCTTCCTGCTTCTGTAGTAAAACCCAGCAGAGTAGATGCTGCTGGGGAAAGAAGTTAAAAGTTGCAAAAACACAAAACAGTGGTTGAATCACTGTCAAATGATTTATCGGGTAGGGAGACATTTGCTGTAAAGGGCAAAATGGTCTTTTCAATTCTGAAAACACTCTCTCTGTTTACTCACACAGAGTAAGTCAGGGAAAGGACAGAGAGAAAAGAGAGAAAGTAAAGTTTTCACTTCTCAAGGGAAAATAAATAGAAAACATTTTTTTTTCTACAGAGAAAAATATTTTCACAGGCTCTGCTAACACCTACATATCCTTTACAAAGTTACTAAGTTACCAACACCCTCTTGAGCTTTGAAATACTTCTTGTGAAAGATCAACCTCCACAGTCTGCAAGCACAGACAGCAAAGCTAGCCATGACTAAACGTAGACTATGGATTTAATCTCTCTTTTTATTTGAACATCTTTTGTACTTTGATCCTCTAAAAGGAACAACACACATTACCAGAGAGGGTTTTTTTTTATAGTATACGCAATTACTTTACAGCTTTAAAAAAAATCAAATCGCTGAGAAAATTAAGTGCTGAAACAGAGAATAGTCTTATCACAATCATAAAATACAGAGTTAAAATAATACAAGCAGGCAGCTTTTTATTTCTATCTATACACACATTCTCATATATGTTTATAAATATATGTATGTAACATCCACGTATACTCATACATACATTTGTGCATACTTATATGTTTACATAAACACGTATCTAAAAAAATCTAATATATGTGGTATGTATACATATAAATGCCTAATAAATGCTGAGCGACACAAGAAAAGAGCTCACGTGCTTTAGCCACCAGTTTTAGCTGAAAGTCAAACATCCCAATTCTGACAAGTGCTTGAAGCAAAGCTTTTGCTCATGCAGCCTTATAAATTTCAATTCATGATGTTTTCTTTCATTTCTCTTACCTTCTGTGATCTTTTTCTTGGTTTCCTATGTTATTCTTTTCGTCTCCCCAGTCCAGTGTGCCTGCTCAAGGGCTTCTGTGAAATTCAGCTTTGTCATATCAGTGTATTCAATGGGGTGTGTTGACCTTCCAGAAATTGTTCATATCACAGACTCTAACAAATATAAAACCACAATCTTGTGATACTAGCACACTGGTATGACAGGGTCCCCAGCTGCTACAATAGTTTTTTACTTATGGAAAATTTAATGAGCAAGCTCACTTCTCTAAGATCCCCTTCTGTTGCAAGTTGTGGTAGACAGGGGCTCTACAGGAGTGCAAGAGCAGAATGAGAGCAGAGAACACCTCAAAGCACAGACCTCAACCATTCTGGGAATCCTGAGCCAGGGTGACAGAGCCAGAGTGACTTTGGTATTGTTGCCATGCTGCTGGCCATGCTGCCTTAGAGGGCTGCTAATATTATGATTGGCTTGAAGGCAATCTAATTTAGGAAATGAATTTACAGCCATACTTCAGTGGCTGCATAAGAGATAAGAGGAAATGGTAATAAACTTCATAGAATGGCTTGAGTTGGAGAAGGCCTTAAAGATTATCTTGTTCTAACCCCCCTGTATGGACAGGGACACCTCCCACCAGACCAGGTTGCTCAAGGCCCCATCCAACCTGGCCTTGAACATTTCCAGGGAAGGGGCAGCCATAACTTCCTTGGCAACCTCTGCCAGTATCTCAGCACCCTCTCAGGGAGGAATTTCTTCCTAATGCCTAGCCTAGGTCTACCCCTCTTCCAGCTTAAAGCCATTATACCTTGCCTTATAGTCACATGCCTTTGTAAAAAGTCTCTCCCCAGCTTACTTCTAGGCCCCTAAAGACCTACTCACACTCCTTAAGTCATCAAGTGAAAAATAATACTAGAAGAAGTGGCCTGAAGTTGCACCAGGGGAGTTTTAGACTGGATACGAGGAAGAATTCTTAATTATTGAGAGAGCAGTTAGACACTGGAATGGGCTGCCCAGGGAGGTGGTGGAATCACCATCCTTAGAAGTATTTAAAAACAGTATAGATGAGGCACTTCAGGACATGTTGTAGTGGGTGATAAAGATATTGATATTTATATTTTATTGGGGGTGGGGGTGTTAACAGTTGGACACAGTGCTGTTAGACATCTTTTCCAGCTGTGACAATTCTGTGATTACTTGTTGGGTTTTGCTGTGAGTGGATCTTTGGTTCACATGGTGTGTCAGCTCAGTGGTTTGTTCAGTATTCAGGTGAAGTAGTGAACTGAATCCTTTTATTTTATTGATGCCAGGAGTGCCTTCAGTGAAACCAGAGAAATTACAAAACCTTATGTAGGGTTTATACTATAAGCCAGTATACATTATACTATAAGCTATTATATAGTCTAAACCTAGTGCAACATCTGAATAAGCTCTACTATCTTTATCAAGTAAAATAATTAATACCTGTTTAAGTATAAAAATACAGGCACCTAAAGCAAAAACAATAGTTTACTTACATAGTTTTAGCTTTGTTTGAATTTGCCTTTCTAAAAGGATGTTTTGCTTACATTTGCAATAGTGAACATATTGCAATACTACAACATCTTAAATAATGCCATACTTCTGAATTTTCACTGAAATTCTTGCACATGGGCAGCTTCTTACAGCTTTCTACTGACTTTAATTTTGCTGTCATAATTGCTCACAGTACAATTAAAAACATTTGCTTTAAAAAACCCTACAACAATAACAAAAAAAAAAAGAAATCAAAACCCCAAACATATGGCTTCTACAAAAAATATTTTGTGGTTGTGTATATAATTTTTGAACCAACTGAACAGCATTCCATCTCTATAATTCAAGGTATAAAGCATCTGCTTAGATAGCTAATTTGGCTTCATACTTAGGTTGCCTGTGCATGCCAGCAAAGCATTCATTACTGTTTTCATTAAAACTTTACCTGCAGCATGACAGCCCACAGTAATTTACTGGAGGTTTCATATAAACAATGCAAACAGACTGCTTACCTGAAATAAAAAACTTTTCTGCAAACTGCTATGTGGAAACTGAGCTCACAGCAGCTCCCCACAGCAAATGGACTGGTCCATAAGTGAGTGGGTAGCAAAAACACACTTGCAGTGCTGAGAATCCAGCTTCATTTATCACCCCAATGTACTTTCCCTATCAAGGGTATCCACACAGATTATCCTTACAACAGCAATTGTTCTCTGCTGTGTCAAGTCCTGCACTATCCTGCTAGTGGTTTTTCTAATGATGTTTTTGTTTTATGAACCACAGGAGCAACAGGAAAGAAGGTGTTCACTGGACCTGTAGAATTCAACATGTGAGGTGAGCCCATTGGGGCTTGGCCAGATACTCACACTGTACCACTTCCACAGAAAAAAATGTACACCCTGCTCAATGATACCAAAGGCATTCATTTCATTGCAGTTGCTGTGACTTAGATGTCTGTTCTACCTTGCACTGTTTTGTAGAACTTACAGTTCCTATGGCCTCCCCACCTTGCTCTGTCTTTCTCTCAAGGGCAGAAACAAATTGATGGCAAGAAGGAAGCCAGCAGCATGGTGTTTCACATCAGAGGTGAGCTGCAACCCATGTACAGTCAGGGGCAACTGTGAGGCCCAGGGCAGGGAGGGCAAGGGAAAATTGTGCTGAAGTAGGGACACCTCAGGGGAAGATAAGGAAGAGGAGTTAGTATCTATGCACAATGGCTTCTACAGGTGGCTGCTTTCTTCCAGGAACATGTTCCCAGCTCACAATAAGATCAAATCACCTGGCAAGTTCAGGCTTAGGAAAGGAAAAGAGAAAAGCAAGAGAAAGCTCTACTCATCCCCACCCATTCAACAGCCCGTGAAAATCCCTCCAAAAAGTTGTCCCTACACAAATAGTCACATGCTGGTGCTCTGGAGTAAAGGGTGGCAGGTGACTACCACAAAAGCAACAAATAGTACTATCCATCACCATAGCTGATGAGATGGCCAAAATCACCATGGACTAATGACATAAATGCAGACAGGGAGAGAGAAACTTTTCACTACAGTCGCCAGGAAAGTGAGAATGCAGGAAGCTTTAGGGTTAGAGATATTCCCTACATTCAGCATTTAAGTCATCACCCCTACCTCACCAAACTACACCTGGTTCACTTCGCTCTCTTCTGAGGTTCATGCAAAATAAGAAACCACGGTTTAGAAGAAGCTTTATACTGATGGCAGGGAATCAGTTACAAAGAGATAACCACAAGCAGCACAACCATCTCTCTTCTTTCCCAAGGAAGTGCTGAACTTACAAGATCCATCTGATTCCAAGCACGAGAATACCAGACTGTTCTTTCCAGTTCTGGCAACATCAGTGTGGGAGATGCCCTGATGCAAAGCCCCAGCCCATCTGACTGCAAGCCTGCAGTGTTCAGGTTGAACGTGAACCAAGGAAATGCCTAAAAGTACACAAATACAGAACAAACTGATTTCAGTTTTCACCAGGGGCTGCTTTTTTTTTGGAGAAGGAGGGGACAGAAGTTCCAGAATATAAAACAGCAATTTCATTTGGAAATATTGAGAACTGAGAATATATTGAAAGTTGAGAAAACACTGAGAGTTGGGAGAATATTGAGAAAACATGGAGAGTTGAGAAAATAAGCATGTTTTATCATCATATCAAAATAAACCCCAACCAAAGGACCCACTGAACATCCGCACTTCTGACTGTCTCCATTAACTGTGCCATATCTATATTATAGCAACAAGTCCAGAAAAAATCCAGTCAGCTTAGACTGAGGCTGGAGCCCACTCATAACACATTGTTCATGTCTATTGCAGACTAGTAATAGCTATCTCATTCCTTGCTTCATCAGTCACCTTTCACATCTTTGATTCAAACTGAGGTATGCAAACTTCATTTGCTATCAGGCTATGAAGAACCCTATTGTAAGTAGGATATGGTTTTCTTAGATGTAAATGCACATACACATGCAAAGTAGAAAGGGCTTTGATATTGAGATTTTTTCCCCTGAGGTTCAAGTATTTTATCATTTTAATAATATTCCATTTTCCTGATGCACTCACTTCTAAAACATCTTTTGTATTAGCTCAAAGCATTATAATTCCTTTAAAATTCCTCTGGAGGGCACTGTTACCATAACTATACAATTAGCTACAGATGGATGTAATAAGAGATAAACACTAAATAGCCTTGTTGGCAGGAGGCAGAGTGTCTTTTAACCAAGACAGCTTCTTTACTGCTGCCTGGGTTTTTACTCTGCTTTAGAGGATATAGGAAATCTCAGCTACAAAGGGAAAGTGAATGTAGAAATTATTATTGCAGAGGTTTGACTTACAAAAAGGTGGTGTGGGTTTTGGTTACTTTTTTATTTTTCCAGTCATCTTTGTCAGCAAATACTGGAATTTTGTATATCTTTTAAAAGGCTTTGCAAAAGTGATATTCTCAAGGCACAGCATGATTTGTAACAGTTTGGATTAGGAAGGGATGGAGGAACTGATTATCTTGCAGACCTTTCCTGTTCTCTGTGGCCACTCCTATACACTTGAGGCTGGACTGGACACTGTGAGACCTGGACTCCACTTTCCACAGCCGCCCTGTTCCACAGTGCAAAGAAAGGTCATTTATGCCTCCAGGATTCAGAAAATCCTGTCCAACAAAAAAAGAGAGAAGGATAATATTTTGGAAGTAGGAAAGAGACTGTGCCATCCCCAGGTCTCTTGGTAGTTGCATGCTTTTCAGAAATGAGAAGTAAACCAGAAGTGAGACTCTTAGTTCACAGAACTTTTTGGAAAAGATTATAAACTCATGAAAACTTGGAAAGGCCAATTTTAAAGCAATCGTTTATGTCTAATCTCGTTGCCCTCTTGCGGTCATGTAGTATATTGCACGATCATTTTATCTGCTCTTAAAATTTTCTAGGGTAAATCATTGATGAAATGCACCCCTTAAGAGTTCAGGTTTTGTGGTGGATTTTCTTCCACTCCCCTGAACATTCTTGGAAGTATCTTAAATTATACATAAAAATATATTTTTTACTTTGGTTCTACTACTTGGTTTGTTGTTTGTTTGTGGGATTTTGTGTGTTGATGTCTGGGTTTTTTATGACTTGAACATGCAGTTATTTCATTTATTTTCCAATTAGACTAGAAATTATTCGAGAAGGTGCAACACTTGTGTGACAGTTTTTATAGCAAGTAGCATATCAAGGTTATAATAGTGATGATGGTCTTGGGATACTGTATCATAAAGAAGAAAATGATAGTGATATAATGTGTTTTTAATAAGGCCATAAAGAAGAGAAAAGAAGGGGGAAGGGTATATTTCAGTTACGGCAGGAATTATATATAACAAACTAATATTAACAAGAAAGAATCAGTACATACAACTAGAATAAAAACTATTGGAAGAAAACAAACACGCTGAACTCTCACAGCTTCTCCTAATCATTAGCTTTCAATGGCGTATGTTTTACATAAAAAAAAAAAATAATTAAAAACATAAAAACAAATTATATTAACTGGACAAGTAGATGTAACAGGGAGGAAAAAAAAATTAAAAAAAGATAGGTCAGATTTTGGCTATCCCAACCTTGACACTGTCCTTTTAAAGTACCCCCCAGGCAGCTTTAACTTTTGCGACCAGCGCTCAAGCAGCCGCTCACCCGAGGGCCCGGTCAGCTTGGCAGGATGACAGAGATGACAGAGGTCAGCATTTCACACAAATGAACAATTTCTCAAGCATTCAGCTCCCTCTCTTTCTCTTCACCTGTCCTTTAAAGTTTAAACTGAGACTATCATCAGTACTGTGCACAATGCAACGAAAATTCCTCTTCCTGTGAACCCTTATGATAAGGGATACTCTTTCTTACAAGTTTAAAGTGAGAGACAATAGAAGCCACAGAAGGGCTCATATTTCACCCTCCTACACCAGCTTCTTGTTTTTATGTAGTTTTCCTTGCAATCAACCTCCCATTACCTCTCAAAAGTCACCCAGTATGTGACAATCTTATTCTTCCAGAGCTTTCAAAGTGTGTGCATGTGATGGGGCCAAGAGGGAGCAATACTTAGGAAGATTCACTCTTTGGATTAATACATTTCTTTCCGACTTGAATGCAACTGAGTAAGAATAACATGTTTTTCACTTTACATGCAAAATATTTGGTGGTGGAAGATCTAGTGATCTCCCAGTGGTCTGGTTCAGGAAACCACCATTCAGAACTTGCAGTGAGGCCAAAAAAAAAAAAGAGAAAATCTGACTATGGTAAAACAAAGTCTTTTTAGTGAGTCCTATTCAAAGCACTAGGCAATATGCTCAAATATAGTAAACTCAAGGGGATTAAGGTTAAGTGATCACAGATCTACAAGCTATAAGCAAAGACTTGATTCTTTAGTCCTTAAAACTGAAAATCAAGATTTTCTGCTGTTATCAGTTGAATGGGCTGAACAGGCATGGAAACTCCGTTATCTAACCAAATTCTCTTGACAATTTTCAGAACGTGGCTGTGTGATTTTGCTTCAAGCTCACTTTAGAAGGAAGTTAGAAAGGAGAAAGCAAATGGAAGCCTAGATAAGAAACTTTCATTGGCTTTGCTGTGCTGCTACACAGCCACTCAGTTTCTGCACTCCCAATATCCAGAACTTAGGTCAGATTTCTCTGAATTAAAGCAGAACCCCAGCCTACCCCAATGTGTAATTTTCACAGGAGGAAAAAAGACACTGAGAAACAATCTCTTAAAATAACTGTTTAGCAAGATTTGATTAATAGATTAGATAAATTGGATTTCAAAGGCTAAGACAACAGTAAAAGTTAAGTGCAGAATTAAATAACTGCTTTACAGGATTTAGATTGGCCCTTAGATAATTGTGTGGGTCCTGAAGGCACATGCTGATGTGTGCCATTCCAAAATTCTGCACAGAAGAGCAGCACCCAGGGAGTGGTGGGGGAGCAATTGTCACAGTAGAAACAATGGTGAGCTTGAAAGAAACCTATGTGTCCTGCACTCCAAATTGTTTTAAAAGCCATTATGGTCACTGGTTTTGAACCAGTAAAAAAAAACTCTAGGTGGAAAAAATTATGGAAGTGCCATGAGACTTGAATTTATGACAAGAAAGACTTAAGAAATCCTTAGCTTCTCACTGTCCTAATGGTTCTTGTCTCAGTGTCATTTAGAAGATCATGTAACTAAAATGTTATCATATGCAGGATTAAGAATAATGTACTGTACTTTCATTGCACAAAGCCGTAGTTTGCTTTTTCCAGTCAGAGGACCATAACTGAGTATCCTAGAGCCCAGCACTGGATACACATTTATTTAGAGATATATGAAATGAAGAAACATTTGGTGTCCCTTTTAGCTAACAAGCTATCCTTAGAAGCCTACTCAGGTACCAGAAAATGAAGAAAACTATCCTGAACTATTTTTTTATTTTGTTTTTTTTTGTTTGCTTGTTTTATTCAAGCATTTTTTTTTTATTTGCATTGCTCTTTATCTCATCTGAAGCTAAAAGCTCCAATGAACTGATGAAATTCAGTTACTATCTTTCTCAGTCCCATTTTGGTAAACTCTTTTGTTGGACGAGTGAAATATTTGGCCAAAGCAAGAGATATCCTCTTGCAGGTAGACACAGATTATTGACAGAGAACTCTAATACTCAAAACAAGGATCCGTTATGGAAATACTCTTTGCATTCTTTTCCTCTCTTTTTTGAATGACGTGTTTTAGAAAGTTTGCAGAAATACTAGTGGGGTTTCAGGCCCTCCTCTTGTTCCTCCATTTGCCAGAAGGCAAGAGCTTGTGAACCATATACATCCCTGAGGGCTGAATTTCAGCTTGAATTCCCTGGAAGCGTGGCCTGATGTGGATGTTGCTTCAGTGAATTCAATTTTCCAGGGTATTAAGAGTTGAGAAAGTAAAATAGATGACAGGCACTGAGGATGGAATTCTAACTCCACTGGAGGTTAATGGGGCTTTCTGCCATAACTTCAGGTAGGCCAGGATTTCTCCCAAGCTTCAGGGAGCAGAACAGAAAAATGTTATACAAGATTTAAACCTTTATTGTTTAAGGCTGAGTTTGGTAGTAAAATGTGAAAAATTATGCTACCTTTGATTGTAAAACTCTTCAAAAAGTATGGAAGGAAATAACGATGTAAAGGTGGCATTAGGGATAGTCCACTGCAATGTGTAAACAAATTAAGACTCTTTCTAAATATTGCTATTTTAAGGATATTAAGTCTTGGAAGGGGCTAGGAAGAAATAAGCCTTCTGATCTAGCTACATATTTTCATACTCCTTTCAAGGTGAAAGGCACTTGAGCAATGCTAGATAGTCCTAATCCTTAACAGTCCCAGTTTGTTCCATTCTGAACATAGCTTTCCTCCACAGACATAGCTCCACAGCAGTAGAAAAAAAAAAAAAAAAACAACAAAAAACCCCAACACTGAGGCCAGAAAATAGAGACCCATCATTCTTTGCTTTGTCATGAGATTTGGAGTAAATCCATTTTCATCTCTGGTCTTCCTGATGGCTCACCTCCCTGTCTCCTTATAGCTGAGGAAGACTTTTAATAAAGATTTGAATAAAAAAAACTCTGAAAATTTGTCTCTAGATCTATCTTAGATACCAGATATAGTGTTGTATCTAAGGGGATTCTTCTTCCTGTGTTCTGTTTCAGGGATGTGCATTACAAGAGTGAAATATAACAGTGGTCTCAAACTTCACTGCAGATTTTAGGGCGTTAATGTAACACAAAAAGGTATCTAAAACTCATTTAGTGTGAAGTCAATCACAAAGTTATTGGGAGTACATTTTGTCACTTATTAAGGAATCATCAACTGCTAAAACATTCCAACAACTAGAAATACATTTTTGATGTAAAAGAGGTTCCAGAGAGAAAAATTAAAAGTAGAAGACTGCCTTTAATTCCAATTCACATATAATTTCATTGGTCTGAATATTTTACTTTGATGTCAGGATTATGAAAACACATTAACTTTTAGGCCATCCCAATACATTCAGTTGTAAGGAAGAAAAGAAATTAAGAAAGAAAATGAGTAATAAAATAGCAGGCAAAGCTATGTGACAATGGACAAAAAAATCAGGAGCAAAGGAAAGAACAACAAATAAGTAGAGAAGCAAAAGAGAGTAAGTCATCAGAGAGGGCAGCAGAGTATGGAAAAAGAAATAAGCAGAGGAAGGAAGGCATTATCTACAGCAGAAGTGCAATGGAGGTAAAAAAATATTTAAACAGAGCAGAGAGATGTCACAGAAATAGAAAACAAAGTTGTAGAGAAAAAAAAGTGATAAATTATGACAATGGGATATAAAAGAGAATAAGGAAAGTAAAGCAGCTGAAGCAGACAGAGAATAGAAAAAAGACATCACTTTCACCTCTGAAAATAAATTTAATTCTAGTGAGAAAATGGATTGGGATTTATGTTTAGTTGACTAAACTCTCAGGAAATTTAGAAAAAAAAATAATCTAACACCTCCTCAACCCACAGACTATCACAGGTTCTGGATAACATTACATGATGCTTTTTCATGCCTTTAGGGTTTCTCTGGGCTGGCTGGATTTCTTTCTTCTGCCTTATTGCTTCAGCATATTTGCCAGCTTTACCTTCCCAGCTGCCTCCTGCATCTTTCTTCCTTTATATATTTTACTTGCTATTTTTTCCCCTTGATTTAAAACGTCAACTATAATGAGCGCTTGTTTCTAACCAACAGCAACTAAATGAAAGATGACAGTGTAGCCACAAAACTGTAGAACAATTCTAAAGAAAAGAAAATATGTCAAGAAGAAACAAAAAGCCAAGAAGTCAATGCAATTCACTATTTTGTCTTTTATACTGCCAACTCTGGGCAAACATCCTCAACCAAACAGTAAGTACTAAAAGTTTCTCATGGGCAAAAATATTAAAAAACTTATGCTGTGGAGTGTGTAAATGAACAAGCCTGGTAGCTTCAATCAAAAGTGATTTTGTGTTGTTTTTGTGTTGTTTTTTTTTAAATAATTTTCCAGTAACGCTGCCTCAGCTATGTTTTTTTTCCCCATCAAAAGTCAATCAGCACTAGGGAAGAAGCATTCAACTACCAGGTCTGCAAAACCAGGTTCCATTTCAGGCTTAAAATACTTGGCTGTAATGTAAAAGTCTTAAAGCCATGACTGCAATGCTTTTGAGAGTGGATTTGGTTCTATTGTTCCAACACAATTTAATGTGAACTGCAGCATTTCATAACATAAAATAAATAGAAATTGAAGTTCAGCAAGCTGCTTTGGCAAAGTATGCCCTTAACAAGAACTCTTCCCATTCCATTCTTTGATGCTAAGAAAGGAAAGCAAACCACACTTGGAGCATGATGAAGCACTTAAAAGAATTAATACCATGCATATGAATGTGTGAAAATGTTACTCATTAGAGCTCCTGATTAGCGGCCATCTTGCTGAAAAGATCTAAAAGACCTTGTCACAGTTGGGATTTTGAGTTAACCAATGCTACACCAATCTGTGCACTGTACTAATGTGGCTTTAAACATCACACTGCATTTAGTATATTATGGGGCAGATTTAAGAGCAGAGGAGTAACTGTGACAGATTTTCTTTCCTCCTTACATAAAACTGATTGTAGTGGCTCACACTGGGACTTCATACACTCCTGTTATGCATTAGTACAGGTAAAATTAATGTATTCATATGTGAAAAAAACCTTTATGAATAAGAAGCAGGCTTTATGGCTTCCTTCACTCACTAGGCCCAGATCTGCAAGTGCAGTAAGACCCAACTAAGTTTTGAGCATAGGTGAACTTGTACTATTCTCATATTTATCCCTGGATAGAGATGAATATGGATTTTTCAACTCAACCTCTGTTCTCTGTTCAAGTTCTTAATCTTTCAAAACCAAAACCTTCTGTGAGAATATAAAAATCCCCAGAGCAATTTTTCCAGCAGAATTTTTTCACACCTCTATGATGGTTTTCTAGTCAAAAGCAGAGAAAGCACCCCTGTTGGTGATTGTTCTGAGCCAGAGTGGGAGCCAGCAATACAGTTTTTATTCTCAGGGACTTGAAAAAGCAAACAAGAAAACAAAAGAATTTCAACTTAGTGTAGAAAAATACTTTTGAACACTTTCACATGAGGCAAGCATTTTCTGAAAAGGAAACCAGAAAAAGAGTGCAGCCCTGATCACTGAACTGAGAGTTAAACAGGAGAAAACTCAGGCAAGTGAAAAATTACAAGCATGATCCGTAAAATATTCTGACGGCCAGACGCAAAGGAAGCCTCACTACTCAATGTCCAGGAAGAGAGTCCAACTGTGCAACTTGGACTGCTCAAATTGCCTGACAGAAATGATTCAAAACCAGTTTTTCCCACAAAGAAAATGGGAATGCAGCACCCACTCACGCTCATTTCTGCTTGTGTGGCTGAAGTTGTCCAGCTGACCCACATGTTGCCTCTGAGCTATCACTTCTGAAAATGTAAGCTTCAAAAATATTGCAGTTTTCTAGCTATAGCATACCAGTGAACCATCAAAGCAATGGACAAAAGGAACTGCAGAGCATGAAAACCAATCATTGCTTAAGCTTAAGCTTAACTTAGAGCAGAGAAGGAGGTCCTTAAACACCAGGGGTTAGATTTTAAATTCAAGCAAACAAGATTGTGCATAGACCTTTAATAACTACATCTTTACAGTCTATGATTTCCACATAAAGAAGGGGTATCTCCGTAGTATAAGTTGTGAAAATTTAAACTGTTGTAAACTGCACTCAGTGATTAACTGTAGAAACAAATACCACCTAAGCAGCTGAGCAACACACAAGGTATATTCTCCTCTCTTCCAGGTTCACCTAATCTTAAACAAATTTCTGCTTGTACTTGCCACATGCAAGTAATTTCAAAATTACCACTTTCCAAGTTTGGATGAACATGAGAACTTTGGTTAAAAGAACTTTCTTTGGTTAAAAAAACCCACTTGGAACTAACTAGCTTCCTATTATTTAGTAAAACTTAATTCATATGAGATGTAAAAGGATACAGAGTGGCCACAGCCCAGTACTGTAGAATGAAACAGGCTGTGACAGAATAATCACTTCTTAAGAAATAAAGAGGGAACAAGTTAAGCAATGCACATTAGGGCACACCATCCCTGCAGTTAACAGTAAGGTCAACAGACTGGACACTTTCCTAAAGGTATGCACATTTCTCAACTCTTTGCTGAATAGGGATGAGCTGGTCCCTAGTCCTGCAATCCATTACGGAGAAAAAGTATCTTTTAGCATGCCCAGTAACATGAATGACAGCAGCAATGAATGTTGAGCTGCAGCCAAATTCTGTCTCTAAGTGAGATAAAATCAGATCCAGGAGGCTAATAAGATAAGGATCACTGCTCTGTGTACATCTACTCATTTATCAGAGCACCATTTTAAGTACAGACAAAATGAGGCTACATAGAAAAAGGAAAGCAGAGGTGGGGGAGGGAGCCCTCTTTAGATACTATTTATGTTTCAGAAATTTTGTGAGAACATTGAGTAGTTATTGTCATGGTCAATAATAATTTTCTGTAGGTGCTGACAAGCATAAGATTGTGTTAAAGCCAAACTATTAACTGCCTTTCATACCACAGAATCATAGGATGGTTTGGGTTGAAAGGGATCTTAAAGATCACCTAGTTCCAACCCCCATCCATGAACAGGAATAACTCACAATAGAGCAGGTTGCTTAAAGACCCATCCAACCTGGCCTTGAATACTTCCAGGGATGAGAACAACCTCCCTGGGCAACCTCTCCAGTGTCTCTACACCATCAGAGTAAAGAATGTCTTCCTAACGTCTAACCTCAATCTGCCCTCTTCCTTTTGTCCTGTCACTACACACCCTTGTGAAAAGTCCATCCCAGCTTTCTTGTAGGTTTCCTTCATGTACTTGAAGGGGGTTATAAGTTCTCCCCGGAGCCTTCTCTTCTCCAGGATGAACAACCCCAACTCAGTCTGTCTTTGTAGGAGGGCTCCAGCCCCCTGATCATCTTCGTCACCCTCCTCTGGATTTGCTCTAACATCTCCACATCCTTCTTGTGCTGGGGCCTCCAGAACTGGACATGGGACTCCAAGTGGGGTCTCATGAGAGCAGAGTCGAGGGGAAGAGTCACCTCCCTTGACCTGCTGGCCACACTTCTTTTGATGTAGCCTGGGATATGGTTGGCTTTCTGGGCTACAAGTGGACATAGCTAGTTCATGTTAATTTGCTCATCAACCAACACCCCAAAGTCCTCTTCCTCAGGAATGGTTTCAATTCATTCTCTGTCTAACCTGTAATTGTGCTTTGGATTGCCCCAACCCAGGTGGAGCATCTTGCACTTGGTCTTATTGTTTTTCATGAGATTCATGTGGGCCCATCTTTCACTCAAGTCCTCTTCTACACTAGAGTCGTTTCACAACAGCTACAAAAAAGCAAGTTTATAATTGCAAATAGGACATTTTTGAGTCACATATTTACATATCCCATGTTTTTACAGTAATCCCTTAAGGCAGCATCTATTGTCAATGCTAAATATATTTAAATGTAAATTGAATAACAGAAAGGAAAATTACAACAAGTTAATTAAACTTGCAACAACACTGCATTGGAAAATACTGTGAATACCCCTAAGGAAAAATCAGAGTTCATAATAATCTAAAGGAACTGATCAAATAGGTAAAGAAATTTTTAAACTTGGAAACAATAATTTATCTTCAATTTATAATTGTAAAATCATGTGCTTAATGGGATAAAAAAACCCAGACCAACCAACCAACCAAATCCCAGGGACTCAGCCTGTTTTATCTCTGGCTGACGAACTGAGCTACTGGGAAGCATACTGCCAGAACTTCTCAGTCTTTTGCTTAAGGTGACTGAAATCCAGATTGGATGTAAGCTAACACAGGTCTTTGCTGTTTTCATCTCAGCCCTTACCCTCCTGTTTGTTGCTAGCTGACTCACAAGTCTCTATCTCCCATCTGGAGCATTAGGCATATGTTGACTCTAGAGATAGAAATACCACCTTATGAATACTCTGTTCACCATATGAATGAACACAAGGACTTTCACACCTCTCGTGTGAGAATTGGAGTCCTTTCCATATGCAGGAATAGTCTGGAAAACCACATCTGTGAGAGATGTACAGGATGACAAATGATTACAACACAGAGCATGTTATTCTTACAACAGTGCCGTATTAAATCTTCTGTGAAGAATAAGTCACTGTTACCAGGGGAACAGCTTTGATAAACTAAAAAGGTCTCTCCTATGGCTCTGACTTGAAAAACCCCTTTAGAACCAGTTTTCATAACTAGAATTTTTAAATGAAATTTGACCATATCTATGTGTCAAGTTTTGTATATCCTTCAGGCGGGTTGTGAAAACCTATGACTGTCATAAGGATCCTCATACCTCCAGTTTCTATAAAGAAAATCAGTTCATACCTCATGTTGCTGCTGATGCGATTAAAAGCAACAGACAAGCACAGTGATGATCATAGCATGAACACTCATCTGCAAACAGTCAGCATGAAAGCTTTGAAGTTCAGTTAACAGAAATCTTCACAGTTGTGGTGCCTAGCTAATTAGTTGTGCCTAATTCATTATATAGAGATAGCAGCTTTCTGAAAAATAACAAATATCAGGGATTTTCATTTTTGTTTGTTAGTTTCAATACAGCTGGAAAGAGATTTCAGGGTTTTCACAGCTAGCAAGAGCATAAATTGGCTTTGGCATCTGAAGAAAAAACAAAGTATATTTTAGGAAGATAGCAAGAAGGTTCTTTGAAGTAAATTCATTTTCATGCTAAATAATGAAATGTTGGTATAAAAACTATTTAAAATGTTTTTTACTTAACAGACATTTAGCATTTATAACAAAAGAGACAGGTTGGCAACCCAATATCTGAAGTGCTTTGTACCTTCTAAAGAAGCTTGGTTTGAACAACATATTAATCTATTGGTTGTATGTCAATATATCATTAATGTCAACAATAAAACTCAACCCAGTGATGACAAGCATCTCTTTTTTGAAAGATGGTAGTTTTCTTTCTTTTCAGTCTGTCATCTCTTTACTGAGATACTACTGCAACAAACTTCAAATTCAACTGTACCTTAGCAAACAATATGAAAAGGATAAAGCCAACTGGATCATTTTATTTATGGCTAAAAACACCCCTCCTGGCAAAGTGCTGTATTACCTTCAGAGAGAGACAAATCACAGGAGTCAAGGGTGGGATCCTAAAAGTCACCTATGAGTTACCACTAAAGACTGGCACCCATCAGCCAAGGAATAACCTGAAGAGATTAGGGCTCAGTTATTGCTTCTACTCTGTGAAATTAAGTCACTTTCTCTGTTTTTCACATCCTCTTTTTTTTTTTTTCCTGGAAATTGTTGCTAGTGTGAAAGCTTAAAATTAGAACACACATATTTTAGGGCTGGGAAGAGAATAGGGGAAAGAAGGACTTTTAAGGACCTGACTAGAAAATTCACGCCAAGTTGATCAGGAACATATAATGACGAGACATGAAATAAATGGTATTGGGTAGAGTGTAACTTCCCCTGAGGTAAAGAAACCCTAGAAATTCTTTACTGGTGAGAAGTGATGGACGAGCACAAATAATACACCATATAGTCACTATTTCCATTAATTATTTATAACGTGGAAGCAATGAAATATCCATATTCTTTATTATTTTTTAATCTTTTGATACTGTTATCATTACTTTGCATGCATTTACTGCTCCTCCACTCCACACACCCCCAAAAAATTATCTCTAGAACTTCTTCGTATTACTGACATGTTCTTTGCCCTTTAGCATATATAACTTTTTTGGCTTTTTTTCTGAGGAATCCAGAAGAAGTGCTTTTAGGATTTTTCACTCCTCTGTCTCCTTTCTTGGACATGTGTGCATGTTCACTGAGGTGAAAAACCTCATACAATGCTAAATGTTCAGTTTAAAGCACCTATGTTTTTAACAAAACTATTGCACTAGCTTTTATGTTCAGCTATAACCTGATCTCTACTGGAAAAGGGTTGTATTAACGTATATTTGGATAGCACCTTTATCAATGGAGTTCTGGAATTACACACATTCAGGAGTCAGCATTATCTGCTTTTGCTTCAGTTTCACATATTTTGAAAAGAGATCAGAAATTACAAACATACTTCCAGAGTCTCTAACAAGATGCTACAATATAGAAGAGTTTACTGACAAATGATATGTTTATGAGAATGCTTTAACTACAACAAGCTGTGTGGTGTGGTCAACATGCTAGAGGGAAAGGAAGGCATAAAAAGGGACCTTGGCAGGCATCAGAGGCCTGCATCAATCCCATTAAAATCAGTAAGACCAAGTGCAAGATGCTCCACCTGGGTTGGGGCAATCCAAAGCACAATTACAGGTTAGACAAAGAATGAATTGAAACCGTTCCTGAAGAAGAGGACTTCGGGGTGTTGGTTGATGAGCAAATTAACATGAACTAGCTATGTCCACTTGTAGCCCAGAAAGCCAACCATATCCCGGGCTACATCAAAAGAAGTGTGGCCAGCAGGTCAAGGGAGGTGACTCTTCCCCTCGACTCTGCTCTCATGAGACCCCACTTGGAGTCCCATGTCCAGTTCTGGAGGCCCCAGCATAAGAAGGATGTGGAGATGTTAGAGCAAATCCAGAGGAGGGTGACAAAGATGATCAGGGGGCTGGAGCCCTCCTACAAAGACAGACTGAGTTGGGGTTGTTCATCCTGGAGAAGAGAAGGCTCTGGGGAGAACTTATAACCCCCTTCAAGTACATGAAGGAAACCTACAAGAAAGCTGGGATGGACTTTTCACAAGGGTGTGTAGTGATAGGACAAAAGGAAGAGGGCAGATTGAGGTTAGACGTTAGGAAGACATTCTTTACTCTGATGGTGTAGAGACACTGGAGAGGTTGCCCAGGGAGGTTGTTCTCATCCCTGGAAGTATTCAAGGCCAGGTTGAATGGGTCTTTAAGCAACCTGCTCTATTGTGAGTTATTCCTGTCCATGGATGGGGGTTGGAACTAGGTGATCTTTAAGATCTCTTTCAACCTAAACCATCCTATAATTCTTCCAAGAAAATCCTTAAAGGAAGAGTTTTAATTTCCTTTTAGGCAAAGATGTACACTAGGAAGAAGATGAAAATGAAACATCGACAATTTAATTAACAGAAGTCAGAATCTGGCAAAAAACTGTTTTAAGATGCAGATTGTACTTCCCCAGATGAGTTTGTGTGGATAATATATATTTCTTCCTTATGCAATAATAGTGATTCTATTATCCTGTACTTTTCATTTACATCAGTGCTTTTTTATTGCCCTCTGAAGAAATAAGGTTAGAGTTGCATTAAAAAGTTCACCACTGTCAAATATATTTATTTTAACAGTGAAAAAAGTTTCTGTAGAACATTGAAAACCTCCATGCCTCATCAATAGCAACTGAAACACAAAGTTCAAGCAACTCCTATATCATGTCCTTGCTGTCAGTTATACCCAGTTCTTCATTTTCATGTCAAGCAACCTCAAGTTTTTAATTCTAATTTGATTTTCTATCACCTCCATTTTCCTGTGAATGTCCACAGTATCCTTTACTAATACCATAGTTAAATGTCTAACCCTTTCAGCCTTCTCATTTGGACTATAATTCTGATTCAGAGCTTGCAATTCCTTTCCAAAGGTTGATTTGATTCTCCAGCTTGGCACAAGATGTTCCTGTGCCTGATATTTCACATTAATCCCTCCTCCTAATTCTCTAATCACTGCAAATGCCACATTAGATGGACCCTCAGAGGATAAATTCACTGCTGATATTCCTGTGTGCTTGTGAGTCATCACAAGTTAGGGACGAAGAAACTGTAATTGAAAAATGTTTCTCTCCAACTTTTTCCCCTAAAATATTTTGCGCGGTCAACAAATTATGCTCAGGGGACTTCTGTCTTCTCAGCACCATCTTACGTGCCAGAAATAAAAGACTACTGAATCAGAAAGTTGAGGTAAAGCCTAATTTAAGAAGAAGAAAAAAATAAGAAATTCCTGGGAAAGAAATCTCACATTTCTCAAGATATTAGAATTTAATTCTTTTACTTATAGCTTCTGTAGTGGCATTTAGATATCACCCATGAGATATGGACTTCATTCTGCCATGTGCTGCATGAAAATAGGGTGTAGACACCATTTAAAATCTATATAAAACAAATACAACAGAAAGCAGAGTAAATGCATTTATATAGAGTATCCCTGGTCTTAGCTTATGCAATTTCTGATATATCTCAGGACCACTGCTGTCCATTTTGGTAGTAGTCACAACTCAGGAAGGAATCCAATAACAAAAGAAGGTGCAAAGATTGCATCAGAAGTGACACTCAAGTCAGGAACAAGATGAAAGTTAAAGCAAAGACTTCCCCAGTTCCGTAAACAATATCCCATTATCAATCCTCCCATGGATTCTGCTAGCTTTGCCCAAATCAGATGAGGTTGTACTTCACCTCTGCAAAACTGATTTGTATGGGACTGTTAACACTGAGCAGTGGTGTAAAAGTGGAAGAATGAGTCCAGTCTGTGTTATCACACAACTGCTGTTGTTCTCAGCCTTGATATTCAAACTTTTGATAAAATACCAGCACTGAGACATGTGTGATTTGTCATCTTTATACCCTCTAAATGCAGCATAAAAATAAGTTAGACTGATTGAGATTACACTGTTGAGGCAAAACAAAATAGGGATCAAATCCAGACTGACAGCTACATGAATTTTATTAGTTTCAAGAGAAAAATTTATGAAAAAACTCTAATCCAAAAACCAATAAAGCACTTTGCCAAATATGATGTTATCTGAGACTCGTCATATTAAAAAAAGTTCTATTAAATCCCTCACTTTCAAGTTCAGCATCAAAACCACTCAGTTTAAATGATATTTCTGTCATTTTTTTTCTTAACTTTCATGAAAAATTTACTATGCCATCCTTAGAATTACTTGAATAATACATATCTTGTTTTAAATTCAAGTTATTACATGCACTTGTAAAATGCTATTTGATTTGATTTTTCCTCCCACACCTTAGGCAAAATATGTGACAATTTTGTTTTCTCTAGGGTAGTAAGTATATGAGCTAACACCTTCCTATGGGATTTTCAATTGCCAGCTAATCCAAAACTATTTCTTTTAGAATTGAATGCAATGAAGTTAAGATGAAGTTAAGGGACTCAAGGGCCTTTTTTTTTTTTTTTTTTTTTTTTATCTCCAGTGTAGGTTTTTTTCAGCTTGGGTGTTTTGTTTTTTTAAAAGAAAAACATTGGTAACATCACTACTCTTTTCTAGACTTCACACACAAAACCAAACAGAAATAGCCCCACAAACAACTACAACACCACAGCAGCACAACTAGAAAGATGCACTACCATAAAGGTTCTGGTCTTGCAAGATGAACCATGCTAACAGATCTCCATGGTTTTTTGGAGCCTCTTCACTTCTCGCCATTATTTCATGCAAGTCCAATGCGTTTTACGATGTATTTTATAGAGATATAAAACTTATTGTTAAATTAGAAGCAAACCTACTCAAATTATGCATGCATCACTGCTACTTTGCTCCTCTAACCACTTCATTTTTCTCCTTTTCTCATATGGACTTGTTCTCAAGTGCACTAAGTTTTGAATAAAGTTCACCTTATCTTTGACTCTTCCCAAGAATTTTACATCTTGTGTTTCTAAATTAAAACCTTCGGTTGATTCTGGTTCTGATATAGTTGCCTTAGTGAGTTTTTGAGACATAATAGAATTTTCACCCCTATACTGAAGAGCTGATTTTACTCATAACCCTGGTTCTAAACAGCAAAGTAGGTTTCATCCTTTTGATGCCCAAAATATTGCAAGGTCAAAATTATCTGGAAGAGAGGGAGGGCAAGTCTCTCATCTCTACTTCAAGCAATTCTCTTCAATTCCTTAACTCTTAATGAACCCCACAGAAAAATGTGAGCATACAGATGGGTTCTGACTGATTAAAAAGATATCCCAAAAGTAGCTAATTTAATATTAGATCAAATGAACTGGAGTTGAAATTACCATGTTTTTGTTGACTATTTTAACATATTCAGAAAAGGCATGAGGATTTTTACATATCTCTGAGTCTCCTTGTAGTACCATTCCTCATATCTTATAACAGTCAGTGTGGAATACATGGATTTGAAGGGATGAGGGGGTGGGAGAAGTTGTGGATTGGGTTACTGATGTACCCCAGAGAAGTTTACTGAAGTGATAAAGGAAAAATCAAAACTTATTTTCTTTCCTGCACTGTTAATCTGTGGAAGACTAAGAAGAAAGCTATCTAGAGGACTTGCTGCTTTCAGAAGAATTATTACCTCAGCCCTCTTCTCCCTCCTCATTCACTATGTGTTCTCTGACTTAAAAAAAAAAAAAAAAAAAAAAAAATCTTGTCCAAGACTTGAAGGAATAGTTTCTGGAAAATTTCTTGCAGATGAAGAAATCATAACACAATGCAGCTCTGATTTTCAACTTACCTTTCCCTTTCAGAGCAGTCCTTTCAGTGCAGTGCTTCCTTATTTTAGTTAGGCCAACTTGTTTTTTTGTTTGTTTGTTTGTTTTGTTTTACAGCAAGGTGGGAGAGATCAGAAACCATACTGTTAAAAATCTGATAGTCAGTAGTGCTTGGGGTGTAGCCAAGCACTTGACTACAAATATTGTGTGCTGAGCCACTTTAATAAAGTTCAAGAATCTTATTCCCAGTTCAGGCTCCGATCATTGTATCAATGCCTGTGGCTTTGAACAAAAGCTAGAAATGTGTTGTTTCAGTTAAATTCTGTCTGGAACCCAACTATTTCACAGCAGGCCATCCTCATTTCTCCTACATCTCTTCCTAAACTGATAAAGAAAAATTCTTCCACATTTTACAAAAGAAAAAAAAAAAGCCAGCAACCTCTTAACTCTATGCACACTGGTTGCAAGAGAACAGATATAGTGAGGACCAAACAGCACAGTTATTGTTTTATTCTGAGTGCCTTCACAAGATCTCAGAGTCATCCAAGACTAACACACTCTGTGTGTATCTGTTGACCCAATGTCTTTCACTGACCCCATAACTGCAACACAAAAGCAACACAATTATTTGGGATCTATAAACATGAATGGTGTGGTAGACCCTGGAGGTAATTCCTGTTCTTCACTCCAAAATGATCATCAGGCATCAGCAGGACTATCAGTGTGTAATTTGCATGCTGGTCTAAGAAAAATAGTGAGACCTTGCAGAAAGATGACAAAGGTGGGGAAAAATTTCAAATGATACTGAAATTCATTTGGAGGGAGTAGACTCAGTTATTTATATTTGCTATAAGCTAATTTCTGTAGCAAGTGCTTTTGTGTTGCACTTACAGGGTCAGTGAGACATTAATCAACAAAGTCACACAGAAAGTATAGGCATACAAAAAGGGTTATGGTCAAATTCTGACATCAAATGCTGACATTCAAACTCCCTACCTTTAACACCTCACCTTCCTTTTCATGATAACTGATGAATGACAACAGCTGTGGAACTCTGAGAGTTTACAATGGCATTTGAACCAGATGGTATTGGCAAATCTAAAAAAAAAAAAAAAAAGTTCTTGTGGACACTAGGAAGGCTCTGAATTTGGAACAAGCATCACTGACTGTCACAAGAAAAATAAGAGCACTGATCAGCCGAAACACTCATCAGCTCAAAAAGGATACAGTGCTCAAGACAGACATGCTATCATCATTTCCAGTGAATGATGATGAGATCACAAAAATTCTTTAAGTAACAGCAGCAATGCCTGAATAAAAACCAAATCAAACAGGGATGATTGCAAACCCAGAAAATAATGTGTCCAGGATTTTAGATGGTTTAAGACTAAGCTATGACTGGATAAAACTTTTTGAGAGATAATTTATAAGCCCGCTTGCAGTAACCAGAAACAAAGACAGAAAACAGGAACAGTGAATGTGATTATTACATTTTGCCGTTTACTACAGGCTCTGGTGCCCCTGTTAAGAAACAATAGTGCTACTGATAAAATTTATCAAAAGCAAACTAATACAACAGAGGAAGAAAAAAAAAAAAAGAGATTGCTAGAGTTCCAACAGATTTTAGCTGGGCAGGGAAGCACCATGTCCACAAGCAGCCAGCAGAGAACTGAACAGAGCTCATCAGTCATTATGGTTCTCACCCACCAGTGGGGAAAACTCATGGGGACAGAGGAGAACCAAGAATTTTTCACAGCACTCTGACAATACATCTGAGTAGGGTTAGAGAAGTCACAGAGAAATTGCACTCCTAAATACAGAAAGAATACAAGGGAAGGGAAAAAAACCCAACATATCAAGTCCAAGGTACTTTCTACTGTTATCCATTTTAAATCAGCAAGGTATTATGTGTCAGTGTTTGGTTAAATCAAATTATTACTAATGAGAGACTATTGAGGTGTGTGCCTCTAGCAACTTTCTCTTTCAGTAGATCATCTTTGAGATAATACTTTTCCAAATATTTCAGAAAACCTCCTTGTCTGAAGGTTGAACCCCCTCACTTTTTTTTCCTCTCAACAAGGGTGAAGCATGATGAATTAAAAAACCTGCAATAAGAACAAATTCTCTACAGAACAGAAATTAGCTTTTAGCAAGTATTAATAAGGCTGACTACTCCCTCCAAGAAAACAATTTCCCTGTTCTTTGGGAATTATAAGCATACTAACAGGTTAAAAACAAAACAAAAACCCAAAACCAAACAAATAAACAAAAACAACCCCCCCCCACCAAAACCAGATACTGCCAGTATCAAAATGATAGCATTCAGTATTGAACAAACTAAAAAAAAAAAAAATGTTCAAAATCTTCATCACCATGTTATCATTAAAACCTATAACTACTTTTACTTTGGCAAGACTTGCTATCAGTTTAAGTTAAGTTGTTCAAGAGGAATTTAGGATAAATTCAGTTGTAAATGTATAATTCATTTAGATTTCTCATTGGAAAGTTGAGTATGTTGAGTTGTTTTGAATAGCAGGGCACAAAGGCCAAAACTGGAAGTATGATTTGGGATTTTTCTGGATAGAAAGGCAAAAGCTGAAAGCCAGTGTGCTCAACTGACCTGATATATGCAAGCCCCTTTAGAAACTAATGGATTACAACAAGAGGAACACTATGAAAAATGTATTCTCTAGTGCAGCTCCACTAAGGCAAAAGAGTTACATCAGGGATTAATTTGGCATTTACTCTTCAGATGTTTTTTGTTGCTTGTAGCTATTACCATTCTTTTGGCAGAAACCCAGATTAGCCATTAGTGTGTGGATTGCCACTACTCTGCCAAGCTTTTAGAACATTAGCAAAAAAATAAAAGCCACTTCGCTAAGATGACAATAAACATTTAAAGCCCAATAATAACTCCTTGTAACTTTGGTAAGAGTAAAAATATAGAGCCAGCTTTCATGTACAAACACCAAAAACAGTCTAAAATCATTACAGCCATAGCAACTTTACATAATTACAATTGTAATTTTCTATTTACTGAAATAAAAAGAGCTATTTTTTTCCTATTATAGGACACAGAATAGGTCTTTTGCAATATTTTACATCATGGGACACCAAGAGGGAGCCTTAACCTATTTTTAATTTGATTTCCTGAAAAATGTCTTAATTCAAACTGTGGCTGCCTTGCTACTGCTTTGATTTAATAAGCCTGAAGATCTATTAAGTATTTCCATTTTATCTTCCACTTTGTGGTGGAACAACTTGCATCTTACTGTTGTCTTCATGTGGATCATACAAAACTATTTGATGAAGTAAAGAATATTACAACTTTTAAAAGTATTTAATTTTCAGCCCTAAAGCAGAATTTCAGGCATGTGTGAGGGAGGAAAGCAGTAATAGGGAAATTATTTTAGGAATGTGGGAATACTTTTTTTCCTTAAATAAAAACACTCTTCAGAGCAGAAAAAGTCTAATATGATTTGTGATGTGCTGGTGGTCTTAATAGACTGACAAATTATATAATTACTTGTGTGGGGAAAAAAAAATCTGTGACTTCAAACATGACAGACAACTTATTTGCTAATGATAGGATAGAATTTATCTTCCTTTTTCCCACCTAAACCAAAAAAAAACTCCAATCATGCCAGAGTGTCACCATGCATGATAACTGATGTCTCCTATTTTAATGTCCCTTTACCAGAATGACCTCTCTTAGATTTCTTTTTTGATGGAGCAAAAAAAGAGCTCTTCTGGTTTCCCTTGCTTTCCAAAAGCCATCTCCCTACATTATCTTTGGGGTACTTTTCTTCTCCTACCCCAGCTTGGGTTCCCAGAGTAGGGGTGACCAGTACTGTACAAAGTACTACAGATGAGTGTCTTTTGCAACATGTTTCATGTAAAGTCAGTCACAATGCTGTCTCTGTGGGAATAATTCTATATTAGTTTATATTTTCCTGTCCCACAGACACACCACAGTGGTGGGGTCTCAGAAGTACAGAATGCCTACTCAACCTGAGCTGTTCATCTTAGCTTCTGCAAAAAGTAGCACCCTGCACTTGAAAACTGAAATTGATATTTTTAATAATTAAAAAAAAAATACCTAAAAGTAATTCTCTTTAGGTCATTACATTCATAGGTCATTATATTAATAATCAAGGTCATTATATTCCTATTGTAAAATATTCTGCATCTCAGTTTTCATCCCATTTCTCCCTTTTTCTTTCCTGTCTTTGAGCCCATATTCAGCCTCATCATCCATACAGGTTGTGAGGCACATTATTTTTACACTTTATCTTATCTCATTCTACAACCTTGAAGGCTTTTCCTGCTTTAGTCTTTATGTATATAGCTGAAAAACCTTTCCTGTTTGATCTAACTTCTTTCACAAGGTCTAAGTCAGCTTGACTTTTATTAAATCTTATCTGTACATATCCTGAGCTCTAGCAGGTAGCCTCCTGTGCTGCTCAGTGTTTCTTTCTCCAAAGTTGTTTTCCCCTTGGACCTTATTTTTGACATACTGGATCTGCAAATCTTCTCTATCTGCATTTTCCACTCCTTAGTATTCTTGTTTCTGATGTCTTCTGGATCTCTGGTGGAGAAAAATATGAAACCTTACATATTCAAGTCTCTGAGCTTTTCAGAGTTCTCTAACCAGACCTTTATGTTTTCATGAGTTTCCCCTTTTGAAGTAACAACTGAGGCAACAACAGGAAACCTGATGGCAAGTGCAAAGAAACTTTTTCTTTCTTTTCTTATGGTTACTATATCCAGTTTATTTCCCAGGAAACAATTGTTCACAAAATAAAAAAAAAATTGAGAAAGTCCTCAAATGGAAAATGTCTCCTAGTTCTTATTGTATTTAATTTTTGGCATTTGTGCAAATACAGCATACATATTTTAGAAAGTAAAATTCTGGAAAGACTACATCATTTCTCTCAAGGTTACTCAGGACATTTTTCTTAAAGCAGAAAAAAATAACTTTTGTCTTCCTGTGCCAAAATTATCCAAATAAAACCCTGTCCTCATCCTCTACATTCTGACATAAGCCCCCTATAGGCCCTGTCAACAATTCATTGCTCGTTTCAACACTTAATTTCCCAACTAACCTTAACTTAATTTCACTAGCTAGATAGCAGGCTGAGGCATGAAGGAAGAGCAAGAACAGGAAAGAGAAATCATGAGCACGCAAGACTATGAAGATATTTTACCTATATAAGTCCTCATCTGGTAAAGATTTAGTTTTTCCCTCTTCAGGATACATAAACAGTGAGATTCAAAGATGAGAGAAAAAGTCCCTGAGACAATCATCTTAGTATATAGCACCTCAGTTAACTTCAAATACCTGTTCTGAAACTACTCTGTAGAGGACTGCAGAAGCATGAAACACAACATGGCTTAGTCAATCCACCTCTAAAAGTCCACAATACTTTGGCTCTGAAACTCCACAGGGGCACCTAGACCTAGTATGATAAAATAATGCCACCACAGCAAGGCAATGGCTTAAGTGTCTTGCAGAAGTGGGCTGAAGATCTTTGAGGAATTAACTGCACTGCAGCACAATACTGCTGAGATATGTCTTTGGTTTGAGAACCAGAAATACATCTTAGCCATAGCATCAATATGATTTACAACTTAATAACTTTTGTTTCCAGAAATAAAGCAAAGTTGTTATTCAATGGCTGAAATACTGCCATTTTCTCCAAATGCCAGTAATAATTTAAATTCACGACTTCTGTATTATTCATGTGGTCCAATTTAATATGAACAGTATTTTTGGTGCTCAGTGTTTATGAAGAGTGCCTCTTTAGGGTATATCTTACTTGATGACAAACAGATGCTGGAAATAACTACCTGGTGTTCTGCTGCTGTGAACTGGGGATTAAAAATAGGGCTCATAAATTTCTAACCTGAAAAGGGGAAAATACAAGGATCTTTACTTGACAAGATGCTAGGGAAAGGTAGCATAATTTATATCTTTTTTTTCTCCATACTTCTTTCTTCTCTACTGTTCTCTCTTCACTCAAAGAAAGTTGCTACCAAGTGTGATTTATAGACTCGTAAAGAAAACCCCAGATTTCTTATTTCCTTATTTAAATGAGACAAAAATTCTTCAGGCCTCAGAAGCTTCCATTATGGAAAACCAGCCATTTTAATTACAGTAAAAGAAATCAGAAGCAGAGGGACAACTCAGCCAAGCCACACATTTCCCTTTCTGAGATCACACCTGCAAATGCAGTGCTGTGTACCAGCATTGCTCCTGACAGTGTAAGCCAAAAGCCAAATATGGAATCTAATTAATGTGAATCTAGTTTACACAAGAAATCCAAGGAAAACACATATTTATTATTTATTTTTTAAACTAGTCACTACCTGAAAAATAAAGAAATAACAAAATCAAGCCAAAAAGGTAGTGATTCCTCCACAGCTCTAATGCTTTTTTTCTTGAGTGGAGTACTTTGGGATTAATTTCATGCCTGCATTTTTCCATGAAATACTAAGAAGAAAGAGGACTATCTCTTCAATTTTCAGTTAATTGGCAGAAGTCCGTAACTGGAATAAATGCTTTATAAATAGTTCACGATTGTCGACAACAGTGCTGCAAACAGCAGTTCAAGCTACTTTGCTTTGCCTTACTGCAATATCTCAATGTGACCTTGGGAGAAACAGTAGAGACTCAGGAAATACCAACGTCATCCTACTACCAGTACCTAATGCCACATAACATTCACTTTGTGACTCCAGTTTTTACCTCATTGGTTTTACCAGAATTACGTAATAAAAAGCTGTTTATAACTGTACACAGTGCTTCAGCTCTATGTGAAAGAACTTCAGTTGTAACCAAATATAATTAGAAAATAGGCTCTTCGTTCATTCTTTAAGTACTATCATTTCATCACACTATTTTAACATTTTCTCTAATCATAACCACAAAATGTATTATCAATACTAGCTGTCTAGAATGGTTCTTCTGTCAAAGTGCAATGTATTTAATTTCTGCAGATGATAGATGCTATTCTTTGACATGTGCTCAGTCAGGCTTCATGGGATACATTCTTTGCTGGCACAAAATGCTTCAGTGTTGTAGTCCACATAACACAAGATGAAAACTTTACTCCACCTTATATTAAAAGCAAAGAAAATCATGAGCTAATTTTAGAAAACTTTCTTTACATCATCTATACTGTCAGCCATCATATGGAGAAATCGTGTTATTCTTCTGGTGTTAAAATAAATTTATTTGTTCCTGCACTTGGTTATTATCTCTAAATATAACTAGTGTTAAGTGTTGTTCTTCTGTTTTATGTTGTCCTGTTCCTCTGGGCTGAAAACAATTCCTTAACTTTGTATTATTTGTACCAATAAGCACTGATAACTATACAAATAGTGTGGTCACTGATAGACTTGATTAAGTTTGACAACCACAGGGTGACTTAAATACTTTTATTACATCCATCTTAATGAACTGGATCACACTTTCCTACTATGCGATGGTATTGCAGAACTGTGCAACTAACTACATACTATAGTTACCATGAGATCTACTTGAAGCATATTCCGGCTGTATACAGTTTTACTTTGGAAAACCAATTAACTACAGATATAGCAATGAGAACCATCAGCCAAGGAAGAATTAGAGAGCAGCTTTAGCTTTATCCAGTGCAGTGCTACAAATCCATAGGTGAATATTATGTTTTTAGCAGCAACATTCATAATTTTTTTAATTATTTGTAATTTAACTAAGTGAAGTATAGCATCACTGTTTGGGATTGACTGTAGAATGCAACTGGTTATGATGCAAAAGTAAAAAACAAAATAAATCCATTAGAAACAAAATTTACCTCTTACCAACAGCCCTACCATAACAGAATCAGACCACTGCATATTGCTTTTTAGTGTCTTTTTTCCTTATGAAGGAAAAAGGATATTTCAGTAGCTTATTGAAAGAGAAACTACTGCAAACACAAATGGAAAAACAGATTCTAAATTTGCCTCGGATCAAAACCAGCATAATATTTCATTAGCCTGCTTCAAATCATGCAGGCAAAACTGTCTTGTAAGATTTACTTTAGGGACAAACCCAAATGTAATATTTTATATGGCGTATGCATGTACTAAAAAAAACAAGGATCCACAGACAACCTGTGAATTGACACTGTGTCACAAAAATCCATTATGCATGTTTGGCATGAGCATCATTAAAGAAAAACTGTGCATGACCTATATTACACATAGGAATTTCCTAATGATATTTGTACTTCAGTGCTACCAGGTACTACCCCATCCACTTCCAAAATGGAGATCTATGCTGATCATCAAATAGGAAGGATACGATTTAAAAAAACCACAATATGAGAGCCTCAAAACAATACAAACCCCCCACACACACCGCCCTATTTTCTTTTTTTTTTTATCATCAAGGATTACAAATTCATTGACTATAGGACAGTAGGGGTGATTGAAATGTCTTTCCTATAGTCAGGTTAGAAAGCTACAAAAGTAAGGATTCTGAAAAAGATGGTCAAAATTGTTACAAGGTATTTAATAAGAGCACCAGAAATCAAGGCAACTTCCATCCTTATACAAAAATATGCTTACATTCAAATAGGCATGCAGATAGTTCTATGTGATAATATTAATAGTGATATGAAAGGTGACCTATATAATGACATTGTATCTCTGTATTAACAAGGAAGTCTTGTGCCCATAGCTATGAAAATAAGAATATGCATTTAGATAGAGTGACAAAGTTTGACTTGATACTTCTCACTTTGTGGTATAAAATATTTTTTACCTTATTCCTAAGGTCTTTGGATAAGTCATCGTTACATTCTCCTTCTTTGTGGAAAACATTAAACTATTAATGAAAATTTTACTCAGCTTTCTGCTTTTCCTCTGACAAAGTTTTTCTCCCTTAAAATAAGAACTCTCACATAAAAAATTCTCGTCACCCAGCTGATCTAAAGTTACAGCAAAATAGTTCACAGCTTCTACCAAAACATCCATATTCCAACTTACTATAAAAATAGAAGTTTGAATGAAGTTGAAAGTGAGACTGATGGGCAAACAACAAACAAAATCCCATTAGAAAAGGGAAAAATATTTCTGGCATCTGTTTTTTCTATCAGCAAAAATACCAATACAAGTACACCATGCTAAACACAACAGATACTTCTCTAAGTTTCATAAATACATGAACAACTTTGCCTTAGATTCAGCCAAAGACTTTTAAAGAGATGCACTACTAATTTCTCCTTCTAAGCCTTGGTTCTGCTACTTCTTGCTACTGTTTATTCTGGCTTTCATTCACCTATGGAGACATTTGTTTCTTTTCTGTTTTGTTTTTCAGAAGCAGTTGAGACAGGCAGTGAGAATATCAAAGGACAAAGGGAGAGGAGAAAACAGAAAAACAGAAACAAACCACCACAAACCCATCTCACAGTTCTAGGAGAGCAGGACTTGTATCTCACTCAGGAGGCTCAAATTAAAATGTGGTCTGGAAACTGCAAAGATATAAATTAACAAAATGAGAACACTAACGTAGACTCGACTTGGTTAACAAGTCCAGAAACTTAGAGCAAATAATAAACTGATAAACCCATAATGTTAACAAGGAGTCCAGTCTCTGCACTCTGTGCAATTCAGATTTGGCAATTCATTATTATTTAATAGAGGATAACTTTGTTCAGTCCTTCATGACATGCTACCCATGAAGGACTGAAAGTAGCAGTGTTGAACTGGGAGCTAGAAGGATCTGAGTGAGCAAAGGCTGTAAGCACAAGTATATCAAAAAGAGGAAGATTAGACAGTTCTGCATTTGTCTAGTCACTTTGTGTTAAAAATAAAAATATAACAAAAACAGCAACAATGGCAACAACGACAACAAAACAACAACAATAACAACAATAATAATAATAATGTAAAAAACCTACAGCCTCTTGCCCAGGAAATATTTTGGTTTACATAATAGGGAAATATAAAACTTACTTCCTCAAACTCTGTTGTAAATTACCTAGCCTATGAACAGTGGTAGTGTTTATCAAGGAGAAAAGGGGGCAGAAAATATCTACTTATTCACTGAAGATCTTGGAAACCTAGGTGAGAAAGAAGAGAAGTCAGCCAGATCTAAATGTACCATAAACTCATCACTACCTGCTTACCTTGTTATCTATATCTGCTCTAGCCAAACACACAGCTGAAAGTACAGCCTTCACAGACTCACAGAATGTTCAGTTTAACCCATGGAAACAGATTCCTGTATGAACAACCTACCGACAGTTCACAGATAATACATTTTAGATCTTCTTAAATTGACTATAAACAGAAAAAGCTGTATCCAAAATAAACCACACTCTAAACCCAAGTAAGCATCCCCCCCAGGGGTCTGCGCTGTTTAACAAGATCAATTTAGTTAGATGGTATCAGTGGCACGTAAGCCTGGGGCAAAAGCACTAAACATTCCCTTTTACATGCTCCTGTTTTTCAGGGTAAAGCACATTAGGAAACATCTTGTTTAATTTGGTTTATTGCAATGATGAATATTGCTCAATTGCTTTTCTTGTTTGATAATCAGTGGAAAATTAACGAGCTACACGTCACTGATCATCTACTGTGATGTCGTGTACTTCATGGATTATTTTTTCTGTGAAAGGTGGAAATGCAATATATAATTAAAGCAGTTTTTATGATATAACCAGTGTATACTTCAGATGCTCACTGTGGAAAACTATTCTATCACTACCTCTATAACACTGTGTTTGTAAACTTATTTTCAGTCACAAAGTGTTAACTTTACATTTATTATATTTTTTATACTAATTGATGTAGAGCAACTACATAAATTGTAGAAAGACTGCATCGTGAAGAACACCCTTAATCTCAACCACAGTTAAGTGTTTTCACTTAACTTAAAATACAAGTTCAAATCTTCTAAAAGTGATGCTTGCATTTGGGGTAGCTGTGCATCTGGACATTCAGTCTGGCAGGGGACAACTAAATTTTAGTGTAAAGTGAAACTAGGACTTTGTACCCAGACATGAAGAGTTTGATTTCTGAGGTGTCTCAGTTCTTTCGGAATAAAACCAGCTGAAGCACTTCCATATCAAATATTCCTATGCTACTAAGGCTTTCAGTCTCAGATTCACAAAACAATGTTTTTAACATACATTACAAACTTAGGGTTGTTTACAGCATGATATGGCTCTGAATATCCATATGAAGATGTACTAATTTGGGTTAGGGCTTTTTTGTCTATCTTAACACCTTACCAGGTGTTTTTTTCTTTTTACAGACATATGTAAAATAATAATCCTATTATGTCTAAATAGAGAATGAAAGAAAAAAATACTATGCAGAATTTCTGTACTGTGTTAGAGTAATAGAATTAAGTTTCTGAATAAAACTGCAATCAGAGAAGAAACTGGATATTAAAAGGTTCATATTCCCACTGACATACTCATGAAAATTAAATCAGAGCAATAATTTCTACTGGGTCTCCTTTCATTCCAGTGGACTTAAGAGTCATGGCATATATTTGAGAAATTATGTGTGGCAGGAAATGAAATAAATACCAGTACCCAAATGACAAAGAAAACTTTCAAAAACTTTGTTTCCCCAAACACTATGTTTTTAATCAGCTGAGTTTTGTTTTTTTTTTTCATTTTAAATCAGAAGTTTATTCATCTTATATCTCTGAAGAACAAAGCTAAAAAACAATATTAGAAAAAGGGAAATATTTCCTTTTGATATTCTTAATATATTACTGCATACAAATTTCAAAATAATATGGGGGGAAAGCATCTAAAACTCGGAAGAGAAGGATCTGGGGATCCTGACAGATAGCAAATTATCCATGAACCAGCAGTGTGCCCTTACTGCCCAGAGGAGAGAAGGTTGAGGAGAGATCTTGTTGATGTCTGCATCATACGGTATCTAAAGGGTGAGTGCAAGGAAGATGGGGCCAGGCTCTTTTCAGTAGTTCCCAGTTACAGGATGATGGACAATGTGTACAAGATGGAACATAGAGAGTTCCATTTAAACATAAGAAAAACACCTTTTTTACTATGAGAGTGACAAGGCACTGCAACAGGCTGCCCAGGGTGGTTGTGGAGTGCCCTTCCCTGGAGATACTCAAAACCTGACAAGTTCTGTGTAATGTGTTCTGGGTGATCCTGTTCCAGCAGGAGAGTTGGACTAGATGACCTCTAGAGGTCCCTCCAACTCTGATAATTCTGTGATTCTGCAATTCTGTGGAGAAGTATAATTCTAATCAAATAACCTTTGGAGGTGTTGTAGAGGGGAAGATTTCATCTTCCACAGATATTTTCAACATACTGGTAGGGAATGGTATCAGCTAGGACAAAAGAAAATAGCTATTAGACAGAAATTACCAACTTTCATTAGCACAATCAAAATTGTTTTCCCTCTGAACACCAGGGCTCTGGCCATAAGCCTGGAAACAAAGCATAACTGAGTATGCTGCTAGCTTTTCCACAAAGTTTATCACAGAATGATACAGAGGTCAATTAATTGTTTTTTTAACTGAAAATAAGAAATTTTCTTCTGGTGCTTAGTGAAATTACATCACAGTAGTCAAAAATCTTGTATGATTACCATCATAGTGAGAGTAAGAATAATTCTCATAAAGCAAGAACACTTTCTTCCTTATAAGCAATACAAATTTCTAACTATTTATTATTTGCTTTATGCAATATAATGCTTCCCTATTCTGACAGGCAACAAGAAACGCTATCAAATTTGGCTCTAAAAGGATGTGCTAGAGAAGGAACCTATGCAGCCTGGAATTGGGCTATTAGTACAAATTAAAAGAGTTTAAACTTTGAGCATTTTGTTAGTACTTAAACGTGTCCCATCAAGCTTTAATTTTAACCATTTTCCAAAGAGAAAAACAAGGGGGAATATTTTTAGCAACATCAGTTGGTAAGAAAAAATACTAATATGGAGGAATTAGTACTGGTTCATTTTTGCATTTTGCGTGTTTATAGATGGAGAACCCACTCCCAATAGGAAGTGCCCCATATTTCAGGCATCAACCCATAAAATACTAAAGCAGGTTACCTTTTACAGGGCTAAAAATTCCTTGTAGGTTTTAAAATAAGGATATCAACAACTTATTGCTTTCCTACTTGTTCTCCCTGATCACTATCCCTGACCAAAAAAAGGTATTATCCTAAAACCATACGTGCATGAGTGATAACATTCAGCAGTGATGGTAACAGAAGGTAGTACTGTCACTGTAAAAGTGGATTCCTGCTTTTTTTTTTTTTCATCTGGCCTTCTCCAGGAAAAAAACCTTTCCTGCTTGCATGTTGCATGGAGTAATGTTTTCTGGACATACAGCCCCTACAATAAAGTAATTTCAACTGTATGGGTTTCCACGACCTCAAATGCTCTAAGAGTCTGTTTCTCTTGACTGTCACAGACAAAATCAAAATGTGTAAATTTAATGTAACTTTTTTATGAATACTTAAAACATAATCGCATCTTCTTTATGGGTCTTCTGCTAGCTTAGTCTCATTAAAATTCATTCTTATGAATGTGCAGTGCAGAGAAAAGGCTGCTAACATGTCACAATAAACCAACTGTCTGAAACCCTGAAGAAAAAAAGAGGTAACATTTGCCTTGTACCTTGTAGTTTACGAGAGAAGATATCTAGAAGCAGCTGTAAAATGGTCATAAAATAAAATTGGAATTTATATCAAAAATCATTCTGAACACCTTGGGGCTTTTCTATCTCTTCATAGTTTACCCTGGGAGATTTAGTGGTGGAGTTTTGTGTTAACGGGCTGCAAGTTATAGTGAAGGTGTCAGTAATACTGCCTCTTCTTGGTGTGTCTGCCTATATATCAGTCTATTTATTTTTAAATAGCAAGATAGTAACCCCCAGAAGGTGTAATATGAAAATGCTACTTGGCAACAGCTGAACGGTTATAGTGGTGTTAAACATCCTTAATGAAAATGCCACTAAATGAAAGAATTTTTAGGTTTTCTTTGTTTTGGTTTGTTTTTTTACAATAGGTATTTCTTAAATGGGAGGCCATAAGATACGATGGGCTTGCACCACCCTTCCTGACCAAGTTCTCCTCAGACCAGGGCACTTTCATGACACATACTTACAACTCCTGTCAAGGGAGATTTATTTCAAAAAACAAATCAACCAACTGCACAAAAAAAGCAGCATGAGAAACTGCAAGAAAATTCACATAAATACTGAATTAATTAGGAAACATTTTCTGTATGGTGATATCTAGAGCAGTGGTGAAAAGCAGTTACCATAAAACCATCTTGCAGGAAAAGCAAACAAACAAACAAACAAAACAAAAAAACCTCAAGCCATCTTCTAAGATAAGGAAGATACGTGCACATATACATGGTAAAAAAAGTACAAGGAGTAGCTCTAACAAAATTTAAGGACTTGCACAAAAAAAGTTTGCACAGCTTTACTATCCTGTATCCTGACAGCTCAGCCTCAAGTCTAACCTCAATATTTTTAAAGCTCAGCTTTTACCTATTCTCTATAAGCTTGTAGAAATGTGTCACTACAGAACTCAAACAGTAAAGCTCCTTGCTCCCAGATGCTCTAGCATTCCAACCCAAAAATCTGTAGTGGTACCATTCAGGTAAGGAGATTCTCAGGAACAAGATGAATATGAACTTGTGCAACTAAAGCACAGTCTGAAATGTTTTCTTATTTGGAAAGCAAAACTAACTGAAAATGTTAAATATATTTCAATTTCTTTGATTATGACTTTGCATAGTGCCATATAACACAGACTAGTGGAGAAGACTGAAATAAAGAACAAAAGAAAATAAAGAACAATTGCCCACAGTTGCTTACATTATGGTTACACAGAGTATTCTCGGGCATCTTCTTCTCATTAGAGCAGAAGTATCTTATTTCAACTTCATGAAAACCAAAAACTGTGAATTCTGCAAGGCATAAAAGCAGATGATGAACTACCAAGTCTCAACAAGTTCCCTACTCCAGAGCAGCTTTACTGCTCCTTGCCTCTGTGTCTGTGTAGGCACAAGTGACTCCAGCCTGAACTGAAGCCTTAGCCCAGACCATTACTGATTGCATACCTGGACATGACAGGCAAACTCCACTGTTAGGTTGAACTGAAACCTCACAATCAGCATACTAAAAATCTGAGGACTGCATACTTTTGACTGATGGAATACAAGTTCTGCAAACTTTCTCAAAATATTTGTTTCCAAGAACAGTGCCAAAACATGCAAGTAATACTTCTTTACACTGCCCTTCAAATCTGTATCTATGGCCACTTTGTTTTAAGATCACAGAATCATAGAATCAGCTGGGTTGGAAGGAACCTCAGAGATCATCAAGTCCAACCCTTGATCCACTACCGCTGTGGTTACCAGCCCATGGCACTGAGTGCCACATCCAGTCTCTTTTTAAATATCTTCAGGGATGGAGAATCCACTACTTCCCTGGGCAGCCCATTCCAATGGCTGATCACCCTCTCTGTGAAGAAATTCTTTCTAATATCTAACCTAAATCTCCCCTGACACAACTTAAGACCATGCCCTCTTGTCTTGTTGAAAGTCGTCTGGGAGAAGAGCCCAACCCCCCCCTGGCTCCAGCCTCCTTTCAGGGAGTTGTAGAGAGCGATGAGGTCTCCCCTGAGCCTCCTCTTCTCCAGGCTGAAGATGCAGCACAAAGGCTCTTTTTGTACAACTGACCATGCTATGTCACAAAAATTCACTTTCTGGGTGAAACATTTCTACTCATGAAAACTGCATGTCATTAAGGAACCACAATATTTCTTAAAGAACCATTAAAGAACCATTAAGTATTTCTTGCTGGGGGAAAAGAAAGGAGCGGAAGAAGAAATGACAAAAGGAGCTGGGTGCAAATGTCTGGTGCTAGAAGGCCAGTGAGAATGACTAAAGCTTGCAGTAGCCCTCATATACACATAGTATACTTGGTATACACATAGTGCTTGGAAAAGAAGCCTATCTGCTACCTTGTGTTATATGCATAACACTGCAATTTTTTTTTTTTTTTTTTGGTACACCTGTAGCCATATCTAGAGTAGTAGGCATTGCTTCTGTAGAGAAGATTTAAGAAGCCCAAAGATACAGTAATTAGGCTGATATAAGACTGTATCAGGGAGAGAGGTCTTGTAAAATATTTTAATATACTGGGCTTTGCTTGGGGTCCTTGAACACTATCATTATGACAGAGCTACAGGCAGTTTAAGAAATAAGACAAGAAAAAAAACCTACACAGCTTTCTCTTCAAGAGATTAATTTCCATGGGGAGTAGAAATGCTGGGTTTAAGTTATCCTAATCCTCTTGAGCCACTACATGCCTTTAATGAAGTGTGGACAAAGCCATAGAGTGCTTAGGGAACAGCAGAATAGACTCTATAAAAAGTGTTCCAAGCCTGCAGAAGATGACAAATTTCCTGTTAGAGTAAATAAGTTTAAAAAGTCTGAAAAATTAGTCAGATCTATATTGGATTTACATTTCCCATGACCAAAAGGTCTGATGACTTTGGCTGGGTTACAAGGTGACCAGGACTAACTTTAAACAGAACTTGACAAAGCCTATTAACCTAGGATTTGCAACTACTTGATTATCCTGGGACCAAAGCCAATTAGGTAATATATTCCTAAGGAAAATATACTTGGTTTCAGCTTAGTGTTACCACCCATGTATGATACCATCTGGAAGCAAGTTGGCAGCTTTAAAAAACAACCAAACCTTCAATAGAAAGAGGAAAACCTGTAAAATGGTCTCAGTATGTGCACTAGACAGCACAGGAGGTTTGTTTGAAAACCTATTTGCTTTATTATAAGCTGTAACTGAATGAAAATATGTTAGGGGAGGAGGTGTACTTACTAATTTTTTACAGTAAGAGTTTATTTCAGGAGCAAGTAGATTATTTATGGGTAAAAGCAGACTCACAATGGGGAAAAATAAATAAATAAAAAAAAAAAAAAATAAAAACACCCAAGCAGGATGCCAGCCTCATTTGGGGGCTAAATCAGAAAAGAAAACTGGGGCATTCTACTTCAATGCCTAATGGTGAGATGCCTTTTTACCCATCAAAATCCAGAGCTGGGACTGGAGTGGCAAGTGTCTCAGAGACATGGAAAAATTAGGGATCTTAGAAGAGAATTCACAGAAGTATGTGGGCCAGCCAGTGGGGGAGTCCCAACACCAACATTTGGATCTCCTTGGTAATGAGGCAACCTAAGTTGACCCTAACAGAGAGGCATATATTTCCCTCTTGATAGTTACAGCTGTGATTCCTCTCCAGAGGTGAAATGCTTTCTTTTTCACCTCCAGCAGAAGAGTGAAAAAAAAAAGGAAGTTATGTTCAAGCCAAGTTGTACCTCATGCATCAAGAAATCAGTGGGATCACTCGAAGACCACATTGGTACTAAATGTTAAGAGGTACGGCAGAGACTGGCCATAAACCTGAAAATATTTTTCAGATATGTTGTTATAAAACAATCTCATCTGCAAGTAATTTAATTTAGTTATTTGAGAAAAAAGCTTAGACGTGCTTTGCACAGCATTAGGTGTCTAAGGCCTATCGCAAAAGCAATCAGATCACTCTGGAGACTACAGCTGTGCATCAAGTAGATTGCTTTTATCTAAGTGATAAAAAACTTGTAGACTGTGAACAATACCGGACATAAAAAGTAACGTTTTTAATGAACAACATAAAAGATGAAAAAAAACGAGCACAAGAAATAGCAATTTAGTCGGAAGATGGGGAAAAGGAGCCTCCCGAACATGACATTTTATAGCAAGTGAGTTTTGTAGTAAGCAGAATTTAGAGGGAAATAGTATTTTTATCTTCTAATTAATCCGGTTGGGGTACCTTGCAAATCCATCAGGAATGTTCCAATATTATCTGACTGAACTTAAGAACAAGCATATTAACATATTTTGGACCTGTTTCAGATCCAGGATAAGTTGTTGAAACTCCATTAATTTCAATGAAGATGCAAAATTGGCCTTTTTACTGTAATCTCCTACATCAACACGAAAGAAAAAGCATAAACCATTAAGCATATAACTGGCTTTATATTTTATTTCTTTTATGAGGCTCCTAGTAGGACATTAACATCAGATTAGATCTTTTGTGAGACATCAAACAGGACATTAACAAGGGAAGGTTGTCCAATAAATACAATTATTATTATTACTACTACTAATAGATGGCCTACCAGTACCAACTGATAAAATTTTAACATTTAGAAAGTCAGAAGCTATTCTCCTCAAGTGTTAGCATGATTTTGCTTGGCCAAACCTGAACACAACTAAAATTACTTTTCAGCACCTTTTCCCCTCTGGATACTGAACATGCACAGCAGAGATCCAACTACTGCAATTACAGCCAGTGCAGGCACAGGCCAGTCCAGAATATCTACAACTGGAGAGAAAAAAAGGAGGAGTTTAAGCTCAGTCTGACAGAAACACAACTGGATTGGGACTGGAAAACAACTGCACAAATGTGTCATGACTTTCTCAACACTGGCTTTTCATCTGTACTGCGTTTCTACATTTTATTGAGCATCCTCATCTACTTTTACTTTTTAGGTAGTAGTCCAGTGCACCATTTCAACACATCTTGCTCACAAATCCACATCTGAATCCAAACTATATGTGGATATATACTCATGTATACACAGACACAGGCTTTTCTTAGAGTTTAAGCTTTTCAGATCCAGCCAGGTCTGGGCTTTGAAACAAAAATCTTGGTTTTAATTTTGTCTTTGTTTCCAAGTTTCACTTTCTTGTACCCTTTGAGGCAGCTGAAATCTACAAGCTTGATAAAACTCTGCTAAGAGTTACATCTGAGCAACCTTACTGAATTTACAGAGACTGCACAGAAATGAAGGTGAACGTATTTTGGTTACAGAAAAATGCAACATCTGTCTTGGTTTCAAAATTCTGGAACAAAGGCATTGACCCCAAGATACCAGTATCATGTCATTAGACTACTGCTAACACTTTTTCTTAACTTCTTGCTGTCAGAAGATAAACTTATACACTTCCGTTTTGGGAAACTTTACCATTTAAGATAAATGCATTTCAAAAGCCCAGAAATTACTGCAAGCAAAATGCTGAACCAAAACACCACACTTACGCATTTTTTAAAATATTGATGTTTTGACATAAATCAGTTAGAAGCTTAAGAAGACAATAGTTTTTCAGTCCACAAATAGGTTTTGAGTATTTGTTATTATCTGACCTTCTCTTCCTTTCCTTCTCACCTTTTTTTTTTGTTATACAGTAAATTTTTTAGCTAACAAATAAGTGAAATACTGCAGACCTGACTTCTTCCCATGAAAGAATTGTTTTAGTAGGTCTTTCAAATTGTGTTTTGTTACGTTTAGTCCTAATAAAGTATACGAATCTCTGTGCTCCTAGAGAGCAAGCCCTACTGATCCATGGTACAGCAGGGATACCAGCCATACAAACCTCCAAGAACTCCCTCAGATCAGTATTTCCACTGCAAAACTGATTAAGTTTCCATATATAACTACTCCATGGCTGCTAAAGACAGACTATTAAAAAAAAAAAAAAAATCAAAAATCAATCATAAGAGTGCTACCAAAGAGAAGACAGAGAGAAGAGAAGAACAAGACCTCCTGCTACTATTCAAGAAAGGGCACATTGCCTTTGGAACAGCCAGGCCTCCTAGAGCCATCATATCCAGTACCTTACATAAAGCAAGGGAGTACATCCTGTGGTACCTCTTTCCTTCATCTGAAGGCACAAGAGGAAGCTCACTGAACCACCAAGCAGTTTTATGAGAAGTCTGACAGAGCATCATGCATGTCAGGAATAAGTAAAGTGGACATCAAAAAGAGCAGCAGATGACCCATAGCCTAATACACCTAACCTGTTAGCAAAGAGGGTGATGTGGCCCAGCCACAGGAATTCATTAAACAACTTAAGGCCACAGAGAATGCAACATACCTTATATTTTCCCTTCTACCTTAAGAGCTTGCACTTGGTATTCTGTCTCACTGAATAAACTAAGCCATAGCCAAGAGAAGCAAAGTTTTTGACCTGTGTGACTTGTAAGAAACTTCAAGTTGCCTCAACAAATGGAAGGGAGATGCAAGAGAAGCAATGAAAAGAGAGGAGGCATAGTTTCTATGTATAGAATCTGAATCCTGTTATCTAGAGATACATGTCCTCTCTTCTGGTTCAGGTGTGCCAGGGGAACTGGACCTTGTGCACGAATACCCTCGCCAGCAAACTGATGGAGCAATGGCATTTAATGCACCAGCAAATACAAGGAAACTCTGAAATAGGATACACTCTTGTGACCTCTGACTCTTGAGGTCACACCATTGGCAGGAGAGCAAGTTTTCAAATCTTTATAACCATATGCACCTCAATGGCAATGATCAGTAACAAACAAACCTCTCCTATATTGGAAAGCTAAAGGAAGGAGAATTAGCATGTCAGAAAAAAAAAAAAAAAAAAAAAAAAAAGCCAACAAAACACAGACTCTGGAAAGTATGAAGGAAAAAGGAGCTGGGGGAGGATAACCTTTTGAGGCATACATGTTAATCTCAGTGTCTGTTTATGCCTGTGGCTGCAGAAGAGTGGGGAGGGAATACAGGAGGCAGGTACTAGTGTCCTAGAATACATCCTTGTTGATACATTTGACCCACTGCTGGTGGTAATGCCCTCATGTTGTGTGCAGTAGTTGGTATTGCATGCCCATCTATGGTTTCAGCAAGCACTGAACCTAGAACATATCCTGTCCAGGATATTTTGGATGGCAACAAGCCCAGAGACTGGCAGAGATACAGCTTCACAGACCTCCATGAATAAGTGACCTTACAAGACCTACCAGCACTTGACCACTGTGTCATAAAGTATTAGAGAATCACACGTGGATAGCTTCCAGAATCTGATAAAGGCCAGAAATATTTGTGCTGCTTCCCCACTTCTTTTCAGTTTGTAATACAGATCCCACACCCTGGAATGGTAAATCTACTAATGACAATGCAGATTCTCACTGACTTTGTGGTCTCAAAGATGTTGCAAATATATTCAAAAAAAACTGTCAAAATGCAGCAGTGGGAGCTTGCTGGTGGCAGACTTCAGTTAGCTGGCTATGCTCTCCAAGAATTAGAGAGCAACTGAAACAAAGCTGTTGTTCACACCAATCACAGGACCACAGACTTGGAGATAAACATAATGGTGCTTTCTCATGCAATTATGGCCTTATACAGCCTGGTTCTATCATTGCATTTCCCTTTGTTACTCTCTTGCTTTGCAATCTTGAGAGCCATAAGCAAAGGCAACCTGTTGATGCAGGAGGAAGATAATGGACAGAGAAATGCAGGTCTCCATTTCTTAGATACAGTCACCACTATAGGAACAGAAAACTTGCAAGCAAACCAGGCATAAACTAGAAGGGACTTGCTGGTGATTGATGCAAAAGCTTATGGATAGGTGTGGTGCCTGGAAACTCCACGGGTGTTCAGTATGAGCATGACAAAGCCACCCTAAAACCATCCTAAGAGAAGCCAATGATGGGTGCAACTGAGATGCTCCCTTGGAAAGGTTTGTCACAGAAGAATATGTCTGAATAGCAGCATAGGTCTTAAATGCAATTAAATAAAAAACAAACTACCTGCAGATCAAGTCTAGAAAAGAGGCCATATTTATGAGGGGGAAACAAATCCACAAATCCCCTTAAGCAAAACAGTAGCAACTTGACTTCTATGACAAAGAAGAATAACAACTTCTCCAACAGACTATATTGTCCTACATAGTGATTTGCATGGTACAGAGCCTCATAAAGTACTTTCTCTAAACACAGGTAACCACATATATCAAATAGATTCTTCCTTATACATTATACATGGCAGTAATCCTGACAATAGCTACGGAATCACAGGCAAGGAACCAAGATTTCTGCCTCAAAACATCTGTGTAGAGAAAAACCCACTAGCTTTCCTCATGCAGAGCCGTATCAACACAATAAATGCTTATTCCAACAGAGTGCTGCCAGATAACTTTTTACTTATGCTGTTAACTTAGAGAATAGAACCAATAAAAGAGCCTATTAGATGTTGACATCTTAAGTAGCAAAACAATGTAAACAAAAATGGTCTTTTTTGAAAGCTACGCTAAAATTAGTGAGGACTTGCAAACATCTAAGGATACAGATATAATTAAAGTCTTCACTTGATTTAGAGTCCCAGAAGCTTCAACCATTTTATGAAAGCAATATTGTGCCAGCTTTGAAAGAACACAATGATTGTAAACTGCAGTCATGTCCAAATGTAGCTGAGAAGCTGTTGCCACGGACAGGTAAGTAATACAAAGGTTTATTCATTTCCTTTTAACAAGGTATGAGACCATGACTTATCTCTTTCCCTAAAACTATTATCATGATGGGTAAACTGATGAATTCAAGGATAAAATGGGGCAAACTAATAACTATAGTGCTGTCTCACACATCTTGGGAAGACATGAAAGTCTGCAACACAACATGAGGCATCTCTGAATCTGGCCTGAGCATAAAGCACCCAATTCCAAGCAATGGTTCTGACATTCTTAGAGATAAAAGAAACCAAAAAACACAATCAAGGGAACATGGTAATGATACCTGATTGCTGTTCAGCTGGGCTGGGGAAAGATGCGTTATGCAACTTCATCATTAAGAGTCTTTTTCCAAAAGTAGGATTTCATGCAATACTGATACATTAGAGAAAATCTGGACATTGAATGAAACCACATTTGTGATTGCTGTGGAACAAAAGAATTCCCCAGTTATATGCTTTGCTGTTGTGAGATACTGCAGGAACTTGATTCAAAACACTAGACTTGGTTCTCTAGATACCGATTTACTATGTCCAGTACATAGAAATTTACTAGTTTTATGACCAGCAAAAACCTGATTCATTAAAAATAAAAAATATGCAAGTTTAAGGTAACCAAAATGTAAGAAAATCTGCAGTATCATTGGATCATTGGAATATTAACAATTAAAACTGTATGGCTATTTGCCACTACTTGTCATGGTACTGCATACTGTAGCACAAAGAGCCTGTGCAGAAAGGAACTTAATATATCCACCATGGTAAAATATTTGTAAGAAAGTATAAGGAGTCCACATCATCAAGGTCTGCAAATAACCAAAGGAGTAACTTCACCCATAAGTCACAGACTGTTTACTCTGCAGGTTCAGTCTTTACCATCTTTACCAAGTAAGTTCTGCAAACTTGACTCAGTGACTGGATAAACTTATGGAAAACAGGAGGCACAAACAATTCTGAACGCCGTAGATTAAATGCTAACAATTTTTTATCTGATAATCTGATAATTCTTCTCTTTCACACTTTAAAAGAGAGAAAAATTATAATATAGTTTTTAATGGAGGATAATTTACAAGTAAGTGATTATGTTTATTTCACAGTCAAAATTCTACGTACGTTTGACTGGTTATTGGTCAGAAAAAAATTACCAGGTCACTGATTTTACTCTGTTTACTTGCTGCCAATATACAGAATATGCAAACTCAAGGTTTTATTTCTGGAAGAGCTCTATGTGAAAATACAGATTTCCTGTGAACATTTATCCTATTAAAATCCACTCATTCAAAGTTTTATGAAAGTCAAACAGTGAAAACATGTCTAACTAAAACCAAGTTCCCCATAACACTTAGGTGATGTACCCCAAGTTCTATTTTCCTATTTAAAAATCTATTTTATGTGAAGAATTATCAGCATTAAATCATAAATCTGAAAGGGAACCTAAATTAATTGTTTGGACCAGAAATGGATGAATTATTTTAATGCAATTCTTGACAAATATTTTTTTAACCTTTTCTCAAAGGTCTCACTCTTTCCAGGAGATAAAATCAAGTAGTGATGGCTTTTTTGCTTATGGATTGGGTTTTTGTAGCTTTTTCTTTTAAATATGTAACTGTCATCTTTGCTGTAATAAAATCTATTTTATTCTATCCCATACAGCATACAGATTATTTCTTTTCCCTCTGCATCAGCTATTTACATAGATTAACACTGTTGTGTTCTCCTGTAGTCTCTTCCCAGCTAACTAGCCTTTGTGAGGCCCAATGAATAATCCCATTAGTTCTCTGCTCATTAGGAGTACTTTGTTTTGAATTGGTCCTCCTTGAAATAGAGCATCTAAACACAAACACAAAAATCCATCTTAAACTTCTTCAATACAGCATTTGCTCTTCAGTCTATACCCTCACTTACATAAACCAGGATGATACTCCTCACACCAATGTCACCACTCATTTAAATTTAGTGTGAGACCCATTAAGACCCCCCAGCCTCCTCCACAAATTGTTCTGGGCTATGTGTGCATGTGTGTATTAAAATAATTTCATAAATATGTATTTACAGAATTAAGTTTCATTAAAAAAACCTGGGATAAATAGTGAATCACAATAAGAAAGGTGTTTAAAGATTAAGACCATAATGGCCTTTCATCTTTATTTTGGTCTTTTTCAATTCCTTTCTCCTTGTTTCTTAAGGAAATCTTTCAAAGCCAGGTTTCTCTGAAGAGAGATACTGCTAGACTGGGTTCACTTTATAAATTTTTATTCTGAGTGATTACTCCTTTTTAAAAAAAAAAAAATCATAAGAAAACTAAGGCAAAGCTGCACAGGAAAAAACCTCACAGAAAACATGCCTTAAGGAAGAAAAAAAAAAAAACAAACACAAACCGCCAACAAAAAAAAAAACAATTAAAAAAAAGAAAAAAAAAAAAAAAAGAAATAAAAATCTCACTCAGAAACAAAAACCCATGGGGAGAACACTGTGGAATCTAAGAGGCTAGTTGAAAGATACTCTCTTCTGAGACCAGCTTAATGAGGAAAAGTGAAACAGAATTATTCCAAGAAAAACAGGGCCTGTGTTTTCTAAAATGATTACTTTATAGACTTCTTAATATCTGTGATGGAATAGTGTAAGGTTATAGACACAAAACTAAAAGATAATGCTACAACATGACTTTTTTGTCTGAAAGACCAACATTCTTCTTACAATAGGTCCTGGACTTATGATCACGCCATTACTGTGGCTTGCATCTGTCCTGCAGACCAATGCAGTTTTGTTTGAAGAGGACAGAAATTCAGTACTTCCTGGAAAAAATGTGCTGTTTAGCCACTAGACTAGATAACAACTAAATTTTAATTTCCTTTGGAAAGCAAACAAACAAACAACACATTCAAAACTGTAGTGTGTCCAAGGCAACAATGAATCCCTTTCTTGCACAGGAGAAAAAGAAGACTGAAGTTAGTGAAATTACATTGTCAGTTTAGAGAACAGTATCAACTCAGTAGTTTAAAATTGCTCTCATCTAAAACTGAAAATCATTATTTTCAATGAGCAGCTCCTCTCTTGTTGAAACTAAAATAAATTAAAATTATTTTTTTCATGGATTTATGGATTTTAATTCTCTATTGTCAACCTGTTTCTCTTGGAATTAAACTAGAAAGCTATGCTGTTGTTGAATATTAATATTGCAAGCAGGACTAAATAGGTATCTCCATGCCTGGCAAAAAAATCAGATCAGTGCAATTAGGAGAAAGTGTACTGCAGAAATGAAGAAAAAAGTACTCCTCTGATACACTTCCTTCAGTGAAGCATTTGAGTGGCTCCAATCTTCTCTGTAGTCTTAGGTGTGTTATGAAAAAATTAAAATAATAATTAACTTACATGGCTAAAAGTCTTTTTTATTTCTAAATATTGAAGTAGCATTAACAAGGACACAAAGAGTCAGGATTGCATCTGTGCTTCCAATAGCCCACACCTTTGTGCTTCAAATCATTCCAAGTGTGGCACTTACATCTATAGCATCAATTACTCTTTGTGAAAAGTCTTGCCTTAGCTTAAGAGTGGCTATAAACTGGACTATTCCTAACTTAGGAACAGAACAGACTTTTATCTTTGGAAGTCTAGGGTGTTCTGGTGGATAGGGTATCATACCCATTTTCAACTGTGCTGGAGGTGGCTTGATACTCAGTTGTAATGACCTTGATCCAGGACTTTTTTGCAAGTGCTCAGAAGGAATTCACAACTCAAAGATATTGCATGTACAACTAACATCATGGAGGATGCATGCAGGATCCAACCTAGAAAATCAAGAGGCAACTAGAATTACCTAAATTTGTAAAATAAAGGTATATTTAACATTTCCTCACAGATCAACTTGAAGTCCTAATTTTTCAACACTGAATGACATGAAGGCTAATATGCCCAACTTTATTTCTCTATTTGATCAGTTTGATGGTCTCATTTTTTTTCCATAAAGATCTTGTTATTGTGTATATGGAATTTATAGAGGTGAACTAGGAATACAGACTTTGATATTTTTTGATACTTCCATATTTCTTAACCTTCCCTTAAACTGCAAAGAATAGGATTCCAACTCTAGAAAGCTATCTCTCCTTTGCATGGCTGACTCCTGATACTTTTTGTTGCTCTTGAGAGGAACCAAGGAGAGGTGGCATCTGTTTCTAGAAAACAAAACAAAAATTCCTTTTCAAACATACAATGCTATTTCTCAAATTTCCTTGTATGTTTTCATTAGAGAAATGAATGGGCACAAGCACCCTCTAAGATAATCTTTGCTAACTTATTTCAAATAGTATCCACATAATAAAAAAAAAAAAAGTATTAAATTCTGTTTTTAATGCACTTTAGTCCATGATGTATTAAGGAGTCAACTAATTAAAGAGACTATGGATATGTTCTGTTCTTCAAGAAATGGACTAAGAAACAGCCAACCATGCAACTGCTGGCTGCAGACAGACACAAAGCATTACAAACTGACAGAAGGGATATTTCTCCTGATTTGATCTTGTTATCCAGCCTTTCTTCACAGTGCAAGAGTGCAGTGAAATATATTTCACTATGAGAATTTTAAAGGAGTCTCACAAGCACCAGTATCATCTACCTTCCCCACACACTGCAAAAAACAAACATGTACTCCACAAAATTGTCTATGGAGCAGAACATTTCTTTCCATTACATTCACCTCTAACATCCTGCTTTCTGATGGTATTAGTTTTGCAAACTAAAAGCCTGCATTAAAAAACATTCTCAAGACCAAGAAGTGTTGATTTCACCCCTCCTTTAAAAGAAAAGAAAAAAAAGCCATTGAGAAAGTCTGGTGAATACCGAGTCCAGGACCTGAGCCTGAGAAAGGTCAAGTCTGTTCTAAATACAGAGTCAGTGATGTTCCAACAGAGTTAAAAAAACCCCACATCCTCTGCCCTCCCACTCCCAATACAAATCCTGAATTATTTAGATAAGCTTTCTGGGACAAAGGTTAATGAGTCTTTAGGTCAAAACCCAATAGTAATTGGCAATATCAAATTTAAAAGTTTTTCTTTTAGTTATGTTCCCCATTTTTCCCCCCAGGAAAAAAAAAACAAACTGTAGTCTTGTTAATTCAAATTGGAAAATTGGAAAAAAACCCAACAAAACAAACCACCAGCCACAGAACTAAATTTTCTGAGTGTTTTCCCTAGGCATGAATGCTATACATACACCCTATGGTCCCTGTAAAATCACATACCTATTTATCAGATAATATGTTCCTATTTCATTTTTCAAAACTGTAAGCAAGATGTTAGTTTGTTCTGTACTTTGGAATGGCACAATCTTTCCTGCCTCAAAAAGGAGTGTGGTGACTAAAATGGAACGACAATGTTTGTAATGGAAGAGAGGTATGTGATGAAAACAAGCACTGAAAGTAAATTGAACACTTACATCTATATGCCTCAAATTAAGTAGCAAAACAACATTTACAAAAGTTCAGGAATCATGGCAGTAAGTTTATTAATGACCATTACAATTAACAGACACATCCTTCACTGAGCCTCTGTAATTGCTCACATCTGCTGAGGTAAGTTGTTAAATGCCTACATCACCAACATGACTGGCTTTTGAGTTGTGTTTCACCATTCTAGAGCATTAAATTACATACCAGGGAGAATGGGAGAGAATAAGATTTATTAAATAGTCCGTGAAGTGCTGGACTATTATCCACTTCCCTGTTCTTCCTCAATACACAGTAACGAGAAAATGTTGGTTGATGGGTTTTCTGGTTGTTTTTTGTTCAGGTTTGCTTGTTTGCTGTTTTTCAGTTTTGTTTGTTCAGTTGTGTTTTATTTTTTTCTTCCAGGAAAAGCTTTCTACAGAACTACACGGGCAGTAGGCTTAAAGTAAATCCTGTCAGATTCCTCTGTGTTGAACAGGTTATAATGAATTTATAACACGGATTGCATTAAGCAAGCTACTTACTAGTATAGGACATGGGGTCATATGGATATGAAGTTTAACTGCTTGTACTTCAAGCCATTTCTTTAGATTAAAGTTTGAAACCTTTTGACTCTTCTAGAAGGCAGAAGAGGCAGCACTATATCCACAGAACGAACTCAAAAATCCTGACTTCAGTACTCATAGAACTTACCCAAACTATCCATTTTGGTTCACATTTTCCAAGTATTTGTCTGTTTTGCTTTAAGTGTTTTCACAGTTTTAATTAATGATATGAGAAGGGGGAAAACAAACAAGCAAAACATTAAGAACATTTTAATAGGAGCTGTAAGCTTGCCTTGCTATCAAACAGGGATTTGAAGATTGGCAGGAACCAGTGAAGAACTCTACTTCAAGAAGTGCAGGGTTTCTGTAGTTTCCAAAAAACTCCCTAGATACCTGAAAAAATTAGAGTTCCTCTCACCAAAACTTCATGTCTCTTCAGTGAAGCACTTGTTCAGATCTCCAGCAACTCACAGCAGTGGGCATACTCAAGCCTCTCAACTCATTTGGAGCATAGACTAATCCCACACAGTGATAAATATACTTCAGCCAAAAAATTAAGCTGAATTGTTACTGCAGTTGGGTTTCTCACATTTAGTAGGAGAAAGAAATAACAAGCACAGAGACTGCTTCTACGACATGCTTAGTACTCCTGCTACTGGTGCTTTGGTATCATGAAGGAACAGCAGGCATGTTAAGACACTAGAAGAATGTGAGCAAACTAGAGGAAGCACAAAAGGGAAGAGACAAGGTAGTACACCCTCTGGTTTCAGAAGCCATGAGGAGAGAGGCCAAGAAGCCATATGAGCAAAATGAGACTATATTAGAAAAAACACATGCTTATATTGGGCTTCCACTGGTCTCTTAAGCATCATCTTCTGGCCTCCAAGGTAGATGTTGTTGCAGATGAGATGCACAGATCAGAAGACAAGATGTATATGCACTAAACCAAGATTTACTGTAAAACAGTAAAAGCTCTTAAAAGTCGGACTACAAGGCACACATCGGGTTACCCAAATGTGGGAATATCAGGGTAACAAAACAATAAGGCACCTTAAAAACAGAATACCCAAATAACCAGACAGCTGTTACACAAAGGCTATTGTTTGAGTGGTAGCAACTTATTAATAGGCCTTATACTAGATCTAGAACAATGATTAAAAGACTACCTTCAGGCAATGTGGTAAGACAATGATTGCGATCTTCTCTCTTATGTTTAAAAGGATCCTGAAGTCTTAAAGTTCCAAGGCTTAGAAGTTAAAGCTTTCTTTAAGATTTAAAGCTAGCTAGTGAAGATATGGATAAGAATTCAGGGATTTGACATTTCTTACCCTTCCTCTGGGTGTAGCAAGGTGTCACTTTCTTTAAGCCTCTTGAGCAGGTGTGACAGCTGCAGGGGGGGAAGGTCAAGAACACTGTTTAAGGAAAGTATAGAGGAGTCTCCCCAGTCAAAGGTGGGACCAGGCTTTTATAGCATAAAACGGGTTGGCTTCTGTCATTTATCTATCTTAATTATCTATCATTTAATTATTATCTACCTATCATTTATCTATCATTATTATTTATCTATCTATTAGCCATACCTCCAAAGTCCCCCATTTGAAAATAAAAGGGAAAGGGTGTGGAAGCCACCAAGCAAACTCTTGTTTGCCTACTCAGTGTTTTGCCTCTCTTTGGCCTGTCTGTGGCTAAGCTGAGCTCCATGTTCTTCAACAAAGGAAAGCAGCTGGCATCACAGATAGCAACTTGGCCTTCTAGTTCTACTTTCAAGATTATTACCAGTTTATGTCCTTTGCTTTCCATGGAAACTCTCTAACTCCATGCCGGGGACAGTGAAACTGAGAGACAGAGAACAATATGAACCAGAAAGGGAAACTGAGGCAGGCACACTCAGACAGAGCACACTGCTACAGACGTTCAATCTGCCCCAGGACAGCTGTTTTCATTATTGTATATTTATGATGGCTTTATAATTCATAAAAGATTCCTTTATATCGAGCCCTGTAAGAGATACCTCTTTATTCTTCTTGTCACAGTTCTATTAACATATGCTATTACTTTCCAAATAAAATATCTTCAGAGATGTATTAGCATCTTCATACTGTTTTATAAACAACACTGAGCATTATGGCTGTGCATTGGACACACTACACTCACATCTTCTATCAAAAAGCAGAATTTCTGTTTGTTTCCTTGTGTGCCAGGAAAAGCTGCATAAAAGCTGTTCATGAGAAATATGTTTTAAAAGACATGAAACATCAGGATATTTTGTAAAAAGCTGAAGAGACTAATTCTGAATTCACATTAACCACTAAATTAGGAGAAACTCCAGTCGTGCTACCTCAGTGCCAAAACCAGCACAGAATCAGCTTCCAACTCTTAATGTCTCTAACTCTTCTGGATGGGAAAGTTCAGGAAATATCAAGCTGCTGGAAATACAGAACAAATTTTCTTATGTATTTTAATTGCAAGCTTTGGGATTAGAAGCACTGAAGCATCAAACATTAAAATGTTTGCTTTGCCTCCTTTGCATCTTCTGATCAACTCTCAGCCATGAATTGTAAAGCTTCACAGAGGCATTGTAATTAGCATGTTTCCTTCCTTTCTGGAACCATGCTGATTTTTTAAAGGGAAGTGCAAGACATTTTTCCACTTACAATTGAATGTAAATTGTATAATTTATTATTTCAGTTGCACTTGATATTTATTTTAATTAATCTTTAAGTCAGACATTAACACTGGGGAGTAACAGCAGGACATCAGAAGCAGCAAAAGTTTTTTGTTGTTGTTTTCTTCCTTGAGAAAATTTTTAATGGAAAAAAAAAAAGTTTATTATCTATTTTAAGTGTGATAAAGTTGGATGAAAATAATTTGTGTACAATGGATGTTTCCAAACAGAAGAAAAAGCTTCTGAATGCGATACCTCTGTGAGCAAGCTGAGATATCAAAGCCATCGGCCCCACTTCATCACAGCCTTCCCTGCAGAACTGTGCAGGGCACACCAGGCTTAGCAGTCTTTCCTGTCCTAAACCTGGGACAGGATTATGAAATATAATTAGACTTCTGTTTCCTAAGGTTGTGGATGGAGTTAAAAGTCTCCAAAGCATTCATCCAAGTTCCTGGGCTATGTGTCCTTGTCTGTGGAAAATAACTTCTTCCCCTCGTGCTCTCTGTAACAGAGGGATAAACTACACACAGACACCAAAGTCAGTTTTTGGAGCTAATCCTGAATTAACAGAGCTCAGGCTCGTATGCAGAGCCCAGACTAAAATACGCCCCTTGCAAAAGGGAATTCATGCTGAGGATCAGTCAATAATTCTGTCAATGCCCTGGAGCTGACTGGTATGAAGAGCAGACAACAGAAGTCCATGGAAAGTCTTGGCAATCCCCATTATAAAAAGCAGTCATTATTATCAGCATATATTATCAGCACTCATTATTAATACAGGCTGGGGGATGATGTGATATAGAGGAGCCCTGCAGAAAGGGACCTGGGGGTATTGGATGAAAAGATGGACATGAGCCAAAACCACACACTTGCACATCAGAGAACCAATCACAACCTGGGCTGAGTCAAAAGAAACCTGTCCAGCAGATAGAGGGAGGTGATTCTGCCCTTCTGCCCTGGCCTTGTGAGACATCACCTGCAGTGCTGAGTGCAGCTCTGGTGCCCTCAACACAAGGATGTGGAATTTCGAAGTGGATCCACAGGAGAGCCACAAAGATGACCAGAGGGCTGGAGCACCTCTCCTGTAAAGCCAGGCTGAGAGAGTTGGGGTTGTTCAGCATGGAGAAGACCCCAGGGAGACCTTATAGGAACCTTCCAGCATCTGAAGGGGGTCTGTGGGAGAGCTGGGGAGGGACTGTTTATAAGAGCATGTAGCAATACGACAAGGGGCAATGGTTTTATACTACAGAAGAGTAGATTTAGATTAGATATTAGGAAAAAGTTCTTTACCGTGAGGGTTGTGAAACACTACAACAGGTTGCTCAGAGGTGGTGGAGGTCCCACACCTGGAGACATTCAAAGTCAGGCTTGACAGGGCTCTGAGCAATGTGATCTAGTTGAGGGTGTCCCTGCTCACCTGTCTATCTCATGTCACACCCTGCTGTAAAAAGCCACAGCACCATGATCATCTTATCTTTGCCTGTCCCAGGAACTTGTAGCTGAACTACAGACAGTATGCCTAACTTTTTCCATTACATTATTAACTTGAAATGACAATAAGGGTGCACACTGTTGTGGGGTTTATTTTTTATTTCAAAAAAACAAAAACACAAACTGACAATAATCTTTTATGGTCAAGCTGAGCAACCCAACATTCTGTTTCACACTTTATTACTGCAAACAATGGGAATTACTCTGTCCCTTGAAAACACTGGCAAAGGACTCCCATGTTTTAACTTGCTTTTCACCTAGCCACAGGAATTATTCCTTAGTAAGATGTTATAGGTTTTACATCAACAAAAGCAAGTATTAATTGCTTTGTCTGCTTTTGGCCTCTACAGATACCAAAGTGTATTAAACATAAAGGTCATATTTCTGGGAAAACACAGGCCCTCTTTTCTTAAGACAATCTGAATCAGATTAAAATAGCAGACAGACTTGTCTAAAAATACAGTGGGTTTCAATGTTTATTTTCTGTTCTAAGATAACAATAAATCTGCTTAAACATTTTGGCTGTCTGTGACCCTAAATAAATCACTTAATGTTGTTTTTTGTTTTCCCCAATCCATCATATTGCAACTGGCATAGGAGGAAGAAAAAAATAGCAAGAGTAATTTTGGCATGACTTTTGTGCCAGAATCATTCAGGAACATGCTTGGCCCACAACATGGATAGGATCAGCTCTACATTTGCTTGGGATACTAGCTCAGAGGAAGCATGCACTGTGCTCAGCACATCAGTTTCCCACACTTCACCCCTATTTCCTTTGCTGTGCCCATGCACTGTTATGTACAGATCTGGAAGCAAGACAGGATTTATCCAAGAAAGAATATTTATCCAAATTCACCTTGAATCTCACAGAGGGCAACTACTCTCTGGGAGACAGTTCCACCATATAGTGCCATCAAAATGTAAAAAAACACCTCAACATAACAGGAAAAAAAAAGTACCACAATTGTATCCCTTGCAGTCTCAGACTGGGCTTTCACTTTTTTTGTTGTTTTTTACTTTTTTTTTAAAATTCTCATTCCAGCTAACTGTCTCAAAATAAACTCACAGTGAACAAGGATATTTGAAATTTCTGCATGTAAAGTAAAACACACATTCCTCCATAACAGTCACAACATTTCTGAAAGAAGATCTCATAATATTTGCCCTTACCAGGTAAATGAGAAGAGCCACCTCTTCTGTGAACAGAGACAAGCTCAGATGGCTGATATTCCAAATATATTTTCAGAAGTGACTGATGACAATGTGACACAGAACTCTGCAATCTCATAATATCTGAGCTCTGTAGAGATCTAAATATTGCAAAGCTGACCCATCCTTATTGTTATCACATTGATCAAGGGTAGCCATTTTTCCAGGTCTTTCACATTTGTGTCAAGTGGAGAAACACAAAACAATATGAAGTCTAGGTGCACTCAGATTATATTATAGCTCAGAAGTGGTAACTCCATGGCACACAGTGATAAAGCAGCTAGGAGGCAGTCCATTTTTTGCCTCTCATCCTAATAGCAGAATTTGGTTTTTAGGTAGGACCTACTTCAACATTTTACACAACTTCAGATACTAAATGCTTCCACCATTCATAGAGCCCATCTATCCAAAAGCACCTCTCCACCAAAGGTGCACATAACCTCATACTAACATGGAGACTTTGCCACCTTTTTTAGACTACATTCCAGTATTTAAATTAATTGGAGACACATGCTTAAACTTTATATAGTTTTCTCAGGAAATCCTACTTCTTTTTCTAGTTGGTACATGGAGAAACACAGTGGAGAAAGAAGCTGCTTTGCATATGCAGGTTGTAGAAATGGTACTTTAAAGGTCACAGTCCAGACAGGAAGCTACAGAGCACAAACAACATCACTTTCCCTTTCATTATTGTTTTCTGAATCTGTCTAGTCACTCTGAGTTCATGTCACTATTCCCCTTTTTTATATGCCTTGCTCCTTTACACATTTCAGTGAATATTTACATGCAATATCAAATGCAGACAATATAATGGGAATTAAAGCTCTTTGAAAACCTATGCCTTGAATTCAACCATCACTATTAAAAATCCAGTAGTTAGCAGCAAGCCCAAAACACATAAAAGGAATACTGGACAGTTCACTGATTAATAAAGTGCTATTCAAATATCTTCTTTTCTGCTTTCTCCTCTTCTAGAAGTGATTACAATAATGTAACTTTTTATTTTGAATCCTATCTTATTTCAATATATAAACTGGTATTTAGGTTGGTGCAGAAAAGACAGATCAATGGGATGTCCATTACCTCCACCTGCCTCATCTTATAGCAGCACTACTTGCACTGAAAATATCATCAGCTGCAAAGGCAGAGACATTTGCTGAAGTTGTCAAATGCTACCACACTTGGAAGTGATCACATATATGTTATGTACTCCTCAGCATTTACATCCACCAGTTCAGATGGGTCCCATCAACACCCCACATCATCTTGCTTGGGTTTCCCATAGGCCTTGATTGAGATAATGAAAATACTGCCACAGCTTTCCACTGCCTGCTGCCAGGAACAAGTGTGCTTCATGCTCTGAAGAGGTGGAGATATCCAATCTGAATAAGATACCCGAGATCCGAACCCAGGATCTTCAGAGATACCTTAGAGGATTTTATAAAACAGAGTTAGCCAAATCTAGGACAGTTTTAGCCACACTAGCAGCATAGACTGCACCTTAAAGTCTCACCAGAACCATACCTTTAGTTAGTCTAGGACTTCATTCTAAAGAAAGCTCAAGAGCATGGTGAAAAATAAGTATTACGAACAGTTAAGGAATTTTGTTCCCGTGACCACAGTTTAAAATATAAATATTATAAAATCTGTTAATAAAGATTTACTTTGTATAATTCCAGCCACTTGCATCTCAAGACACATTCTCTACTCAGAAACATGAAGTAGAGGACAGGAGAGTGGGGTGTGAACCAAATTCACTCAGCTGCCACAAAGGGGTTCCTTCCAAAACTGAGACTCCCAAACTTACAAGCACTTAATTCCAGACCCAAAACTCCGGAGCAGTGGAGCCAATCACCAAACTGGAGTCACTCCCAGAAGAAATGTGGAGATGCAGTGCTGAATACAGCTTGAGAGAAGCAGGTTTTGAATAACTATTCCAGGAATCAGCTGGAACAAACTCAACTGCATCCATCACAGGCCTGATTTGAGCTACAAGTATGCCCAGGTCATGAGAAGTCCATAGGCAGATCTATATCTACTACACATGCAATTTACCATTGTTTAATTAACCAAATTAAAGAGAGTCAATTTTTCCAACTTCTTTACGGTGCTCTGGCTTCAACAAAACTGTTTAAGGGCTCTTTACTATTTACATGACATTAAGAGCTAGGTTATATAGGCACTATATTGCTAGAGAATGACTTTACAATGTCTAGGAACTTTCTTGGGGGCTCAGATAGAACATGTATGCCTGTTTGGTATTCAGGAAAGTCAGTCTTCTTCTGGTAGAAATCTGCTCTTTGATGCACTGAAGGAAAATTGAGCAGTTTGGCTGGAAAGAATTTGTAAATCTCTGCAGTATTAGTACACTAGAAGGGGTAAAAAGCTTTGATGTAACTTTTTACCAGTAGGTGGTATGCATTAACTACTCTTTTCAAACCAGCAGGTTATTCAGCAGCTTTAGAAACAATAAAACCCTTCAAGACTTGAGGCAAAAAAGTTTTTTGTTTTTTTTTTTTAAATCATTAACAAGGCTTACACATTCATGATACACTGCAATTATAAGGAGGCCTTCATGCTGTGAATAATTAGCAACATACCTCAACAGGACTGAATGTCAATGGAGTCAAGAACACTCTTCATGAAAGAACAATGCAGAGGATGTGGCCAAGTTGTATCTAAAGAGAGGCATGAGCAATTTTCTTAATTGCAGAAAAAATGCCAGCTATAAATAGGGTGGGCTCACAGACTGTAGTGTTTCTTCAGAACCAGGAACCACACAGACTGAAGCGCAACAGCTTTTCTCTAAAGAGTTTACAAGATGATAGAGTGCTTGCTGACCATTTTTAAAGACACTTGGCAATAATAAGATGTTATTAGCCCAAATTACATTTTTGGTGAATTAGTATTTTGAGGTCTATTATCCACAAGAACCTCCCGAGACTGTGAAGTATACATCTAAGAGAAATATTAACATGAAGTACACATCTAAGGAGTAGAAAAATGAATGCAAAATGTACATCTCGGTGCTATATGGGCAGATACACAAGGTACTCTGCTCAGCTCCTGTTCAGTACAGCAACAAAAGAAATCCCAAGCCCTGGTAGCTTAGATTGTTGTTACCCTACCTGTAGTAACACCAAACTCAAGTTTTATTTAAGTATGTCCTAGTAAATACAATAATTTCTCACCAAAAGTGTCCATGGCAGCTTAAGGTGTTGTCTTGTTCCCCCCTCATAACAGTACACTGTTGGCTTGATTTAATAAAAACTGCAGACTTCTTCTTTAAGCAAAACTGCAAGAAGCTGAGACAAAGAAAATACAACTATGTAAAACCCTGAATCTGTAGCAACTTAAATGTATTTTAAATCTGACTCTAAGTTAATTGTCTCAGGCTAACTGGGAATCTGAGGAGTCAGGGATTTTAGCTGAGACTTCTTAATATCTCAACTTCTGTTGCTGTAACTTGGCAGAGGAATGTAAACTAAATGAAAAAAAAAAAAACAAACAACAACAAAACAAATAAACAAAAAAAGGGAAAACAAAAACAAAAACCAAAAATTCCTATGTGAAGACAAGAATGTTTTCAATGAAGTAGGAAAAGCAAAAGGTTCAATATGTTTTTCTTGTATGCTTGGAGAGAAGAAGGATGACAGGCTAGTATCACAAGACAATGAAGTACTTTCCAGTCCATTAGTAGCCAAGGAGTATGTTAAACAACTTCTATGAGAAATAAACACTTTTAAAATTAATATACTTAGATAACTCACAGTGAGTATTTGAAATAAATTTGCATACTATTTCTCTGGCCTACCTACATCCAGATGTAAGATTTTTTATGCCCTGAACACATTTTACATGACTGGAAGAAACCCAACATTTTATCTATAATCCAGAAGGGTAGCCTGGATGCAAAGATAAAACATGCACTAAAAAAATCCATCAAACCACAACCAAAAAACAAAATAAAAAAACCAAAAACAACAACCTCTCAACCAAAAAAAACCCCAACCCTCACTTGGCTGAATTTCAATCCTGAACAAAGTAATGAGAATGGATAAACAAATAAAGCCTTAACTAATTGGCTTGAGCTATATTCCTATATATTCATATATAGCATATATGTTGACCTCAGGGGGGAAATAGTTCTGGTTTCATTGTTGTTCATACCAATAGATTTAAACTGAATACCCTTTACTTCCATATAATATTTGAATCAGTAACATAATATTCTGATCAGCACTCTTTAAGAAGATAATAAAGATATTTTAATATATAACAACTTTATAAAAGAACTTGGAAGAAATGGAAAATTGTGCTCAGAAGAATCATGAACTGGAAAAATTTCTTTTAGGAAAAGACTTAAGCATTTGAAATCTTTCTAGATCATCATCATCACGCTAGGAGGTAAATACTTTCACACAGAGAAGCTCCTATATATTTAGCTGACCCTTAACAAAGGCTTTGTTTACATTACCAAGCAGCAAAGTCCCACTAGGAAAGGATCAGTATGGTGCAGATACCCACATAACACAGGCTAGAGGGGGGAAATGAGGCAAAGGAAGAGATATTTCACAGCAGCTGTAGCCTGCTTTCTCGGCCCCAAATGCATCTCTGCAGCTGGAGCACGTTAGCCACGCTCCTGCTCCTGGAATGCATCTGCTGCTGGAAGCTCACTCCAAAGGAATCTGCTCAGCAGCTTCAGGACCTTCTCTGATGCGAGTGCCAGTGCAGGGAATGGATTTAAAAAAAAAAAAAAAAAATATCTGTGGTCGGTCTGAAGTGAATGTATAATAATTATTTCTTCAACTGTAAAGGAGATTTATTTATTTGAAACAGCTAACCATCCACATAACAAAGTCAAGATCTCCATTTCTGGACATCTTAAAACCTAGGCAGAAAGACTTGCTGGAAGATACAAATAGCTGTGTTTGGGTAAAGCTGAAGTTCACAGAAGTCATGGGACTTAATGGGGCAGGTAAACAACTTCAATTTGAGGGGCTATAGCATGATTTATAAACTATATATGGATTATACTATACAAGCCAAAGGATGTTTTCTGGTTTTACATGCCCTGAAGCTATGAAAGCACTCATATAACTAATACTAAACAGCTACAAATCGTATTGATTTTCACAGAAATGCAGAACTCAGCACCACAGAGAACAACATGAAAGATGCCATTGACTTTAGGCAAGTTGTGCTTTATGCAGTTTTATAGTAAGAAAATGAAGTTTCCTACTGATTTCTAAAGTGATAGTTAATAAAAGACTGTGCAAACCATTGTAAAAGCAAAGAGATCTGAAATTTACAGTATTTTAGCTTAAACTAATACCTTTGAAAATATTTTTAATCACGTATATTTGGAAAGCTTACATAATATACATTAACACTTTCCTTTAAAAAGAAGAGGAGAAATTTGTCAGTATTCCAATAGCTACTTGATGATATATCACAATTACTCACTAAAAATACTACATCAAGGGATACTCATAATAGCCATTATATGACAAAGTATTTATATTTTAATTTTTTATATTTTTTATAATTTAAATTGTATTAAAAGTATTGGGAAGCATTATTTTTTAAAAATCACACACAAAAGAGATACACATGGAAAGAGCACAGAACTCTCTTCACAAGATAGTAAAATCTAGTTTTTACCTGCTTATTCAGGCACCTGTATAAGAGTCTTAGTTTTGCAGATGTAATCTTTCACAACCTAAGCAGCAGCCAATAGAACTACACATTCTTGAAGTTTTGGGGAATGAGGCAACATGCAAGCAGGCCTAAATCTCAAGCATTTAATTTTTTGCACTCATTTTAGAGTTTTTGCTAACGAACTACTGCTCACTTTGTTTCTTGTCCCCCGTATAACTTCATGTAGTTATTGCACACACATTTTTTCAGATTCGATGTATGAATGGTATTCACCTGAATTTGGAAGGAAGCCAAGACTTAGTTGTAAGCTAAAATAATGGATAAACGCATTTTTTTAGTGCATAGGAAGAGCATATTACTGCCACAATGAACAAATTAAAAAAACATAGATACCATTTATCTGCATTTCTGCCTAACATCAGCAACACCACAATCAAAAATCCAAGCTCTGTACATATGTATTATGAGAATGGGAGAGATGACACTCATAGAAAAGTGAAATACGACTGACTTCTTAGGTTTAATTCTCTTCCTTGAAGAAAACTTGAGGATGTCTGTTTGCACGTCTAGGCTATGATGATTCTTCAGCTTTACTGGTGTAGTGTCCCAGCTCACATCAAATAATTTCAGCTGGAAGCACATGAAACCATGTTGTCCTCATTCTGCCTATTCATAAGAATTTAGTTCCAACCCTAATTGGATTAATGGCACATATAAGGGGATGAGTAATTACAAACTACTAAAACAAGACCTCTTGCAGGATAACTTAACACAAACTGTTTTCTGATCATGCAAAACAACTTCTTATGGCTCATTTACTTCTGTATCGTTATACAGCAAAATAATCCCACAAGTTTTGTAGGATACAATTCCAGATTAATCTCTTCACTTACATGAAACTATATATTACCTTTCTTTGAAGAAGTAGAAAAATCTGAGTCAATAAGCTTAACTACAAACAAGATCCTTCTATGATGCAGTCTCTAAACCATAAGCTTGTTATTGCCTGAAAGATTCAAGGGTTCTTTTTCTGAAGAGAGTAACTCTTGGATGTTCTACTACTGCAATGGCATAGAAGCAGAGCCGAGGTGAGCATATAGGGAAGACAGGGAAGACATTTCAGAGGATTTTGTTGATTCCACTGAGTTATTTCTTGAGTTTGTTTTGCCCAACCCACTCTCCTTTAAGGTTTGTTTTTTTTTTTTTTCAGGACATGGATATTTCCATTAAAAAAACCCAAAAAAAATGACAACTCTTCATAGTTTCTACTACAGAGCTGATCTTATACACACAAAGCAATGCAATAACAGAGCACAGTGGATCAACGGATTTAATTAACTGATCTTTATGCGTGTACGGACCAATTTTACATGTTTACCAACAGATTTTTTTACAAAACTGGAGACAAATAACAGTTCCCAAGGACAACACTAAGGGCAAGCAGGATCCCATCGCATAAACATATAATAAAAACTGAACAGTCAGAGCAAATTACTTAACTTCTTTAAAAAGGGAGCACATCAACAGACACCAAACTCTTCCAATTTCTGACCTTGGTTCTCAAGGATAATCAAAATAATAAAGCAAAACAAACAAAAGAAGCCTCAACAAGAGAAAATTCACTTCTGCAGGGTAAGACATTAACCAAAAATGTTTGAAACCAACCTGCAGCCCAATAGTGGTGTTCTTGAAGTCCAGAACATTTCCACCTTTCTTTCTCATTCAGCTGCTGCTGACTGGAACAAGCCTCCAGACTTTTAAGAAAACATCTATCTATCTATCTATGCCTCTCTTCAGTTTTTTACTCTCCAGCCTTCTACCTGTTGCTCATATCCTCTCTCCCGTTCCTCCTACCACCCAGTGTTTCACAAAATCTTCTCTCACCTGTGCATGCTCAGTCATTCTCTGGGGCAGAATAATCTTCTGCTTTTCAAAGGTTCCTGGTGACCAAGGACAAGACCAAGAGGCACCTTTTCCTCTCTAGACACACCCTCATTTAAAAAAAAAAAAGTGTCACCTGTTATAGATTAACAAGCTAATTAAACAGTTCTGCAATTCACAGAGGAAAGGAAGAACTCCAGAGATAAAGGCAATCACTAATACTTTCATGACCTTTCATTGATGGTGGATTTGAGGAACACCAACAGAAATACCTAGAGGAAGCCTGGACAAAATCTCATGTAGTAAAAATCTTACCAGTTTTTGTTGCTTGATGAGCCACATCAAGATTCTGAGGTCAAGGTCAGATTGAGGCACAGATATGATGGGCCAGCATCCACTGAAGCCCCTCCTCTTACCATATAATGTAAAGAGCTTTTAAAGAATAAAGTGAATTAGATCTTCAATGCATATCCCTGTGTAACTCAGTGAACCCTTGAGAGTAAACATGGAATCACATGGCCTGGGAGGAGTCTCTTATTTCAGGTGTGGTTTCTGACGTCTTAAAGTGATCTTAAAATCATGAATTTATCATAAAATTTAAGCAATTTTTGAAAATTTATTTTAGAATGAAGACAGTTTAGACTCTCTGGTCTCAGATTAAAGCAATCTGAAAACATTATATTGTTACCATGGTAGTTAAGGATGAAAGTGTAGGTGCAACAAGAAGAAAGACATAAAAATAACCTTTACTTCCCCAGTGTGATTCCTTATCACTGCATCTCATATCTATTTACTTTTCTAATAAATACATTTTTATTGTGGAAACTTTTGCCCTCTAGAGCTAGGACAGACATAAAAAGGAAGGCTGGATTCAGCCATGCATCAGTCACGTGTCACCCAGGATCTAAATGGAGATTCTGCTCTTGACTGAGGCAGAAGTAACAATTTTGATTTTTGTCTCTGAGGCTGACTTGGCAGTTCTGGAAGTCAATTAAAATTGTTTGACTTGTAAACTGAGCAGATTTGGTTAGGAAAGCACTGAGAAAAAAATAAATGTAGTGCTCCCAGCATGTCAGCTTGACAGGGTCACTTTGCTTTTCTGACCACAATTTTGATTTAAAACTAACCTTTCAGTTTCAGTCATCAATCCTACTACTGTTGAAAAACAATAGCAAAAGCACCTATTGACTTCATCAGGAACAGGATGGGGCTCTTGATAGTACTTACCTTATAAACGATAGTCTTATGACACACAAAATGATTATAAAAAATCTTAGTATGATTTAGACAGGCATAAAATATCCCCATTGACCTAATTCAGATCACAAGAGACGTACATCCATTTATTTTCTGGTCAACAAACAGAACGCTTTATGACTATTTTTTTATATAAATCAAGGCAAGGATATTACAGAAAACAAAAGCCACATTATCTCACATGGAATCTGAACACCAGATTTGTAATAAGTTAGAAAATCTCTGATTCTTAGCCATGTCGAGCAGGCAAGCTCAGCCTCCCAGCTTAGGCTGCATTTGATAAGCTGCAGGTTCTGAGCAATCAGAATCCAAAGCTGTAGAAGATATTGCTGAGGGCAGTCTGGACCAGATTTGTATATGCAGAACAGCCATCCCCAAATCTGTTCAGTGATGGAGCAGTGAGACCCCCGTTCATTTGACTCCTATGAAGTAGTCACAAAACATCATTCCTGTGTGCCCTCCAAAGGGTGAAGTGGTAGTCTTAGGATTCCTGACACATTAAGGTTGTGATATGTGAGCTCCAAGGAGCTTGGAAGTTTCCATGCAAACTAAAATAATATTGAATGGCAAAGTGGGAGGATGTGCTGTCTGTGCTCCGGGGATACTCCTCACCACCCTTAAAGTCAGCTGACATATCCACAACACTCTTCCAAACTCACACCATTCCCCTCTGTTTCCCAGTTATACTGAAAACACTTGAGCCCTTAAAATGGAGAAGCAAGACTGAAATGCGATTAAGTTGCATGACCACTAAAAGTCATTTTTATTGCCCACTGGGCAAAGATTGATTCTGAGACACCAGCAGGCTTCAGAAGAGAAGTGGAACAAAAAGACAAGCAAAGACTTAATTAGTTCTTATGCAAGTTTCAAATTCAAAACTTATCACCTTCTCTCCAACATTTTACCACAAAAAGTTCTCCACAGCATAACATGCTACAATGGGTCTTTTCACCTGTCTGTCTGCTCTTGCAAATCCATTCTGTCACAGGCTGTTCAGTCACTGCCTTTTACTACATCTTTGTCAAACTGAGCAGCTCTAGCAGAAACAGAGAGATTCTTCCTACCCCACACACTGAGCTGTCATCACTATATCAATGGTTCTGAGCAGTTATAGTTTTCTATTCTCTAATTAAAGCTTCATACTGAACCTTTACTAATTAAAAAACCCAACAAATTAAGTATGAAAGAAAGTGGCATGAACTGGGTATTTACATGATGCAGATACCTGCTGATGAATGTGTTTCAGTTCTTCTTTTCCCTCCTGCTTCTTTCAGCTGCAGTCAACAGCTGTGGATACACGAAGCATTTATAACAATTCAATATTCAGACATTAAATCCTGAGGTAACTTTTCCCCCCAGTCATAAACTCCATTTGTGCCTCTACAATATGCTCTGTAGTGGTATGTACCTGGGGCTTGTTTCTATTCCTGAATTCCACTAACCTACAGCTACCTTTTATTATTATTTTACTACCATTATCCTCACTATATGCATAAGAATATAATAATTTATAAATTCTCTACAGAGTCTATGTGAAACAACTTTGCACAAACAAATTCCAGTGAAAGGTTCGTAATAAATTTACACATTGCCCTCAAGGAAGAAAAACAACCCACAACACAAACCCAAAGCTTTCTGTGAATATACTGTGTTTTCCATTTTTCATTTCTAAATGAGAAAGATGCAAGGTCTCATATGCTGTATCCAAAAAAGTGTTTTTCAGTACACTAAAGCTCAGTAACTTTTAATAAAGATATGTCCTTTTCAGGTCTTAGCAACAATATACACTTTTAATGTGTCGTTATCAAGTCAATTTTGAGTCAGACCAGCTCCTACTAATTCAGACCAAGAAAAATATTCCATGGCTTTTGTTTTAACTCCAATGGCAATAATTGCCTAAATTAGTAACTCTGGTCAGGAAATGCCTACATTCTCTACTGCACAAAGCAAAACAAAACCCCTAGTGAGAACTTGAAAGTAATGCTGGCCATAATAAACTGTAACAATTTCCATTGCCCAAAGAGAAAAATTTAAAAAGTATATAAGCAATATAAATATTAATAGTAATTTGGATCATAAAAATAACTTCAGAATGAGAGGGTTTATCTATATACAAAACATAATCAAAATAACCACTAGTTACCATTTTTTTCTGCAATAGAACTCTACGTCTGACCGCTTATCTTGGAATATAAGCATCTGATTCTGCTAAAACTACATTAAGTAAAACATTAAGTAGCATTAAATGAAAATATGATGTATTTTATTAGAAAAACTGAACATAAAAATTTAAACCAAATTGTAACTGCTACTGTTAGAAGGCTTATTAAAACTCAGCATATTACCTGCTAGTTTTTAAAGGACAATGCTACTCAGAGCTGCTGGAGTGTTCTAGCTAGAATAATACACTACAATACACTAATAAATAACTAATCATACTTTACTGGCAAATTCTTTGGGACTATTTTAAAGGTGTACCTAGAGAGTGTAAGTAAAATCAGACAGACATATTAGGAGTTGACTGTTCCAGCTGATAAATTCTCGAGTGCTGAGCACCTTTTCATATTAATTACACCTCGCAGTAGCTAAAGATTCTTTTTTTTGTAACTCAATCATAATTGCAATGTGCATGAACTTAAAAGGACATCCAGCTAAGTTTACCTTAAAATAAAATTGTTTCTGCAAAACTGTATATATGTACTAACGCAAGACTACTGTTTGCCTTCAGACAGTCTTTCAGTTTTAGAATTTCATATACCATGATTTTACATAAAACAAGTGAGTGAAACTACCCACACATTGGTCCAATCCGTTATGATTTTTCCTGCACTTTAGATTCAAGGTGCAGGAAGCTTTCTTATCACGTTACAGTTCTATAGACAGACACAGTATTACATTAAAAAAGATAAATTTCTCAAACCAGTCTCAAATTCAAATGTAATCAGGTCAACTGAATTCATGTACCACAAATAACACAGCACTTAATTTGCAGTTGTAACCTTCTGTCTATCAAAAAACTTTTCAAAGAACAAGTCTTTCAGAATTATAGAGTATCTGAAGAAACTGATAGTTCCCAGGAATTCCTAGGAATGGTTAGAAGGAACCTTTGGACATTGCTCAGTCCAACTCCCCAGCTCAAAGCAATGTCAAGTAGAGCAGGTTGCTCAAGACTCTGTCCAGTTGCAGTTTTAATATGGCCAAGGATGGCAACTCTTCAACCTTTCTGGGCAGTCTATTCCAGTATTCAATCACTCTCATAGTAAAAAAGTTGTTTTTCTTATTTTTAATTTGAATTTCCCATATTTCAGTTTGTGTCCATTGTTTCTTTTCCTGTCACTATATACCACTGATGATAGTCTGGCTCATCTTCTTTACACCCTCCCTTCAGGTGATCATAAGATCTCTTCCTACTGCATCCCAGGATGCTGTTGGCTTTCTTTACTGCAAGTATGTGTCACTGGTTTGTGTTCAAATCTTCGCTCACAAGGATGCCAGGACCTTTCCTGTAAAGCAGCACTGTAGCTGGTCAGCTGTCATTCTATATAAGAGGATATTTCTCTCCAGGTGCTGATTTTGGCTTGTCCCTTTGTTGACCTCCATAAAATTCTTGCTGGCCCATTTCTCCAGCCTGTCCAGGCCTCTCTGAAGAGCTGCACATCTGTGTAATTTATCCAGTTTTCTACCATCTGCAAACTTGTTAATGAATATATTAAACAATATTTGCCTCATTACTGAAAGCGGGTATGCACCACTGGTGACTGGACTTCTGCTGGACTTTGCAACAATGATGACAACCCTTTAAACCCAAGAGTTCAGCCAGTTTTCAGTCCATCTCACTGGTCATTTCTAGCCCATACTTCATCAGCTTGTCCATGAGGATGGAAAATGTATTACACTCTCTGACTGTCCTCATGGCAGAAAAGCTTTTTCTTGTATTAGTTAGATTCTGATGTTTCTTGTTTTCCCACAGTGCACCACTGTGAAAAGCCTGGCTTTGACTTCTTGAAAGTGGCCCAGGTCTCTTGCCATGTTGGTGGTCTTCTGCTGAACTTATTCCAGTTTCAGCATTCCTGCATGAGGAGAGAGAAGCAAAACAAATGCAGTTTTCTGGGCATGATTTAACAAGTTCTGAGCAAAGGGGATGATCCCTCACCCCCTCTGAGGAGCTACTGGCAGTGTCCCCATTGGTATAGCCAGGGAGGCCACTGGCTGTCTCTGCTGCCAGGGCACTGCTGGCCCATGCCCAGCTCACTGCCCACCAGGCCCCTTTTTGGTAGAGCTGCTCCCCAAGCAGGCAGGGCCCATCCTGTGAGGCTGCCAGGGCTCATTCTGACAGAGCCAGGGCCTGCTTTTGGTCCTGATGGATGTCACTGGGCTCCTGTTGACCCCTTCCTCCAGCCCATCTGGGTCGCCCTTAGTGGCAGCTTTGCACTCGAGCATATCAAGCTGTACATCCAATTTACTGTCATCTGAAAATAACACAAGAGTGCAAGCTGTCACCTCCTCTGGGTCATGGACAGGTCTCACCTCAGCTTCCTGGGGGACTCCACTTGTTACTGGCCTCCTGGTAGATGCTGATATACAACCCACTACCTTCTGAGCCCCACCACCAGGCCTGCTTTTTACTCATCTGGTTGCCTACCCATCCAGACCATCATGTCCCAGCATGGATGAAAAAATCCTATGGAAGACTACATAGGAGACTTTGCTAGCACTGAGGCAATGATATCAACTGTTCTCCCCTTTTTCACATCTAGACATTTTATAATAGAAAGCAGACAGGCTGGTCAGATGTGAATTAACTTGGGTAAATCATAGTATCTTTGATATCCATGATGACTGTTTCCAACTGCCTTTCTCTTTGTCATGTGAACATAAACATCTTGCAAGTTTACTCTCCAATATTTTCCCAAGAAACAAAGTGAAGTTAACTGACCTACAGTTCCTGGGATTGTCCTTTCTGGGTTTTTTTGATGGGTGCAAGATTTGCCTTCTTCTGGTCATCAAAGATTTCCCAATCTTCATGATCTTTCAAAGTAGACAGCTCTTCCAGCATCTCAGGATGCAGAGCATCTGGTTCCATGGACTTGTTTAGCTAATATTTGTCCAATTCTGCTTATGCTGTTTCAACTCCAGGCTGCTTCTAAAAGTAGCAGGCATACTCTCCCACCTGCTCATAGCTATGTACTCCCATATCCTTCTGTATTCCATTGTTTGTGGTTCAGTGTTGAGTCAGGTCACTTAACTGATCTCAGATGCAATAACATTCTTTGAAATTAATTTTTTTTAACAGAGCAACAAGATGATATGTTCTATCAAGGGGACACAAGATCATAGCATTTAATGCTATAAAAGTCACAAGGAACCACAAGAAGGAATAGGGGGAGAATTAAATGCAAACAATTTTCCATCAGCTTAAGATGAACACAGAATCTTCTCTTGAGTGTTTTCCAGAATCCAAACCACAGCAGCCACAGATCTGGAAACAGCTGTGTAAATTCCTGCAAAGTTTAAATGAAAATACATTTAGCACATTGTATTTGGAGACTGAGCACCTCCCATAAAGCCAGAAGATAGGAATAAATGTTGACTATTTTAATTTTTAAAAAATTTCTGCTTATTCCTTTATTTTACGTGGTGAACGTAACACAACTTCAGCTTGAAAGCTCTCTGTACTTCTGAATGCTAATCTAGCATAAACTAGTTTAGTAATTGTTCATTTATGTCATGACCTACAAAAACTTCATCTGATAGATACTGGTATGAAGTGCTGTATGACACAGACAAATATAATGACACAATATAGGCAAACTTAAAAAAAATATTAAATATTTAAGAAAATATAAAAACTTTTGAAAGAAACATTTTTCCTCCTCACAATCCATAATGATTCAAGTAATGGATTTATAGAGAGATAAGCCTCACTGGGGAAAAAAAATAATCCATCCTCTGCCTCACACATACTTTTCCAACACAGATTTTGCAGAACATATCTACAATCAAACAACACAGGAGATGCGATTTTGAGAGGCAGGAGAATTGCAGATGACAAGGAACATGCTCAGCTGGATTCTTCCTTCATCTTTAAAATGGCAGAAGCAACTTCAAGCCTCTTCTGATTATTGACAGAGCTGACATTAAACTTGAAGAGCCCCAGGCAGATGGTAAGGCATTACAGCTCATCACTAATATCTAAAGTACCATGCAGGAAGACCTTCTTTCCATTACAGATCAACATATCTCACATTTACTTTAGATAAGAATATATGTGTCTGCATTTTATTGCAGAACGATTAAAATACTGCAAATTCAAACACTAGTTTATCTCCCTGCAACTTATTTGAGAACTCTCAGTCGGACTTTCATCACAATGTAGACTGAACAGACATCAATGACCACTCACAAGCATTTGCCATGATAGCAGAAATAATTCAGTTATTATTTCCAGCCCTAAACTTGCTAAACATGACCAGCTCTCCAATAAATTTCAGAGTTCATTATGGTCTGTTTTTCCTACTTCATCGTCAGTGAAAGCTTGTAACCTAATGCTGTGCTCATATCACTTATTTCCAAGGTGATATTCCTTTCAAATATTTTTTTGAAAATAGATCAGTTGCAGTTTCTGCAACTTTTGTATATGGGACACTTGTTTCTAGATTGTAGGAGAAATAACATAAATGCAGGTTGGATTGCTTTTTTAATACGAAAAGTTCTCTTCACATCAAAAAAGCCCCTGTATTTTTCCCTGAGGAATAATAATTAAAAAAACATTATTTAGAGAAGTAGTGACTATATTTTTTTCCTTTCCTGAAAGAAGTAAATTCTTATTTGCTGCTAGGATGAAAGTTCATTATTTATTTTTCTTCAGTTGGCAAAAACTAGACAAGTACTTCTTCTTTACTGGTGCGAAATTTTTACAATGAACTGATTTTTATTTTTATTACATGTGAATGTAAATTCAAACAGTAATCACCTTGAGGTTTTCTGTTTGTTTTTTTTTAATAAGACTTCTGACCCTCAGCTTCAGACTCATTAGGAAAACCAAGATGGATTTTCCATAATCTTGGCTTTTAATGAAAATTTAAACTATTTTCACTGTTAATTATTGCTTCACAGTTTCTCCATACAAAAAAGAAAACCTGAATGCTCCTCTTATACTTTAGTCTGTAAGTGCAACCAATGGCTCTGATCTCAATCAGAGCATTAAGAACCAGAAATGGTTTAAAAAAGAAAATTTTTCCTTGGTCAAAATTCTCAAATTGCAGACAGAAATTTAAGTAAGGAAAAAACCTCAGTGCACCCAGTAGTCTGGTGGCAAAGGTTATTCTTGTCTGTGAGGACTCCTTACATTTTTAATATAGCCATTTTCTTTTTTTTTTTAACTTCTTGTATAAATAAATTGGTAACAGATAATAAAAACTGTTTTCATCCCCTAAGAGCATCACAGACACCTGGGATGTAGGAGAGTTTTAAATCCTTGTTCTGATTCAGGACATGGACTTGAGCTTGTTTCTTTTTAAAATGTTAAACAAATCCTCCTCAATGACAAGGTTATTTAATTATTCTTGGATGATACTCCCTGGTTTAGTCTAAAACTCTGGCAATGCATATCTGAAAAGTAACTATTTTTCATTTAGTGCCAGAAGTGGGGGGAAATCTTCAACATATTGAATTATTTCAACATGTAATATTGATTTCTAGATAATTCCATTACAGAAACACATCTTGGGTTGTTTTTATACTTCTTTTGAGATTAATAACAACTTCCTCTGTATACTGTATTTAATTTGTAAATGTAAACTACAGAGATTAAATTCTAGTACAGACCATAGTTCAAGATGTGTTTTGTATTTTTGTTACAAATAAATCTGCATAGTTTGAGATAACATTCCCCTAGTCACTGGAAAAAAGAAAACCTAATCTTTGTGCTGGAATTTGAGAACAAGCACTGTCCACGAGCATTTAGTCTTGCAGCTCAGATAATGCTGAATATAAGTTAAATATTTAACTACACAGAAAAAGATTTCTGTTTTCTCTGGAAAGTCTCTCACATGAAACACAAGCAGAGCTGTGGTTTCTAACTGTGCTTTTTTGGTCAAAATATTATGGTTGTACACAGAGTACAGATCATTATATATTCCCAATTGCAAATAATTTCCAGCAGCTAAGCCACATGGAAAAAATAAACAAACAAAACCAACAAACAAAAAACCAACAAACAAACAAAACAAAAAAGCCCCAACCAAACAAAAACCTAAAAAGCAAAGTCAATGTTATGTTTTTCTGATGTAAATTTTCACAAAGAGCAGTTTTGCCTCTCAGAGGCCTGGCATCAAGTAATAGAAGTCCTGATCTACAGAACTGAGAATTAAAAGCTAAGTGACCTCACCTGACTCAGTGACTTGCAGAATTGCGAAAACTTTCAGCTTACACAGTTCAAAATCCTCCATCACGCTGACGGCAAAAGTAATTTATCTGGTTAATAATTTATTTCCATTATACCTGCCAGAAGCCTACTACATTCATAGCAGAGCTTGACATAAAGAAAGTCACTCACTTCTAACTTGAACAACAGAGTTGACTCATTTTGACCACCAGATCTGAAACTAACACATGAGCTTCTGCTCTATAGAGAGATGAGCTGTTTTCTAAGTACTCCTACCCTCAGACACATTTACAACCATGGGTAATAAAATTTAAACCATTCCAGTACAGAAGATGACACATAAGTAGTGCTGGAAGGAACTGAAACAGACAATTGTACATGGTGCAGGCAAGAAGAGTCACACTGAAAGCAAGCAGCCAGATGAGGTAATTTAAAGGTACATTATCTGCCACACTGTTCCAACAACTACCAAAAAACCCCCAAGATTTTATATAAAAGCTTAAACGTAGACAAATTCATAAAGCATATATGTTTACTTTGCAACATTTCTTCTAACAGATGATACTTTCCTTCAAACTCACTGTTATCCAAACTGTTTCAATAAGCTGATCAACAAATTTCTAGTTCCAACTTGAAATGTCAAAATGGCATTTTAGATGGGTAAGCAACTTTTGCAGTTGAGTTTTGTGTTCATGTAGAAGAAATTTGAAATTTACTATCCATATGTGAAGGAATTAAAAATACTAGTGTGTATATACACACTAGTAAAATGCAAATGCAGCAGAAAATGGATAGAAAATGGATAGAAAAGTTTATGAATAGGATTAAAAATAACTATTTTAGACTAGATATTCATGAATTACTTCCATTATGTTTTCAATACCATTTAGCTCTGGGAAGTGTCAGAGAAAGTCTTTCAGAAAAGAAATTTCAGATTTACTTTTCAATCAAAACAATTTATCTAATGCTTTAAGTAACATGCATGCAGAATATACACAACAAAATCAGTCTTCTAAAGAAAATATTTTTGTATTCTTTAACATGGACAAGACCCTAATTTGATTATCACATCTACTGTCTAGGTGAGAGAAGTGTTGATGGATTTAAGTCCCAGTAATGGGAACAGGGAAGAGGAGAGCTCTATTATTTTTTTTTTAATCTTGCCGAGGGTATAAAATAAGAGTTTGGACAATTTACGTCCCAAGTACAACATTCAGCACCACAGCATTTGATCTAGATTAAGCTGCCACATTTGTAATATTGATGCCTAGGCATCCTGTATAGTGTAGTCATTCACATTCTGATTTCACTTGCAGTCACTCGGATGCAAGAGCATCTGAAACAGATCTGAGCCTTTTTTGCAGTTACTAGGAAATCTTGACTGCTATATCACAGAATTTATTGAGCTGAAACAGTAGGATTGTTTCCTTGTTCTATTCCACAATGCACCTGCACAAAGAGCTGTGTCAGCCCATCATACCACAGGGATTGGGTTGAGTGACAAGGCTGTAATAAGCCCATGCTGCTTAAAAAAAAAAAAAAAAAAAAAAAATTTAAAAAAAGGAGAAAAAGCAAACCTGAGGAGTGCATCTTGAGCCCATGTCTTCCTATGAGTTAATTTCTGTTTTCCTGTACCATGGCCTGTTTCTAGGGGTTAAAACTGTGCTAATTATCCTTCTCTATGGCATAGTTATAATCTTCACATAAAAGTTTATGTATAAAGTATTTTCCTGAGCTGTGAGAAAGCCAGGCTCAAACCTCACACCTCTGCTTAAAAGGAACATCAAGATCTTACTTAAATCACCAGCAAAAGTCACACCCTTGATAATGAGTGCACATGGATAAGTAGTTTTAGACCTTCCTGTTGCAGTGGTTTCAATGTGTATGAAATAAAAAAATACTTCTCTGTTGTGCCAGTTATTCCAATATTGGCTTCAGTGAATACTACTGTTTCAAAAGCTAATGTCAAAACAGCTATAAAGGATCGGACTGAAGTTCTTTTTTAGACAGTAACTTTTGTCTTGTTAGTAAGCAGTAGCAGAAAACTACCAAAAAACCCACCCCACTGAGCAAGACAGGGGTATCCTCTGAATACACATCCAGCTATTAGTGCCTGGGGATTTGGACCCAAGTTGTGTCTGCATGTTTATTCTTAAATATATTTTTCTTCACTATGTATTTCCTTCAGCTATAACAAACAGATGTTCAAATACCTTGTCTGCCTCTTTTAGAGCTCATGTACATATGTTGCAACTCTAATACCCACAAGCAAGCAAAGTGAAGCAGTCCTTTATTGAAGCATTTATACAATGCACAAGTTGAATCAAGTAAAAATTTCAGAATAATTAAATACATTCAAATTATATAAACCAAATAAACCAAACATGAACAGAGTAAGTATACAAGTGTAGCCTGGATGCTACAGCAATCTCCTGTTCACCAATGGACTAACTAAACATATGAACCCAAGTATCTGATGAATTTGACAAACAGCCATTAGAAAGCACTTGTGGCTACTCAGATGCAGGGGCTCTTGCCTTTAGTTTTACCTCTTTGTGCCTCACCTTCCACATCTGTCAGATGTTCCTGCTTCAGGGATGTGCTGTAAACCTCAGCAAAGCACTACCCATAACTTTAAATTTAAATCTAATTAAAACATTCGCACACAGAAAAAAGGCCTAAGTTGTTGCACCAACAGAGGCTCAGTGAGTGATGAGTTATGAATCATGGGGCAGCCAACACCAAAGTAACACAAAACACGTAATTGTGTCAAGTTACTTCAGAGGAATTTAAAATAAAACCCAGAATCACTTGAATTTCTTCACTTGCACATTCCTAGTGCTAAGGGATGACAGCTTGAAAACAAACTTTAGAGTTAAAAAAAAAAAAAAAAATTTTTTTTTTTTTCATTTTTCCTCTTCTTTTCCCTTTTGTCCCTAGTGTCTAACCCCTTGGCTGGCAGCGGCAAGGAGAGGTGCCTTGCAGCCAGCTCTGCGGCCAAGCACCGGGACAGGAGGCAGGAACCCCCGGGCCGGGACTCAGGAACCCTCGGGCCGGGAGGCAGGAATTGCCGGGCCGGGAGGCAGGAATTACCGGGCCGGGACTCAGGAATTGCGGCCCGCGGAAAGCGTGCGCGGTGGGAGGTGAAGGCAAAGAGGGCGGGAACAGAAAGAAGGAAACGAGCAGATCCACGCCTATGAAAGAAGATAAAAACAACCCACCCAGCTTCCCGGCCGCGGGGAGTTTACACCCACCGGCCAAGCCTCTGGGGCGGAGAAAGACCCGCGGGGCGGGATGGGGCTGGGTGCGGGGGGGTGGCAGGCGGGCTGCTGGGCGGTGTCCCCAGAGGGGCCGTGCCCGGCCCCGGCCTCTATAAAGAAATGGAGGCGGCGGCGGCGGGGCGCGGCCTGGCGGCACCATGACCGAAGTGAAGGTGGCGGTGCTGGGAGGCAGCGGAGCTGGCAAGTCGGGTAAGGCAGGGAGGGGGGAGGTGGCTCCGATGTTTTGGTTTATTCCCTCTGTTTTTTGGTTTTTTTTTTTTGTTTTTTTTTTGAGGGGAGGCGGGTGGGAGCTCGCTAAACCTGGTGTCTGTTTCCCTCCCGCAGCTCTGGCCGTGCGGTTTCTTACCCGGCGGTTCATCGGGGAGTACGCGTCCAACGCCGGTGAGAGCCGTGGCGGGTTCGGGGAGGGCGGAAGGGGGCCCGGTACCGGCTGGGGAGGGGAGGGAAGGGATGCGGGAGGGTGGGCGCCGTGTGAGGTCTCCGGTCGGATCCGGCGCGGGTTCAGTGGGGTGATGAGAACCGTCAGGCGCTTATTTGAGCAAGAAAGTGGTTAGAAAGGCAGTTTCACAGAACTTTGAGGAAAGATATGTTTTCGCTGGCTTATCAGCGAGAGTTCCTGATTAAGTGTAAGCTTTGAAGACGGGAGAAGCCGAGGCAGGTATCTGTGGGGAGATCACTTAAAACTCCGCTGGTGCACTCCGGCAGTGGGGCTGGCGAGATGCTCGTCACAAAGCAATTGGGAAGGGACTTGGGAATCGAAGATAACCGGGCTGAATGTGCGAAGCACGGGTAGATTATAGTAAGCTCTATCAGAGAGGAGATAAAGAAGAGAGTAAAGAAATAGACTGGAAGGAAAAAAAAAAAAAACAAACCACAAACAAACCACAAACCCTAACCCCAACACCTGTTCTATTGAATATCTCATCCTCAGCTCGAGTTGAGAGGTGAAGCTGATTGTTTTATCAGGCACGACTGGTTAATCAAAGCATCATGCAAAGCCCTCAGCTTTTGCAGGAATGCACTGATTAGATAGCTTTGTGGAAAGCCTCACCGTGCTGAGGATAAAACTTCTTCATGCCAGTACAAAAATGTTGATCCTTAAGATGCTTTTAAGATCTTGGAAGATGGCAAAGCAGGACTTGAACTTTCACATCCAGGGTAGAGGTGCTGTTTCACTGATAAGCAAACACCTTTGGGACTGGGCTGCACCAGTTGATGGGGCACTGGAAATCCCCAAAATTAACAAGGAGATTGCTGTCTACCTCACCTTCCCTGCTAAAGGGAAAGACTTTCTCCAAAAGCCTCTTTTTACAAAATAGAGAGTAGAGTTCTACGATCCATTAAAAAAAAAAACAAAACAAAAAACCCCCCAACAGTAATAAATAGCAGTACTAGGCAAAATGAATGTATTGCAATTAAATTACTCTGAACTAAAAGTTATATGTACCCATGCTGTTACTAAACACAGCCTGAAATGACAGTTTGTGTCTCAGATGGCTTATCTAAGCCTAAACTGTCACATGTAAGTTTTGTAGTACTCTCCATGTTCCCTGTGTGTTCTAAGGCACCCACAATTAAAACCAGTTTCTTTCTGGTTTGACCCTCTGATATTGCAAGTATCAGAAAAGGCATGTCAGACTTCCAAGCACATTTTCATTTTGAAACAGATGTTTGTTGGAAGGTAAGTTAAACTCTTATTTCTTGATAGGAGGAAGAAGGAAAAAAAGTGGGAACAGGAGTGATAAAATGGAAGATCGTCCTAGAACACTTCTAGTTGAGCCAAAGTATTAATTAAAAATTTGTTTTCATTATGGAAGCCATCAGGGGCTGCAGATTTGATAGCCTGAGATTGAGACTGACAGTTTGTCATCAAATGAACTGTTAAAACATCCATGGAGAATGCTTAAGGTGAACATGGTACTGAACTGTAATGCTCACTTCCCTTATCTATACCCTCATTATGCCTAGTTTGAAGTGTGCTTTCAGTAGTGCCAACACCAGTTTTTTGTCATTATAGTTCAGTCACTTTAAGGAACTGGGCTTGGACAGTTGGCCAGTGCCATGGACACAAGTTGGTTATGCTTGCTTAGAAAAACCCACTGCTCAAAGTAGTAATGACTGTCAGTGCTGGTAGAGGGTCATAAATCAGGTAACTGTCACTGTGGAAATATTCAGCTCTAGTCTAAGGATGTGATCCTCTAAATACTATTGAATAAATGCTACCTAGCACAAGAACTCTTAAATTACTAGATTTCATAGCAAACAAACATTATGACTAAATAATGAGTCTTTGTAAAGAATCAGAAAATACACAGGCTGTCTTACTGCTTTCATAATCCTGAACCTTTGTAGCAAGATGAGCAGAATTTAGCTGGTTCTGAGCATTTTGCATCTCCTTTGCGTTAATTTTCAGAGGGAAAATGGATTCTAAAAGTATTTGTTGCACCAACATTTCCTTAGGCACACCACAGTGAAATGATGTTGGTCAGCCTAAGGGGCTGCAGCAGCTCAGGAGTTAAAAATTATATAGGTTTGTGTGTGCATCAAAAAAAACCCCAAACCCCACAATCCAAACAAACACCAAAAGCCCCCCAGAAGAAACAATAGCCAGGGAACTAAATGTCCCCTCAGTGCTGGCAGATACTTTTTCTTTTGACTGCACTCACCAGTCCCTTATGCTGATACTCTTTAAATGCCATGTATCTTTTTAGAATGCATCTATACTAAACACTTGTGCCTGGATGGGAGGCAGATACACTTGGAAATTTATGACCCCTGTTCACAGGTAAGAATTTTAGGGGGCAAACCAAGGCTGTTCCTCACTCTTATCTCACGATAGAAAGAGTCGGGGGCTTGCAACTTTTCTCTCTGGTTCTTGCAATTTGTTCCTGGTTTGTTTTGTTTTTTTAAATGACTAAAATTTTGTGGTTACAGTAGCTCAGAACTGCTGAGTACTTTCCCATTTAAGGGAAGAAGCCCTTTATTACTTAAATTCTCTCTAAATGCTGTTGCATTTTTGGAGTATTACTAACAGAACTACCTTTCCCTACTTCTGCATTATATAGGTATAGAGATAAGTTACAGGATTATGTGTACTTTTCTCACATGCCCTAAAAAGATCAAATTTATTTCCTAAAGCAGGCAGTTTATTTCTTAAATGTCTCCAGAAGTAGTCAAGTAGCTAGGCCTGGATGTAAGAGTTGATTTCACAGAACAGAATCAAGGAAGGCTATAATGCAGGCTTGTATGTTTTGACTGCTGAACTTTGATCAAAATAAACCACTTTGTAATAAAGCTTTTTTGTATATCTTTCTTTCCTGTTATTACAGGAATAGAGAAACTTTGGTACTGTGTAACACATGCAGACCTAGGTAGGTCTACCTTGACCTTAACACCATTTGCTTGCAAAGTTCCTTTTTGGGAAGTGAATTTGTTTCTTTCAACTATGACAATGCTAAAGCCAAAGCACTGAAAATCTGACTCAGACATCAGTTAAAGGGCTTAAAGTGAGTGCTTGAAAAGAACCACCAAACAAAGTAGCCTTCCTAGAGACAAGCTTCTCCCAGGGTGATGGGGACCTCAAAGTGTGTTGTGGTACACTATGGAATCCTCCCTTGCCATGCAGTCTGGTAGAATCTACTGTTCTGTGGACTTCTTTCTGCCTACCTCAGATCTCTTTCCTAAGCCCACATGAAGTTTCCACTTACTGTCATATCAAGTCCTGTGGCATGTGAATAACTCTTTAGTAAGATAGTTAAAACATAGGGAGTAGCAGCTCACTAAGGTGAAGCAGATGATACTACATTATGTTTGGAGACTTTGCTACAGTTTGGGCACCTTTTAAGTAGACCAGAGCCTGGCTGTGGTAAGGGCAGCTCCTGTTTCCAGCAGTCATTGAACTCTCTTATCCCAGTTCTTCCTTAGGAACAAGGCCTAACTTTAGCTGTTGGCTGCCTTCTGCTGTTCTCTTTATTATTTCTTCCATGCCTTCAGAGGAGTTAGCAGCAAGTAGTAGTGTTGAGATTTTATCAGTTAAAATGGGTGATTCTAGAAAGAGATGGATGGGGAATGGAAGAAGAGGTGGTCCCGTGTCACGTGGGAGTTACAGAAAAGCAGATTCTGAAAACTCCCGATTTTTGTTTCTGCTTCCTGAAAAGCTGCTCTCTGAGGCATCAGTTGGTGGATCCTGTTCTGCAACACTCACTAGCTCATCACAGTTTTATAAGGGGAAAATCCTGCTTAATTAACTTAATTTTTTATGACAGGGCCACAGGTCTAGATGGTGAAGGGAAGCTAACAGATGTGGGTTGGTTTGTTTGTTTGGGTTTTTTAAATTTTAGCAAAGCTTTTGATACTGTTTCTCACAGTATCCTTCTTGTTAAAATGTCCAGCATATAGTAGACAAATCCATAATAGGTTGTGTGAACAATTGGCTGATGGGTCAGACTCAAAGAGTTATAGTAAATGGGGTTACATCAGACTAGCCAGTGACCAGTGGTGTTCCCCAGGGCTCAATTTTAGTGCAGTTTTTTAATGCTTCTATAAATGAACTGGACACAGGGATAAAATGTACATTAACCAAGTTTGCAAGTTATACGAAACTAGGAGGAGCTATGGATTGTCTCAAGGGTAGAGCGAGGCCTTAAAGAGAGATCTGCATAGGGTAGAGAGGTGGGTAATCACGAGTCTTATGTAATTTAGGAAGAGTAAGTACCAGATTATCCATCTGGAATGGGGTAGTCCTGGTTATAAACCAGGACATTTACATACAAAATGGGGGATAAGAGATTGGAGACCAGGCCTGTGGAAATAGATCTGTGGGTGTGGGTTTATAGCAAGTTGAATGTGAGTCAACAGTATGTCCTGGCAGCCAAAAGGTGCCTCATTATAAGAAGATTAAACAGTTGTAGTATTTCCAGAGAAGAATGATGACCAGCATAGTGAAGGGCCTCTAGGGCAAGACTTGTGATGAGTGGCAGAGGTCACTTGGCTTGCTCAGCTTGGAGAAGTCTGAGGTGACCCCATTGTAGTCTACAACTTCCTCAAGGGATGTATCAGAGGAGAAATTGCTGATCTTTGGAGAATATTGACAGGATATGAGGTAATGGAATGAAACTACATCACCAGAATTTTAGATTGAATATTAGGAAAAGGTTCTTCACTGAGAATATTATGGGTCACTGGAACAGTCTTTGCAGAGAAGTGGTCTCAGCAGCAAGCCAGCCAGAGTTTAAGGAGCATCTGGATGATGCTGTTAGTCTGATAATTTACTTTTCAGTAGTCCTGCAAGGAGCAGGCAGTTGGACTTAATGATCCTTATGGGTTCCTTCCAACGTGAGATAGTCTATGAGCCATCTGGGAAACAGCTGTGACACACAAGTCATCTTTCCTGTCCCTAAACGTGCTGCAGTCACTGCCATTTTAAAAGCTTTTGTATTAAAGATAGTGAAATAGTGCTGAGACCTGTTTCATCTTTTCTTTCTCATGCATCCCCTTTTGCTGCCAGTTACCATCCCTGATGGTGGGTTGCTGCCTTCATAGTTCAGCTCTTTATGATGCTACAGTGCTACCCTGATGCTCAGCTAATCAAGGCAACCAGGGTAAAATGTTTGTGCAGGCTATATACATTCCAAGGGGCAAAACAGTAAACTAGTGAGGGAACAATTTAAACAGTCCTCAAATTATTATTTAAGATAGCTTTTCCACAGATCTAGAGGGTTTTTTTGTTTTTTTTGGTTTTTTTGTCAGCTTCCATGTTATCTTGGGGTTACATAGTCTTGCTAGCTGCTGCCAAATCAGCTGCAGGGATAAGCTAATATAAAATAGTTTTGAAATTATGTTCTTAATTGGAGAACTTGCAGCTGTTGCTTTCTAGAAATCAAGACGTGGCACTTCCTTGGAGTGCAGAGGCTCAAGGACTGGTACAACCCCATTATCACTTGTGTTATTTGTTGTCAGTTTCGTTAAAGTTAACTGCAGCTTGAAAGGAGATTATTTAGATTATTTTTTTCCCTAGCCTGGTAGAAATTCATCCTGTTCCAGATTTAAACAATGCAAAGAAGCAGTAGAAATGAGTGGGAATAAAGACTTTTTAACAAATTAAGCTCACTGCAGTCAGGATATTAGGAACATGTAAAACATGTTACGGAATGACACAAATACTGGTGGCCTAGACCTGTTAATATCTTTTGCAAGAAAAGATACAGCATTCCCACATTCACAGTGACAAAGAAAATGCTCTGAAGTGACAACAGTAACATTATTTTTTCATGTGAATTTGAACTTCTTTCAGCCACAGCGGGGGAAGCTCTCCCTCACAGATGAGCTCCACTGGGCTGATGGATTTATCATTGTTTATGACATCAGTGACAGAGCATCATTTGCATTTGCAAAAGCATTGCTGTACAGGATCCGAGAGTCTCACATAGGAGCTTGTAAAAAGTAAGTGGCATTATCTTTGTTTCCCTCAACAAAGTTAAAAAAATGCTGAGAACATTTCTGTAAGTTGTAAGTTTCCTACTGGTGACGAAAATCGAGCAGCATCCTACTGGCGTAACACAACACCAAGAATAGAGTGTATGAAAGTAAACTTAATTGCAAATTTCAGTCTATTTCTTTGTATCCAAAGCTGAGTATATCAGGATTTTTGTTCTTGCATCTTGCAGCACTACTGTGTAAATAATTGCCATGAATCTGGTGTGATTTACATGCGTAAAAAGCTGGCATAGTCAGTCTATAGTTTCACTCCCCCACTTCACTGCAAATAGAGATGCACCAATGTGGGGGCTGAGGAAAGCATTTCCCACAATAAATTAGTCTGATAAACTTAACACCATGAAGGTCTCCTAATCTGCCTCTAGCAGTCACCACTACATTCTTTGTGGATGTGGCTGACCTGCTTGTAAGAAATGAACTGCTTTCAAGAAGAATGGACCAAAATTGCAAGTCTGAGTTCACATGGTGGTGTGTATTCTTGCATCAGTCAGGTGAGATGTTTTCTAAACAAATGAGTGAAATCTTTTACTTGTATCAGAACTGAAGTTAAAAAAACAAAAACAAACAAACAAACAAAAAAAACCCAAACAGAAAAATCACTTTTCTGTCTGTTCTACTGCTGACCTTTCTGAATTAAGGTATCTCTGGAATTAGTAAGTTTTGGCTATTGTAACATCTTTTCTCTAATTTGAACCTTTTTGATTTCAGAATGGTTGAGTCATCAGTATTTTTGGTCGGTAATAAACAGGATTTATGCCACATGAGGGAAGTTGGCTGGGATGAAGGACAAAAGCTGGCAATGGACAACAAGTGCCAATTCAGTGAACTGTCTGCAGCAGAACATTATCAGGAAGTTGTGACAATGTTCACAAAAGTCCTGAGGAATATCACCTCAAATTTCAAAGTGAAGGAAAAGAGGCGACCAAGTGGATCAAAATCAATGGCCAAGTTAATCAACAATGTGTTTGGAAAGAGAAGGAAATCTGTGTAAAAGATGGTTAGTCTTCAAGTAGGAATATGCTGAAATAATGGAGCACAGGCAGCTCTTGGGATTCAGACAGTTTTTTCCAAGGGTCAGTGTCTGGAGGAGTAAGATAGCAGAAACCAACAGTGGAAGATAAGTATGATCAAGTGGACAAGGTGTAAACCTGGAAGACCTGGCCTTCTATTTCCAGTTCTGCCACAGATTTACTGTGTTAGGGCTATGTCACTTAAACTCTTAAGATGCTCCACTCATCCTATGTCTTAAAAAGTTCCTCAGAGGAGGTTTAGTCTGTATTTATTCAACACCAATATGGTTTCGGATAGAACCTCGTGGTTTGACTGAAGCATGATCATTTATTTCCAATAAAATCAGCCTTGCTGATCAAACTCATACTTCAGAATTGGGAGAAGCAGTTGGTCTTTAGGCAAGAACTAAAGAAAAGTTAAATACTGCTGCTCTACATGATAATGTATTTGTATTTAACTCAAGGAAGGATGGCTCAGATCCTTGTGTGCCTGAAGGTGCCTAAGACCTGCTGAAATTCATAAAAATTAAATGCTTAGACACCAAATCTGTGAAAGGTATTTACTTGCAAGCCTGCCTTGCAGAGGCAGCAGAAGTAGAAGAGCAAATAAACAAAGCACTATTGTCTCCTGGTTTAGGATTCTTTTTTTTCCTTTTCTGAGTGATGAAAGAAAGTAGAGAAGGCTGAGGAAGGTGGGAACTGAAATGTTAGTGAAATGTTAGTCAATGAGCATTAGGCTGTTTTGGCAAGGTCATTGTATAGCGAAATAATATTATGGCTAGGGCCAGTGTAACATATTGGGGAGATCCCTTTCACTGAGCAGCTTTTAGGAGCTGTAACAAAGTTTTCTTACCTGTGAGGTGGATGTGCCTGTTCAATTTTAGATCGTAGCGGGAGCTTGAAAAACACAGGGAGTGGTGAAAAGCACAAGTTCTTTAGGATTTCTGCCTGGATTTGAAGGTCAGCCTGCTAGTTAGACCTATGCTTCAAAGGATAGAGTGTTTTTCCTAAGGACCAATGTCATTACAACTAGTTATTAGTGTGGTATTGAAATGCTATTTTAGAGAGCACTAAGGGATATGTTATGTACTTTTTAAGTGTGGATATTAAACATCAGATGGGTTTAACTAAGTTGTCAATTCAGAGCTCTTGCTGTAGACTTAACTAAATAAAAGCTTAGCCCAGTCTATTTGACAGTGCTGTGCTCACACAGGAATTATGAATGGGAAATGATGTGGAGTTACTGCTTCCTACTCATTCCAGAGGACACTAAGATTCAGTCTTTGTAAGCTGCCAAGTTGAAGCCTACCTCTGCTCTGAAGTTTTACCTGCACTGAAACTAGTAAAATTACTTTCATCAGTCACAGCAGAATACTTGTTTTCAGATTCCCCTGTAAGATAACATGAGGAAAAGAGCTGTATAATCTTAGCATTTCTGTTTACTGTAGTAAATAAAACTAAAGCCTTTTTATTTTAATAAGTGTTGACCAAAGACCACTTCCTTTTTTTAAGGAAAGTACACAATATATATTTCACTTGTTTGAAGACTACAGCTATTGGAATATTGTTCTTAATGCTGACAACCACAGTGTTGCTTTATTTCTGTACAGGTGTTTCTCTGCCATAGTAGGAGCATTGTATTCAATTGTATTGCCAAAATCTATGAGGCTGAACTTGAAGACTACAGCTTTCCAGTACACACAGAGTTCCAGATCTACTAAGAGACTGTTCATTTGTCATGTAGCTATATCTCACAAGTTCTAGCATTGGCAGATTAGAGAACTCTTATCTGTATTTACTGCTATGATATTAAATAAACTGGATATAAGATCAATGTTTTAATGTTTTTTGGTTTTTATTTACTGTAATATAATGCTACAGACCTTTTGTTTTGACTAACATAAAACCGAAGCAACATAGAGATTCACAATTCAAATTAGAAAATAATAATCTGGGAATCAGAGACTTGCACGAAAGAGAGCCTCTAGCTGTGTTTCCTGTATGCAACAAAGCTTTTGTGTACCTTTAGACAGTGAACAGTAGAAAACTTTTTTAAAAGACTCTTTTTACTTTAAAATTTGTCGAGATAGCAACAGAGAAGACAGTTAGTTTTTCTTTGCTCATACTAATGGGAATATGGACTTCCAGATAGGTGGAATCTGCCATATACCCCACAGTTTTCATTCCCTTTTTGTCCAGATGGGCTGAGTATTGGAACACAGAGTTGATGTCTTTAAGCCTTTGTGCTGGATTGTACTGAAAAGCAGCTGAAACAGCTGTGGGATGTGTTTAGGCATACGTATACTAAAGGGCCTTGTTTAGACATAGTTTGTTGTTCTCTGGATCAGGATTGTACTTGTCTTTTATTGCTGCAAAGTGCAGAATTTGGGAAGGAATTCAGTTTTAAAGCAGATACACATGCTCCTTTTCTATGTGTACTTTATTAGTAGCTTTTTAAAGTTAAGGTCTTCTAAAGAAAAATAAGATATTTAAATACATACATATCACTAAATGTTCTTGGAGTTTTAACAGTGAAGGTAATAATGTTACTGGCTCAGCCACACTTGGAAATGCAAGCAAGAACCCTGCCTGCATAACATGCATAAATGATGTTTATGCTCACCTTTGACAGTGACAAAACCTAGAGCATTTTGAACTCCTTCAAGAGAATGGAAATGTATCTGAATTGCCCATCCTTTCTTACCAAAAGATTTTGAAATTGCCATCCAAGAGTTAAAAGTTTCTTGCTGTCATGTCTGGAAAGCCTTGTTTATATGAACTCAATAGTTTTAGTAAAAATTTGCCTGAGAAAGGCACTCAAAAATGATGTTCTTTCTGCCTGTCTTCAACACTGTTTTTTGATTATTGTTTTTTTGTGGTTTTAACTTGAGAAATGGTGACATAAAAGCAAAGAGATTCTACTGAAGTGTAAAGGTAATAGCCCCTGGCTCCCAAATGCTGTGTCTCAGAGAGCTTCCAGGTGTTTTTTGAAGCTCTTTCTCTAGTTTTGAAATAAACAGTCAAGACAAAAACAACCTCAACTCCATTTTTTTTCCTGTAATTTCTATATGCATTGAAATCTTTCTAAATCCCATGATAGTCACTTTCAGAACAGGGCAGAGAGGAAAATGTCACAGAAAAACTTTGATACTACTGGAAGGAGGAATAATTAAGTGCAATATTGAGTAGACCAACCACACATACTTTTTCTTCTAATATATTTAAATCAGGATAACGATGAAAAAGGTGAATCACAAGTCTGTTGCTGTATGAAGACCAAAGTAGCTACCATAGGTTTTTTTAGCCCATTGCTAGAAACTGATTTTGAAAGTGATTAAATAGGGTGGACATTTGGGTGCACACACTTTGTGAGTCGTGTGGGGACAGTCCTTTTGCTTTTCCTCCTGTCTGTCTGACTACACTGCATCTATTGGTGCCCTACTAGGTTCTTGAAGATCTCTGATCTTGGCTTTCTGTCCATTCAGGACAGAGAGAGGGACGGATGCTGTAGCTATTGGCCTGAACAGGTATGATGATGCTCTCACTGACAGCTGGGTCGAGATCACTTAATGGTATTTTCGGATTACACACTGTAAAGAGGACTATAAATACCACTCAAAGCAAAACTAAAATGCAGAAAAATAATTCGCTGTGTACGCTAACTTTCCAGCAAAAGAAGTTGGAGCAAGTGCTTTAGGTTAATGAAGTTTTTATACAGTTCCAACTATGCTCATAGATGAAGGAGCAGACTCAGGCTCTGATTAATATGCTGGAAAGAAATCCTTGTCTATTCCCTCTGAAGCAGGAAATACTTAAAAAAAAAGACACACTACCAGACTACTAGAACAATCCTGAGCAGTGTTAAACTGTACTCTGTATTAAGAAAAACCAAGCCCTCTACCTCCTTAAACCTGTCCAGAGGCAGACAGGTCACTTTCATTGCCTTCATCTGCCCATGGAGGAAAAACACAAGGGGAAGCCAAATTTTAATGTGTTGTTCAGACAGTTTGAAAAGCAAATTAATTTACATCCCAAAATGTCAGTCTGGGCACCGCACTGTAAACTTCTACTGTTTTAAAACTTGGGGTTGATTTTTCCATAAAAAAAGCATTGATATAAAAGCCTATTTGTGTTGTCTTAATTGATACTATGCGAGACAGGCAGGCTATTCTGGGTAGGAAGTTATTTTTAAATAGACATTACTCTTTTCCAGAAGCAGACTGTAAGCTTCTGTCTTCTTTTAATTGCTTTACAAAGTAAATTGAGTCCCTCTGGTTATATAATTAATATCCACGTTTGGCCCTATGTACTTGACATGACTTGAGCCATTTACTGCCACATTCATTTTTTAAGACTGTCTAGGAGTTTAGATACCCATTTGATTCCTGCTGAGCTCTGTAAAACATCCAGAGTTTTTCCAACTGAGGATTCTAACAGTACAAAGAAATATGTACTAGAAATGAGACAAGTGCAGAAGAGAGCTGTTACCATGGGGCTTAAGCCAAATGATCTAAGCAGGTCTGCCCTCTCATAAAAATCTTACATTCACATTCAGCAGCAAAATGGCTTTATGTCTAGATTACAAAATGTATTTTTCTACTTGAAGTAAATATAAAGCAAGTTTCAATTAAAATATCTGACCTTAAAATTACAGGCACTTTGGTATCTGGTGAGGATTTCCTTTTTAAGAGACACAACTTTTAAACCGAGCTTCACGCAGGTTTTTGTTGTGATTTAGGGCGTGTGGGTTTGGTTTGGCTTTGGGGGGAGGGTTGTTACTCTTTATTGTTTCTTTGTTCTGCTTTGTTTTTCAATTGGATTTTCGAACTTCAAGGACGAGTTTCCTCCCAGAAAAAAAATATTACTTGAGAGATGTTGGGAGCCTCTGAAAGTTTATCAGCCTTTTGCCGAGTTTGCTTTCCTAAGGTGAAGGCCTTGCCTACTCAGGAGACGCCCGGCAGCTTTGCTGCTTCCCAGGGCTCCCTCTGGTGGCGTTTTGCTCACACTGCACCCGCCTCGGTCAGCGAGGATTCCTCCTCAGCTTCTCTTCGGGTTGAAATATCGATGCTAATAAACCCAAGGACGCCGATCACGAAGTACAGGTAAAACTCCTCCTCCCTTCCACTACTATAAAATTCTGCTATCGATTATGCCGAGCTTAACAATACGACATTATTTTGGGGGCTTCATTTGACACTACCCTTGCAAGTAAAACTGCAATGTTGATAAGGTTTTTTTCTCCTGACTGGCATGTCTGAGCTCAGCTGTTTCACCAAAAGAAAGTCAGCTATCTTGACTAAGAAGCTGAAAGGTTTCCTGTTTACATACCATCCCTGCATATTAATATCCTCAGGAAGGACTTGGAAGCTTCTATCATGTTCCCAGCTACACCTGATAAGACATTTGACCTCTACCTTGTCTCTCTCCAGCTTCCCGAGGGTATTATCCCCAGAACATGACAGGGAGACATGGCAGGGAGCTAAGGCAGAGTTAGGCAAGTGTTCCTTCTCTTATCTGTAAGCTGTAGTACAGATACAGTGCTTCAATTTTAAATAAAAAGGTCACTTACTGGAAAGACTGTAAAGTTGGACTCACCTGGTCCAAGGTGGAAGTCTTCTACAGTCTCATCTCAGCCAGATGCCTTTCTACTGAAGAATTTAAGGCATAAAACTCTCCACCAACTGTAAAGTTAATTAGAGCTGGAGATCTCTAAACTTTGGTAAGATGAATCATATTCAAAATATGGTGTCTTGTGTCTCTTTGCTAGTTATTTTGCCCTTCATCTTCAGCCCTACAGAGCCCATCTGTCCTACTTTATAAAGTCAATTGAGTTCCTATGGCTAGACAATTAATATCTAACTTGAGATAACCATTGGGTCATTTAATGCTAAACTTATTTCATGTGATTGATCAGGATGCTGGATTATATTTGATCCCTGATGAACTTCATGAAACACCTTGAAATCCAGCTGCCACACGTTAAATTAATGGATGAACTGGAAATGAAGCCGAGGATAAGTTAACTGAGTACTGCCACAGATTGCTTCTAAGCTAGCTCATTAAAAACTAACTAGCAGATCTTGATGCTTCACTGCAGTCTGCAGCACAGCTGCATTTTAAATGCTTGCCTGTGGTAACTCCAGAGGCCTAAGATGGTGCAAAAGTTAAATCAGGTCTATTGACTCCCAAGCTAGTGATTCAACTAATCGGTTGTTTTCTGACTTGGAAAATATGTTTCAACAATTTGTGTGTGAGCAGATACGAGCTCACTTTGTGACTTTGATAGCAATTACCAGCCATATGGAATAAACCAAGCTCATTACTTGCAAATGGACAGCATAAAAACTCTGCATCATTTATGCCTTGATCTGCCATTGAATGTCTTCCTCATTGCAGCTGGAAACACTTTGCACCAAAAGGTTCTAACCTTAAAATATCTTATTAAGCAGGCAGTTTAACTAAACAACAAAGTTGTTCAGTGACCTATTTCTTTTAGTCCACTGATGTGAGGCCAGAGTCACACGAGTTTCTCATCACAACTCCAGCTATTATGGAACTAAAGGATCCAAACAACAGTATGAGAAGTCCAGAAGTGTGCCTGATGCTGATGGACCAGATGGCTGCTGCTATGGCCTAAATGCAGTAGCTGAATTGTAAACGCCTTTCCCTCACTGAGAGCACTAATCTGATACTCTGCATTATTATCCCAAGACTTTTTTCATAAATCTTGGGGAAAAAAATGTAATTTTGAAACTTTACTTTCTCTGAAATTTGGTTTGATATTTACTTACGGGTTCATAAATTCCTGCTGGGAGAATGTACTGACAGGGCAGTACAGAAAGGTTCAGTGGGTATTGAGGCTTAAATGCTATTTTAACTATTTTTCCTCTCTTATGGAATTAAACTGGAAAGATAGGACATAAATTGTTTCACAGGTTTTTTCCATGTGAGCTATCACCAGGGTAGCAAGTTTTACTTTGTCACAAGGTGGCTTCATGCAAAAACTAATTTAAAGACAATCCTCCACTACAATAATGGATTATTAGAAATGTGTCTTGCTGGCATAGAGCTAGGCCTCATTCTTCAAATTCTCTTCATGAGAATGCCTTCTGCATGAGCTTCCCTACTTATTAACAAGTCACATAGGTAAAGCTACTTGTGTATAAGGGTTCTTATGATTGCTGGGCTGATCTAAATGGATGCACAATTATATGATTAAATACAACAACATTTTTTACTAACTACATATAATTTTGGCTGTCACTCAGAATTCAATTGCATTAGATGATTCAATAAATGATGACTGAGGTTGTCTGGGATCTATCCTATACAGACCTCAGGGAATACTGCAAATACTTATCTAAATCACATAACTTATCTTAGAAGCAAACTGAAAAGCTTTACAAAGGACCTAATCTATACTCATCTTTTGCAATGTTTAAAATCTCCTGTTTGCTTGCACTGCATTTTTTATCATTAATGCAGATTCACAAGGAAAAATTATCATGCAGGTAGGTGTTTCTCCCTCTAAGTGTCCAGGGAGTGTTCAGTGAAGCCTACATTAAAAAAAAAAACACAAACAAACAACAAAACCCAACCAAACAAAAAAAGCCCAAAAGCCAACAAACACAAAAACTAAACAAAAAACCCAACCGAAAAGCCACAAAACAAAACAACAAAACCAAAAACAAACACAAAAAACCCCAGCTAGTATATACAAGACTATCTGCCCTGAATGGTCCGATGTGGCTTCACAGGAGGAGTTAAACTCTTTTTATACCCATATAGCCATTGAGCAGTGCCTCCAAAGATTTCTTTTATACTGGTAGCTCTTTTAGGAGCCACACCAGCTGTTACTCTTTCTTCATTCTTTTATTTCCTTCTCCATCCAGCTTCAGTCTCTGGATCTTGTTACATAGCACCAGTGCAGTACAGTTTATGATCATGGTCTGATCTATTTTTAACATAATGCAGATACGTGTCTGGGGAAGCAAGGGGTGTGGGAGAAACTTTTGCCTCTCTCTTCCCTTATGCACAAATAAATGCAGATATGGTAAATCTGCTCTGATATTGGAAATCTGTGATAACGCATTCAAATACAGGTAGACTCAAACCCAAGGTCAAAATATATACAACACTTTAAATATGTATACTATAAATATGGATATAAGGACTTCTCAGGCACATGTCACAGGATGAATAGATAGCATAGCACTGAGCTCCTGCATTTCCACTCTGGCCAGAGAGCATGTGCACCAACATGCAGAATGGGAGAGAGATGCTCATCTAAGAGAAGTTCTGAAGATTGTTCATAAGAGGACACCATAGTCAACCACACTCTCCCCTGCTATTAGTCAGTATTTGTTCTCCCTGTTACCTCAACTGAAAGAACTGATCATGTACCAAATCTGTTTATTTACTCATTGCTTATTAGGAGAACCTTTGGGCCAAAATTACTGCCCAAGTATCACAGCCATATTCCACATAGCCCCTGTTGAGAACCACATGAAAAATGACCTAAGCTAAATTTGAATGAGCAGGTTAGAAATTAACAACACTTCAGCCCAGTATCAGGTTTACTTTTCACAGCAGGTATCCACTGAAAGGACTTGTAAGCTGTGCTGGTAAATGAAGCTCTTCTTTCCTTGGTTCTGCCCCACTTTTCTAAAACAGCCCTTTCACCAGATTCACAGAACTACCTCGTACCTTTGGAAAGAGCATGCACAAAGATTTGATTCCAAACCCTCTTTTTTTCACAGCTATCTCCCTTCCTTTGCCCAGCTGAGTAGAAGAAACGAGAGCCTTTGGTTTGAATTTGACTAAACTTGGGGGTCAAATCATGCTTGATGTTATTCTGGAAAAAATCCAGAATTACTCCAGCTTTACAGTGGTACAATTGAGAACTAAATTATGCCCTGAAAATTCATTAAAAAGTCTTGCAGATACCTAAACAGATGGATAGATTAAGCACAGATTCTCAGGTCAACCTCTACCAGAAGGAATCTCTCATCTGACTTACGGTAGAAGTAAGATGCTATGATAGCAGCTAACAATAGAAAGGGAGATACAGTAAAGGAGAGGAATATTTTTCCTTTACTTACCAAACACACTTGATTTAATACAAGGCATGCAAATTAATGGTGGCTCTGAGTGATACCTGTATGTTTTATAGGTTTATAAATTGGTTGTAGTAAAATCTTACACATCCTATATCACTAGGTATTGTTTCAGCCTATTACAGGAGATATCTATCTAGAGTTGACTGAATTGTATTAATCTGATCCTAGTTTAATGATGCCTTAACATTTTTATGGGAGAATTTAATGTTTGCAATATCCACGTTCCTTATTTGAAAGTGTGACTTATAGGTTCTCATCTCCCTTAAATTATGAAATCCTTCAGCTAATAAAGGAAAATGATTATGGTTTGCAAAAAAGGCAAAGTCATTTAACAATCCATATAACTGTCTATTGTAGGTCTTTGCATAATAATTGTAATTTAGCTATTAGGAGTTCTAAAGGCAGTTATCAGTCATATGCTGCAATCCTGAGAAGAAGGCGAAACTCAAATTATTTAAGGGCTTTGTACTTTCCAAAGGAAGGAAAAAAATACAGCAGAAATAAAAAATACTTTTAGCAATGAAAAAAAAATGTTACATATATAAATGTTACATATACACTGATATAACCGGTTCTTGATTACAATTTTTCTAACTATCCAATACTAAAATTCTCATCTTTCCTCCATTTAACTGTAACAAAAATATCTTCATCTTATACAGATATTTCTTTAAGGAAGGAAAGCCAAAGAATTAGACCTGCAATTCTTTATGACCAAGATTTTCTATTTTCACTCTGTAGGTACATGAAGAGTGGTGATCAAAGAAATCAGATGGACTGTAAACCTGGAGAATATTTCTTTTTTAATTTGAAATTGCTATCTAAAGTTGACTTCAAAGCTTGACTGTTTCCTTCACTGATGAGGAAAATGCACAATTGAATCCAGCTTAACTAACCTCATGTACTTTCATATTTCTTGAGCCATAGTCAAGCCTCTGCAGTTGTAAAATTCTCTTTTTTGATACCAACACTTCTTTCTCCAACACCCACCCATCTCTCCTCAGTAAGAGCTGTACCACCTGGCTGAGATAGCCACCTCCACCTCTGTTTCTATAAAGATTATGTAGCAAGTGTCCCTAGAGACCATTTCCAGACACATCAATAATATAAACATGTCTAGGAACAGACAGTACATATTTACCAGGGAAAAATTTGTTTCTGACCAACCCAATCACTTTCTATTATGAAGTTAGTATTTATGTGTATGTAGGCAGAGCTGTGGATGTAATTTACCTTGAATTTCATAAGGCTTTTGGCACAGTCAAAAATACACTGGAGAGATGTACTAGCCAGGAGGACTATGGACAGTTGGCTGGATGGTCAGGCTCAAAGGGTAAGGCTCAGTGGTTCAAAGTCTGTCTGGGGCTGCTTTCTATGGACATTTGTCAGGGGCTGATAGAGGGGACTGCCACGTTGTAGCATCTTCATTGATAGCCCATGCAACAGGAGGGGATTCCCACTCAGCAAGTTTGGGAATGACACAGTTTGGGGGGTGATGAACTGCTGTTCCTAGGCACTGTGAGGCTGCCAGGTAGAGAGATCCCCTGGAAAGAGACTGACACAGAGACAGCCTGGAGGACTGGCCTAACAACACCCTCATAAAGCTGGGCAAAGCAAATGTGAAGTCTTACATCTGGGATGCAATAGCTCCATAAACCAATATAGGCTGAGGACTGAGCTGGACTCTACAGAAAAGGACTTGGTTGTCCTAGAGACCAAGTTGGACATGAATCATCAATGTGCTCTTGTCACTGTGAAGGCCATCTGTGTCCTGGACTCAGCAGATTAAGGAGAGGGCAGATCGTCCTCTACCTGTCGCTTGTGTGGCTACTTCTGAAAGACTGTACAGTTTCTGTCCTTTCAGTGAAAGAGAAACAGACTGGAGTTAAACACAATGCTATGAAGGTGGTTAAGGGGTCAGAGCACATGATGTGTGCCCAGAGGCTGAGGGTACATTGATTTATTCAGCCTGGAGAAGGTTAAGGTGGGATTCAATTGCCTCTTTCAGCTACCTATGAGGGGGCTATAGAGGAGGCAGAACCAGCCTCTTCTCAGACATGCACAGCAAAAGGACATGGGTCAGCAGATACAAGGGGCAGTAAGGGAAATTCCAACTAGATAAAAGGAAATTACAGTGAAAGTGGTTAAATATTGAAACAAGTTTCCCAGAAAGGTTGTGGAACCTTAGTCCTTGGAGATATTAAAAGCTTGATTGTAAAATGCTCTGAGCAACTTGATCTAACTCTAAAGTTAGCCTTGATTGGAACAGGGATTGAACTAGATGACCTCCAGCTATCCTGTCCAACCATATAATTCCACTACATACATCCTTTCGTTGCTCACATCTCAGAGCTGCAGTGGAGAGAACACAGATTTTAAGCTGAGTGGGAAATTTCTTCCAGTCTAAAAGAAAGTTAGAAGGGTACTTTCAGTGGACCACCTGGTTGGACAGTACTGACAGTCCCTGGAAAGTCTTTAAGAATTGATACAGAAATGTATCTGGTCAAATGGCAGCTACAAACTTCTTCCTCTTCATTGCAAGGATATTTATAAAGATTTTCAGTGTACTCTTAATGAGAGCTATGAAGACCAAATGAAAATGGTCTGAATAATTCTTTTTTTAAAATTTTTTTTAAGAGGTATGAAAATAAGAATAGCTAGAATATACATTATTACATAATATTAAAAAAAGCCACAAAAACAAACAAGCAAAAAACCCAACCAAACAAAAACCCAAACCAAACAAACAAAAAAACCCCCACATAGGATAACTCTGCCTTCTTAATCTTTGACATTTGTCTTCCAAACACAGCCTTGTCCCACTTCACTTAGTGTATTTTTTTGTAGCAGACCGTGGGGTCATGACACAACACTGAAAGATGTGCCAGGTACATACATACAATATCTAGAAGGAATGCAAATCTTTGCATTCACCAACTACCTATACAACAAAGCACCATTTAATAGACAAAAATGTAGACAAAAAAAGCCATATAATGAGTACCTCCTTTACAATATATTTACCACAGTGCTATCTGTTGTTGGTAAATACTAACCACCTTGCAAACCACTAGATTTTTTCAGTGGAAGGATCCCATCTGCAAAATATGCTGAGAAAACCAGTAGAAGTGGCCTGATGGAAAATGCATTACTTCTGTGAATTGCTCATCTTTAATTCACCTCAAATAACTTTAAAGCATAAAGGCAAGTTAAAAAGAAAGAAGTGCCAGGTTAGTAAAGGTGAAGAAAAAGATAAGCTGTTTTCATGCATCCTGTGGATGTTAATTCCTTTGAGAAAAGTGCCTTTGAAGAGACAATGAGTTTTTTACCTCTTAAGAATTATTTCACTTATTCTTACAAAAGATTCTGATCTATCTACTTATTAGAGATTAGAACTTAGAGATGTTCTCTACTTACATTTAATTCAGAAACTGCTTTAGGAAAAGTATTGTGGGTATTGTATGTCCTTAAAAAAACCAAAACATCATCAACAAAGAAAAACCCAAGGAATAGAAAACTTTTTACTTTGAATTTAGCATTTAAACTATTTAAAAAAGAAACATTTAAACTAGTTAAAAGGGACCAGGTAATGCTCCTTATGTGCGTATTAAGAAATAAAATAATTTCTAAGGAAAACCTTTGATAAAAGCATGATTAAAGTTAAAAAAAAAAAAAAAAGAAAAAAAAAAAAAGAAAAAAAAGGCTCTTAAAATGTCAGTTTTGTATTCAGAAAAACTCTTCTCAATGGCTCCCTAAAGCATATCAGCCCTTGCTACATCAAAAGAGCTTTTGTAGGATCCTCGACAATTATTTAAACCTACACAAGTTTCTCAAGTCCCCAGTAGGTGTGACTAGGACACAGACAGGCACTTACACCCACCACTCATTTCTGAGAGGAGTCTTCCAAATTGTCCTTTGCTGTACTCATTTTTCATAAGCCTTTGTTCACTTGTGTTACTCTTGTGGCTTTGAATCTCATTTATTATCTCTCAGATGACTAGCAGCAGTCTTATCAGCAAAGATGTCAGCAGTAAAGAGATTAGGAATAAGCATGACACACATCTTAGTGACACAACATCTAGAAAACATATTATGGAAGATTTAGGTGGTGAGAGACTTGATACTAAGATGCTGGAATCAGTGAAAATCTCTTGACTGTCATTAATGTGCTGTGTATAGGCTTGCATCATCTCAAGTTCAATGAAGGGTCATAAACACCTACAGTCTTTCCTTCTACTTTATGGAAAACTGTATCTGACTTTTGGTGGAGCTCTCCATCAGTGACTTCTGAAGATTTTACTGTAAATAGTGTTAAGGTATTTTTATCTTATTTACAGCATAATAACTAATTAGAGAGAATTATTGTCTGCACATCCTAAAACTCAACTGTTCTATGATTTGGGCTAATTTAATACACCATTGAAAGCTGATTATTTTAGTTAGTTAAGTCATAAAGTTCCATTTAAATATGACTAGTAAGAAACCAGGCTCTTAATAGTAATTATTGCAAATGTCACTGATTTCAGCTTATAAAACTTAATAGTCTATAACCATTAAAACATGTGCTCTCCATAATTATACTGTGTACCAACTTGTGTTTGATTCTGTCTCTGAAGTATTTCAAGACTCTTTTCAAAGTTTTCTTCTTTTTCCTCTCTAGAGAAGAAAATAGTTGCTTTCTAGACAGTTGGGGAAAGGTTAAAGGAAAGAATAATTTTTCTGTTTAGGAATTTGGGACAGAAACAGAAGAGAAATTTTCTTTTTCTCATTGTAAATACCCATTTTAAGTCTTGACCTGTGTATTTTTCTTTATTAGCCACACTTTCTGAAGCAAAGCATAAAGCAATTAATGAATGATACCTTCAGCAGCTGTTGTGTTTCTTTAATGTGAGCTTAAGGGACAGGCTTTTAAATTTGGATAGCCCAAGAATGCAGGAGAGATCTGGCATTTGTTCTACATTTCTTTTCAAATGACAGCACAGGAATATGCAATTGGTCTGATCAAGTTCTGTCAGCTGACCCTTTCTCTCTTTCCAGATTCTTTCTTTCCGCTTCCTCTGAGTGTCACAGAAGGGTAGGTAAAGGTGAACTAAAATACAACATGAGAATGTTTAATGATGGACTTAGTGCTTATTCTAATTTCAAACACCAAACAGCTTTTGCAGAAGAAAGCACTTTGACAAGGAGAATTTTTTCTGACTATTCTGCAGAAGAAATACTTATGAGTTCTAGCAATGGTCAGAGAAAGAGATGTGGAAAATACACAATGGCTTTTAGACTTCAGATCTGGGTTCTGGAAACCAGGAGAGACAGATACTATACAGAAAATATGTGTTTCAGAACTCCAGACTACATGGAAGCCCAACACCCCACTTTTCAAGTCACTAAGGCCTTAAGTCTTTTATGAAAATGTGGATTAGCCACTGCGAATACCTATTACAGGGCATATCCTACAGCTGTATGCCTCTGTTTGTCAGTTTGCAAAATTTGTGTACTTCTTCAAATGTTTCTTTGAACAAGGCTTGGAAATATTCAGCTAAAAACACACCTCATGTGTATGAACACTTGCCATATTACTCACAAATCTGGCAAGCTGTTAATATAAAATAAGTGAGGCTCAAAATTATGCTATAAAGCCAGAAATACCTAAAACCAAAGTGACATTTTAACATAGAACAGATGCATTTACAATGAGCAAAGCATCTAGAAATCAGTCCAAGAGGCCTTTAAGTAAATAGCTGAGTTTGTCAATTTAGAACATTAGTGCACCTAGCAAATCATAGTTGCTAATGTCAACATATCATCCTAGTGCAGGGGACATATAACAATAAATGAGAGGGTAAATATTTTCTGAGGAGAGGTCAATATTTGCTATGCTTGATGCTGCTTAATTCCTCAAATCCATTAGTGCTTAAATGGTCAGAATTCAGAGGTGCTTTGAAGCCCTTGTAGCTTTGTACTGCCTTTGGCTGAAGCTTGAGTACTGAGCACCTTGCAGATAGAAGGCACCCATCTTGTCCTACAAGATTCATACCGTGTATAGACCCCAAGTTATTAATAAATTGTTGAATTAGCAGTATGAAGAAAAGCCCAAGGCATGGCTCAGGGACCATGTAAGATCTATGTTGGGAGTTTATTTATATTCACAATTTCCATGGATTTTGTAGGGGGCTAACTCCATCCACAGAGAAGAATTTTACTTCAAAATGAGAAATTAATTCCATATACTGATAAGGTCACAAGATAAAAACATTTATAGGTGTTTGGGGTTTTTTTGTTTGTCTAGTTGGGTACTTTTTTCTTTAGAGAGACATTATCTTTAAATTTCCTGCCTGTGGAAAGTTACATGTAATGGAAGCAGAACCATTACTAGATTATATGGATTGGATCATGGGGTATCATGCTTTTTAGGTTGTCTTCTGGGGCTAGGAACAATATTATCACCAGTATTGAATGAATACAGCTTCCAGGACACTGACATCTCTTAGCTAATGAGAAAGTACAAGTTTTCCCAAGCTACATTTTCCGATCCATACCCAAATGTCATTTGCCTCAAATTATCAGTATGTTCATATTTACAAGTGTGTGCACATGCCCATTTTTTAATCTGCAGCAATCTGTTATATAAGCAAAAAAAATCTAAATTTACAGGATTTTTTTTTTTTCAGTAGTTTTTCTTCCCTCCCATCCCCAACACAACTACTAATCATAAAAAGACATAAAAGGCACTAGTTATTCCTAGTCAGTAACTCATATCTTCAGAAAGGTGGTGATAGAACTTCCATGTATTTGTTGTTTTGGGGGGAGGAGAAATGGAAATGGGGGAGAAAGCTGCTGTACCATTTGCTACAATTCTCAGGAGACTTGATTTACTAAAGTACCAAGTGCTTGTACTCTGAAAATCTATTTCAAGCTGCATCATCATAATCTCCAGTAACTTTAAAAACAACAACAACAACAAAACAAACAAAAAAAAAACCCCAAACAAACAAACAAAACAGCTCAGTGTCATATATGAAATTCCAATCAAAAACTTGTCATGTTTTCTTAAGTTCAGCTGCCAACTATCCACACAGTCTCACTATTTTTTTCTGAGTTATTCTATCTTCCAGTGAAGGACACTGGTCATGTCATGTAATGTGGCAGGATATTTTTCTGACTGATTAAGTGCAGATATGACTCTCAAATGAAGGAAGATGAGCAGATTCCTGTGGGCTGGTATGATGTGCCAGCTTTGTCACTTCTAGTTGCCGGTGTGTAACAACTTCCCAGGAGACTTCCCACGAGAACTCGGGAAATGTTAATACTACATCCAACAGCTCAACGCTGTAATCTCCTCAGAGAAGTAAACAAATTAAACAGAAATAGAGAGAGAGTGACCTTGGATGAGTTGCTTCAGCAACCTATGCCACTTTGTACTCCCAGCCTCATGCTGCCTTGCCTGCTATTTTGCAGGCAGCCCGGGACAAGGTGCTCATCTGTTCACAAGCACTGAATTTCCAGATATGTCTAGAAATGGAAAGAGAATTTAGGACCAATGAAATTAAGCTGCTGGAACTGCAGCAAAGATGTAAAAGTTTAGATGGTTGCCTTTGTAAAATTCTTCATTGAACACAGAAATGTCTGCAGAATTATTCACCTCAGTGTGCAAATAGCATTGTTTACGTTTTCCCACAATTGCTTTAATTCTTTGCCAAAAAAATCCCACAATATTGAACCATAAAATACCAGGTTGAAAGGGACCTCAAGGACCATCTGGTCCAACCTCTCTTGGCAAAATCACAGTCTAGACAAGATAGCTCAGCATCCTGTCCAGCCAAATCTCTAATGTCTAATGTTGGGGAATCCACCCCTTCCCTGGGGAGATTATTCCAGTGGCTGTTTTTTCCCATTGTGAAAAATTGTCCACTTGTGTGCAATCAGAATCTCCCCAGAGTAACTAGTACCCGTTACCCCTTGGCTTTTGATGTGACTCCTTGTAGAAAAGGACTCAACATCTTCTTTGTAGCTGCCCTTCAAGTTTACTGGAACCTTTACAGCCCTTCAAGTACTGGAACATGGCGATGAGGTCTCCTGTAATCCTTCTCAAGGCTGAACAGACCCAATTCTTCCAGTTTTTCCTCCTATGGCAGGTTTTCTAGTCCTCTGCCCTTCTCTGGACCCTCTGCAGCCTGCCCACATTTTTTGTACAGTGGAGAACAAAAATTGAACATGGTATTTCAGAAATTATCCATGTTAAGTCATTTAAACACCTAAGACAAACTTTTTTCTTATATTTTTTTTTTAATTAGAAAAACCAAAATCTGACTGACCATGTTCAATGGTTTTCAAAGAAATTAAATTTACTGTCTGCTATCAGCACCAATCCCATACATGATACTCCTGATCAATTTTTTCCTTCTGCCTCCAGCTATATATAACTTGATATTCAGAAAGTTTTTTTCCCTTCTTAACAAACTGTTTCTGTGGAAGAGGTCCTACAGTCGGTATATTTTTCTTCCGCTTTTTGACAGGCCTATACATGAAGATAAGAAACCTGTTGGGATGTGAATAGACTATCTGTGTACAGTGTTTCTCTAAACATATGGCTGTAAAATTCAGAACAGATATATCATTGGTGAAATCCAGATAATTGATACATAAGTCAGCTGCATCAGGCAGGTTTTTTGATGGTATCTTTATAAATAGATTGGTGCTTTCAAAGTGCCTGATGATATCTCTCATATTGACATGAAAGGCATTTAGAGGTTGGAATATGCTAGTTATACAACTTGTACTCATGGTGCAGTTCATGGGAGCTGTCAGCTTCTCAGAACACTAGTCCAAATATTTGGGTAAATATCATGTGTATATTTATACATTTTTAATATTTAGTTTTTCAGTCTTTTTAGTATCTTACTGACTTTTGTTCAATACTTTTGAGTTCTAAACTTCCATGTCATAAAGAAAAAATATGGTTATTATTCAAAATTAACATAAATGCAAACAGTTCATGACTTAAAATCAACAAAACAGAATTAAATTCAACAAAAGACTCTTGGATTTTCCTGTAGTATTTTATACTTTTCTTCTGCTTTTGAGTATCTTGTTTTCAAAGCCACCAAAGCCCAGCTTGTATAACTCAGAAATAAATCGCTAAGTCCTTTAGAAACAATAGTTTAATGGACCTCCACATTCCCTGCTTAGTGAAATTTGGATCACACTCTGGATAATAAAGCCAACAACACAAAAGCACTTGGCACGGTTCACTCCAAGCACACAAAAGTACTGGACAACCCGCATGACTTAGTTTACAACCTTTAAAAGCAAAAGCAAGATCTGCAGCTGACAGAATCCCCTTAACTTACAGGAGGAATTGCTTTCTGGGAGTTGTGTGTGCAAAGCCTGCAGGCTACTTTGAAAACTCTTATATGTGTTTTTCATTTTGAGAGAGGAGATGCCATTGGTAAAATGAATAAGAATTTTTTCTTCCTTCTTAAAAATAGGCACTTAAATATTGACTGCTTTTAGACTTTCTCTCTGGTGCATACGCATTTTTCTACATACAGGGTATAAGTCTACCAAAGTTCTCCTGACAGAAACAAAAAAAAAGCATAGAGGAGAAGGAAATGTAGCAGAATTGAGATATATCCACATGTTCGTGGTTGATTAACTGAAAAAATAAACATCTTTAAAAAAAACATGTTATTGCTTAGATGTCCTGGATACTGACATGATGTATATCACATCAATGACATTTTCAGTTATTCCGTGACATAAATAAAATTAAACGCTATCTGGTGCACACTGAGACTTCTTATTGAACACTTTTCATGCATGCAAAATACAGATCATATAACTACAGTGAATCCTGTATATACAATTAAAAAAATGTACAAGTCCAGAGGGTTGATTGTGTTCTTTCACAAAACCACATGCTGAAGCACTCATGAATACTCACATACCTCAGTAGAATAACACCGTAAACATTTACAGAACCACGTAATAATGAAAATACATTGTTTAGAGGCCTAGAGGCATCTGTAGCTCTGCCCAGGTTGAGTTTGGTGTTGCTGTTGGGGAACCCCAGCAAGTGCTTGAGGTGGAAGCGAGCTGTACATATATCCTTTAGTGTCATACACAAGCTACATAGACAATATGTGCTCATCACTCGTGATATAAACTACTGAGATATTTTGCTAATTAAATTCAGCTTTACAGTTTGCACAACAAATGGCCAGCAACTTCTCTGAGGACAACTTTCAGTGAGGTGTAGCCACTATGTCCGTACTTGCAAACTAAAGCAGTTGCGTTTTGGCTTGCCCCACACAAGACTTCCTGGACACAGTGAGTGTGTCCTCCCCCCCAGGACACAGCTCTGGGGAAACCATAAGCCAGAAACTGTTCCTTTTAAATAACATGAGTGGAGCTCTGTGTGGTCTGGGACTTCTTTTGGGAGCTAAGGGCAAGTGAGAATAGGGGAAAATCTGATTATTGGCGTATTATTTTGCATTTATTTTAACGTAGTATATTGGGCTGTTGGGAGAGATGAATTTGGCTTGACTCCAGCCTGTGGGGTGCTCGATTTAAATGCAAGCTCAAAGATTTGAGTTTGGAGTTCAAAATTTACTACAAATCAGTATGTGTGTGAAAACAAAAAACAAATAAACAATGAAAACACTTTTGTGAATCGCACAACTAGGAAAGTTATAATTATTTCATGGAAACATTTTGTACTGAACAGTAAAGCCTGGGAAAAAAAACACTCCATGATGTCTCTGCAGGATGCAGCTAAGGGATTGCCATATGTGGGAAGGAAACCTTACCCCTGGAAAGAGGTGGCACCACAGCCGCACTGCCCCAGCTTTTCTGCTGGCTCAAGGACAGCTGCTCCAGCAGGCATGGGACCTGTGGCAGCATGTCCCAGCAGGGTCAGATCCATGGCAGGAGATTCAGCCTTCCTCCCCACGCACATCTTGGGTGTCATTTTCATAATATCATAGAACAGTTTGGGTTGGAAGGAACCTTAATGACCTTCTAGTTCCAACCCTCCTGCCATGGGCAGGAACACCTCCCACTAGGCCAGGTTGCTCCAAGCCCCATCCAACATGGCTTTGAACACTTCCAGGGAGCCGGGCAGCCACATCTTCCTTGGGCAACCTATGCCAGTGTCTCACTGCCCACTGTCTTTTCCCTCCCAAAATATAGAATAGAATCATAGAATCGGCTGGGTTGGAAGAGACCTCTGAGATCATCAAGTCCAACCCTTGATCCACTACTGCTGCGGTTACCAGACCATGGCACTGAGTGCCACATCCAGTCTCTTTTTAAATATCTCCAGGGATGGAGACTACTTCCCTGGGCAGCCCATTCCAATGGCTGATCACCCTCTCTGTGAAGAAATTCCTTCTAATATCTAACCTAAACTTCCCCTGGCACAACTTGAGACCATGCCCTCTTGTCTTGCTGATAGTTGCCTGGGAAAAGAGCCCAACCCCCCCCTGGCTCCAGCCTCCTTTCAGGGAGTTGTAGAGAGCGATGAGGTCTCCCCTGAGCCTCCTCTTCTCCAGGCTGAACACCCCCAGCTCCCTCAGCCTCTCCTCACAGGACTTGTGCTGGAGTCCCTTCACCAGCCTGGTTGCCCTCCTTTGGACCTGCTCCAGGACCTCAATCTCCTTCCTGAACTGAGGGGCCCAGAATATGTCTGCCCTTTCCCTGCAGCTGCCACAGAAACAGCCTCAGCCCTTCTCCAAGCAGGATCATCTCCTCTCTCTCGTTTCAGAGGGGAAGGGAAGAGACCTGGGGCGTCCCTACCTCCTGTCCCACCCCCCACCCTGAGCAGGGTCACCCCTCTCTGTCACCCTCTCTCTGAGGAGGGCCGGCGGGCACAATGCAGAGATGCCCCGTGGGGGGAAGCGGCTGCTGAAATCCCCGACGGTCGCTGCTTTTCCCTCCCTGCTCCAGCCTGTGCCTCCTCACGGCAGCTTCCAAATAAATCATCATGAAAATGTAAGGAGAGTTTATCAAGGTGGAAAAAGATCTGGTACTTTTCTCTCTCTCTCTCTCTTTCTCTCTCTGTTTTTTTTTTTTTTTTTCCCCTTAAGTTTACACGGCTATAGTAAAATTCAAACAGTGGAATCAAAGCAGCCTTTTGCCCCCACCTGACAGCATCTTTTAAAACCTTGCAGTACTTTATTTGAATTAAAACTCCCATCCTTGTCATTACAGTAAGGGCAGAGTTTCTTTGCTGCCGAAGGAATGAAAATGTTGGTTTTAAATGAACACACCTGTCCGTGGGTAGCCATTCTTACACTCCAAAGTTAATATTTCACCACATTTATCTGTCTCTTTTTCTAATTTAGACTTGCAGAGAGTATGTTTTAGCAGGATAAAAGTTAGCTTCTCAGCATACTCATAAATGGAGCCTATAAAGGAAACATAACAACATAGCAGCAAATCTGCAGAGGCTAAACCAGCTTCTGTTTAAATGTATTTCTATTTTCAGTACACAGAGTACTGCCCAATCACAGAAACATATACAAACACACACAGGCACACATAAACACCTTTCTGAACACCCTTTTACTTGCTATCCTAGCTAGGATTTACAATAAGCATATAAAAGTGCTTAATTTTAACTCAGTGAGTATCAGTGGAAGTACTGAAATATTTTCCCTATAAGCTGAAATGAAACAACTTCTGTTGTGTACAGCAAACTGCTCAATAGCATCAGTTCACATTTCTACACAGGATTAGAAGTGGTTAGAGAGTGCAGAATCTCTGGCCACTTGAGCTGCAAAGGGTCCAAGTAGACTCTTGAATGACGCTCCCAAAGACTTCTGAAAATACCAGTCTGGTAACTATTTCCCCCACACTTATCCAGAGTGAAAATCCCAGCAGGAAAAAGTTCAGCAAGAATTCTGTATAAAATAGAAAGACAGTTGCCATGTTGCACGCTGCTGCCAGAGAGGGATGGAGAGCAGCACCAAACCCCACTGATTTTCCCAGCAACGAGCAGGTCCCTTTGTTTGTGATCTGAAACTCTTTCCACTCCTCCGAAAAAGCTTTAGAATTTAGCCTGCCTCCTCAAACTCCATTTAAAAGGATTATCTGTGGAGCTGAAGGCAGGCAGGAGTGCTGAGCCCTTGCACTCAGCCTTCACAGCAGGGTGTGAGAGCCAGCATCGAAGTGAATCTAAATGGACTTTCCATTTTCATAGAAACAACGAAGAGATGGAAGGAAGAGACAGTCATGTTATTTACATGGATCAGAACTAGATGAGAAGGTTTATAAATATGAATAGGCAGATGCAGCAAATAAGACTTGAGTACAGACAGGAAAATTGTGAAGTTTTAGGCCTCCTCTGCCGTGTGAGTTTACAACTTTTGCATCTTTTGTTGTACTGACACTGCTAAACACAGCTACACAGCAAAGGACAGTTAATTTATATTATCCTTCTTTGTCAGTGCCTCATAAATTTTTCTTTTTTTCTTGTAACTGTTGCTTGTAGTTTTAAAATATTTGAAACCAAACTCAATAAGAACATCCTTAACCATTCCAAAACCTTAAACCAAAGGGAATCTAGCTGAAGTCCCACAGAATGACACCAATGAAGAAGAGTTGTATGTGTTACTGCTTTTTTATCTCGCTCTAATAATCCCAGTTTAAAGATTGTATTTCAGATTGAAACTACTCACTCATCTTCCCCAGAGGCCACATCTCCCTAGTGGATACAATTTACATGTTTTAAAGAAGCCCTTTTATGCAATTATTTTAAGTGGGCTGCTGGAGCACCTACCCAAAGGTGGGAGCCCAACACCCCTGTCACACACTGTTTCATTCTACAGCATTAAGGCACAGTAGAACTGCTTCCCCAAAATCAATGCCTGTCAGCCAACACTTTTGGCAGCTCATCTCACCCACCTCCAGACTGAGTTACCAAATTCAGGTCCCTAAGGGAGGGCAGAAAATTAGGGGTAGATGTATTGTGTGTCATAGTGGTGGCTTTGCATGTATCAATAAACACTCCTTTTCTTTTGAAGAGCTCTGTGTAAGAGGTTAATAGCCTGACCTCCTCTGTCTATTCTGCAGTGAAATTTTTTCCACCCTCCAACCTTCCCTCCTTTCTTTGTTTGGCCCCTCAGATCCTGAGGTCCTGGGCTGTTGTCTCACCTCATCAAAAGAAGAAAGAATCTTTTGCCTTTCTTCCAATGTTATTACTATCAGAATGGTGGCATTCATTATCTTTTGGATCTGTTAGTGGACTGCTCAGCCAAGGCCCCCAGGGATACACACTGTTATCTCTGTGGGCTACAGTATCTCTTCTAAGCTTATGCATCTTGAATTATCAGGGTTCCTGTGTGAAACCTGACTACAGCATCCAAAGGACTGGAAACTCTTTCAGTCACTAAGTCGTAAATTTTCCTTACAGCATCCCTGTTTTCTCAGTTTTTTACTGTTGCTTACAGTTCATCTGGCTGTCTATCTAGCAGGGAATTCTTCTATTCTCTCGATTACCCTCTTTAGGATTAAAATCAAAGCATCAGATAGAAGTAGAAGCCAAGTCTTTGTTTCTGTCTCACTCCCCTGCCCTTGAAACTCTGGAAAAGGTTTCAAAGCTGTAAAGTCTCATTAAAAGATCTGACACAAGCTGGACCACTAATGTCCAAGACTCCATCCAAGCTCATTAATTGTATCCCATGAGTTTGACATGCCACAGCTAGAGCTATGATTTACAGAGGCACACATTTATTTTCCTTTGCACCTTATCATACTTCTAGGACTACATTACAATACCTGAGTGCCTCACAGTCTATAATACACATAATCCTAATGACATCTCTGTGAGGGATGGAAGTGCCATAATTTTCATTTCATAGATGGATAACTGGGGCACATTAAAGACTATGGTCTTGTCTAGGAGTGATATCAGCAGGTAAGGTTCCAAGTGAAGACCGATACAGCAGAATAAGGATATCCATAAAGAGGATTATATCACCATAAGTATATTAGAAAATTCCTCAATGCAGCCACTACTCTCAATAACATCCCCAGTTTACCAACAGAAGCAATGGAGAAGAATCTGCTATGCCCCAGCCTGGAACCTTTTCAGTGCCTGAAACCTAAGCCAACCTTCCTCTTGTATATGATAACATCCATGAAGTCAGTGTCACAGGATCTCTTCTAAGTACACCTGCCTCAGCACAGCAGGAAGCTGGCATGTCTCAGTAATGTCAAAGCAGCAGGGATCCTTTCATTGCTGCTTCCTTTCCCATTTGTGCATCTGGGGCAACAGCACTCACAGCTCTCCTCTGTGAAGAAGGCAGCTTAGGTTATTGCCCTGTGAGATTTATTGCTGTTACTCTGCATGATTGGAAGCTTACAGACACCTGTGGTTCTTCTTATGAGGGGGTTTAGTGCAGTGGCAAAGGAGTTGTCCAAAATCTAAGAGGGTTGGCATTTTGGATTTATTTTTTTATTTATTTTGTCTTGCAATAAATTAATGTAACAGTGATAAACTTACTTGGAAACAAAAATAATTTTTCCAAAATACCTAGCTTACAAAGACTTATCACATCTTGATGACTGATTGCTCTAGGGTTTTCAGATCCCTGCTCCCTAAAGAGGACCTGGGACTCAGTCAACTCCTCTTCTTTTGAAGAATGGTCCCTTAAGTCCCATTAGGGTCTACTGTTCTTCTTTGCTGGCAAGATTTCTTCTGCTCTGGTCCAAACCAGATTTATAGTTTGGCTAGAGATAGGGAAAATCTTCAAAGCTAATAATGCTGGCATTAGCCCTTCATAATCCTTCCCAGGATGAATATTACATTTGCTGTTTTCCAGTCAGATGGTGCCACTGTTGCCTGAAATGATTTATTAAAACTGTTTTCTACTAGACCTGCTTTGTCATGCACCATTTCCTGTACAAATTTGAGATGGAGATTATCTAGTCCCCCTAACCTGATATAATTTTGTTCACTTCCAACCTAGATTAATGCATTTCTGCTTCAGGCCCCAATTTCTAGTACTTTTTTTCTTTTCTGTTACCTCCATATTTCGTAGCAGCATCCCCCCTGAAAACTGGTAAAGATTATTCATTAAGTTTCTTGAGATCTATCCAGATAGGCTACTGACTTTTCTGAAAGACTCATTAAAAAAAAAAATAAAAAAATCATAATTTCTTAATAATTTTTCCAGACAGGTCCTGCAGTGTATTTTGATAGTGAGCATCTCATTAAGCACATCATGATGCAGTTTAGATAAATCATTACAGCTCCAAATTCCTCAGAAGCACTAGGCTATATGAATCCTTTCTTTGAAGCAGAGAAAAAAAAAAGACATAATCTGAGACATTTTTTCTGAGAAAAAAAAAAGACATAATCACTAACCTTTTTTTCCACTCAAAGGACTGTAAGTTAGGACTACTACCATTATTATCACTCACACAATCATTTAGGATTTGGTTCTCTGCTGTTTCTGTTTTGAGATTTAAAATATTGTGTAATAAAATTGAGAAGTATTGAATAGCAGATTATAACCACCTGAAAGAGAAAGCTGATGAGGAATCAGAATTCAGCCTGGGGTACTGTAAGCGGACTTACTAAAGCTGTTGACTCAATCCTTTCAAGTGTTTTGCAGCAAATAAGAGTATATCAGGTTCCCATTTTCTGAAAGCTAAGTATCTTTTTACTGAACAAACAAATGAACACATAATTTGTTGATACTACCTAGAAGATTTAATTCAGCTACTTATTCTAAATATCTGATTAATTTTTAGGACAAATACTTATACTTAGGAATATGGTATAGCTTCAGAAAAATAATTGGAATAGGAATATATTGATAAATGTTAATGGTAGGGTTTCAAAGAAAATGCATGTAATAATGTAATTAATCCTTAATTATTAAGAAAGTCAAATTGAAAACCGAAGGCAAAGACCTCAAAGCAGTGTTTGTCTTCCTTTTTGGGCATAAGATAATAATCTTTACAGTTTTATATATAGGTATTATTATTGATTTTTTTTTTTCTTTAAAAAAGCATCAGTAGAAAAAAAAATCCACTTGACACCAGATATCCTTAGGAGATTCATGAATCTTTTTTTCAGACCTGATGTGAATTTCACGTTACAGATGAAAAAGAATCCTGGACATGTTTCATGTGGCTACTTGTTTCATCAAAAACATTTCTCATAGCTTCAGTAGAAGCTCTTTGCATTAGATTTCTTTGTCAGACTCCTGCACACCTATTGCTATTCTTTCTGTGGGAATCTCATAGATTTTCTCATCCATTTCTCTGTCAGAAAACTACACCACTTACACCACTTCCTTAACAACAGGTAAACAAAAATTACTAGCGGTTCAATAAAATAAAATGAAATAAAAGAATAGGTCATAAAGTACCTGGAAATTTTAGATAAAAGTAATGGGCTTCTATGGAAAGAGTTTTGCTTCATATTGCAGATTATCTTTAAGTGTTGCAATGTGCCTCTTATGCTATTAAGTCCAGTATTTGCCAGCTTAATGTAAGCATACACATAGTATTTCCAGCATAATGTAAGCATACCCATGGCATTTCTAAACCTTGAAGTTAAACAGGGAAAAAGGCTATAAAATTCAGTAGATTTGCAAGCACGACTCAAGCACAACCCAAAGGCATTTTAAAGTTATAACAATGACAATGTTGCAATAATAGCTGCAGTTAGAATGCAAGAGAAGTTGTACCCCATCACAACTCTGCAGGAGCAAAGCAGAAGCATCCTTTAGTGTCACTGTGAAATTCAATGCAGTCAGAAGTTCAAGTGAGGCCTTTGGAGTCTAAAACCTTGCAGCTACAATAGCGCCTGAATTTCTTTCTGGGCACTCTCTCTGTCAAGTAGAGCATCCAAGCCAGTAGTGTTTACAGTACGATACATTCAACCTCTGTTCAAGAGCACTGTTTATTTGAGAGGCTGGGCTTCTAAACCATGGATGTCAGTGTGTGACAGGCCTTCCACGTGTAGCTGCAATCTACGTCAAGTTCTCACAGATTATTCCGGAACAAACTAAAACTTTTGGCAAGCTTGGATAGCACGCGTAACTAACTTGAGACGTAGGGTTGGAAGAAAAAGCACAATAATAATTCAAAATTATGGAAGCAATTCTATAGCTGGTCAGTTTCCTTGAGACTCATTTAGACATTTTTAGCCCAACAAGGCTACAACCAGTCCATTTTTGTTAGTGTGGAGATTTTAATAAACTGAAAGAGCCAAAACAAAAACAACAGTTCTGTGCTTCATCTTATTTTATCTAAACGCCGTGTCAAAACTGAAATTTTCCAGGATAAACAATATAAAAGTATTCAAAGAAGTCTGGGAAAGGAACTTAACTATGTTTAAGACAGTATGTACAATTACAGAAATCCAGTAAATCTGATCAGCATTTGTGCTTGTAGAAGAAACAGTAATAGCTCTCTAAAGAGAAAACTAAAAACCAGATAACTTTTATTCGACCAAACAGTGCAGCTGGAAAAATTAGATCAACTTTTGGACACCGAGCCCTTTTTTTGAGACTGAAGCATAACAGCATCTTATTCTTGCTTGACCAAAAAGGAAGAAAAATCCCACAGAGATTTATTTAGACACCTTTACAGAAACTGACCATACAGCAGATTCCATTTAATTTATTTGAATGATTTTTTGTGAGGCTGGAAAGTTTGGTTGTCTCTTGAAGCTCTTCTGTTGGGTCTTCAGTGGTACTAAGCCCTCCTTACCTCCTCTAGAAAGAAGAGGACATTTGTTCAATGTGAGATGCAGGCAAGTGCCCTTGCAAAGCAGAGGGGCTGGCAACCTATATGTTTTGGTGAATGGCTGCACATGGAAGAAAAGATATTTTGTTCTGTTAAGACAAAAAAACAGAAGTTCTAATCTTCACCTGATTTTGCATCCCAACTGTCAAAACAGAGAAGGGGTTTAAAGTAAAAATAGCAATGGCTCAACCAATACATTAAAAACCAAAAGAGCCATAAAATGGACTTTCTAATAAAAATTCTTCCTAACTGGTTAATTGCAGTTGCTAAATTATTTCTTTTTATAGTAAAAGCTTTATAATTAACAAGCCAGACATTGATTTCTAGTCATTATCAATTTCTCTATGATTATTATTGCTTCTATAATAATCTTCCCTGTATTAACATAGATTAAGCAGCTCTTTAAAACAGAGCAGCTTCATTAGCTCTTGCTATCACAGGAGGACCTGCAGAACTCAGTACTTCAGTTAACCACCATGCAGAAGCTGAAAATAAATGCTGCAAGAATCTATTCCTAGGGGGTGACGTGCATGAAGAAGCATGAAAAACCTCAGCACTCAACTCCGAGCACTTAACTCCCAGACAGTAAAACTTCTAAAATCATTAACTTGGCCAGCCACGTTAATAATATTTCTGTGTTAATTTTATTGCTATATTAGTGGGGCATCTTTTATCCTGTGGACTTGCTACATCTGAAAATCTTTATCAATCCAATTGCAAAAGTGGAATAATTTCATCTGGGTAAATAAAAGTGTGGCCACACTGCCTTTGAAAACAGAGTAAGGTAGAGAAACACAATGACATGGGAGAGGAGATGAATAGTTCATGCTGTGTAAACCTCCTGTCTTTCACTGACTGAAGCAGGAATGGAGATAGGACCTGAATATAGCAATGTGCTCTGCCTCAGTGTGCCTGCACCAGTCTGTCTTTGTGGTTCAAATTGTTCTCTGTCTCAGTTTCACTGTCACTGGCCTGGAGTTGGTGAGTTTCTATGGAAAGAAAAAAAACCAAAAAACAAACAAAAAACCCCAACTGGTAACAATCCTAAAAGTACAACTAGAAGGCCAAGTTGATATCTATGATGCCAGCTGCTCTCCTGTGTTGAAGAACACAGAGCTCAGCTTAGCCACAGGTAGGCCAAAGGGAGGCAAAACAAGAATGAGTAGATAAACAAGAGTTTGCTTTGTGAGAACAAAGGCTTCCCTCCTTCTTCCCTCCTCCCTTTCCTTTTTATGCTACATTAAGTAGATAAATGACAAAGACCAACCCCTTCATTCTATGAAAGCCTGGTCCCACCTTTGGGGAGACTTCTGTACACCTTCCCTAAATGGTGTTCTTGTCTTTCTCCTGCCCAAGTGGTAACTACTCAAGAGGTTTAGAGAAGTGGCACACCCAGAGGAAGAATAAGAAATTTCAAATCCTTTTATATGAATTCTTATTCATAACTTCACTAGCTAGCTTTAAATCTTAAAGAAAGCTTTAAATTTTAAGCCTTGGAACTTTAAGACTTTAGGATCATTTTAAAAATGAGAGAAGATTGCAATCATTGTCTTACCACATTGCCTGAAGGTAATCTTTTAATCATTGTTCTAGATCTAGTATAAGGCTTTTTAATAGGTTGCTACCACTCAAACAATAGCCTTTGTGTAACAGCTATCTGATTTTTTGGGTATGCTGTTTTTAAGGTGCCTTATTGTTTTGTTACCCTGATATTCTCACATTTGGGTAACGCAATTTGTGCCTTGTAGTCCAATTTTTGAGAGATTTTACTGTTCACAGTGAATATTGGTTTTGTGCATATATATCTCATCTTCTATCTCACCATGCATGAGACCTTTGGCACAGTAAGCAAGGTCCAATAGGATCCTGTCAGGATCATGATGGCAGACAGTGTTGAAAAACAAGTAAGGGGCTTAATAGAATAGCTATGGATTCACACTATACATCTCATATGCTATCTTTCCTGTACTGAACACCGAGACACAAAATTTTGCTCTGTGAAATGTGCCAAGGAATCTTTTCAGACTAAGAGACAGCATCTCACTCACTGAGCTTTGCCTGGTCTTTGCCTTAGCATTATGCTAAGACTGACAATACTTATAGCTGTCATTTGGACATACAAAACCAACACATTTTTGACTACTAACAGCAGAATCCAACTGAATTTTTAGCACAGTTATTGTCTTTGTGATTTTAAGGTGCTACTTTGCACTGAGATTTTGAAGGAGGATTCATACAGCTGCAGAGAAGTCACTTAGGAGGTTGGCAACAGGACGTTTTTCTGAGTTTTATTTCAGATGTAGTTCCCAGATCAATTAATTCATGACATATAAAATATTATCTAATTACTTGTATTTTGGGAGAGTATTCTTCTCAATCTAAGTGATCTCGATGAACTCTCTATGGATTTGCAGAAGAAATCTAAGCCAGGATCAATGCAAAAGGATTTTGAAAAATTTTGTGATGTTTTAAATAATGTATGTAACAAACTGAAGAAGAATCCCTGTGCAAGTCTTTGATACCTCAACACAAGCTCACAATATCTGAATCTAGACTTCCTCTCATTCCCAAATATGCCAAGATATCAAGTTTTGATTCGATGTGTCACTAAGAGAATAGCTGGACAGTTTAGAGCTTTTAAATGATGAAAAAGAGTTGACCTCAGACCTGTCCTTCTACCCCTGCTCATTTCACCTAAACATTATGACTCTCCATGACAGAAATCAAGAAGAAACTGTGCAAGTTAGAATAGAATAATACTGATGGATTAAAACCAAAATACATTCAAAAAGAATCTCACAATTGAAATACTGCCTCTATTTTTCATCATGATTCAAAAAGAAACATGCTGAACCTGCATTCTCTATTTCTCTACAATAATTTCTGCTCCTAAGAGGGTCAGTCATTGAGGGATTTTAAATCAAGCTTCATAGATTTAATTTATCAAGTAACCCTGGCCTAAAGTATGCTCAGCCTTCTTTGTCTTTCACAGGACCTGGTAGGTAGGATTACACCTATCCAAAATTGTTCAAGTGCTAACAGAGAACTTTTCACTTCTTCCTGTCACTTCTCTAAGTTCTGCTAAAGTGATGCAATACTTTTTTAATCATTAGAAATCTCAGTACATCACTCAGAAAATAAAAAGGAAAACTTTCTTCTGAAAGTTCTGAAAGAGCTTCTTTCACAGCTCTGCACCACTCACAGTGGTATAAATATGGAAAATTATACAGGAGATACAAAGTGATGGGAATCAGATCCTTGGAAATCCTCTTCAAGGAAGTGCCACTCACACGCTTTAAAGTAAATCTAAACCACTTACGAATTTACTAGGATCTATATGTGGATATGAGGGACCTTTGATGAAAAAAAAAAACAAACAGGAAACCTTCTTGAATAAAGCCTTCAAGAGGGATATGGTCATTCATTTTTCCAATAATTTTTACTAGGTGGTCAGCAGCTAGAAATAAAATTGTAATGATGATGATAATAACAATATCAACTGTTGCATTTCACAAAGTTCTGGTTGTCTTGAATATCTTTTTCAGACACTGCACAATGACTTAAGAGTCCAAATTCACATGAGAGTTTGTTAAGTGTACTTATAGCATGCAGTGGAGGGCTGTGCAGAAGCAGAGGTGATAGCCAAGAGAACTTTGAGGTAACACTCTCTGGAACTGGCAGCACTGGCTGAGACAGCAGCATGTTACTTCGCTTTGCTGAGAGGCAAGGTTAATTTGTCTGTATAGTTCCATGCTCACCTGCATACAAGTAGATCTAGATATTCTGACAAACAGCATGGAATTGGTTTATGGCCATGCACATACTTGTTGCTGGCATTACATGAATAACAACGATCATGCCACCAGTGTTAAGGGGACAAAGAAAGCACAACTCTCTTAGTTCCTCCCCTTAATTCACTTGATACTTACTCCAGTCAGTTTTGTGCAGTAATGCATTTGTTGGTACAGACAGACCAGTCCATTCAAAGCTAGCTTAGAATTTCTAATTTATATATATTGGATAGTGTAAATATACTCCGAGATCCTTTGCCACCAACCTGCTTTCAAAAATTTAAAAACTAGCCTTGCTTCCATGTCGTGAGACATGAAGGTTTGTATTTCGTGGTCTTCATTCATGATGCTCAACTGAAACTTGATTTAGGAAACGTAAAAATTTTCTATGCAACAGTATGGAACTATTAAAATTAATTGATCTGACCCTAATAATCAGAGAACAACTGGAGACAGAATGAAGGAGTCATCATGCCTTTTGAAAACTGTCTAGATAAACTTAATGGATACATACAGCAATATGATCTAAGGGAATACATGCATTCATTTCCCTTTTCCATTCACCTAAGAGAGTATTGAAACTTTTATCTAATGCCACACTAAGGTATAATGTGCTCTGATATGCAACAGATAAGGAATTCCCACAACTTTCTTTGATGTCTTTCAGTCATATTTCTATCAAATAATTCACTATAGAAGGAATGCACACAGAAATTACTACTTTATAACTAAGCAATTGTTTTAGACAAAACTCATGGTATTGCTTTTGCATCTTCAATCAGAATATGCTTTTTTATCATTGTTTTAGGTATCTGATTTAGAGGGAGAAACTGTGCATATTCATCTGGAAAACTTATGGAGTGAGAAATTAAACCTCAGAAAAAGGTCCAAGTCTTTCATCCTGCAACACAGACAACTTCAAAGGGCCACACCTATGAAAATATTATTTCTCCTCTAAACTTTTTATCCCAAGGCCATCACAAATCTCTCTGCTCTTGTCTGATTTATGTTTCAGCAATATTTTCAATGACCTCTACAGCTCAATGTCTATGGAGCAAGTACTCTGGAAGTGTTGTCGAGAATAGTTATGTCCTAATACAGTGTATATAGAATAATAAATATATTTAAACCAATCTATTTTCTCAGATATGAAGAGTACATGAATGCAATTGGTATTCTAATTTATGACAAATATCCTGTGGCTACAGTATCTAAGGGCCCTGAAACGTAATAGAAAAAAGAGCTTTATAGTACTCAGTATGCAAGCATTTCTTATAAAAAATTGAGAGTAAATTCATCTCAGTCCAATTCTGTTAACTTCTTGAGAGACATCTACATTTCATCAGGAAGTGAATTAAACTAATTAAAAGTTCAAGGCATCTAATGATTTAGGTATCTCCTGTAATGCTCCCATTGGCTGGAAAGCAAATGGCCAGGCTGCACAGGTAAAAGCACTAGCAATAGTAACTCTCCTTGCTTTTCTTGGTCTTAAAGTTAGCACTCCATTATGATGAGTTTCACTTTTGTGTGAGAAATCTTAGTTGGGCAAGACTATATTGATCATTCTCAGGACATGTTTGGAAGAATTTCTCCATAGATACCATGAATAGTAAGAAGAATTACTACCTGTGTTGAAATCTGTGGTAGTTGATGGCTTCAGGTAGGTAAGTGACTTGTAAAGCCCACAAAGTCAAATATACTTTGGCTCTGATCTGAACCCTATATCCCACCTGATTTAAAGAGGTAGAGACACACAGCATCTTTATCTTACTCTAATAATATTTTAATTCTATATATTCACCAGAGTTTCCTCACCTTTATTCCTTATTAATTCTATATTAGTGCAAACCCAGATAACAAAGTGAAACAGACTATTGCCAGATGCATTTATCAATTTTACAACTATATTTGCTTAGCTAATATAGAATTCAAATCTGAAGCCTGTGAGCTTTGGAGAAGCTAGCACTAGGTCAGCTGCAGCTACAGAATTGCCCATGGTTTATGAAAATCACCTGCCCATACTCTCCTCCTTTTTACTTGCCAAGATCCATCTAGGACTGGACTTCATTAGATGAAAATGTGAAATTTGGAAGATCAGAAAATTAGGCCCCGTGCATTAGACAACTTATGTCTCTAGGTATTTAAGCATACAGTCTGACAGTTCTTAACAGATGTGACAATAAACGATGCATTATTTTATTGTCTTAAAAGTAATGAAAGTTGTATAGAACTGAGTTCATAGCATATACTGTCGGTATGTAAGAGATTATTTTGAAAATGAATCTTTAGGTAGTACCAAAAGATGGGTTCTATCATAAAAAGTTGCAAAGGGACCAGTAATAAGAGGGGCTAATCAAAAGGACAGGGATTTTATCCATGAATATCAACTCAGTGATTCAGATTTCCAAACAAGACATACTTAAAGAAGTAATTCTGCCAAGAAATACTTTTATGTCCTTAGTTTGTGACATGAATTGCCCTGAGATGACTAGCTCTATCAACTCAGTGGCACTCAGGGAGGTGTTGTAGTAGCTTTTGGTGTGAACTAATAGCAAGGAGTAAAAAAGCAGGAATGCTATTGGGCTTTAGACCAAAGCTCTATAAACCTTTAAAATCCCTTTGTGCCAGGACCTTTTGGCAGATTTATCCCAGTATTTTGTTCTTCTCTCTCTTCCTCTCTCCATTCATCCACACTGGTAATTCACCCCAGTTCTGGTTCACCTGAAAGAGATCCTGGAGGTGCCTTAAAGGACAATTTGGGACAACTCTATAAAAAAGTCCCTTTGCAAAGTGCATTCAGAGGACTGCTACACTACGGTATCCCCAGGCTGCAAAGACACAGATGTATGGTGTACTATCTCCCTGACATTATATTTATAGTTATGGAAAGAAATTAATTTATACTGAAAAAAGCTAAAAAGTACTGAATTTTGCATGAGAAGGAGAATGAACAGGGAAAGTGAAATCCATACTCCACTCTGATGTGAGGACCTGACACAAGGACTTTGTCTTTGCATTCCTGAGATTACCTGGATACTCCAAGTACTGGGTTGGAGGACTGTGTGGCTATTTGCAAAGTGATGGTGAAGAAACCAACACAGATGAAGTATTGTGGTCTCTCCTCCAACCCACTGCATCAATGTGTTATCTTGCTTACCCGGTGCTGTGCCCCCAAAATCCCTCTCTATCCCACACCTGTGGTTTTGTGTATGTGGCTTGTCTGAATCCTGGTTCCAGAATCAGAGATGCTTCCTTTCTGAATACTAACACTGGTGTGTACCTTTCTTCATTTGTACTTCACACACACAAGATCATCTTGCATCTGGTCTTTTATTCTTTTGATACAAAGGGATATTTAAGCTAAGGATTATGTGACTTGAACCCAGAATCCATTTTATTTGGGACTTAGATGCCAATATCTCTTCTAATATTAAAAATCTTAGGAAATTCTATTCAGTCAGCAAAACTGTGGTGTGTGTTTTAACGGAAAACATAAGAACAAACACACATTGTCAATGATACAGCCATTTTCAGAAAAGAAGTAAAAAACAAATGTTTCAGAAAAAAGATGACTGTAATCTCCTGAGTTTAACAAAGCTAGATTATAAAGTCCTAACAGCATTGAAAAAACATGGTGGTTCCACCTTTAGAAGCTTAAGAAATAAAATAAAATCAAATGACTTTGCAGCCATATTTCATTTACCTTAGAATCATGTGTACTAGCTCTGCATCTTTTCATTTGGACAGCTTCACGAGGACATAGTTAAGTATTTCCAATAAAGTTCTTAGACTTGGAAATTCAATATTTTCATTTCCAATACATAAAGTTGTTTTAGGTGAGAATTTAGGAATAAAAAATGGAAAACTCTTGGAAAAGACTTGAAGACTTTAAGATTGATTCTGCACATGTGCCTCAAATATTTCAGAATACATGTATCAGCAGGATGTCAGTGAAAGTATGCACTGAAATAATCACTTTGGCTCTCACAGAGCCTTTGACAAGTCCCTCACAAGAAGGAATCTACTTGTATATAAAATATACTATTTGAAAGAGAAGTTTTGAAAAAAAAAAAAAAAAGCTAAACACCAGCCTCAACAATTAATAAGTTTTAGTTTTTAAAATGGAGTTCTTCTAGCTAATGGAAAGTGTAGGAAAACAGTCTTTGCATTCTTACTGCCAGAAAAATCCCTTATGCTCTCTGGCTGCTAGGGCAAACCTGACTGGCTTGCAATCTGCCTCCACGTGTCGTGGAAAGCTGACACCAGTGGAAGGTGACTGCAGGCTCAGGAGAGGGGACAGAATCCTGCCAGAGACTCTTACCAGATCCAAGCCTTTTTTACAAGGAGTGTAAGTATTCCTTGGAAACCCTTGAAGCCCAATACTTTGTAACTGATATTCATTCTGGAAAATACCACATAGAACATATATATTTTAATGCAAAGGATATTGAGGATGAGAAGACACTTAAATTAAAAGTTAGGAATACATATTTATTCTCAATTATCTAAAAATATTTTGCCAGAAAGGTGCAGATTGTTTGAAATTTTTCTCCTCTTGTCCTGTGATACTAAATCTGAAGTAAATTTTACTGACACTACAGGACTAGTGTCAGTATTTCACTAAATAGGCCTATTTCTGCTGTTAGCACTGAAAAGACTGGCTTTTCTTCCCCAGTTTGTCTCCTTCAAAGGCATGCCAGATGAGTTCAGGCTCCATTTTGAGACTGTAAATTAATAGTAGTATTTTGATCAAGCTACATTTAGAATTACTACTATCACTTAAAAAGCATGTTAATTCCAAGCCACTGAAATGAATAGCTGATGCTTTCCAGCCTTCTATTTCCAGTGAGTAATCACACATACACAAGACCACAAACAAAAACCAAAGCAACATTATCTGTCCATGGCAATGTCAAGCAACAAATCATTTGACTTCTGTAACATAATTTTGTTTTCAAAATAAACACAGAAGCTGACAGTCTGCTTTGCTTTTTATTTCTTTCCCCCATCAGCTGTAAAAACCACTCATTGGACTCGGATATCACACAATGCATATGGCATGCAGGTTCACACACTCCTCTGAAAACTCTGTCCATACCTCAGCGTTGTTACAAGACAAGTTATGGAGAGAGTGACAGTTTTACAGGAACTGAATTCTCTTTTACAAGCTTCAGGTAGACTCTTAATACTGTGTTAATGCAGTCTGCAAGAGGCACGTACATGGTAGTCATAGAAAGGTATAGATAATCCTTAGCTGCAATATCTAAATATTAAAACCTGGGGAAAGATGAGAACAAATATCTACCATAGCAGAGCATATCTATTGTAGTAGAGCTCCCTATGCAGTCAAAAACAGTGTTGAGGCTATCTTTTAATATTTTTTTTATGGAAAAAATGGAGGGTAATATCAGTTATTGAAGGAACCTTTGAGATGTTTCTAGGTTTTTTAAATTACTTTTTAAGCAACAAGCCTTTTTCCCTAGACAAAGTAATTTTTTTCTCCTTGTTTTTAAATTTTTTAATTTTTAAACAGAAAAGATGAAAGTACTGCCTCTCAGTTTTGCTAGACAATGCAGAATCACTTCTGACACCTTTGGAGCATTTGATGTTGGCAACAGTTACATACAGAACACTGTACTTGGGAATACATGTATAGAAAAGAAATATTTTTTTTTAACGTAGGCTGAAGTATTCTTGAGTTCCACCTAAACTCCTTTTCAGTGTTCCAGTAAGATTATTTATGGAGCAATACTTAGGTCATCCTTTTGGTCTTTGTCCCCTTAGACTTCTCTGTAAAATTGACTGAATCCCTCCCTGGGGTCATAAACCAAAGGAAATTCTTGCCTCCAGAGACAAACGAATGGTGAGATCTGGGGGAATAACAATGTGTCAGCTTCCTGAGATCTAGAAATAGTTTAATCTCTTTAGTGTAGTGCTGCGTTATGGCTTTTTCTAAATGTCTGAAAAGAATGTTTCTGCCAGAGTGCTGCAATGCATCTGTGCACAGAGGATGCCAATGCCCTCCTGGTTTTGGCCCTGGGAGGGGTGATACCCCCAGCTTTGGCTGGGTCCCCTCCCTCTGCAGGAGGAACCAGCAGGGCACAGCCTGGATGCCCCTGCTCAGTATTCTGGATCCGATGTCACGAGACACCACATGGTGAAATGTCTTCTCTTTGCAATCCCAGCACAACACTAAGACCAACCAGAGGAACAGCTTTTGCCTCAGGAACTGATTCCAGTCAGAGACCAAAGCAACAAAAATAAATGTCGTTCAGCTTGCCTCTTTTTCAGAGCTGTCACTGCACAGAACCACTCACACATAAAACAAAGGATATCTTGCACAACGGAAATGAGAAATACTCTAATCTCTCTAAAGGTAAAAGACAGGGTCCCATAAACATCAGCAGGTCCAGGATTTCATCTACATCTTTTCAATACTCAGTGTTCATTCGTATAACAAAAATAACTTGGAGAAATAGGTGCAATGGTATCACATACCATATCTCAGCCACCCTTTCACTGTAAACACATCCAGCTGCTAACAAAGATGGCATAAATAACATTGGCTGGAATGTGTTTTAGGGGGATTTTACTCTCTGGACAGGGCTTAGTTTATTTCCAGCTTTCATTGGAGCCAGCAGACATTGCCAAGCCCAGCAGTGCACAGAACAAAACAGCATAACCAAAAAATGTTTGTTCCTCTCACCTACCCCATAGCATTAAGTGCAAAATCAGGCAAAAACTTAATTTTTCACTTTATGCCCCTGAGTTAATGCAAAACTTTATGGGGTGTTCTAAATATCTAGACACCTTCAAGTTACTTCACCAGTATCTGAAAAACACTCTCACTCAGGAGCTCCAGAAACTGACCGTTCTTTCTACAACAGACAAACATAACATAAAGTATTGTAGCCCAGAGAGTGTTTAATTCAACCTGTCAAACAGACTACTAGAAATCTTGATATCTGCAGCTCAGTGATACCACTAGGAGGAAACAAGGCAACAGACAATATTTAAACAAACTTAACTAATACCTCAAAAGACAAGTTTGTGACTGATTCCCTAAGTCACTGAGTTCATTTTCCTATTTAAAAAGAGATGAAAAAATTACAGTAACTGATCACACTTTGTCATGAAACTTCTTCATTCAGAGGTCTTTTTTGCCTCCCATCCAATTAAAGTTTGTTCTACAGCTCCATTTCTCTTATTTTCAAGCCAAATTTAGCTGGGATTAGTTTCAATACTTAGCAAGGTCGAAGCTGCCCATTATCTCAAATAGTTCTTTTTTTGTGTGTGTGTGTGGACATTCATCTGGGAGTACTGATCCAAACTGAAGTCCACTAGAATGTATTGTTTTTCTGGATCTAAATCCACATTAGATTTTAAGGCACCTAATTATGCCATTGTGCCCTTCTGGGGCTGTTGTTCAGCACGTGAACACAGCTGAAAGATAACTCTTCACAGCATGACAAGCATTTTTCTTCAATAGGACAAATTCTACTAAGTTGGAGAGAGAGCCCAACTATGTTCACAAGAAGCACATAGGCCAAAAAGTACAAGCACAAAAAATAAAATTAAAAATAATGTACTAGTTAAGAAGCTTAATAACTAGAGCTAAGCATTCAATGCAAATAAAGGATAGAAGTAACTTAAAATCCCTGAAACTTAGTATGATTCCACAAGACTACAAACCATCCTGTTGCAAGAAGTCTACCAGGACTGCTTAATGAGCATAAACCAGGCACGAATGGAAATAATTACAGTTCTAGGGCTACAGACAGTTTAGTGATGTGAGGCCACGTGGAGAGGGCAGAGCAGAGATCTGCCTGGCAGAATCTCTATTCCCAAGGCCTGAAGTTTTGTTGGTCCCACCTCTTCCACCCTTTGTAAAACCCTACAAACCCCAGCTGTCACGACAGGACTTCATAAGAGGCTGATAAGAGACAGATTTCAGCTGTTTAAAATACACGTCCTCCTTCTGAAGTAATTTGAGCTGTACCAGCTTGCAGTCACCTCATGCTAGAATGCCACGGTCATTAAGCTGTTAGTATAGTTTGCCATAAACTGTATGTTTAGCTTGTGTATGCCTTCTTAAAGTATCAGGAAATCATAGAATGGTTTGGGTTGGAAGGGACCATAAAGTTCCAAATCCTCTGCTTGGGCAGAGACACCTTCCACTGGACCAGGTTGCTCAAAGCCCCATCCAACCTGGCCTTGAACACTTCCAGGGAGGGGGCATCCACACCTTCCCTGGGAAACCTGTTCCAGTGTTTCACCATGCTCACAGTCCAGAATTTCTTCCTAATATCTAACCTAAATATACCCTCTTTCAGTTTAAAATCATGACTCCTCATCCTATCACTGCACCCTCTTATAAAAGGTCCCCCCCTAGATTTCTTGCAGGACTCCTTCAAGTACTGGAAGGCCACTTTAAGGTATCCCCAGTGCCTTCTCTGGTTCAAAAAAACAACTCTCTCAGCCTTCCTTCATAGAAGAGGTGCTCCAGCCCTCCAGTATCTCCAGGATCCTGCTCTGGACTTGCTCCAATAGCTTCCTGTGCTTCCTCTGTTGGGGGATCCAGAACTGGACACAGTACTCCAGGTAGGGGACTCATGAGTGCAGAGAACCATCTCCCTCAATCTGCTCACCATGCTAAAAAATTGTTACTTTTGTCTTTTAAAAATGCTAAGCCTCTTTAAAAGCTCTGAAATATATTGTTTTTCTTTTTCATTCCTCAAATTGTTCTTAAACTTAACAGCAGTAGCACATTTCTAATTAAATGGACAGACAGGCTGCCGATAACATCTGCTTTTCTGTAATAAAAACTATTGATATTGTTGACCTGACAGATTATCTGCAATAGACAGAGCACAATGGCCAAATGTAAAAAGCAAGGGAGGAAGAGCAGCTTAGCACAAGAATACATATTATTATCTGTTCTTCTTCCTTTTGGAATTATTAAGAATGATTATAGAAATTATCAGTCATCTCTGCTTCTTGTTCTGGCATATGAAATGGAAACAGTGATTGAATGTCACAAAAAGCTTTGATCATTTTTTTTCTTTATACAGTAATTTTTAAGGTGAGCTGCTTACTTTTTCATGGTAGCATCTCTTACAGGAATCCCCAAGATTTATGACAGCACATGCCATTTTTCAAAATTTTAGTCCCATGTTGTCTGGAGCAAAACTTCAAACAGTAAAAGAATATCCTAATAATAACTGACATCTCTTACAAAGCTTTTTATTCAAAAACCTTAGCACTCCTTTCATAGCCCAGTCCTGATTCCTTCATGAAGTTATTGGTTTTCTGGGGTATGCGGTACAAAAAAACCCACAACCTTCTTTATGAATTAAGGTCATATGATTTTCTAGTTATCAATTTTATTACTATGCTTAAACTCCCAACATTTAAAAGAGTCATATGCATTCTTAATTAAAGCATCTGTGTTATTGTAAAAACATAGGTTATGTTTTGGTCTGGATAGGTTAAGAGGCTAAAATTTTGACTTGGCCCTTCATGCAAGGACTTAAAAAAATACTAGGATTTAAATTGTTCTACATGGCATTGAATTTCTAGATGGAGCAAACTAGCCAGACTCCTCTGATTTTAGGGCAACTCAGTTAATTTACACCATGCAGGAGGCTTTGGTCAACATCAGTTTTCCTCTCTGGGGCTGTAATATCCACCACCTACCCATTCCAAGCACTGTAAGACACTTGTGTCACTCAGTTTTGTGTGTCTCTGGGATGTTTAGTAAACATAGGAAAGACAACAGCCATCTATTTATCTTGAGATAATCAAAGAAGAAATCAAAACACAAAGTTAAGAGAGCCTAGAAACGGACCATATATACTTCAAATTACCAGGATTTCAGGAAAAAAAAAAAAAAAAAAAAAAAGGACAATAATTTAATTGAAATATATTTAACTTTTACCAATTTTTCATTAACTTATCCGATTTTTTTTTCTCTTTTTACAAGATGAACAAAGAAACCTCATTTTAAATCAGAGCAGATTTCCTCCTAGCTATTTCATCTTAATTGTCTGTAATCTCTCTCTTACTTCACAATAGGTTCTCCTGTTACCGAGTACATAGTAATTTCTAAATTAAGCACAACACTGGTTAATTAACTTGCTTGCTCATGGTGTTTAGTAAGAACCATTTTTACATTTTAATTGCAGCTATTTTTATTTTATCTGTTGCCATTTCTCCTAAATTTCATCCTAAAGAGAACTTTTAGTCCATTTCTAGGATAAAAATATCTACCAATGCTCTTCTCCCATTTCAGGGGGCTGCTACACAACTTTTCTAACTTCCAGAGTTTTACATGGGTGCTCTCTGCCTTGACTGGGCTGTTCCAAAGTGAAAGTTACTGCACAAAATAGTCTCCTGATCAAATCTCATTTCTTTCTCTCTAGTGACGCAAAAGCACTAATATGCTTGTAGCAGTTTATTACAATGTTTGCTTCTGTTCTTCAAATTACACAGAAGTTCCCTGTTTAGGACAAATCTCCTAAAAATTGTGTAACTGCTCAATCTTCACTTATACTACAGGCTGTTCTTAGTTTGGGCTCCTTTCCTCAAAGATCAGGCATCATAGTCAATATCATCTGTAATTAACACCTGAATTCATAGGTTGGTGGCTTGCTGATGGTGCCTGAAATGCCACCTATTATATTTTCCTTCAAGTTACCAGTCATGTAAAATTAATTGTATACAGAACCTCAGGATAATAGTTGAAAAAAGGCACTTATTTCAAGATAGGATCTCCACAGACACTTTAAGGGTCACACTGTGAAAACAACCACCCTCCCACCTCTCCCCATCCTTCCCTCTCCCTGGTTTCTGATGGAAATTAAGTAACTTTTCTGATACTCTGCAAGGCCTAAGTTTGTATCATATTTTACTGTTCAAACAATGTGGCCATGGCAATTAATTACCACTTATGAAAATATTCTTCTCCCATTAATACTGATTTTACTTTTCTTACATGTCACTGATGCATTGGATTGAAGTGATTTTGAACACTCAAATAAATGTATTTTTCTGGGCAGGCCTGTATAAAAATACTTTTTGCAACATCAACAAAAATTATATGTAAAATTGCATTAACTCACAGGGTCAAGTCTTGCCACTTGATATCCATGGATGAATTACAGGGGATTAACAACAATTTTCTACTGTCAGCACATAAAAATATTAATAACTGTGAGTATCACAGATATAAAATATTGTGAAACCAAAGTCATAATTTTGATGCTGGCAAATGCTTATGAAAAGAACATGAGATAGGTACCAGGTGATTTTTAAATATGTATTTCTAGCTAGCTAGATGTTAAGAGTATATAGATAAAACTACATATACAGATTTCACATGGCATTTAAGATATGGATCACAGTCAATCACATCAAAATTTCAGTAAGGATTACATTATTTACTACATAAATGGAAAATAAGGGGTAGCAGAAGGTGTAGTTGCGGATATTGGAGCCATTGGAATATTTAATGAATTATTGAACTCTAAAGAGTCAGTAAAAGACACTGAGCAGAGCAAAACTGATTTTGAGGCCTAATGTCACTTTCCAAGTAGAGACATGGTACAAAAAGTATTGATGGATATACTGTGAAAGAGAAAGAAAGAGAAGGAGCGTAAATTCACACCTTGAGTAATGTGTATATGTACATATGTGTTTGCAGATATGCTATAGGGAAATAAATCCTCCCTACCTTAAGTGGTAATTTTAATCCTTAATCTTTCAGATTTCATTTTAATATATTCTTGTAATACTGATTATTGCCCAACATCCAGTAATGATTACAAATTTATTCTCAAAATAATTGAAATTGTCCCTGTTGACTGCATAATTGACTAGGTGTTTGCTTCAGGAAGATCTCACTCACATTACTATGCTGGGCAAAAATCAGTTCTGGGATCTGTAAGATATTATTATTAATAGTGAACCAGACACATTCAACAGCTGGAACCTCCTTGAATGGAGTGGTTCTTAGTTTCTCAACAGGTACCAAAGAACAAAGCATCACACCTGAAATATATAGTAGAAATTGGGAAACAAAAATTAAAAAGTGGTACATTTTGGTAATAAGAGTATGGTATATATAACATTCTTATGTGTCCTTGAAGAATTATGCTTCACTAAGGCTCTAGAGGTGAAGATACTGGTTTTGATAAAAAATATCTACTCTCTACAGTACTCTTGAATAGTGTTTTCCTGAATTCTAAAGACATATAAACTAAGTCTCAAAGGACATACACCAATGAAATTAAGCCTATGTAATCATGGTGAAGTTTAATGAAAAAAAAACAAAAAACAAAAAACAAAACAAAAACCAAACAAACAAAAAACCAAAGAACCAAGTCAAGCTCTTCTCACTTGGCCAAAAGCTCGTTATTGAGGAATGCTACCGTAGTGATGGTAAAAATCACCTCTTCCAAGACAATACAAAACTTCCATGTTACTTAGGTTATCCCAGGGCTGATCTTATGCAACCTTTCAGCAGAAGACCCCAGCAGTCTACTTCTTCAATGTGTCCACATACTGATCTTTTGAGTGCAAAGGAGCCATACTGCTGACTGCACCGGCTTTCATGAAGCCTCTGAAAATCCTTCCCATCCCAGAATCAGCAAAACAGCAGACAGCAGAGAACAGCTCACTCGGTCTCCACTTTGCTCCTCTGATGCCAATAGCAGCATTGTGACTGAAGTGGATTTCATCTGGGAAATGAGCTACCACTTTCCTTTATTGTATCTGCTCAGCTTTTCGGAAATATCACATTTTGCATATGTGCACATATTTTGTTTAAAATATTAAATGTCACTTGTTTTAGCTGAAAAAATTCGATGACTACATGGTATCACACAGTTTACAGAATTCCTCTTGAATATCTTGAAATCTTGAAAACATGAACTTTCTACAACAAGAGGAAGGGTTACTAGAATTTAGTAGAGACTTTACAAAGGCTAACACTCTCTGAGCTTGAACTTTAATTCTAGTAAAAAGCTAAAGATCTCCAAGCTCCTCTGTGTGGCCAGGCAATTTTTTCTGAGGACTATACCCAGCTCTTTAAGTCTTATTTTTCTTAATACAAGCTATGTTCCATTAGCAGCACCTTCATCTCTGACAGCTTTCTTATTACAGCTTTTGCTTTCTACTCCAAAGACCTTGGAATATGCCTAATAACTAAACTCATGTTATACCTTTCCATCTAAATAGCAATGACTTCCATTACAGGGCTCTGACAAGCTTCAATAGCCTTCTAACTGAATTTTTACCCATCTAAAATTTTTTAAACTTGTTTATGTAATCAGGGAGATTTCCATATAGGTACATTTTTCATTTGTTATTTTGATTTTTTTGTTTTAAATTACAAACCAAATTAGCACCATATATACAACCCAACATCCAAATTAATGTAAAGCTACTACAACAATAAAAAATACAATGGAGGTTTAGAATTTTTTCAGATAAACCCAGATAATTTTTTTTTACTACTGATCACATAGGACATTGAGCTTTGTTCTTGCTTTGGATATATTTAAAAAATAAAAAATAAACAAATAGAAAGAGATAATCCAATATTCTTGGTCTTATAGACGTGAAAAGAAAGGGAACAGAAAAATCTAAGGTGAAACAGACGAAACCACTGGTTCCCCCTCACCCTCCATGCCCTGTAGGTTTTGCTTTATCTCAACACACGTGCTCATGGGGGGCTGCAGTGTGGATAAGTTTATGCAATAAAAATGCAAATATTATTATCTTCACTATTTAGAACATACAGAATATTTAGAATATAGAAGCAGTATATATACTTGAGGTATATATCTTTTTTGCAAAGTCGAGTCAGCCTTTGAGGTACCTGTGAAAAGCAAGCAGGTGGAACTTTGTTCTACATTGCATTGAAAGGCACTGCTGATGTCTTTTGTGGGGACAAGATATTTTTAAAAGCACATTAGTTGAAAAAATTACTTCAGAATCTCCAAATCTTTATTATTATTATTATTATTATCGTCATTATTTAGTTTAATTAGTTTTTAAAGATGTTATGCTTGGCAAGCATTTGCCTGATGAAAAGAAAGGTCCTCAGGAGCTCTATATAGACTTTTTAAATGGGTTTTGCTTTAAGGTCCTGAACAACAGCAGTTTTACCATCGCCTGGTCCACATTCAATGTATAGGGAGGTGGATGCTTTTCTGCCACCCACATCATTTGCTAATATTCCTGCCATTATATCATTAGGTACAAAACCCACAAAAAGAACTTTATCAACATTCATGGAATTTTTAAAAATTAAAAAAACTGAAATTTTCAGTTTCTTTCTTTAGACTTAAAAAAAAAATGAATAAAGAGGAGGTTTAAAGAAAGGCTTATGGAAGCTGGCGTTGACTGAAAATTTAACTTCATACTCAGTCCTGGTGTTTGGGAGTTGCTGCTCTGACATTTTAATAGTTACTGACTCCTCTCTCTGGAAGGAGAACCCTCTCTGTTCTGCCTCCCAAGAGTTAACATGAGTAATCCTTATTGGCTTGATAAAGTCCTGTGAAAGCTCTTCTCCTTTGTGTTATAGTAGGACCAGAAGCAAAACTGAAAGCACATCTCTTCCTCCCTCACACTCATTTGCATGCACTCACACAAGCACACTTTTTGTTTTTTAAAACCTTATCATATGTGACAAAAACTGAAACCAAAGAAGTATTCATCTGTGATGGAAACTCCTTGTTTAAGTGCTAATAGCAGTGGCTCACGACCATCCACAGTTGCAGCAGAAAGTCTTTTTTTTTGTTACGGTTAGGGCTGCTCCACTAAGAAACTTAACATGTCAACTTTATTGCTTCTAGCAGTATCTGAAAGAAATCCTAATGCTGCCAGATTAGCAACAACTTCAGCAGCAATAATTGCCAAGCAGCCCAAATGGGCAGTAGCCAGTGTTTTGTGTGCTGTCTCTCACACCTTGCCCCAGGCTCCCTCACCACCACTGTAGACTTCGTAGGCTTGATAGGGCTCATGTGACTTAATATTTTCTTCAGTTTTTCCTCTGGCAGAAGCAGGCATTGTACCAGGGATAAGGTTAAGTTTGGCCCCCTTGGCTTTCCAAACTCAACTCTCCACAGTTTCTGCCTGTGGCACTCTCAGTTGCACAGGATTGAATTAGTTGACAAACTGAAGCTAACTAGGAATCATTGGAAGGTAGGCTTGATGTGATTCCTAAGAAAGCAGATGTCAATTCCATCCTTCTTAATGGCTTATGTGTTTCTCTCAGCACAGCTGCCAAGTAGCTAGCTTAGGGGGAAAGAGATGAATTTAATGGGACAAAAAGATCTCATGGAAGAGATAGACTGTGGTCCCTAAGATATGATCATAAGAGGATCCAGCATGGGACAGAAAGGGCAGCCCTTGGTGTGGCATAAGACTGGAGGATGTGTTTACTGAGGGTGAAAAGAAAAAAAACCCAAACATTTATTTGAATGTGGAGAGGTATAAAATTTTCCACAGTAGAGAAATAGAAAAAAGACAGGGAAGACCAGTAGAGAAGGGAAAAAAAAACAGTCCAGAGGACCATTAAAAATTACTTCTACATTTGGAAATCCGTTCTTTGTAAAGTAATGGAGTTGTTGGAAAATTACCTTACTGTTGCCATCATGGCAGTGAAATAAGGCAAGAGCAGAAGGATAGATTCTTTTTCATCATTTTCATTGAGTACAAGCTACCTCATTAAAATAACTAAAACCTTAGAAACAATTAAACAAAGTGGAACTCTGCAGGGTTCATATGAAGAATCATACCAGAAATCTGTGGATGGACATAGAAAAGGAATAAATAACTTTGTGAACATAATGATGCTACAAGCTACCATTATTAAGTGGGATAACTGCATCCCTGCAACATTATGTTTGATGAATTAAAATAAAAAAGAAAACCAGGAAACAATGTAGTCAACTCAAATTCATGGCAGTGAAACTTTTATTCCATAAGTAAACTGTTGTTAATATCAGTGTAAATACACACCGGTCCTGATTAAGCAAGAGTAAACTTGGGCTTATGCTTCCTGAAAGTTTGTGAATCTCAGCATTACTGCTTATTATTATTTCTGTATGTCTACACACATCCACACTGAGCCTTTTTGACCTATGAAGAGGACTTTTTAAAAAACAAATCACACAGGTCTTAAACCCTCCCACTTGAATCAATGATGCTGAGGGTCAAGTTTGTTTCTGATCTCCTTGCCAACAGCATGTAAACAGCAGAAGCTGTTATGACAAGACTGGAATGATTCAGATGGCACAGTCCATCACAGGGTATATCAAGATAAATTATCAAGCAACTCTTGGCTGCAATCACTATGAGTGCTTTGAAGAAAAGGACTGTTCTCCTTCTGCCATTTCTGCACCATACTACAGCAATAAAGGGGCAGTGTTTCTGTGTAAATGAGGGTTTTAGCACCTCCAAGATGTCTCCAATGATGATGTCTCCAGTCTGTAATACTTTATGCCATCTGCACTCTGTCATAGGTGAGGTGTGCTTAGAGGACCTCCTGTCCCTGAGAGATTCCAGTCAGGCTTTTCCTCAAATGACAATTAGCAACTGGAAACACAACATCCCTCCTCTCCCCAGCAAATGGAATATAATGGAAGGGGAGGAGGATAGGGGGGCAGGGGCAGAAAGGATTGAGAAGAAATTTTGCCTGGAGTTCTGCATAGGACTGACCTACCACCTCTGGCTATGGAATCCTGCAGGTGGTGATACTTTTATCTTTCTCTCTCTCCCTAAGGAGCAGCAAGCAGGCTGAAGGCCTTGAGAAGGGATGGGAGGTCAGGATGTAAAGAAATCTTGAGACCTTTGGGTGATGCTTTATTTTCACTTCCTTTCTTTCTCTTTTCTCTTCTCTCTCTCTCTCTCTCTAATATTAGGCTAATAGCTATAGTTTTAATGCCTACCAGTTCTGTCTGTGTTCAATAAAATTGTATTGGTGCCTCAGATACTGTGTTATCTTTGTCCTTGTGGGGTCCAACAAGAATCTCCACATTTCCAGACTTTGAAACATGACAGTCCCACACACCACTGCTGCACTCTTAAGTGGAACTCTCCTGTTTTTCAGCTGTGCAGACCGTGTCTACAAATTTTAGAGCATTACATCCTTTCATGCACCGAAAGCTTCAAACACCAGGGCCCTTCAAGGAGTCACACATCTCATGAATTGCACTGTCCAGCCAGCAACTACTACTTTCAGACAGAGGGAATGAGGAAAAAACATTGTGCAAAGTGACAGCAACATCTCACCCCTACTGAAATCAGTGACACCTGCAAGAATACAAGCAACTTCATCAACATCACCCAGCTTCATTATGCTAAATTCAAGTTGGAGGTGTGTAATGGGATCCTTCAGAAAGTCCTTCACTCTAGTGAGTGCAAGGATCTCCAAGGTCTCTGCAGGATAGAAATGGTAAAGAGAAATATTGTTTCTGGACAGCACACCCAAACAGCTCTGCAAAATCCAGCTTCTATTCCTGATGAAGAAACTACCAAAAATTTACATTTTTAGTACCATTCATTAATGGACTATTTGGGGTTTTAAATTGCCTTCAGTTCCTCCTTATGAATGGCTTAGAGGCAGAAGCTATTCAACAAGGATCCACTGGCATTTATCCAGAAGCAAGGTCCCATTTCATTTTGCTCTGTGTTTTCATGCTGAGGATGGAGCTGGCCAGGTGGCCCATTAACAACAACTGGTGTATGTGGCTGGTGAAGCTGGACCAGAAAAAACAATATGCAAGACAAGGCATGGTGAGATCTTCAAATCTGCACCTTATATAGAAGATAATTATTTGGAAATGCTTTTGGTATCACTGGAAGTTTTATACGTGTGACAAATACAGAACTGGGAGCAGAGATATACACTGAGAAATGAAAGGCAATGATTCACATGTGACTAATACCAGGTAAGTCAGTTTTGTTCCCCAAAGGAAGTGTACGTTGATATTTGAAGTTCAGGGTATCAGGAAGTGGAGAATTTTTGTTTAGGCCTCTGCTAAGACATGGAATTTTGTATTTTAAATAGACCTATTACTGTTGCTGAGAAGAATGCTTGGAGGGAAGCTTGGCACTCTTACTCAGAGTATTGATTTTGTTCTGAGTAGTAATGGCAATTAAAGGAAATTAAAATGTTTGTTAAAACTTTTCAAAAATATTTAGCTTGGTTACAGTGTTTCCTTTCCATTTGGATGAGATGAGATGATGAGGATATGAGATGAGATGAGATGATGAGATGAGATGAGAGAGATTTTCCAACAATAAGAGTTTTGCTGAAAATTTTCTTCATCCCCGCTAATTATTAACACCATAGTCTTTTTATTTTTGAGAAGTTTTCTTCTCCTTAAACCCACTTAACCTCAAATTTGAAGAATAAGTTTCAGTTCATATTCCCAAAAAGCAAGGTAAAACAGCGGGTACTTAAATATTGTAATAAAGAGATTTTTGTATTGAATGACAGTTATTCTCTTTATGGTCGTGGCACTGTAGAAAAAGCACTGAACTGATTATATTTCTTGTTTTAAATATTCATGTGACAATGTTGAAGAGAGAAATGAATATCAGAATGAAAAAATGACAAAGAAAAAATGACTACAAGAAATCTCAAGACATTTATCACAGGCCGGGAGGATACAAACCAATCAACTTCTAAAATCTGTTCTTTGATCGAGATGCCCAGTTAAAGCCTACATTATTAATATATGACTCTGTTTAAAAAGTCTATTAATCAAGCAGGGATGAATGATTAAGTGGATAAAGGACTAGCCTTTGACCTAACAGGCAACTTTCACAAATCTCCTGTGAATTCAAATCATAAAAAAAAAAAAAAAAAAGAATGCTTCAATATCTGTATAAATTATCTGGAAACAACGGTTCTCATTGTTTTCTCTGTGCCATTAAATGATTTTCATTTGCATGCAAGACCATCTCCATTATACAACTGCTAGGCTGATAGCTTGCTACATGGTTGGGGATGATCAATAAAGACTGTAGTTGTGTTTTATCTAGTAATAACAGTAACACACACAAATCTTCTTTGTCTACTCCATTTTTGTCTTTGTAACTTTTCTCCAGGCCTTTAGAAAGATTAATGAATAAGGCCTCAACTCTGAACACAGCTCTGTACACAGGAATTCTTGTTTTAGTGCATTTTGGTGTAATCTCAGATGGGGAAAGACAGAGAGCTGAACCGTGCGCATGTTTTAAGGTCTGAGGATCCTATACAGTTGAACACAGCTATGTCATGCACTGGTACTCTGCATGACCATGGGAAAACCAAAGATTTCAGTGAGGTGAGTATTAAAATTAGTAACAAAATGAATACATAGCTCTTTTTAATAGCTAGCAGATTCTACTTATTTCATGCTCTATTAATACTGTTTGCTTTGTTGTTTGGTTTCTTTTTTTTAGCACATCAGATTTTTTAAATGGATCAAATTTTACACTGAAAATCAGACTTTCCAGTATTTATTTGCACTGGCTGCAGAGACAGGAGGGAGTTTACAAATTCTGGTGATCAAAGGCAAGAAGAGCTGTGTGTCATTTAGCATCACATCGTAGAGTCTATTGAGTTTGGGTACCCAGGGGGTTACAGTCTGTTTTTTAATTCTTGTTGGAGAGAGGAAAGGGAAATTTTTTAGAGCTTTGAACACTTGTTTCCATACTAAATTATACAATAACATTAGGTCTATCTTCTCTTTCATTATGCAATTAATTTTCTGTAATCCAATATTTATTAACTCGTACTGTAAAAGAGTTGTTAAACTTTTCACATCCCACTGGAGGGCTCTCCCTGAATGTTGGAAGTACTAACTTTATGTAGATATATGAAGTACCTAGATCCTGAAGGGAAAATAGCATAAAATATTTATTTGTGTTATTAAAATAAGAAACAGTGCCCCTGGACACATAGAGGAAGATCTGTTATATGCTTATATTGTCTTTGGAAACAGGTATTTATACTAATATATTGTAGAGGCATTTTACTTTGTTTAGGGTGGTATGGGTCTTTTAAAAGACTGAAACTAACAGGGTCATTTGAAAGTGAGATAATTTTTCTAACAACAGAACCAGTATTGCTGTTTGGTCACTTTAGCATAGGAACTCTTGCTTATTGAGTTTAAATGTTTTTTTTTTTTTGCATTTGTCAGGTCCCAAAAGGGAAACCACATTGTTTCCTGATCCTAGTGTTGTGATTCTAATGAATTCAAAGACTTATGGAAATATCCCAAGAAACTTTATCAGGAATGACAAGTGTCTATTCCAGTGTTAATGTATAAAGTCAACTTTATACATTAATTCTCTTCACAGGAGTACGATGAAATGTCCCTTTTCCCTTCCAACTATTTACAAGTGATTTTGCTGAAAGCAAAAGTACAAACCAGAAAATCACTTTTATCCTGGCCCAAACCAGAACACCCTATGAATGGTTTGGGTTGGATAATAAAACAGAGATACTCTCCCAGCTCTTTTCCATTTGAACAGAAGAAAGAGTGAAGTCATCCACCTTAGAGCAGAAACTGGACTTGGACGTTGGAGTGTTTAAAAATAATAAAGTCATTTCCAACTGCAGCACAGCCTAAGCATAGATGTGATGCTTTGTTACGTACTTAAACCACGTTGTTAACAAAGGAAGTATAGGAGGTTACCTGGGCACTGCACAGACATGGAGCCTTCCTTAGAGGTACCCCTTAAGACTGGCTTGATTAGAATTAGGTGGGCACAGGAAGTACCAGAATATTCAAGCTTTGATATGAAACACCTACTGAAAGCTATCCCACTCCTGTTGCATCCTCAGACTTTAGCTTTTTATACATTTGGTTCAGTGCAGTAAGAGAAAATGAGACACTTGATATGAAATTGCCAGTTTCCTTAAGGATTCAGCACTGATTCCACCAGCAACCAAGAGCTGCTGTGACAAAGAATTCACTGCTGACACTGAATAGATAGCAACAGAATTAGTTACTTATGTTAATGAATGCATACTGCAATATATAAGAACACATGATAATCTATATATTATATATTATATAATCTATGTTATATATATTATAGCACATATAATATATATATTACATATAATATCAAATATGATAATCTGATTTAAATGATATCTGGTCCTAGGATATATTACTGTCAGGTGATTGCTGTATCTACCCTTCAGGCTGGGGATTTTAATGTTGCCAGAGGAAGTACAAGGGAAATAACCATACCCAGATTAATAATTTCCTCCTCCCAGAGAGCTCAACTAATATGCAGGGATAGAAAAATAAACTGGCAAGAAGTTACAGACCTCGCACATGTGTGGGCTTATGGAGATATTTTGGTTTGGTTATGTGGGAAGAAGTGGAGTTCCCATAACCCTCACTTAACGAGGTTGGTCACAGAGAACTGAATTCACATGGAGGGCCTGCACATTGCTATGAAGATTCCAAATTAGGTGAGGCCAAACAAATTTTCTTTGCCTTCTTTGTATCATGAGCTAGAACTGAAGTGCTAATTCAATGGATAATATCATTAGGTTGTTACAGGATAGGTATTACAGAGATCTAAAAACTGGTAAGCAGATGAGGTAGAGGAGGTCCAGTGTTTTCAGACAAGATGAGGGAAAAATGTAAAAAAATATGAATGTACCAACCTACTTTCATTGAGACACTTGTCTGGGGTTCAGTGTTAAAACCCAGTGCCTCTGAGTGCTCTTTTGAACTAGAGCTCACTCATGATGTTAGCTACATAGTTACAGCTCTTAAAAATAATTACAAAAAAATCTAAAAAACATTTATGTTTGGAAGAAAAGGATTGTAACGTCAGTCAAACCTCAAAGCGATCAGCTATTTTTTCCATTTTTCACAGCATGATTCCTATTGAATTGAGGGGTTTTTGCTTTTACCTAACTAGTAAAACCACTCCGCCCTAATTTGTGGGGCAGAAGTAGCTTACTGTAGCTTACTGGAAACAGTCTATGCACCTATGTCACATAAAATCTTTTCTTATTTTCCAGCACAAATTAGGAAATTAGCACAAAATTAGGAAATGTCCTAATGGATAAGAAAAATATCCTCACAAGCAGCAGAACTCCCTGTCCAGATGCTGTCCCTGTAAAAAGCCAAACTAATTTCTTGTTTATATACCCTCCACACTGCAGAGAGCTTCATATCTGAACTCATCTTTGATCTTTACAGACTGAGCTCAGCTTCACTGTATATCCAGACATATTCCTGCATTGCATTGCTCAACAATAACAACATTACCACAATGATTAGGAACATTTGTAATACCCATGAAATACATCTGTCATGGGCAGACCTTTGATCATAGCCACGAAGTAGAACAGTAGAGTTGAAAGTGTTCACTCTGACTCGTAGAGGTAGCAGTCAGTGCATTTAAAGACCGGTTGTAAATTATGAAGCTTAATCCAAACATTTTTTTTATAGCTAGAGAAAAAGACTTCCTTTCACTCTCTGAGTCCCCAGTGGCACTCAGTTTGGTCTTTGAACTAGTTTATCAATTGGAAGTTACAATGCTTTTTGTTCTTCACCTAATAACTGAGATAAGTAATTATCACTATTTAATAAAAAAGGGAGCATGCTTGCTATTGTTACAGAAGGAAGTTTGGAGGAAAAAAACAGAAAAGACATTTAGAAACACATACAGAAATGTCCTTTGTGTTTTAGAGGAAGGATAAATGTAGGAGAAAATTTTTTTGAGACAAACTGTTCTGGGGACACACTGACTGTAATTCCTTCATGTTATAGCTACCTAGGAGGTTATTTGCTTACTCTCTTGATTTATAGGAGACTTTTCTTCTTAAGTGTGCAAGTAAGTAAACATTTTGTAAAAGAGTGCACATAATATTCAGCATATCATAAATACCAAGAGAGGCTAAAAGATAAAATCCTATATTCTTTAGTCATCAAAACCTCTGAGTATATTCATAAGTCTCTAGATAATTTTGAAAGGTCAGACTTGGATTTTTTCATCCTGAAGGGAATATAAGTTCCAGGGAGAAGTTTTGTCTACTTCTGGCCTACTGCCAGCTGTTTAAAAATGGTGGAACTACACCAAATTAGGAATATTTTTTCTGTTAAATCAAAGTTATTTATACCTACAAAGCAAGCAATCCCTCTTGCAAACTGTAACTTGTTATAAGAAAAGCTCAAACCAAAAAAGTTAGGCTAATTGACTTTAAGCAACCCAAGAAACCAAAGTAATTCCAAAATGAGATTTGAGCCTCTTTTGCTACTAAATTTGTACTGTTCTAAGTATTCCATCTGAATGCTGAAAATAAATGAGGGCCATAATGCTGTAAATAATTGCAGCAAGCAAGCAAACAAACAAAATTCAGATTGTGAACTCATCCCGTGGTTTGAAGATAATGGTTAAAAATTATCACTTCAAATTAGAAAAATTGATTATATTGATTATATTTTTAATCAAGAAAACACTTTTTATAAATTTTATTTTTTTTAAATGAATCTGATATACTTTCACAACAGAAATAATTATCCTCTAAGGTAGTCTTGTAGCCATCTTCACCCTAGCTTCTAGTTCAAAGAACTACTTTGTTATTCATTAAGAAACTTTTTTTTTAAAAAAAATATCTCCTCGCAAGATGGTTAAAATTTATGAGCTCTACCTTTCAAATCCAGATTATTTCCAGTTTGAATTTGAAGTAAAAATCTGGCTTGATCAGCTTTTACATATTTGGTGTTTCTTTACTTTTTGCTGAAAGTCTTTGCTTCTCTGTCATTCAGCAAACTTTGAACTGTCTTTCTCATTTTAAATCTACTTAAACTCCTTGATACATATATGTATTGTTCTTAAATTCTAGTTCCACTTTGCTCGGTAAGCCTTTTATCTGTTCAGGATTGAATATCCCTATTGTCTACTCAGTATTTATGTACATCTGGTTGTTTCAGATACATTGCAACAACAAATTATTCATGTTACAAAGAAAGCTTAATATAGATACTGCTATAAATATTATTGAGTATTGTTGATAGTTACATGCCTGGTTTTTGTCTAGTTCTGTTGAACAGAAATAATAGAAATTATATTTAACACTTCCCTGTGACAGAAACCTGAAGACTATATGGTAAAAAATATCTGTTGTTTGCAGCAGTGTGTTTGTCCTCACTCTGAGTGCTGGTCTGATAAGGCAGGTCTAAATAATCACCTCCCCTTCTCTGGGTTTAATTAAAGTGACAGTAAGCAAACAGTGACTAGAAATCGATCAGGATCAATGGCCTCATGGCAAACTATCAGAGAAAAATCCAGTGTGTCAGTCAAGATCAGCCAAAGAGCCCATGTTCAAGCTGTTGTGTAGCTAGCACTGGGAAGGGAAGAACAGATCCTCTAACACTAACAAAAAAGGGAAAAAGCTTTTGATTCAGGACTTGAATGAGACAAACTAATAATTAAAAGAAAGCAATCTGAAGAGTCCACCTGCCTTTTTTTTTACCCTTGTAGCCTTTCAAGGGAAGAATGAGTAACAAAATGTTTTGATATGTGCTGTCTGGTTAAGAGCTGTTATGGTTATTGAAGAAAAGTTGCAGGCTTTGGGATTTTCCAGTATACATTTAAGCTGAACAGAAGCAGATCCATAGCAGCATGTGTGTAATAGTTCTGCCTCCTAGTCATTTAACAAAAAATATTTCTCCTACATCTGTCTGCACAGTTTTGCCCTAACTTTACACTTGCATATTCCTTTTCTCTAGTGAGTGCTCTACAACAACCAAATAATTAAGAAAAATAACCTAGGAATGTGTTGCACATATCTTGTGTTCTTATCTGTTTGACTGAAGTAAGCATAGCCTCAGAAAAGTTTAGATGATTTGGTCAGAAAGGGACAAAATTCTGACATCTGAATCTCTCTTTGCTTCAGTCCCAGGACTTCCATCCCCCTGTGGTGCTACTTAACATTTCCCTTTCTCTGCCCAGACGTAAGGCGGCCTATCTATTTCTGAGCCAGAATATCATGTTTGTCTTAAAGATAAATGAAGGTACATTTAAAGTCAAATGATTGGATTTTACTTCTTATCAAAGCTCCCTTTTTTTTTTTCTAAACAAAAAGTTGGATTTTAATTTTATTTTTAATGTTTTTAATGTTAAGGAAATTACACTTCCAAGTAACTAGTTTGTAATTTGTGATCATGCATGATTCTGATAGCGAAGGAATTTCATTACAGGTACGGTAAAAAGAGGAGAATGCATGTACATTTGCATGTCCATGTGCAGGTAAATAAATAGTAAACCACATTGATAACAGAGGCCATTATAATTTGAATAAGATTATATTCTCTCTAGGAGAGATAAAGGGTAATGAAAGACAATTCAAAGCTAGTTTGTTATTACTTCATCAAATACCTCAGCCTCAAGCTGATAAAATTCTCTTGTATAGCTCCCATGAGACATTAACTACAATGATGCTGCCAACCATTTGTAGTGATCTCTAAAAAAATTAATATCACTATTTAAATGACTTTGTGATGTAGTATAACAGAGGGTAAAGCTAGAGGTGAACCTGCTACATAAGCTTTCATAAAATGACTACAAGTGTGTTACTGGGCATGACAAAATGAATTATTTTCACGACAGACAGGTACTCCAAAGAGACTTTAATAGATTTTTGCAGAAGGCAAGTTGGAAAGTATTTGGCAGAGAAACTTTCACTGTCCTCACCACCTTCAATGAAAGCCAGAACTTTTATTTTCCTTTCCTCACCAAGTAAGGAGCATAAGACTACAAACTGTCCAGGATTTTGACTCAAGTTTATTTATTCCTGGCATTTTGTCATATTCCCTGACCTTTAGGTGTTATAGGAATCTTTCCTTTTGTGGCCCAATGCTTGTGAAGGATTGAGCAAGAGTCTCCATGACTGCCACAGCACTGTGCTTGGTACTAAAATAAGTGTATGTGTTGGTTTCTGCTACACACCGACTTCAGTGACTTTATGCTGCAAGATGGAGAATTATCTCAAGGGGCTCATGTCATTCAGAGAATACAAATCAGAAGCAGACCATGGTTTTATATCAAGGGTTTCTTAGGAAAATGTGTTTAGATATGTTACATTACAGATCCATGCATTTTTACTGGGTTAATCCCCCACCTCCAGCCAGAACCCAAATTGGACAGTTTCATATAGAATGAGAAAGTTGCTGAAATTGTCGACTTGCAAAATAACTTGTACATCTGAAAGGGAATTAATTCACATTTTCTTAACCAAGGAAGTGTTGGGGTAAATAAGGCAAGTAGGGCAGCTGTTTGTCTTATTTTAGATCAAAATGATGGTATACTTAAAAAAAGTATTCATGCTTGACTACAGACTTATGTTAAAATCTCTTCATTGTAAGCCTGTTAACTGAGACTTTCTCATGGGGAGTATTTCATTAGTGCTTGGAGAGAAGAGGCACAGAAGCAAAAAAGTACTTGTGTTGCAGTCTGTCACTTGACAGGCTGCGAAGGAATTTAACATTCTTTGGTAGAAATTCAGTCCCTTACAGGAATACTCTTGAAAAGCAAAGTAATTTTGTTAGGGGGTAAAATAAGCTGGGCTGAGGGAAGGCCTGAGGCATGTACATCTTCCCTGTAAGACTTGAGGGTTTTGTTGTTTTTCTTTTTTCTTTAAAAATATGCAAAAACCAAAACACTGTTGAGAAGCTGCTTGTGGAAGTTAAGCCCGTCAGCTAAATGCTTGTACAGCTTGTACAGAAAAACAAGCTTGGATTTCAGAGACTACCCTGCTCTAGCGTAAATAAAGAGTTAGTAAAATAACCTCTCCTCTGCAAAGACTAACAGTCTGTCTGATGATTAGAATATAGCCCTTGGCCACGATCTTCAGTTATGAAAAACATGGATTTCTATGTTAAAATAAGAATATTTTTACTTCGTTTTTTTAAACGTAATAATAACAATATTAATAACAAAACCAATAAAAATTAAAAATAAAATGCATGAAGGAACAAAGAAGTGAAGAAGATAAATTATTTAGGCTTTTGCTGTTTTAAAAAGAAAAGAACAAATTATTTACTAAGTTTACTGGAGCACTTGAGCACAATCTTTCAAAGATCTTGAAAATGTCTGGCTTACAAGTGTCTTTACCAGTGTCTTTACTAGTGTCTTTTTTTTCAGTGTCTCATAATCACATGAACTCTAGAAAACACATTGATTTCTATTTATACCTAGGTAAGACATTTTTTCCTCTCTTCTTCTGCCCATCTGTGACATCTAAGACTCAATCAGTAAAATAATTCAGACTGTGCTTAAATTGCCTTCCAAAATAAAAATTCTTGCTGGAATCAAGAGGCTTTTGCCAGAAAGGCCAAGGAGAATGTGAATGAATATGGACACTAACATGATTATTCATTGTTAGTATTAACACTATAGGTTATTTTCCCATAAGAAGGGACTCTACAAATATTTAAGACTATTTTGTAGGTTTGATTTTAAGTATCCATTTTATAGACGTCCTTTTAGAATAACAGGTAATGATATGGTTTTTTGTTTTTTCCCTTAATTAGGATTTTTTACTTCTTTAAAGGGCAGAAAAAGATTTTTATTTTTAAAATTACATTCTCTTTCTCATATCCAAAATTATCACAGTCAATAAAAAGATCTAGTAATAATGAAATCGAATTTTCCACTTCCAATCTCTTCTTTGTCCTACAATTACCAAGTGACTAAGAATGTTTCAAATAATAGAGTAAGTTCTGCATGAGATTGCATTCAAAGCTGCTCCTTGCTCAGAGCTCACAAAATAATGAAGATAAGAAGTGACACTGCAGGGAATAGCTTTCAGTAATAAACACTTTTTTTGAACTTGTTGTTTCCTAAAGACAGCCTCTTTTCCAAGGTGACTAATTTAATTTCATTTTATTTTATTTATTTTATTTATTTTATTTTTCCTCCCTCCTCTGTGAAAGCCAAATCTAACAAGCAACAATAAGCACTGGGCCAAAAAAATACATGTCCAGCTCTTCAAGGACTGATATTTCAATCTTTGTCATACAAACAGGCAGACTTAAGAGCTGACCTGTCAAGACTGTTCCTGTCAGCAACTGAATTACACCCTTCTGTTGGAGACAAGTTGTACCAGGACTCAAGCAGCACCGACTGTTCTTTTGCAGCAGAGAGGTGACACTTGCTCTGCTTTTCCTTTGCTCCCAGGCTGCTCAGATGGAAAGTGACTGCTGACTGGTAATGCACTTCAATGCAATATGATTAAGGATACAGGTCTGGCTCACCTGAAGAACTCTCCCTACTGCATGGAGCAAAAGGAAAAATAGAAGGAAGAGCCCTGTGGGATAAACCCCCAAATTCTGTGAAACCCAGCCTCATTTCATCTTGCATGAATACCTCAAGGTACACTATAAAGACAAGATGAATCTCTTCTACAGCAAATTTATCAGTTCAAAATATTGACAGTATGCAGACTTAAAATTTATATCATGACAGTCAGCAAAAGCTTTACGTTCTGGAAGGGCATAACAGAAAACCATACCCATACACAGCTTGGCCTTCACTGAAATAATCAGTAAAATATTTCTATTCATCTCAGTGAGTGCAGAACTCGGCATAAAATACAAAAACCAAGAGGGAAGAATTAACAAAAATATTTATAATAGAATTGTCTTTGTAAAGATTAGACTAGAAACTAGAGGTTAAAGGATTGCAATTGCAGCCAAAGGGACACTACTAGAAATTCATCAGTGTAACAGATCACAGTCTCTGTTGGTTTATGATTTACTAAAAAAACAAATTCCCCCTTCCCATGACAAAATACTTGTGAGACTAGGGTGAAACATGCAAGCCATGAGTTAATTCATTGAAAAATGAATTAACAATACGGTACAGTAGTACTCTTCAGAAAGCCATTGTAATCCAGATGGAGTGAGACACGGCCTCATTGCCATGGGTACAGCCCTGGGGAGAGGAGCAGAGGTGCCTGTGGCCACCAGCTCAGGGCACTTTGCAGGACAAGGGCAGCAGCAGACCTGACCCTCCCTGCAGTGAAGCCTTTCTGTCTTGCTGAGCTCCCTAAATATGAGTTTAAGTGTAGAAGCAGATCTGTGAACCCCATCCCTAGAGCTCGGGTTTAGAGAGGCATACAAGTTTCAGAAAAACAAGCTTGGATTTCAGCATTTCCTTTCATCAGCTTTCCCCTCCCCCCTGGCACAACTGAGCATCCATGACAGTCCTGGTGCAACCAAAAACCTTCCTCTGTGGGATTAAGGGACTAACTCTGCAGGTAGGTGCTGTTACACATATTGACCTTGACTATTGCTGCACTGCAAGTCTGTCACAGATGGTTTTAGCAGGACTATAAGTGGAAACTTTAGAAAATGCTTATGAATCTTAATCCCAGATGGTGATGGGGCTTTCACAATAAGAGATGGATCTGCAAAATCAGCACAGATCATCATTTTAATTAAACAGCTCAGATGTTTTTATGTTCATCCTTGTCTTTCACACTGATCTGCAAGGCTTGGTGGCAGACCAAACTTCCCAGATTTGATCAAGATGCAGCTCTAGCACCTCATTCCCAGCACTGCAGTCTTCCAGGGACAATGTTACAGGTTATCCACAATGTGGAAGCAAAGGGCTGAATGTGTGTTTTAATGCCTCAAGTGAGTGGTATTGCACTATTCTTGTGAAGAATTTGTTCCCTGCCTAAGAGGTTGGGTGAAGATTTTCCAGTAATATCCCAGACCTTCTCAAAATCACAGCAGATATAATCAGTTTTTGAAATGCCCTTTATACCTGTCAAACTAAATAAGATTACAGATTTGTCTGCTCACAAAAGTGTGATGTCATATAGTCCCATTTGCTGCAGTTCAAGTCATTATCTATCTTGTCTGACAGTGCAGTGTGCATGATCTGCAAGATCAATGTTGGCTTTGTCAAAAGGGAAAAACCAAATATGATGGCTCCTGAATTCTCAAATGGGAAAGCAGAAGTCAGGATATCAAAAAAAAAAAAACAAAAAACCAAAACATGGCTGTCCCTATTTAAATTAACAAGAGACAGGTAATTTCCTTATTAGCAAGTGGCAACTTGTTTATGGAAAACACCAGGAAAAACAGTAGGTGAGGAGAGCATTGGAGGAGCTGAGCTACTTGTGCTTCATTCACAGACTGATAAGGAAGATCAAAGCAGTAAGCATGAGGAAAAATAACACACTGTTTTCACACAGATAGCTGGAGCTGCTCTTAACCCATGTCCCCAAGCATCCTCGGGTGCATTGTGTTCCAGAGTAACAACATTTCCCTCTGTGCCACTCCTGATACACCTGGCTCCAGGAGACAACTGAATGGTACATAGCACCTCTGTCAACCATAAGTTCAAGGGCTACAATTTGGCCTCTGGAAGGCAACTGGAGAGGCTAAATTCAAAGGCTAAGAGATTGAAATGCTTTTAGGGAGAAGTAGAGGAGTTTTTCATGCACAGAAATTAGAGGGTCCTGCAGTGCATTGCTTTCAGATGATAGTTCAGCATAGATTTGTCTGAGCTGGAACTCAGCCTGAATTTCATGAAGCTGTGAAGAAATTCAGATGTATGAACACAGATGTGAAATCTGTTCATCACTCAGGGCCTGTCCCATGCTCTAAAATTCAGCATTTTCAGTTGCTGCCAATTATGTCCTATCCTATTCCCATGCCAAAACCCCCTTTTTTTTGTTATTTTGTCCTAGATATATCAATGATGTTTTACCAGCTGGCCTGCTCTCAGGCAATTAGCATTGTAAAATGTCACTGTTTCTATCTGTAACCTTTCTTTGGCTAGTGTAATGTTTATAAGATTTCAGTGAAAGTCTCCATATCCTGAAACAGGAAACAAGGCTAGGTCAAGAGCAAGTGAAGAAAAATTCCTGTTCCTGAATAAGAAGGAGTGCCCATAGAAATGTCATTCTGAATTTAATGTCATTCAAATATTTCTGGGAAAATCATTTCAAGAGAGGAAAATTTTAAGAATTTTGCTAATTGCAGTGGCTTCTTACCACTTCTTATATACATTTCATGATACAAGAGAGAAGACTATTGATGACAAAATGGAAGGGTAGAAAAAAGACTGAACTGGAAATAAAAATACTGAGACAAATAATAGAACCATAGAACATAGTATTACCAAGTCCAACCTTCAGTCCTACCAATCTGTACATCTGCAGTAAAAGTAGTAAGATAGAGGATATATCTACATGTTAACAATCAAAATTACTTTGTAGAAATAAGTTCAATGTGGAAGAATAAACTCAAGACAGACATAGATTCACAATGAGAAAAAATGACTGCTAGGTTTTCCACTGCTAAAACAGACCCATACTCACTAGATAAACTCTTAAACACCATTGCTTCTCTGCCCTGTATTCTGTCCATATTTATATTTACTCTAGCATCTTCAAGAATTGTAATATTATGGTAATTTATTGGCATACATTTCTAACAGGTGAGTAAAGACATGAATTTTCGCTACAAAATTCAGGAGAAATTACTCAGGAAGTTGTGGATTTTAATACAGAGATTTCTGCATCTATTTTGGGGCAGAATTCTGCCTGTGTTGTTGATTATCAGAGCTTTAAATGAGAGTGTGTTTCTTTGAACTGGGATTCCCTTCACCTATTTTTGTAGAGACCACAGTATTCCTAAAACAATTTGGCTCATCTCTTTCTACAAATTACACTTTATGAGTGTTCAGATACAGGTGACTAGGCAGAAAGGAATCTCTTAATTCCTGGTATTCAGTATGGACTTGGCTATTTTACAGTGCATTAACCAGACAAAATGTTTTATTTATTTTGCTGTCAAAAAAATGTATGGCCTGCCAACTTTATTTCAACTTCACTTCAAACTGGCTTTACCCTTGCATGTGACTTTCTGACAGTATTAATCTCACTGGCTGCATGTACTGTAATATACATACACCTGGCTGTTAAACCCCAGAATGCAATTCCAATTTTCTTTCTATACACCCATGAGCTATAAGCTTATCTTCCATATGTTTTAAATGAAGACTTATCCTGGGTCATATTGTTTACCAGAATCTCTGTATTTTTTTCTACTAAGTAATTATATATATATAGAATAGATACACACTGTATAATACATATTTTTAGTGTTAAATAATCACTTTCAATTTAATAAAAGCCAAAGTTGATACATATCTCATTGCCTGTTCAATCCTTGGAGGCAGAATAAAAACAGGGGAGGAATGCTTTCACTTTTAAGTTTCAGCATTTTTCTTTGTGCTTGAATATTTAGCAGTTAGCTTCAGGGGCTAATGAGCTCAGTATTCCAGTTCTATAAATGGGACAATATGGGGAATCTCAAAAATGTAGAGTAAGAGACTGTATCTGAAAACATCAGTTTTGAATGAAATAACATATGCAAACTTTCTGAGCAGATGCCCTTCATACGAACTTGATATTGAAACCTCTAGCATTTTTCTGTCAAAATGATTATGACAGCAGAAATCTCAAGCATTTCATAACAAAATCTTCTTTTTCCCTGATCCAGTTGTCATTAACTCATTTTGCAAGCGCTGAAAGGGAGGGGGTGAATGATTTCATCTTCTAACAATATATACTGGTGCTTTGTGATATTTTCAGTCATGTTTAAGCAGGTAAAGGGACACAACATTGACCTTTGGTGAGATTATGGACCCCATGATGGACACAAAGGTTTTATGTTTATCTAAGAACCAAAGCCATGGGTGCCAAAAGGATTAGACAGATGTATGATAGCTGCGATTGTTCAGAACATTACTTGCCCCTAAATATGGCACTTAGTACCTTCCAGTTATTGATTATACCCCCTAATAGAGTCAGAAGCACAAAACCCACAAGTGACTCCTCTTCAATGAAAAGTTATTCAGCTTTAGCTTCAACTCATCTTTCTCAGCTGTTCTTATGTGCCTTGGCACACCTGACTCTACCAGTGCAGACCAGTAATAAACAGTACCAGGAGACAAGGAGATGAAGGAAAGGTAATAGTATTGAAAGAGAATTCTGCTTTGACAGCTATTTTTCTCTTCCTAAGATTACATACTTTGCTATTTCTAATTTTGCAAGAAATAAATATTAGCCTAAAAGTTAAAAGCAAAAAAAAAAAAAAATTATCTGGATTTACTCCAAAATATACTCACGTTGGGGGTGGTGGGGCGGTGTTCATTAACAATTTTATCAGGTGCACATATTTTAGAATAGGTGTTCTACTGATGTAAACACTTAAGTCAATGAAGTTTCATTTTCATGAAATAAAGCTATAATTAATGAAAGTTCAAATTCAAAAGTGCAATTGCAAGAGATTACTAAAAAAACTGTCAGGTAAAATGCAAGGCACCTCTAACTCCATGATCAACGGGATTGCGTTAAGTCACTCAGTTATGCTAATTCATCCAGCTTTATTACTAGCTCTTCATTAACACTCACACTCTGTGTAATTATGCAAATATATCTGAAGAAAAAAATGCTTATTTCAAACCTGCTTTTTACTTCTGGAGGAAGTGCAACAACATATGTTTTTTTAGATACTGAAAGATGACACCTATGAATATATCACTACTAGTGGCATTTCATTAACTTAAATTGAAGAGTTTCCTATCACTGTGGCCCATTATTTCTGTACACCTGAAAATAATTTTGACCTCCTACTGAAGTTCACTCTCCCCTGAGGAGGGGATTGGACTTGGAGAAATTCTTCCCATCCTTGATTATTCTATTCTATCTTTTTACTTAGAAGATACTCTGTTTTATTTGAATCTCTAGTTTTGGAAACTGTATCAGCCTTCTGCTTGTAAATGTATGGTCCCTCCTCTCATACTGGGTATGTTTGGGGTGTGAAGCAAAACAGCTAAAGAGAAGCAGTGGTGTTTTCTTCCTTTGGAGAAAGAGGGTGATGCTACATGGAGGGTTGCTCCAGTGAAGGACTGAAGGCCTTTCCTCAACCAAAGAACTGCTGTGCTAGGAGTTTCCCTCTCTATGCATGCATATGGTTCTGTCTCATGTACAAGAGAAGAAAGCACTTAAGAGTTCTGAGTACCATAGACCAGGCATCAAGAGGCATTGCATGATTTAAAGAAGAATATTTTTTGTATACTTGATTTGGGGAAATGTCATATCAGAGGCATTACATTAATGAGAGTCTGAAAGCCTGGAATCTGCAGAGATTTGATATCTCTGCTCACTGATGCACAGGTCAGCAGTCAATACGCAATCCAAAAGATGTGAGCAAAAGAGACAACATCACACATTTGTGAGCTCCATCCAGCTGAGCTCTGGAGCTGAGTCTGCTCAAAGGTCAGCATCAGTCTCACTGCTGACTAGGCAGAAGCAAGAGGAGACATGGAGATCATTTACTGCCAACCTGTTATCCTTAAAGCAATCATACTCAGCCCTACCAGAACTTTCTGCTTTGTGCACCCCTCTTAGATTCCACATTTGCCCACAAATCACAAGAGGCAAGGAAAAAACGATGCAGGTGAGGTTCCACTTCAATACAAAGTTATCCTTGACATCCAAGGGTGTTACTGGAGTTATTACATAAATGTATCAATCATAAGTTGCATTTTGTCTTCCATTTGTCACTCAAGACTAAGTCCATTACACAGCACATCCAAAACTGAAACTCAGGAAAAGCAGAGCAGGGACAGCCCAAGTAAATCTGATTAGTACCAAGACAAAAAAAAAACACCATTAAATTTCCCCTGTGCACATTTACTTTCCTATATAAAAAAATCAAGAAAGGTTAACACTATTCTTTACTGTTCTGCTCACTGAAAATCTATAGGATCAGGTTACATTTTAACTTCCTTTTAAAGGAAGGTTTGAGTGCATGGCATTTTCTTTTTCTGTACTAGGGAAGATTACTGAAGTCTTGGCCACAGAGAATAGAGAAACAAATAGTCCTGACATGTTGTGGGAGTGTCAAGTGGAGTGGAGCTTCTTTTAAGACAGAGTTCCTGAATTCTAGGTTCAACAGTGTTAAGTGAGATATATGACTCTATCTAAGATGCTTGCATTACTTGTACAAACTCTTCCTTGCATGAATTTGAATAATCTCCTCCCAACTCTGCATCCAATTCTGTATATATTCATCTTGATAGCCAATTGCCAAATACTGTTATGTGACAGATATTTGAAATTATTTTCCTCTTGAATTTGGCTGGTAGCATTTAGCAAATATATTTTTCATTTTGTAAGTTACTACGGAAAACAGCTGGTTCCACTCAGGTCGTGCTATTTCAGCTTCTGAGGACACCATCATATATAAAATATACACTCACTCTACATCCCCCTCAGGAGAAGAACCAGCGCATAGCAGTACATTACAAAATAAGTGAACGTAGTATTATAAAGACAAGATTAACATGAAATCCTATATCTCTGGGCATGTTCATGCATGTACTTCAATGTTCCGTGATCCTACTCCTGACAAAAACCCAAACTGTTTAATTCTGATTTTTAAAGAGCAAAATCATTTGCTATATTGAAACAGCCCATTCATCACATAAAGCATTTGATTCTGTCACCTCAAGTACTTGTTAAATCACTGCCAGCTGCTACAATCAAGGGCTAGGTACTTCCAAGGTCTGACACTTTCTGAGCTCTATTACACTTTTAAGTATGATTCTTCAATCCAATTCTAGCCTTCATAATAATCAAGTGCCCACTCCACTTAACTTCAAGGCAACTGGGGAAGCTGGAATTCTCCATATAGACCTGTATCTGATTTTCAATCAGATCTCTTCAACCTAAGACTGAAAGCTTCTGAATATCAGCTTAGTATTAAAATGACATCATTTGCAACTGCAGCTGTGTCATCAGTAGCACTTCCATTGTTAAGCTTCTCTTTTTCTCAGGTCCAAACCAGTATGTTTAGACTGAGGTTGAAATTAAATATTCAAGGTAGAATGTAACTGCAAGCAATCACAGTGCTTGCTACATAAGCAAACTCTGCTCACAATTTGGTTATGTGGTTCTTAACTAACCCTCTGTGTGTCATGAAATTATGCTCGGTGTGCTTACAAATGCACACATCGTAAACCCTGAAACAAAGAGGTGAGTAAGGAAGAGTGACTGGCTCTTAGTATGTTGTTTGTATTATTAACAGCATGGCTGAAACACTAACGTGAGTCATTCTAAAGCAGGCATCATTTTACTTAGGAATTTTTTCCACTTCTATTGTATGAGCTAGAAGACTATTGGTTTTCCTTTTCCTTCTCTGAGACATTAGCTCCTGCCTGCCTCAGGAGAGAGATGCATTATTGCTATTTCTGAGACCTTGCAACTGTTAGAATGACAGGAGACACTATATATATTAAAAAAAAAAAAACAAAACCCAAAACAAAACCAACCAACCAAACAAAAAAAAACCAGAAAAAAACCAACCAAAAAACCCAAACCAAATACAAAATCAACCCAAACCTATACTCTGAATGCTACAGGAAAACTGAGTATGTTTTCCAAGCAAAGTTGAACATACAAGTGCACACCAGCCAAAGTTCAAGGTGTTGAAGAACACTATCAATATTTTTTAATTAAAAGCTTCTCGTGTTATGCCATAAAAGCACCCAAAATACTCATAAAGATAATGTGTAAAGTAAGGGACTTAAAATTAAGTTGGATATTTTTTTCCTGACACTTTTGATTGGCACTCAGTCTGATTCTGCTTCTGCTGAAAGGGACTGTGCTACAGACTTCAGGAAGAGCAGGAGTGCAGTCTGTGTCCCTTTAATCTTTTCTGACTGGGAGTTGGAAATTCCAGATGTGGCACTCCTCACTGTTAATTGGCACACAAAAGCTGTCTGGTGACAGGAAAGAGAAAGAGAAGCAAGGGATATGGACACTGTGGACCATAGATGAGAAGATTTAAGGTTTGACACAGATACATTGGCTGATGCCCTGAAAGAAAGGGAAAAAAAAAAGCATTATCGCTTTTTCTAGTCTAGTGAATGAATAAATAGAAGATGACAGAAAGTCTTTTGGATGCTTATGAATGTCAAATACTTTTAAGTGGCTGCCTCTCCTTGTCACTTAACATTAAAGACCCATATAAGAATACACATATGCTCAGTCATTTGGCTAGGGACATAGGCTTAGCTGCCTTATAACTTCGATATTGATTAGATACAAATGTTAAGGTTGCCTTTTCTTTTAAACCAGCCTCTCCTCGTTGGTTTATCTATTATCTTTCCATAGTTCTCCCACCATCTGTGTGTATTGCTTTAACAGATTAACAAGTAGAATTGTAAATTAGTCCCAAAAGAAACCCTTTCAAGCTCAGGATCTGTTGTTCTTTCTTTCTTTTTTTTTTTTTTTTTTAATTCCCCCAAAAGATGCCCATAATTAATATATACACTGATACGTTTCTTCAGAAGGTTTTGCAAACTAAGCATTATAGTATTCTGCTGGCACATGTAAACAAAACAACTTAATAAGAAGTGAAAGCAACTAATCCTTCCTAACTAGAGATGTAATTTTTGCTTTCTAAGCATAAGGAGTAACTCATCAGAAAATCATTATTGTTTCCTATTCTCCCATTAGAAATTTCCAAACTTTCCTTTGTGTTAAGATGTACATTAACTCTTTTGGTGACAGTTCACAGACTGAGTAGAAATAGGTGGTCCTAATGAAAACAAGAGTAAGCATTAGAGGCCAGAAAGTCAATAATGACATCAAACAGCTGAACCAGCTGTTGTCTGTGAAAGATGGTTGAGTGGTTCTAATTCAAACATCATAGGTGGAAACCAAATAGCGCAGTTTGAATCAGTAAGGAGTTAAAAGTTCTCCTGCTTGTAACAGTGAACTATGTTATTGCTAATTAGGGAAAGGAATTATTTTTATCTCCTTCTCCTGTGCCGAGCAAGCATAGTTCATCTGCACTGTTTGAATCTTACTCTGTCACTCATTTTTTTTTTTTCCTCTCCCAATTTGCTCATTGCCATGAGCAGATTCTTTTCCTTTTACCATTGCACTGTATTTATATAGAACCATAGAATTGCTCAGTCTGGAAAAGACCTTCAAGCTCATCGAGTCCAGCCCCATCCTAACCCTATTACCCTATTCCTGATGACCCACTACTAAATGATATCCCCACAAACCACTGTATATAAAACTATAACAATAGTTTTATACTAAAACTAAAACCCAATGAAGATTTAGGTGTTGGGGTAGCTGCAGTCTTTAAAGTCACCCTAAAAATATCCCAAACAGAAAACAACCAATGCACTGACTGAAAAACAACAAAAGTACTCCACCTCAAAACACCAGTAGTCTTGGAAACCTCATATTAATGATACTTTTATCCTAAGGAAAGATGTTTGCGAGGTTTTTAAGGGGATGGAGACAAAGCCCAAGCCCAGCTGAGGTTGTTTCAGAGAATTACAGTATTACAAAAGAGCATTAAAGGAACAGAAGAGTCGTAGGATAAACTCATCACAGTCATGTTGTTCTTTTTATCTTTGGGTTTTATTTTTTTTTTTCCCCCTGACACTGTGGGTTTAAGTTCAACTGGGTACCATAAAGGCAGGGAAAGGAAGGAGCCCACCATTGACATGGCAGGTTTGTCTTCTTGCCATGTACATAAGAGGTTGGGGTAAACACTGATGACAGTGTTCATCACAAATGCAACAAATGCAAAACCAAAATTAAAGTTTAAAGATATGTGAAAGAATTACATAACAGTAACATATAAACATAATAAAACAGCAAATTGAATTCCATGCACATGGTGAAAAATAAGCCATGACCTCATCTCACACTGACAGTATTCTGTTACCACTAAGGAACACTATCTTGGAGGTATTTTAGCTAGTTCTGTAATTATGCCACCTCAGAAATTACTAGTGATCAAGAAGCAGACAACATTAAGAATGAGTAGGGGCCAAACAGCAAACAAACCAGGAAACATTGTCATGACACTATAAATCCACCATGTATTCACATGTCAAATCATTTGTGCAGTTCTGGTCTCTCAAAAGAAGGATGTAACAGAATTAGAAAAAAATTATAGCAAGAAAGGCAATAAGGGGTAGGTTGGACAGCTTCTGTCCAAGGATTCAATAAGATTCAATAGGATTCTTCATAAAGGGAGAACTGACAAACACAAGACAATAAATATCATGAGAGGCACAAAGTGACTGGGAAAAGCCTGTTCACAATTTCTCATTTGAGCTGTAAGAGAGTGAACAAAATTGTCTTAAAAAAAGATTTCTTTATTATTTCCCCCCCTCTTTTTTTTCTTCTTCTTCATACATTAATGAATACCCTTCTAATTTTTTTGTCATTATCAACCAAGGGCTATTAAAAGAAAGATGCACATCTTCAGGTCCATGAAGACCCAAATCAGTAAAATGGGACATACATCAGTGAGTGCTTTTCTTTGATCACCACTGCCAGAGACTGAACACTGGACCAGAAGGAACTGCCATTTTTCACCAAGAAAGAGATTCCCAAAAATTCTTATTGTGTGAAAACCACATGAAAGGCCTATTGTCCCATCTTGTGAGAGATGTCCTTTGGTAAAATGCTGAAGTGCTGTAAGTAACAGTAGAAAGTGCACTACAACAGAAAGAGTCAGGCCTTGAAGTTCAGAAATATTAATAAAAGTCTAGAAAAATGCTATAAAGGGAGACACTTCTTGGAGAAGGAACAATTAAATATTAAGGAGAGTTAAAAAGTGATTTTGATATTTTGACCAGTGGACAATGGATAACATGCAATCAATACATTAATTCTTTCCTGTATTCAATATGCGTTAGACTTTTTAGTATAAATCATATCAAATTTATAGTCATGGAACCATAGAATGGTTAGGTTTGGAAGGAACCATAAAGATCATCTAGTTCTAACTCCCCTGTATAGACATGGACACCTCCCATTAGATCAGGTTGCTCAAAGCCCCATCCAGTGTGGCCTGCAACACTTCCAGGGAGGGGGCATCCACAACCTCCCTGGACAACCTATTCCTGTGTCTCACCACCCTCACAGTGAAGAATGTATAACCTAAATCTAGCTTCTTTCAGTTTAAAAACATTCCTCCTTGTCCTATCACTACATGTCCTAGTAAAACATCTCTCCCCAGCTTTCCTGTAGGCACACTTCAGGTTTTGTAACTCTGCTCTAAGGTCTCCCTGGAGCTTTCTCTTCTCCAGGCTGAACAACCCCAACTCTCTCAGCCTGTCCTCATTGGAGAGGTGCTCCAGCCCTCTGATTCTCCTCACGGCCCATCTCTGAAATAGCTCCTAGAGCTCAATGTCCTTCCTGGACAGGGGGCTTCAGAACTCAGATGAAGAGAACTAACCCCATTAAGACAGTGACTTTAGCAACACTTAACCATCCTGAGTAGAATAAAGGGGATGAAGGCCTATCTGTCTTATTACAGATGTTTCCGAGCATGCACAAGTCACCTTCCTGAGACATTACTTTCTGTTCTGAAAAATAAAGTTAATTTTACCGTTCTTCCCTCCATTGCTAAAGAGCCCTTTGAACTGCACTGCTGAAAAGCTATGGAAGACCAAGATATTAGAGATCAAAATGAGATTGGAACTGCAAACACAGATCTATCATAGACAAAAGTTTTGTTTTGGATGTCAACTTCCAATTTTGCTCCTTTCTATCAGTGTCACTGGCTGAGGATTTGAATATTCCCACAAGTTTCTATAAGGTGCAGATACAAACCTGAAGATTAACTTTTTGGCTCCTGCCTCTCTTTTGATTTTAAAGCTCATCTCTCAAACAGGCTGCTGCACATGGTAGATTCTCATTGAAGTGCATATTTTTCTGTGTAATACCAAGCTCTTCAAAGCACACTACCCCTGGTTCTGTACTGCGCATTGGCTTCAGCCTTGAACAGCAACTAAGTTGCTAGTATTATGGCTGGCTTCTGCTTCCATACCACATCAAAGGGATTTATGTATATTTTAAAGGATTACAACTAGGGCTGTGCAAAACTTGCCTTACAAGCCCCAAACCTTAGTAGCATGTTTGTCCCTTCACCTTTCTTTTTATTATCCCTTTCATGCTCTGTGTTAGGATCACAGAAAAACTGTTGATAGAACAACCTCAATTAGCCCAAATAAAACCCAGCTACTTTAATGGTTCAGGGAATGAAGGATGTCCTTGGTGTTCAGAGGCACTGGGGAGACCAACTTGTTTCAGCTAAGAAGGAATGCAAAACAATCACACAAATAACACATGCCTGAAGTTTGTTACATGTTTGGTCTCCTTCCTTCTTACTTTGATGTATATTCTTTCTTTAGAAAGAATTTCTTTATGGAGAGGGTGATCAGCCATTGGAATGGGCTGCCCAGGGAAGTAGTGGATTCTCCGTCCCTGGAGATATTTAAAAAGAGACTGGATGTGGCACTCAGTGCCATGGGCTGGTAACCGCAGCGGCAGTGGATCAAGGGTTGGACTTGATGATCTCTGAGGTCCCTTCCAACCCAGCCGATTCTATGATTCCCCCAAGTTCTCTCCTTCTTTCCAAAACATTTTCATGATTACTCTGCCTCCCTGAAAGAGCAGCACAGAAGAACTCCCTGCCCTGCAAAAACCAATACATAAATGGTATGAGAAGTTTTTAACCACACACTTGACATTTTTTAAATTTAGGAATGCAAGTAGATGTTCTTGCTGAAGTTGTTTACCTAGAGGTACTTTAGGTGGGGTCACCATGCAGTAGCTACAGTTTTCTCAGTCTTTCATGTACTCATGGTCTCATCCCATTGGAAATCAGGAAGTGCTATTATCTTTTGTTTATAATTAGGAAAATGAAGAGAGGAGAAGCAAAAAGCATGGTTTCCAAAAGTACTTCAGATCCTAAATCACTTAACCCTCATTGCCACAGTATTGTGTTTTGCTCCAGTTAAGAGATATGGATAAGAGAGGCTTTTCTATAGCACTCACTGGAAAATAGCAGTGCTTCTCTGGGGAGCAGCCTACATGTCATTTCAGGGAGAAAAAAAAAAAAAAAAAAAAAAACAGAAAAAAAAATTAGATGTGTTTGCATATCCCTACACCTATACCAGAAAGGCTTTTTTTGAAAAAAGAGGATTGCTTTCAGATCTCAAATTGAAATATTTGCGGAGTGTCACACTGTATTATATCTTTCCTACTTACTCCTAGTCCTCAGTCCTTGCACCATTCCAGCTTTCTGGTGGAGACAAGTACTGTTCAGTGATGTTTTAAGTTTGTAAATGCCATTTGGGCTCCTGCAGCAGACAACCTCCTGAAAATTATACCATTACATAAGATGGTTGCAGTGAAGGTTACTTGAATCTCCAGAACGCCAAAGCTTTATCCTAGCTGAAGCCCACCCTTAGACACATGAGGATTATGCCTAAATATATTAATGTATGTGTATGTGTACACAGGTACATAGTGTTACTGGTTACTTCTGCTCCTGTTCATCGCCCAAAAATTTCAGAAGGAAGTTAGTGACATACCAGCATGGCTTCTTTGGTGCTTATTTGAGTACTAGCTACTAACCAATACCAAAATTAACAAATAAAATTATAAACTTCCACTGAACTCATCCATTTGCCCTCATGAAATACATGAAGTTGATTAAACAAGTGTAACCTGAAGCATTTTTTTTCCTTCTTCCTATTAAACAGGAAGGTAGACTGATAAAAAAAATTATCTCAAGAAAAGCAATAGAACATAAAACTTTTCCCTTTTGCTGGTATTTTATAGATGACAAGGAATGAAATGATTGATCATGCACTGTAATGACGGATAAGGACAATTGGCTGAAAGGTCAAAACTATTAAGTAAATAGAAAAAAAAAAAAAGAAAGATAAAGATGGTACATTTCTCTCTGAGGCATAGTAAGTTTAAATGGCATGAACCCTTCATGTCATAGCCACACGGCTTCCATTTAAGCTTTAAGAGTGCTGAACTGGAATATCAGCAATTAGTTAAGCATTTTTGGTTGCTCTGTAAGCAAAGTCTGGGCAGAGTTATGGCTACTTGGATTACCTCCAATGAATATCCATGATTTCATTTTTTTTCCTTTTTTTTTTTTTTTTTAAATAAGTGTATCGTATTACAGTATACTTAGTAATTTCTTCCATTCCATTTCTGAATGTGCAACTAAACAGTCAAGCTCAAATTAAAAAAAAAAACACCAAACAATTAATGAGTACAAGCCTGATTTTATCCTTATCTCAGGAGTTACAAGGTTGACTTTAACCGTATCCATAGATCCAATATGGATAGTTTGTTTGCTGCTTAAATGCAGAGAGACTCCTAATAGCTCTACTTTATAGGCTAAGTTCACTTTACCTCTGGTATTGAAAGCTCAGGGAGCTCAATGCAGTACCAGCCAACTTGACACATATAAAAACCTTGCAGAGCTAGTGATGGCTCAGTCATCACAACTTAATTTCCCTGGATATGATGTTACAGACCAAGAGGCTCTAGAGAAATTCTCTGTATCCCCTAACACAGGAAGACTGCTTTGTGATGGTGGCTTCTCACCCTACCAACTGCCAAACTGATTTGTTCCAAGTTTCTCAAAATTAAGCATTTTTCATTAACATTAATTCTCACATGATCTTTCACAGCAATTTTTTGTTTATAAATAGCAGTTTGGGTTCCTTCCTTCCTTCCTTTTCCTCCCTCTCTCCCTCCCTCCTTCTCTTTTCAAAGAAATTTCTGCAAAAATATCTCTAATGCATCCAGAAAGCAATGAATCTACTCAGCATTTCCTGAAGAGGTGCAATTTTTTATTTTCTATTTCTTATACGTGACTCTTTTTTTTTTCTAGCACATTTGTCAACATTAGAGTAATTAGCTCAAGTTTCATCAACTAGCTGGTGCAATCTGTTCAGAAAGCAACTTGGAGTGTTAAAAGTTCTAATAAGCTTCTCCAGCTTCACACTTAAATCCTGAGGGATTTGATTTCAGTTCTGTCTAAAAACAGAGAAAGTCTTTTAGAAGATAAATCAATATTGCTAAAAAACACAGACAAAAAAATTACTATGTAAGAATGATGCTAACAGGCAAAGCGGGTTTGATATTTTATGTTGTTTCATACATTTAAAAATTAAGAAGTATTTTACATAGAAAAAAAAAAAAAAAAAGAGCTAAAAATTCAGGAGCTCCAAACCTGGAAAAGCTTCCATCTGTCAGTAACCTTCTGTTTGTGAGTTATCTAGATGAAGTAAAAAATATTTGAATCACAAATAAAGTTACCCAATATCTGCTGTAGCAAAATAGATACACAGTAAGTAATTTCTGAACTGTTCTTGGTTCATGTTTTCCTGTGGCTGTTTGATTCTGTGCACACATGGATGTGTGTATTTTAGGTGCAGATAAAATCATTTAGGGCAGAAACAAGGAAAAACATGCTTTTCAGTACATAAAAACACTTATTGATAGGGGTTTGTCTCCATCAAAAGGCAACAGAAAAAAATGGAGCCTCTGGAAATATCTTAAACAGCTGCTTGATCAAAAGCAAAACATCATTTTTAAAATACCAAAGCAATTTTTCTCTCTTAGCAGTCATTTAGTAATACAGCTCAAGAAGAAAAGAGGCTTGAAAAGCTTTTGAGTATAGAAGTCACACAAAGAAATTACGTTAATAGCACTGGATTGTATGGTATGAGTGAGATGGGGATATGCATTAAAATACAAAAAGTACATCTTGGGTAGGTGGAGATTTTGTTGAACAAGTTATAGGAGAAATCTAGTATGGGAAAGAGAGAAGAACAAACACCAACTTTATCACCTTTATTCAGCAAAATCCTACAAATGGTGAGATGAAAGGATGCAGCTATGCCCAGGGAAGGAAGGGACAGGGATGGAAGGAGGAAGAGGGAAGCTTCACCACATATATGCCACCATGAAACTGGGAATAACCACTTATAGTTTGTCTCCAAACCTCCTGTTTTCTTTGTTATACCATCCACTGCATATTACAATAGAGCAGAAATAATAGGCTTCTCCATATGCTACTTGCACAGTAACAGGACCAAGAGATGAGGAGCTCTGAACAACTGTTCCTGAAAGGAGAAAAAAAATGGAAAGAGCTAAGGAAAAGGCCAGTAACAGTGCCACAGTAATAAAATGAGAGAACTGTGCTTCAGCAGCAAAAAGAAGAAAACACTCTGTCAATAGCTTCCTACCTGTTTGAACACTTCACAGAAAATATCATTTCCTTAGAAGGTCCTTGCTCTGAGAGATTAAATGAGGCTATAATACATTTAATAATTAACAGTGATACAGTAGAAATTACAATTTACAGGGTTTTAGCTAGTACTGATTATTTCTCTTGCAAACATAATCAAATGTGCTTTTACAATCTGTTCACCAACAATTTTTCTGGATTTCCTTCTGTTTTGCCTCACATCAAGAAAAATAGAGGGCTATGTTTTGATCTTTAGGCAATACACCTGTGGACCCATCTTCTGAGTACCAGTGTGCTCCAGAGCTGGTAAATCAGGGAGAAAATAGTCTTCTGTTCTAATGTTGGGTAAACTGAGACATAAATTCTGAGTCACAGTTTGGTCCATGCTATTTTTGCATGGTGCACAGATACTATAAATCCAGTTCTCAGTGGTTAGCTCGTGAAGATGATTCTGCAGCATCCACTTCCAGAGCACAGCGGAGCAATGCCAGAAACAGGCTGTTCTGCAGGCTGCACAGTGGCAGCCTCTTGCAGGCAACCAAACTATTCTAGAAGAGCTATAAGGTTGATCTGTGTTAGGCTGGGAACTTGGGCAGCCAGCAGGGATTCTCAGAAATTCAGAGGAGGTGAGAAGAAGCTTAAATGCTATGTCTACCTGTGCTGTAGGTAAGGATTTGAGGTAATGTTTGCTGCACTTTCCCAGGACCTTAAAGGTGAACACAAGTGAAATAACTTTCTCAGTTCTTTACTGCTGTCACACCCATCAGCATCCCTAGTATATAGATGCACACTGCCACTGGGGACTGCCACGGGCACAAAAGTCCTCTTGCTGAAGGGCAACCCAGCAGGAAGGATTCCAGGGGGTTGTAATGTCCCTGGGGGATCAAAATTCTCAGATGCCTGGTTTGTAAGTACCATTCATATCTCACATTGCCCTGATGGAAGTTACGGGAGAGCAGGGAAGTTTTCTTTTTCAGGTCATAGCAGTAGGTGATGTGGAAAGGTTGTTTGGTTGCAGAATTTGGGAGGGGTTTTGTCTGGTTGGGTTTTATTTGTCTTTTTTTAGCATGGTACAGAGCCTGCTGATATTCACTATGATATTGATAATAACCTCAATCTTTCCTGTTATCTTTCCTTCTCCAGTAACACAATTTTGACCTTTGCCATAAGATTATTATTTTTTTATTGGCTGTTTTTCTGCCTCGTGCCCACTTCTTGCTCCTTTCTTTTGAAAGCATGACCTATGTTCTGTGTCTCTGTTCTCTCTCCCTTTCACAGAGTTCATAGTGAATTAAAAAACTTCTTCCTTAAAAGATGGGTGGAACACACAAGTCAGTCATGCAAGTGGGCCTTGTCAATCAGGCAAAAGGCTGACACTTTTCATCCAGTCTATTATGAGAACTGGAGAAACAGTGCAAGTGAACATATATAAGTTGAGCAGCACTAACAAGTTCTGTTTGGAGGTTTTTGGGGGTTTTTTGCTGTTTGTTTTTGCAGATCTACATGAATAAGTGGCTATGAATAGTTAATCAGACATTACTTATTACACACAGAACATTGATAAATTAATGGCAATTTCCTAAACTATATTTATTGTTTGAGCTTTTTTGACATGCAATTTTCAGCCTATTGCTGGGTCTTAATAAGAATTGCAGTATATATTATTACTTGTGTAATATATTATTACTCATGATAGCTGGCTTTCCTCACATGTATGGCTGTTACACAAGTAACTTCTTTTTCCCAGAGCTGGTAAGCATAAATGTTATAACAAGCACTCCAATGCAGAGCTCTGCAAGACTGAACATATTAAATACTTTCTCACTTCACTTTGAATAAAGGTCCATCTTGCACAGCAATTTAAAGATGGCCATAATTTGAGAAAAGACCAATATCTTAAAAGAAAATGAAACTAAATTTTAAGGTTGGTGTTCAACAGGATGATTCAGTCTCACAGGATTATGACTTCACCATCCTTTCTTGCTAGGATGTCGGAAACAACACTCAGTATTCACCTGGTCCCACCTCAGGCCGGGATGTTGACCAGACTCTAAGGTTGCTCCCAGGACAGTTTTCTCTCTTAGCAAAAAGCTACAAAGGTCATTTCGAGAATGTCCTCATGCAGGGGAAATCTAACATGATATAAATATGCTTCTCTGATACTTTTCTTTGTTGGTGGTACAGGACATGCAGCTAGGCAAAATGGCATTTGGAAGGAAGGTCTTTATTGTTATCAACCCTTGATAATAGAAATAGTATGATGACAGCAGGTGCCATAAGACAGAATATCTCATAGATTGTTCTGATTTATGCTTCTTCCAATAGGCAAAAAACACCCTTGAGAAGAGGACAAGATAGTGGTGTGGCTTACAATCTTTGCACACAGTTTGGCAGGATCTGGGGATCTAAAGAACAGTGCAGATATTCTTACAGGTATTGAACAGCAAAAGAAATGTTGGGTGACAGTCTTAATGTTCCATCCTTTCTAATATGGTCTATCTTGACAGTAACAATCTGTTTGCTTGTAGTCTTTTAAAAGAGCACAGCATGCTATATTTTGAACGAGATTTGTGACAAAAGGAGTCTTTCAACACTCTGCATATTCTATTACAGTGCTATAGTTTCTAGATTACCATAAGAAGTTTTTCTTCCATCTAAACAAACGTATGTTTTGCTGAATATCACTTGATCTATCAGATGATATTTAGGAAGATTGAGTGCTCATCTGCCATTATTTCAATAATTCCACCGTAGCTCATTATTATAATAAAACTGTTACGCAGTAATTCAACGATGGCCCTGAAGTCAATGTTTTCTTCTGCTGCCAACCTATTCAGAGGTTAAATAGTACAAGTACAGCAGCATAATGAGTAAACAGCATACAGATTTCTGAGCTGCTCTTTGATAAGAAAGAAAATGGAAAAACTGTATATCCTCCTTCAAATTTGATTTTGCAAGCTACTGCTGTCCTTGGTATACAAAAGGAGCCTCATTGAGGTGAAAAGAACTAATACAAAAAAACATATATTGTAAAAAGACTGTAGTCTATTATCACACAGATATCTAGTGATTTTAAAGTTTAAGAAACTAGCAAAATGGAGTATAGCTGGTTTTGAAATGTTTGGGTTTTTTCTTGCCTTCCTGGAAAAAATCTTGAACTGAGAATTTTTCTTGAAGTACTGCTTGGCATCCCTACTCTAAGGGCAGAACTTTCTAAATTCCCTGGGTCTTGCCCCTTATTCATATGACTGCATTTATGCTATCTGTGAGCCTTCCAGATTCTAAGTGCTGCCAGGGTCTTCTTTGCTCCAGTATAAATCAGAACCCTTTGAGTGTAGTTTATTCCCAGGCTTCTGTAAGAGGGGGAAGAAATCAATTCTTAGCTGTGCCATAGGCTCTGTGCCAATGGAGGACACCCTATAGATATTTTAAATGAAAAAATTGCATCCTCAGAGCAGCATAAAATATCTAGAGTGAAAAAAAGTATTGGACCCTTTTGGTTCCTCCCATTTAGAGATACAGAAATGAGCCCAAGCCTGTTTATCAGCTCCAAAAACACCAAAACTCTGGAGCAACTTGAGTCTATAGCTGTATTTTATAACAGGAGCCCATTCCTGCTCCTGACATATCTTGCTGTGCCTGTGATTAAGAAAGGTTATGGCTGTGAATCATGGCTTGAGGAAATATGTAGTACACCTGTGTACAAGAGTAAACTAAATTCAGTTTGCTATTTATCTACTGTATTTATCTCAGTTAAGTAAACTTTGAGTTTGTCAAGAGTTCCTGCTGGAAATTCTCATGATAATATGAGTATAATTGCCTTTTTATTACCACAGACATCTGCTACAGTTTTCAAACAAAGAAAATACTTTTTTTTTTTTTTTTTCCTCCTCTCTTCTGGCTGTCTCTGTAACATGGGAAAGATCCTCTGTTATCTTGTATATAATAGATTACAAAACCAACTGAGGGGCAGCAGAAACCACCCAGCCAACCTTTCTTACTCCAGGTCTCCTGAAGGACAAGAAATAAAAAATTGTACAATAAAGGTTATAGTCGCCTAAATGAGAAGTCTTCACTCTAGAATGCAGGAGGAGTCAAGCAGTTCCCTCCCAATCCTTTATGTTCTTACTAAGAATCTTGGGTAGCATCAAAAAGCCTGTGTCAATGCACTATACCCAAGAAGTTATCACCCTTAGTCCACTTTAATCCACTCTGTGGAATCCACTTTGCATTCTGCAAAGAAATCTTGCATTTGACTTGACTCTGAGGTATCCTCCTGCCATTTGAGCAGACTGATCTGAAAGTGGATGGACACTTGTGGCACGGCTGAAGGTGTCATATACTCTCCATGTCACTTGGTCCCGAAAATAGACATTTGCTTTTGTTCTCCCTGAGAGGGGACCACAGCCCACAGCTGTGCATGTATTGGTTTTGATACATTGATACAGTGTAAGACCTAAACTAAGGCAATTAAAACAAAACTTCAGCACCAGGGAAGGTGATTACTGTCCTTCATCTGAGAAGGACTCCATAAATTTTTGGGGAAAAGTGCCCAGTGCCCACACAGGATCTGTCTTTACTAGATAGACTTCATCACACCTTAGGAAGAAGAGGAAAGAGATTCCTGAACTCTCAATTCACAGAGACATTTCTAGAGATGCTCAGAAGACCCTCCCTCTTGCTGCAGGCTAAGGTGTAAGACCATCTGCCTCAGCTCACCATCACAGGGACAGGAATTAACTTATCAAGCAACCTGCTCTGAGACTGATTCAGAGATACCAGAGCAATCACCCACCATATGGAGATGAGTAGGAGCTGGGTGCTGATGGGTCATCTCTTACACCTTGGAAACACACAACAGAATGAGGAGTGAGAATGCAATCAAGCAGACTGATTGACAGAAACAGCTCAGAGACCTTGACTACTGTGGAATGCATAATCTAAATCAGTTTTTAATCTCAGTCTTGTCCTAGCAGCTGGACCTCTGCAGGACAAGAGCTGCCACACAACTTTGACCTCATGCAAGCAGATATGGCTTCACATAGGTACGTGCATGCCCAGCAGTCACTTGTTCAAGAGCATTATACAGACTGCTAACAGCATGTTAAGGGGAACAGTCTCATTTTATGGTTTGTTTAGTCACTGCAGGAAGCAGCAATAACAAGGCACTGCTGCAGTTTGGCAGGAATGCTCTGCTCCTGTTTCTTCAGGCCAGCCTGCAAAGAGCTGGCTCAGAACTGTTTAGGTCCTCCAGTTGTAGTAGAGGCTTTCCAACCATGTCCAGAGGGAAGAAGAGCACACAGCAACAGTTTGAAGCTGCGAAGGCTGAATAAAGACACAATAGTCCGGGCAGACTATTGAGCAGGTATCATTTACTGCAGCACTGTGTGCACAGGGGATCCCTGCTCCTAACATGCACACCGGCAGTATCCTGTTGCCTGGCTTTTATGCAGATATGAGACAAGTATTCATGGCTTCCCAATGAGCTATTAACATACTCATAACTTTTCTGATAACTCACTGACATACATTGCCACCCATTCCCCTGTGCACCTTACAGCCTCCTGGTGATCTCCAAACTTTTGGGTGCAGTTCTTCATCACCATCCTCTTCATCACCATGCCCTCTGGATGAGTTGCAACACTTGTCTTTATTATCTGGCCTTTCAAACAGACAGAACTAATTCTACCCAGCTTTGCTGCTGCCTACTTTAGCAACCTTGAGGCCTTCTGTTGTCTCCTGTTTTCTGTTCTCATAGATAAGTTTCCCCATAGCAGCCACATTTCATTCTATACATATGTACTCTATCATCTCTACTTATGTTAATTAGTAAATTTTCATATTCTTCCCTTAAACTACTGCTTCAAGTTCCACACAGACTGTAAGTATCCAGAAGGTCAGCATAACTGGGTAACTTGGAGGCAACAGCATGAGGAGTACCTGTCTGGTACTACTATAATTGTGGCTGCTAGCTGCTAGATTATGAGGAGTTTGTCTTCACTTTTAAAAAATGAAACAAAACCAAAACCCACAATCTTTGAAGTAAAAAACAGTTCCTCTAGGACTAGTAAGTGTGCATTGACTTACAGGGCTAAAGCTTTGTTAGAAATCCCTATTTCTATAGCAGGCTTTTGATCTCATGGAAAAGATAACATGGCAAAACATGTCTAGGAAATGTCAGCTTACATGGAAGACCAGTAAGACCTACACTAAATGTGCCAGTGGTGAGGTAAAGACTTGAAAGTGTGCATGCTATATCCTCCTGATATGCTTTAGAATTTGGCAGAGGTTGTTTCCTATTTTTCCTGATGGTAAATGCTAAGCAGAGTTGTAGTGCCCTCCCCTCTCTCCTAGACACACACACACACTCTGCAGCAAGACAACTGGACAGGGGCAGGGGATGTAGGTGTCTGATGGTAGACTTAATGTGGACCTGTATCTCTGCATAAAGACTTTGAAACATTGGATATTCACACTATTGCTGCCAAATGTAGTATTCTTGTTCCCAGCAGAAAGACATTTCCAGACCCAGGGTATATAAGAACAAAGCAGTCGGCCTCTTTCTCTTATCTGAGGTTCAGTAGAAAGCAGGCTAACAGCAGGAAGAGTGCTATACATCCAGATGATTTCTGAAGGATACAAAGAATTAGAGACCAGGCTTCCCAGTCCTAGATAGATCTACCTCTGCTGCTAGAGCAATAGAAGGACCTGTATGCAGAGCAAGTGGAAATTGAGACTGGCACAAGACAACTGGGGAGATGTTAGAACTGTTTCAGATTTATTCTTTCTCAAATTCCAAAGTCATGGGGCTTGCTGGAAAGCTGGATTTTCCAATGATACACATGCAAGATTCCAACCTGCTAGCAAGCTTGCTAAGTGATTCTCAGTCTTGTTTGTTGAATGGCTTCAGGCCCAGAGGCATGTGGTAACAGGACAGAAAGGGTTTGCTTAGAAGTGCTGTCCAATGACCCCACACAGACTAACAACTACATTGTTAGCCATGGTTATCCAGGTATCCAACCAGTTCTTTTCATTTTTATTGAAATAATCTTATAATGAGCAACTAAAGACCTTGAGATACTCAGATATATGTCTAAAATCTATTTAAAGCCTTTCTAAACTCTTCCAGGGACTATGACTGTTGATTTAGGGCTACAAAGACCATGACACTAAAGGAGCAGGTGTGATATTTTCAATACAATTGCGTGTGTAATGAGGACAAAGAGATTGGTATTAACCTGATGGAAAAAGCCTAAGTTTCAATACATGCCATTTGGACCACATGGGTAATATAATGACATCAGATTAAATAAAATAAACACAGTTCCTAGAATATGATGGATTACATGATTACCTGCTGTAGTCCAGTACATCCCCTATTTAACAGAACACAAATCGGTTATTCCTGTGAAGAACTTAAAACTATCAGATCACAATAAACACCTAGAAATCCTATTAAAACATAACATGGAAGTTTGCTCAAGGTATTTCAGTGCATAAGTCAAACTTTGCTATAAAAAATATAGTTCCATCACCACCCATCCCCTGGCCTCTTCTACTTCAAAATCATGAGAAGTCTCACTGGCACTAAGATCCAGCTGGACTATGATATGTAGGAAATCAAAGGTTGAAGAATGATAACTTGTATAATTTTTCCATTTTCATGTCTCAAACTTTGTTCTCTTCTTTGTGGTCACTGTAGTGAGATGTTAGTTATTAAAAGTACTCTTTGAAGACTATCCAATTTATTTCCCTTAACATGTAGGGTATTTAAAATGAGACTGTCAGAAAGATAGCAAAAGGGCAAGCTCTTCAGAGGCATTGTGGTGCCCAAATACCTACAAGCCCATCATTATGTTCTCAAGGCAAACCTCAAAATACAGAATACATTAGCACAGAAGATTATAATCATTTGCTATGGTAGAGATCATAGGTAAGTCTGTATAGGTGAATTATTTCACTATTCAGTTCATATTATATGTATTAATTGGATTAAAGTATATAAAAAGACCAGAGCTCAGCACTTAGATCCTAACCTTCACAGGAGGTTAAGATTTTTAGCCAACTTTTCATTAAAAGTAATGGTTAAATAAGCACACTGGAATATCCAGTGACTCAACATGGACTAATATTCAGATGAACAAGCATTAAATGTCTGGAAACAGCACCATTTCTGTTAAATCTGTAAAGATGAACATGTAAGCGAAGTTTTCAATATCGTATGCTTTAATCAAATATATTTCCAATTATAAGAATCATTCTTATATCCAGCTACCAGGGACATCAAGAAAAGTTCAACAGCTAGATGGTAGCCCCAATTGTCCTCCAATATAGCCATTCTGTTCCCTTTGTTAATAGCTGTGGAAATTTGAACCAACTTACTAGAACACAAAGAAGTATTTAGCTGTCTGAAATTCCTCATACACAACTGTATGTACAATGCTCACTTTAAATAAGGGCTTGACTGTGTTATAACACAGCAATTACAGTTTTTTCAAGGGACACAACTGGCTGTCAAATCAGGAGTGAATGTATACTTAAAGTCACTTTTCAAGATATTCATCACTGCTCTCCCTATGAGTAGAACAACTGTTCAAACGTCACTGCAGACTCATTAGAGACGACCTTTGGGTGATTTCAGCAAACTGAGAACTGAAATCCAGGTGATGGCTAAGAGTCTCTGAACAATACAGCTGCAAAATAGGCCACTTGAAAGCAAATAAAAAGATAAAAAATACTTAAAAAAAATAACAAATCACAACAGATATTAATGGACCTTGTTAGGTGTTCCCACTTTTTTTTTTTTTTATCTTAGAAATATTTTGTTTGGAAAAGACCTTTAAGATCATCAAGTCCAACCATTAACCTTAGTCTGCTTAGGAGGCTGGACTTGATCTTTTGAGGTCCCTTTCTACACTTAACATTCTGTAATTCTAAGTCCAGTGTTAAACCATGTCCCTAAGCACCTCATCTACACGTCTTTTAAACATCTCCCGGGATAGTGATTCAGCCACTTCTTTGGGCAGCCTATTCCAGTATCAGATAATCCTTTCAGTAAAGACATTTCTTCTTGTATCTAATCTAAACCTGCTCTGGTGCACCTTGAGGCCATTTCCTCTTGTCCTATTGCTTGTTACTTGGCAGAAGAGACCAACTCCAGATTTGATACAACCTCCTTTTTCAGGTGGCTGTAAAGAGCAATAAGGTTTCATCTCAGCCTCTTTTTCTCAAGACTTAACAGCCCTAGTTCCCTCAGACTCCTCATAAGACTTGTTCTGCAGACCTTTCATGAGCTTTGTTGCCTCCTTCTCTACCTCCAGAACCCCAATATCATTCTTGTTGCTAGGGGCCTAAAACCAAACACAGTACATGAGGTGCAGCCTCACCAATGTCAATCAAAGGGAGATGATCACTCCCCTAGTCCTTCTGACCACACTACTTGTGATACAAGCCAGGATGCCACTGGTCTTCTTGGCCACTGGGCATTCTGCTGGCTCATATTCAGCTGTCTGTCAATCAACACTCCCAGGTCCTTTTCCTCTAGGCAGATTTTCAGGCACTCTTCCCCAAGCCTGTAGCATTGCATGGGTTGTTGTTGTGACCCAAGTGCAGAACCTGGCACTTGAATCACACACAGTTGGCCTTGACTCATCAATACATCCTGTCCAGGTTCCTCTGCAGGAAGGAAGCCTCAAGCAGATCAACACTCCCTCACAACTTAGTGTTATCTGCAAATGTACTTGATCCTCTCATCCAGATCATTGATAAAGATATTAAACAGAACTGGCCCCAAGACTGAGCCCACCTGTGACTGGTCACCAAATGGCTTTAGCTCCATTCACCACAACTCCTTGGGCTTGTACAGGCAGATGGTTTTTTACACAGTGAAGAGTACACCAGCCTAAGCCATAGGTAGTAATTACTGCCAGAAGAATGTTGTGGGGAAAAATGTCAAAGGCTTTACTGAAATCCAGGTAAAAAACATTCACGGCCTTTCCTTTTTCCATTAAGTGAGTCACTCTGTCATAGAAGGAGATCAGGTTCACCAAGCAGGACATGTCTTTCATGAACCCATTCTGACTGGACCTGACCATCTGGTTGTTCTGCACATGCTGCATAATGGCACTCAAGTTGATTTGCTCCATAACCTTCCCAGTCACTTCCCAGTCACCAGGGTAATTCCCTGGATCTTCCCTCTGGACCTTGTAGATGAATGTCAGATTTGTCAATCTCCAACCATCTGGGACTCCCCAGTTAGCCAGCACTGCTGGTAATTGATGGAAACTTGCTTGGTGAGCACTTCTGCCAGCTACTTCAATACCTTTTGGTGCATCCCATCTAGTCCCATAGATTTGTGTATGTCTAAGTGGTGCAGGAGGAATATGTCCCCCATCTCCTCTTGGAAAAAATCCACTTGTGACATGAACCTCGAATATTCTTGTTGGGCTCATTTACAGTTACTGATATAATACAAGAGATTTCTGAATGAAAGGAACACAGGAAAGTCAGTTTGTTCATTTGTTTCCACACAGAGCCCAATAGCGGCAAGAAGAAATTCCTTGCTTTTATGGAGATGTAGATTTTTTTTTTTTTTTCTGGGAAAAGCATGTTCTATTCTATATTGAGTTTGAATATCAGTCTTTTGTCAACCTGCTTATTCCATTTCTTTAATTAAGCAGAGCAGCTTCCAGTGTCTGAGTGTCAGTCTTCCTTATCGGTCAGCATTTACAAATACATGCTGTGGATCAAGATCCAGACCTTTTCCCCAAGTAATAAAGAATTGGTGCCGATTACTTCATTATGATTTTCTGGGTAACTACTGAGTTGCAACTGAAGGTTTATATTTCGGGGTATTGAAAAAGCACCCGAAAGAGAAATGTGACATACACATCTCTAGCTACTACTTATCCCCAGTTGCAATTTTGAAAAAGCTTAAAGCTGGTTTAGTGATGCTGGCTATAGATAAAGTAGGAATAATTCTTTAAGAACTGAGAGGGGAAATCAAGGTTGCGTTTACTATCCAGACACTTGAAACACTTGTATTCTGTACAGTCATGTACAGCCATACTACTTTAGTTTTCAAAAAACAACTCTTTTTTATCTGTAGGTTTCAGTATTAAGTAGTTAAATTGCTATGCTTATGTTTTCACAACTCACAGTTTGTGGGGCAAAATTTCCTCACATTCTTTACCCCTTTGACTTTCTTGTGGATATTTGTTTTTAATTTAGTTAAAGTTTTTTTAAAGACTATATTTTTTTAACTGAATCAGTGAATTTTTCCAACTTGCACTGCAGACCCATAGTCATTTGTAGGAGCACAAATCCTGAGGCAGGAGCTGGCTGCTGCTGAGGCTCAGATCCCCATTGTAGCAGCAGAGGATCAGAAAGTTCAAAAGCAGCAATGACCCATGATCCAAACTCTTCCAGGATGAGCAAGGTTAAACCCAGCTGTTCCAGTATATTTACATTGCATATAGGCACCTCACTGTGCTGACCCTTGAGGGTATGACAATTTTCAGAACATGTCAGAGCAAAGGAGCCTCATATCTGGTTTGGAAAAAGTCAACAGGAAGCAGCTCAGGCCTCAAACCTGGGGATCACCTGAGCTTCCCTTGCAGTGTCTATATACCCTCCCTTGGCCAGAGAGGAGTCTGGAGAAGCTAGCTTATCAAACTACTTGAGGGTGAGATGGGTATGCCCTTAAACTCTGTCCTCTGTTTATTATTGCCTTGCTGGGCTTTTCTTGGCTTCTGGTTGAGTCAGTAAGACCACAAAAGATGCCCTGCCTTGGGTAAGCTATCACAGTCAAGGTGCAAAAGTGCAGATACAGGTACCTACAAATACCTCCCCAAAGACTACCCTGTAACTTCCCGTTTCCAGACTCCAAGGACCTACTCTGCTGGTACTCTGCCAAAGAAACCTTTCCATTCCTGATACATTTCACATGAGACTGCCAGCAGGGGAATTGATAATAGCCTGGAGTGGTGGTATTTTTATTCCCCTTCCACTAGGATCAAATACAGGATCACTTAAAATTAATTTATTCCAGACTAGCAAGTAAATACTTGCCAAGGTTCAGCTGCTATAATATTGCTGTCACCAATCAGCTGGGTCACAGAGAAATAAAGAGAAATGGAATATAAACACACACATACACTGTCTTCCTGCACCACAAATGAGATCATTGACAATATTATGTGTGAAATGATAAGAAAAAAATAAGCAATAATGGTTATTCATATAGTAACCACAAGAAAAAAATGCAACAAACCTGTATTTCTAACCTGAGCTGGGTCAGAATAAAATAATGCCACTGAAAGAAGATGCAGACAACGTGGCTCTGTCCATTACCTATAGAGAAAAAAAACCTTTTTGGCAGAAGATGTTTACAACTGCCCTAATCAGATGCTTCTCACACATTTTTATTCTCCTCTGCACCTTCTGTTGTAAATCAGGCTTTAAAAAGCAGATAGCAGCACTGTGATCCTATGTCAAGAATGAGAGATGTTTGTTTAATGGGCCCTTAAATTGTTTCTTTTGGAAAATACATATACCACTGCCAACATAATAACTTCCCACCATATTTTTTTACTTGCTCTGTCTTTATGCAATAAAAAAATGACAGGATAAGAATCAGTATAAAAAACAATAGAGCTCTGCTTGTTTGTATTTTACCAACCACTACCTTCTAGTTTCTTGGTAACCAGATTGTGGTTGCAGACAGTTTTTGGAATATGCCCTTTTCAACAATTCAAGAAAAAAAAAAACAACCCTCTTATTGTATCACTTTGAGCTAAAGAGATGCTCTGTTTCACTTAGGTAGGGCAGCTTTGAGGTTAGAATGAAAATCAGAGGTAATAGAACACATGTATGTTAAAACTGTATATTTACAACATGCCCAGTACACTAAGGCACTTGGGTTTTGCACTTCACTGTCACAGATTCTATCAAGGTTCCTTTATGAAACTAAGCCTTTCTGGTTTTAATAGCTACTTGACAAATACTGTTTAGAACACAAAACATTATCTTGCTCAACTGTGCTAAGTGTATTTCTCAAACAATTTTTATAGATCTTATGAAATACAGTTTATATAAATCTGATGAAATACAGTTTATTGCGCACATGTGTAGTTTTTCAGAGCTCTTTTCCATGTTTCTACATATCAGAGAGTCCAATTAGCTTTTGTTTTTATGATCAAGTCAAAAGTGAAATTAAAATAGTTTTCAGTTTTTCAACAGGTTTTCATATCTTTCTCCTCTGGTATGTCTACTTACCAAGCCTCAAATGCATGAAAGTTTTAAACAATTTGTTCTTAACCATAGAACAATTTAAAAAAAAAATTTTAATATTTTTTAATCTTGCCTGTGGATGCACCTATGCAAATTCAACCCAGTAATAGCAAGAAATTTCAGGTCACAAAAATGCTAAGGATATGGACATAGAAAAAAAATAAAGTTGATTATGAGAGTCTGCTGCACCTCTTAGTTTCATTTACGAGATACATTTTTTTTGTGCTCATTAACTTAATAAACTATAGTAATCATAGCTAGTTCCAGAAGACCTTTGATAGCCAGAAATTCCCTAAAATAAACAGCAGGTGATGCTATAATATATTTTTTAAAATAAAAATTACAAAATGTTTTAGAAAATAAAATGACTTAGGTGATAATAAACTGATTAAACTTAAATTGAATAGAAGAAACATCAAACACCCTCCTTCCCTGATCTATGACTAAGGTTTCTGGTTTTGAAAGACCAAGAATGTTAAAGAACAATTTAGCAAAATCAGTTGGTAAGTTAAGAAAATACATAGAGCTTACATTTTCTCCACTTGTATGCCCAAAGGAACACAAATTAGATAGAATTTTTCTGTTGCACAAGAGAAGAATTACAAAGAAGGACCCCAAGAACAAGAGAATTACTAAAAGTATTTTAACATGTACTAAAAAGAAATAGAACGATTTCAAGGAGTGGAAGAAGGTATTTATATCAAAGCAAAACTATGTTCATAGCTAATGTGAGATTAGTGAGATCTCATGTAGAGGTTAAGTGAGAGAAACCAGAGTCAAACAGACTTTGTAAAGCAATGAAAATAAATAGTAAATAATTCTTCAACCAGATGATATTTGAATTAAAAAAAAAAAAAAAAAAAAAGCAAGCTGCTAATGTGTAAAGAAGGTGCATATACAGAAAATAACTCAGGTATTTTTTCCCAAGCTAAACTTTTGTTCTCAATAAAAGCCATGTTGCCAAATCTGGAGTCAAAAGCAGAATAGCAAAAAAAAAAAAAAAAAAAAATTATAAGGTTCTATAGATACATGAAGCAGGAGAAAAACAAAGGAACTCGAAATGTATGTGTCATCTAATCATCATCTAATGTCTGTCAGAGTAGTATGAGAAGAGCAAGGACATGAAATAATAAGTTATTTAATGAGCATTTTAAAAATATCTAAGTTCAGGCAGTATGATACACTATTAGCAACTTCAGTATCATACCTGTATTCAAGACTGAGTAAGAAGTGAGCAGCTCTTTCCCCTTCTGAATCATCTGACCTTACTAGTACATAAAGCTTCCAGAAAGAAATATGAAGTGAAGAATTTTGACAAGAGAAATGTAGAATAAAGAAATAGTGGCATAAGTAGAAAGTAAGATAAAATGAAACACAGGTTCACTAAAGGTAGGAGCTGACGAACTTGACATCCTTATTTGATGCGATTTTTCTAGACAAGGGCAGCACATCAGATCTAATCTATTTGGTACTGAGAAAAGCACTGGATTTTGTATTACACATGACATTTACAGTTAAAGGGGAGAGTCTGGGGGTTAGAATTGCATAGTTAGTAACTATACAGCTAGTATTGCATAGGACCCAGCAATTGTAAAATTCAAGAGTTAACAGGGTTGGCAGGGGTAACTTCCAGGCCAGAGTGATGCCTGAAAATACTTTCTCAATGGTTTAGACAGCAAGAACCTTTATTCACTCAGTACCCTGACACAGAATAAAAGAGCCTCTTGAAATTTCCTGAGAACCAGGTAATTTAGAAAATATTGTCTGTATACAAGAGGATGAAAATAGTGAACAGGATGTGGGGCCGCAACAGTTACTGCCCTCTTGAAGGAAAATTTCAATGCAGTGGTCCTTGCTAATCAGTGTTTGCTTCACAAGACCAGGATAGACTTAGTGCAAGTTCTTCTCTGTCTTCATATCCCAAAAGCTTAGAGCATGGAGATCTTCAGCACAAGCTATTTTACCTAGCTCCTGTTGCACAGTGCTGCTTGCTAATGCAGACACAGCACTGGCATCCTTGAGGATTTTCGTCACAGAAGAGACACGTATTGTACACAATTCTGTGTCATACACCAAAGATTAAGAATAAAGCTCCTCATATTTGGAAATGGAAGAGGGGAAAAGAGGTTAGTGCTTCATCAGAAGATGATTTTGAAATGTAAATGTAACACAGTAAGTGTGCCTGTTAGGAGTGGGAATGAAAGACTAGACTACATATAAGAAATTCCTAAATTTGTGCAACAACATCTTCTGTTTCAGGGCCTCTTTGTCCCTTTGCAGCTCTTAGCCACCACTTCCAAGAAGTGTATAAATGCACTGTATAAATGCATCTCCTGTGCTCAGTCCTGGCAGCTTCCCCCAGCCCCTCCCCTGCTGCTCAGATCTCAGAGCTAGCAGTCAGTACTATGAACTATTCAAATCTACCTGTTAGAATTTTTTTTTTTTTTCCAGGTATGTTTAAATGATGTTTAAGAAGGAATCGTTTTGATTCTTCCGTCTTGGTTAAGAATGCAGCAGCATGGAAACCTCACTGAAATCTGCCCTGAATAGTGGGATGTTAACCTACTTAAGTTACATTATGCTCAAAAGTTACATTATGCTCAAAAGCTATGGTGCTGAACGACATGGGAAATCCAAAGGGAGCTAGCTCAATCAGAAATTAACACTTCCAGATGCCATTTTATAAATTAATTATTTTTTTTTCCCATTTGTAAAAATGCTGATGCAAACAACAATTCTCAGAAAACTCCTAGTATGAAAGAAACCAAAGGGCCCAGCAGCATATTTTAGTGCTACAGTAGTTTGGTAAGTATATATATTGAAGTTCCTTGGGGGTGTGTGTAATATGTGTCATAGGCATAGAACTATGCCTTATTGGCCAAATTCTGCTCTCAGACTTCATTAGAGGCTTAACCCTGGCATAAAGGAAAAAAAAAAAAAAATCATGCCTTCTTTCAGTTCTTTAAATCTCTTTTGAAATAACAAAAACTAAGAACTAAAAATATTTAATATCTGGAAAGAATATATAGTCCACAAAAGAAAAGATGCAAAGTAGACACCTGCTGATTCAAGCTGATTACCCCTTCCAGGTATGAAAAGCCATCCACCTAAGTTTTCTTCTTTTTACAGCATCTCCCACAGGTTAGAACTGATTTTTACAAAGATCAGCTGAGTGCTGACACTTATTTTTGCTGAAATCTTCCTACTTCTTCTCACTCCTTAAATATGAAATCTTTGCAACCACACAGAAATCTCAGATTGCTCCCTCCCCCCTTCCCATAGTACACTTCCAGTTTGCCACCAAGCTTACAGATACAATGGATATAGATATAGGTATAATGTATACATGGAAGTTTATTCGCCCTAGGTTAATAGTTTCTTTCCACAGTCTCTTTGAAAGGGTCACTTGTAAGAATTTTAATTGACCTTTGATATACCTTGTTTTCCTCTACTAGATGGGAGCCTTCTGCAGGTAGTGTCCTCAAGATATAGGACACATAGCTTGTTAAAATGTTCCTAATAGTTGTAGATTACTTTTTTCCTACTAATTTAACATTTGATAGCTTGTTCCTAGCTTGGTACATTGTTTATACGCTCATGTGTATATATGAATTCTAGTAAAGCAAAGTGAGCAAATCTTGGTGTTCAAGGATGAAGACAGAGAAGAGAGTGAATATGCTGGTTCCCTCCTACACTACTTGAGATACAAAGTATCTGGTGGAAAAGGACTTCTATGACCTCTCTGCATCAGGGGAGACAAGACATGAGAGGATGTATTTAGTAAGGTTAGAAACAACACAAGACTATGGAATGGTCATGCTATGTTTAGGAGGAAAATTTCTTTTGTGGGTTAACCTACTGCAACTTACAGCTCCTCTGAAATTGAACTGTTGCTCCATTATGCTCCTTTCCATAGGAGCTGCTTACAGTGCAGTACACAGACACTGCTATTAATTTAAGCAATCTGGAGCAAAGAAAACCAGTGAAACAGACCCCATACTGACTAGAAAATCCAAAGGGCTAGTTATGGGCTCAGCGTATTCCTACTTGGGGACACCAGTTGGAATCAAGCAAATATCAACACAAGTTTTTATCTTATGACATTTACTCAGTGCCTTGGAAGAAATACATGCAATAATCTCAGCACATCAGATAGTATGTCCACACAAATACATCTGCACTTCAATCATGTATTGACAAGCACTGTAACACCTGGCAGGGAGAAGGGTTCTGCAGAGATAAAGTGATGAATAGAGACAGGGCACTTAGTGTTGTTGTCAGCTCTTGAAGAAGATCATGTCTGGTATACATCAGAGGGTAGTATGGAAATGGGTTTGAAGAAGTGAGCTATCAGATAACAGTAGACCCTTGCCCTAATTAATGTTCATCTGATGGACAGGTTCTCAATGTTTACCAAGTTCCAGTGGGTAGTTTTACAGGGGTCCATTCAACAGGAAAAAATAAATCATCAGGGTTGGCTCAATAACGAGTTTGCTTTCTCAACTACAATAATGCAGGGGCTATGGCCCAGAATTCCAGAGCACAGGACCTGGGACCTGGTAGCCATTAATGAAGCTGCAGAGATGAAAGGTAGATTATTGTTTTGTGTGCCTAAACATTAATTTTTTTTTTAAAATTTTTTTTTTTTTTTTTTTTTTTTTTTTACAGTAGGTGCCATTAATGTAAAATAGCAAACCAGAATTTTAGAGTTAAATACAAAGATACAGAGAATATAGTGGTTTGCTGCTCCTCAAGGAGATAGGAACAATAAACAAAGAACAAATTATTTAAGAGATACCACTGGGTTGGTATCTTAATGAGATAAAGGCAGTATTGGTTATGGTTTGTGTGTAGTCTGGAATATACCCTTGAAATTGCCCTGAGCAAACGTAATAGGTTGTGTTTCAACTGAGTTGTGCTAGATTAGAACATCGTGTTCTTTTATTCTGTAAGCAGGCAGGATCTTCAATTTAGAACATCTGCTGGAAGCTAGCTTCACACTGTAAACTCTTATTTTCTTATCCTTTGCAGTGAATAACTAAGAACTTACTGTAAAGACAAAAAAAAGTCCACCTCCTGACCCACCCCCCTTCAAGTGTTTGTTATTGTAATTTTGTGTAAGCTTTGCTATGTGAATTTCGATAGTCACATCTAAAAGGAACATGTAGGGTTTAGACTGGAACACCAGTTTTATTCCCACATCCAAATTCTTGTGCTCACAAAAATAGCCAGAGCACTTTGGCTAGAACTTTTCAGCTCCACATGAAGGCACTAAATGTGCTACAGTATACACTGTACTCAATAACAGTGAATACTTCAAAGCTTCCTAATAACTAGGGCATGAATGTAAAATGTGTTGCTCTGCACATCTAAGAGTTTTCCCTTTTCTCATCGTGTTCTTTGAAAAGGTGGCTTTATTCAGATTTTTGTGACTGTTCTTGTTCTACAAAAGCACTTTTAGGATTTTATTGAGGTTTACATACACCAGTGTTCAAGACGAAAGGCTTTCATGTCAATTATTAATAACAAAATCTTTCATCTGTCTATTTAAAAAAATAAAAACATGATCCTTTTTTTCCCCCCTCATTTTGATGTTTAATTTAGAATGAAAATCAAACTTTTAAAAAAAGTTTTTCTCACTGTCACAAGGGAAACTATGATGTTTTTAAGAATTCTCTCTATGAAGATAATGCCAGCTAAAAATAAAATAAAAAATAATAAAATAAAAGGCTTTATCCTTTTTTAAAAATGTTAAGCATGCTTAATGATTTCAACAGGAGTAGAAAGGCACTCAGGATCTCATGGAACCAGAACACAAAATGCTGTTTCTACTAATGTATTTGGGGATAATCAGTTCATTGGCTTAGAAAGCGACTCAACGGGGATTTCAAGAGCTGTAAAAGATGAAATTATTTCTGACTTAAAGAAAGCCCTATTTGGTTCAACATTTATTCCTCCAAAGCATCTCAGCAAGACCTCAGGCCATCCATGTATTACCAATGAGCATGAGAGCTTATCCTATGATGACCTGGAAATACTGGTGCCCTTGCTCATCTTGCAGTGTAATTGCCCATTGACAGACCTTTAAGCCTGCAGTAGATGCAATTGAAATCACTGGTGCTCTGCAAGAGTCATTTTATAGACCTTATTGTAGTACTGCTGCCCACATGCCATCTCAGGTCTCTCTTCAGTATCTCACTCTGTCAGATTTCATAGAATTCACTTCACATTCTAATTTTAAAAAGCCATTTGATTAATTTTTGTTTCTGGAGCACTAAGAAACTCAGAAAAATCCTCCTAACACCCAAAAATCATCAGGTAAGTGTCACTTCATGCAGACTCTTCTCCAAAATTTCAAATAGTTCTACCAAAATTCACGGAGTTTGAAAAGAAATTATTTGTGCAGGGCTTTCAGTCCCTGGTTTTTATTTTAAAAAGTTCTTGACCCTCTAATTATATTTACTTTTCAGTTAAGATTTGATGTTTCTAGTGTGGTCTTATGTTTCTAAAATGTAATTAATAATTTGATTTTGAACTGCAGGTGTACTTTTAAATACTTTCATACAACTCCAACAAAATGTGACTGCTAGAACAAGCTGCACAACAGAATTCAGGCTTTTGCACAGCTTGTCTTGGTGTGGTGTCTCTCATCAGTTTCAGTAATCACACATGTTGAAGCATTCTGCTGCTATGATATACCCCAATTTCAATTTTCTTCTGGTTCTTATTACCTTCAGACCCACGGACTCAGTGTCTTTTGGAGAAGTCAAAGTAAACCAAAAGAGAATAACATACCTGTGACCACTGATCTCAAAAAAAGATGCTGAGTTCAGAGTGCAGGACCCCTGCTCTTGGAACAAGGAAACTTTCCTATGCAGCCATGTTTCTCATGTGAACTATTATGTCAGAAGAGGTAGAAATGCATATAAATTTTTTCCAATGTCATTTTGATTAGTTGTGCTCCCAGCAAGCTTTTTGGCTGTTAAAATGCTGGGAGCTCTCTGCAGAATTCTTCTAAGTGCTGATCACAGCAAGTTGCTGACACTTTTGGTGGAACACTTTTAATGTATTTTGTTCTAAACTGATCCTTTAGCCTATGTCTATGAGAGCAGGCTTAGGTTTTCAGTTAACAGAACTATTTGCAGTACAAACAGGAAAGAATAGAAACACATCTTAAAACTCAATAGAATGTGACTAGACCTATTAAAAATAAATTAAAAAAAAAATCAGCAAAAAGAAAACCCCAATGATAAAATTTCAAAATGATTTTGCTCCCTTTACACAAGGCAGCTGCACTTCAGAGGATGTCCACACTGCTTTCTCAGTAGTGAATTTTATACTTAGATTGTTTTCAGCTAGCATCTCCACAGAAGCTGAATTCCTTTCATTGCCTTTACAAAACAATAGGTGAGCCTGTAAAAATTTGGGAGTCATTACAAAGTACCCCCTAAAAATCCGCAAGAACAAGTCCATATTATTCATTTGACAGTGGGGAGAGAGAAGAAAGATATAAAAGCAGCAATAGCTAGAGTTTAGGTCAGATGAAGGGAAGTAAAATATTTCAACTCCCATTTCAACTTCAGTGCTTATTAAGCATATAATCTTTGGCATGCTAAATCCCTTCTTTGCCTCAGTTTTTCCCTCTATATATTTAGGGTAATAATACTTGTCACCATGACTGAAGAGGTTTGAAAGTTTTGTACAAAACCCAGCAAGTATAAATAATCATCATCATCAGATTGGGTTATTAGAGTGCTAGAGGTACTCTCTTCTAACATGACTGATGTTTGCTTTGGGAGGAAAATAAAGTCTTTGGGCAAGATTCTGCCTTCTGTTACCTTTTCTGCCTTTAATCACACACTCAGCTGCTCCTTACCCTTCATCTTCTGATTAGGCTAGTGCTGATTTGGAAATCTCAACCAGACTCTTCAGTGAAATAAACCACTCACCTTTTTATTTGACAGCATAGAAACTCTACCATTATATATGAAGGGACATTAATTCCCTAGTCTTATTTTTCTACCATCCCCCCTGCCACCCAAATGAAGAGGCTAATCCTGTCTTACTCTTTCTGAATGATAGCAAAGGTGTGATTCATCTGCTCTAATTTAGGCACCATCTGCCCAAGGTCTAAGACAGGTACCCTCAGTACCCTTTATTATCAGTAGAGAGAAACAGGCATCTCCAGAGAGCAATTTCTCTTATCCTGAGCTGGGGGTGTCTAAAATAGGTCAGAAAAATCACACTCTGGAGATATCTATTGTATTTCCGTGACTATTAAGGGAGCCTTAGAGGACTTGCTCAAAACTTGGGCACATAACTTTTAGACATCCCACTCAGAATATCCACAAGAGCTGTTAAAATGATCGCATAGTAGCTCATCTCCTCACTATGTTCTCACTGTAGGCTGATACCATCTAAGTGGGACTGATAGTACTTCCCACATCTCGCAGCACAGATAAAGTCTGGCACAGACAGTCACAGTTAACAACTGTGAATTTGATGCTTGACATTATTCAGCCAATAATAGTTAGATTGTAAGCTTCAAGAGCCATCAGATGAACTTCACCCAGTCATCATCAATCAAACACACCTCACTTTTCTATCCAATATATTGGGGCCTGAATGCATGAGGCAGTGAGGCTGAAGTGTGCCACTGAGCATCTTCTTTCCTGCAATGACAAGTTCCTTATTTCTAATAGTAGTAAATTAGTTACTATTGATTCTCAAACATCCTGTTCGTCCCAGACTAATCATTAACCTTCCTGCAAGGTAGGAAGGTTCCCCACTAAAGGGGAATCAACTTTAGATTTGGGACCTCACTGAAAAAAAAAAAAGGAATGTTTAGGCTTTCTCATGGTTGTTCAGAAGCTTGGTTAGAGGTACTTTGACAAAGTGGTAAAAATTGTAAGATGATTTATTTTATCACATAACTCTGAAACACAATACAGTGATCTCCCCAGTATGTGGATAATCACTGACAAAACCATCACTGAAATGCAGTTATCTCACAGGAGACTGTGATACATGTTTCACAGAATACTGCAACAGCGTAAGAGTTTAGGACAAGAATTAGCTAAACATATTGAGCTGCTGATACTCCTTCCCAAGAAACTTTGGTTTATATGTTATTAGAGGAGAGGCCTCAAGTGAGGAGATAAATTAACAAAGAAACTGCCAACAAATTAAAAAAAGAATATAAAAAAAAATCCCAGAGGTTCTTTCTTCTGTATGAAAAAGCTCATTGGTTCTTCCAGGAAGCTGTCTGAATCTGTCCTTCCCTGGAGTTTTCCCCTCCTGCCATCCTGTTGCTGTTCTAATCACTTCATATTTTGAATATTACTGTTGCTTCTTCTATGCTCTTACTAAATCCCAGCTCTTCAGACTTCAGGTGTTGAAGGTAGTGAAGATAAATTATATGGTGCCCTGGAAAGGGACTATATTCTCAGCAGCACTAATTTCCTTTACTTATAAGGCAGGCTTAAGTTAATTCAGTGTGACAGCCCCACCCTCCCCCACAACAACAAAAAATTTGCCATGTTTGGAACTCATACCACTTTTTGCTAGTTATTTCTTTATTTCTTAGCTTTAGTTCTCACTACTAGCAGCAAGCCCTCATAATATCATCTATAATTTCCCCTTTCCTTTCCCCCACATGAATATCACCACTCCACAACACAAAAGGAAACTTGTGTTTTTCCTTTCCAGAAATGCCCTTCAAGAGGTCTTATACTTCTAAGTCACTGTATTTCTTGAGAAACTTACATCATACCTTCTCCCTTTTCAGAGAATACATTCTATATGAGACATGAAAAAAGATGAAATGTAAAAAGTTTGGAGTACTCACATGAGTGAAGAGAGCAGAACAACTAGCACTTCAGCTGCTGAGGAATCACTAGAGCTACAGCTGTCTCCCAAATTTAACAGGTTAGCCTGAAAGGGGGTGAAGGGAAAGAGAGGATTTCCTCTCTCTAGGAATGATGGAAAAAAAATATGCAGATTTTTTATTTTTTTTTAAAGCTATTACTTCTCTGTATTAAATGAAAAAATCCTTTGAGCTCTTCCATTGACAGTTTTGCTCTTTGTTTTATATAATTTCCCATTCAACACATATAGAGGGACTCTGTATAGAAACATGCATATTCAAATTGTATTTTCATTGAAAATTGGTATTGTGTTTTTTTAAGTCAGCATTTTATTCAAAGAACTCCAAGCATTCAGGAAGCTTCCTTCCAAACAACAGCACTGGGAGTCTATTCTTCTTTACAAGAAACATGATAGTTAATAGATTCACAGTAAAAAATATTTGTCAATAAGGCTCAGAATTCACAAATTCACATGAGCGTTTTGTAGAGACATTTTGTCAGCAGTTATACAACCAATTTGCTTGCACATCCACATCTTAGTTTGCTATCTTTACTCAGTTTAGAACTACAGGCATGTCCTTGTCTCACTGTAAGTAATAATCTCCAATTTATATTTGAAATGAGTATAATTGGACGAGAAAGATGACACCAAGGAATAAAATTACTTCTATAGATTTACTTCTCAGGCCAATTATTGAACAGGGAATAAAACCAAATTCTCCTGATCCCTGGTCTGGTGTCCTTATCATAGACCAAACTTTAATCAGAATTATTTAAAAATGGTGTAGCCTAAAATCCATGTGTCTTATCTGAATGCAAAAATGCAGTCGGATTTCAGGTTTCATATAACCATATTATTTGTCTACAGAGGCTTGTGTGCTTGTTATAGACAAAGGATAATTATGATGACTGGGAAATGCTGATCTCTTACCTGAGACTTAGGGAACAAAATTAGGCTGGTTGCAGAAGCACAAGGGCTACAGCCTGTGTCCAGGGTGTAATAGTCTTCACTAGTGTATTAAAAACTATTTTCTGTCATGACTCAAAAATCAACACTGCCCTGTGAAGAATGTGAAATGAGACTGAAAGCAATAGTTTGCCTGAACTTTGTTCAGAAATTCAAATTGCCAACAGCAGCAATGCCAGCTCTCACTGTTTTCTTTGGGACTGTTGTGATATTTGTTATTCTTCTTAAAGTCCCAGCACCTGTGGTCAAGAGATTAGATGATGATCTCTGCTTTCTTCTGAAATAAAAGTAACTTTCTGAAGTTTGAGGAAGTGCTTCTAAATATTTATTGTGCTTGGCAGGCTATAGGCTAGCCAGACTCCAGGTTAGCCAGACACAAACTGATTCTGAAGCAGAAGACACACAAGCAGTGTGCTGCTTAGCTGGTGTTACTGACTCCTGCTGATCTGTGCAAGCTCGAGCTGTTCACTATTAGGATTTTTAGAGAGATGCCTACTTGTGTCCTGCCTGTGTCCTGCTGGCCTAGAGCATAGGCAGAGCAAATTAATATCTACCTGTCAATACAAAAAAAAGCAGAGGAAGTGAAGAAAAGGGATCTTAAACGCATATTTTCTCCAATATTTATTCCAATGTCATGATTTTCTTGCCAGGTGAGATGTATGTGTGATGCAGGATGCTCAAAATAGAGCACAGGATATTGTTCAATTTTTGGTCTCGCAATTTCAATCCACTTATACCTTTAGTGGGACTACATCACGGTCACTTTTCTAAAACTAAGCAGCTGAGGGAAAGAGGAAGATTTTGGCTAAAATTTCATAGACACTCCAAAGAGATGATGATGTGTAAGCAATATAAATTTAAGACAAGAAAAGAGGAAACATTCTAAAAATATTTTATGAGCCGTCACGTGTGCAAAATTTGCTTTTATGGTTATTTTTAAATTTTATTTTATTCTATTTTTAATCTTTAAAAAATGACAAATAAGAGAAGTTCAGAAGTCAAATCCTAAATAGCTGCTTGATCTCAGGATCTGTGACTTTCTCTTGCAAAAAAACCCCAACCAATCAACCAAACATATGACCCCAGTAAATTTGGTCTGGGTTACCATTGTTGTAAGCAGTTAGAATAGATTCCTGCATGGACTGATAACATGTATGTTAATTGTTATTCATTCTGCAAAGTTTGCCTCAAAGTTATTACTGTTTAAGGGACTCTTATCAGAACATTCCTAATTTTCAGGGTTCAAATTCCAATTTTCCAAGTGTTTGGAAGAACCATACTACTTATCAATACCTTTAAACAAAATCCCACTTTTAGTTTTCATACACTGCTTCATCCTGGCACACACAGAAATGTATTATTCAAATAATTTATGCTTTTGATATCTAATGAATCTAAATGAAATAAACCAGGCAAAATACAGAGTAAATTTTTACCTGCTGCTCTGAGGCCAGATGTGAATATAATCAAAACAAAGAAAATATGTTTCTATTTTTATTGAGCCACGAGAATAGAAATTAAAACAGAATCCATATTCAGAGAAAGAAGGTTTCCTTTTAGGACATGAGGGGAAGATGTATGAGTTAAGAAAAGTATTTGGGGGTGTTGTCTTCCTTTACTTTACCATCTCTTTTAGTTTTTTTCTAAGGAATAGTAAACTGTCTGTCTTGAATTCTCAGCAAGTTAGGCTCACAAATATTACTGAAGTGTAATAGCTCCCCCTGCCAGGTTTAGATTACAAACTACATTTCACACATGTGTACACACACAAACACCCCAACACACACTCAAGAAATTAATTAACACCTATGTTAGCATATGCTGTCACTATTTTACTCTTCAATTACTGTTACAGAAAAATAATATCTGCACTTGATAGCTAATGGGTATCTAAGTAGTTTTATAAAGCTTACAAAGAAGTAGATCTTAATACTAATTTGCATTTAGTGTGGGTAGGAGAAATATAAAATTACACCAAGCAGAAAGAGAGAAATAAACTAAGTACAAATGCTTACTTTTGCTGTAATTTACTGTTTACTTGTCGGTCTTCTTTCAAATTAACCTATTTTTTTTTTTCTGTTAAACAGTTATTTTCATGAATAATAATTGTGGTATAAAAATGCCTACTGGCAACCTAGGATCAAGCTCTCTCTGTGTTGCACCACATTCAGTACATTTTTGGATTCAGTAAAGCTGATGACAGAAGTCCAGAGCTAACAGCGTTAGCCTTCAAAAACCTATGTGTGTGACTGATGCCAAGAAATCCTATAAAATGATTTTGAAAGTCAAGCTATTCAACTAAAACTGTATCTGAAAGGGTAGAACTCAAATCTGTCATGAAGCACCCAATCTTAAAAAACATTTGACAACTCTATAGATGCATGAAAATTTCCAGGAGTTAGAAACCTATGAAGATCAAATCTGTCTTTCCAATAGCACTCATTAACGCAGTCTTACAAGGAGAGAATTTTACTATATTGTTGCACTAAGCCAGCCCTTTTATTTTCTGGGAAGTCCACCAACTTTGATTCACTTTTACAAGAGTCTTAAAAGAAAGGTAAGCAAAACCAGACATTTTATAGGTAGTTAAGAAAAGGTACCTAAGAATAGGTAATTAAGAAAAAGATACTAATTTAAAGGTATATGATAATCTAATGTGATATATTTTATATCTCTGATACACAGTGGAACTCCAGCAACATAATCTAAGGCACTTGAAAGTCAGTCTCTGGAGTAAGCTTTATGTGAATTTAAATAGTGCTAATATCAAGTAACATAGCTTACATGGCATACAGTGGTACTCATTAAATAAATCACAAGACTGACACTAAAAAGCATGGAATATTTTTATAACTCTGAAACTTACATATTGATTGGGTTATTTTACATCTCTCCAATTTGGATTCTTCTGAAAAAAAGAGATATAAAGTCATTGAGTAGACTGAACTTTTGAAATTCTCTGAATGTGAGTGCCTAATAATAATAATAATAATAATAATATGCACTTATTCAAGAAAAAAAAATACAGTATTTTGCCATTCTCTTCTTCCCTCCCCCCTCATCGCCCCCTGCCCTTTTCTCTGTCCTGGTTTATGCAGTAATTTAGACAAACAAATTGTTTGATAATCTTGCAATTAATTTGCAAAGAGCTAGTCAGGCATCCTTCAGCTTTAATGCAAATTACAAGTGCATACAATTAATTACTTTTTTATTGCTGGCTATTTTACTATATCCAGTTCAAAGAATTCAGATACTATAAATTAAGTCTCATGGAAATCACAGAGCTGGTTAGGAAAATATGGTTATAAAGTAACTGAAAAAAAGCAGATTCTTCAGTTTTTGCCTTTTCAACTCTTGCTAAGTGAATTATTTTATATGCTATTTATGATCATGAAAAGACATAAGCTTTTCCAGGGAGTCCACCACATCCTTAAATTCAAGATCACATTCCTGTGGAAATAGAAATGTTCTTGCTGAAAAAACAAAATCCCACAAGGAGTCATGAGTTATGATTTTAAGAGAGAAGGCACTGGAAGTAACAAGTAAAGCTGGTGGTAAAGTCTCCTTTATTATCTGCAAAATATATTGAAATGATGTTTATACAAATCTAAAAGACCACTTTGATATCACTGTGGTGATAGAGGTGACAAAGAGTTGCTGACAGTCTGTCACAATTTTAGATGCTGAGCTTTAAGAATACTCAAGAGTAGCTAAAATTGAGATGAAGATAAATGTGCTTATTTCCTCATGGTAATTCCATTTTGCTGTCATTAGCATAGGAATTCTCAGCCACAAACAGTACCACATTCAGGAAAAGTTATTCAGCAGGTACACAAGCTGTGATCAACTCCAAGTTCATATCTTGTGCTGTGAGAACACTAATAGTACATTTCCAGAAAAAGCTGTAGGAATTTTGACAGCTTGTAGTCTTGTGTCCTTTTATAAGTGAAATGGTTTTTTGATACCTCTGTCTATGAAAACCAAAGGCAAAGTTCCAGTTTGATACAGATTTATAAATAAGGATATGGTTTGTCCCTTTGACCAGAAGTTTGAGAAGTGAATGATGACTTGGAGTGCCACCAGATAAATGAGGGAGCTTGACTTCCAGGAAATACTAGAAACAAAAATTGACAGAGTTTCAGACTCCCCAAATCATTAGTCACTTTTGAACATGTTACCTTTCCCCTCAAGCAGATAGTTTGAGGAATCTGCCTGGCATGAAGAAAACTCCATGGAAAGGAAATTAAATTACCAAATTAAGTAAGCATCAGAGAGCAACCTTGTCTATTAGAAGCCTTATTTTTCATGATAGCATTACAATGACAGAGAATAAAACAATACATATTGATTTGGGGAGAGGACAAGAAGCCAGGAATAAAGAAAACCATAATTTTGGATAGAGGTAAAAAAACAATTGGCTAGTAGTTTATTTTCATAATGAAAACACTTTAAGACACTTTTGCATGATTAAGGCACACAAGTCTTAAAATACAGAAAAGCAAACAGTCAACAAGTGAACAAGAAGAATGAATACAGAAGGAGAGGATAAAGCTCTACTGTCCAGTCTTAGAATGTGGTACAGTTTGACTTGAGTGTATATACACTACTAAGCACAGAAAAATTTGTAAATGGGTAATTAGCATGTCCATTTGACAGCCTACATGATCCGCAGTACATCTGAGGAAAAAGATCAAAGTAAAGAATTCACAGACTTGTGCATGCAACTAAGAAGTTACTTTATGACGTTTTTCAGTTTAACTACAAATTCTACTTGTATGTAAAAATGTCATTTAAATTTTTTGCAGAACTTCTTCTAAATTAACTTTCATTATTTATTAATTTAATCTGATGGTGTCTTATAATTAGAACTGCTGAGAGATTGACTGTAGTATGGCACTTTCCTATAATTAGAACTGCATTGTTCATGACTGTAGAAGTTTTAAATATACTCACTCACACCTCTGGTTTCTTGAGGAATGAAAATGATGAGAAAAGCTGAAGATACTGAAAATACGGTCACATGTAAATACACAGAACTTTAATTTTTTTCCTAAAATCTGAAAGGAATAGCAAGGTCTATTGGAGGGAAAGATAAGGGCAGAAGAGTAAAAGGAAAGGATAATGAAGTTGAGGAACTGTACCTAAACTTAGTTAATGTTTTCATTTCTGTACAAGCAGCACACATACAGATGCACCGTCTGTGTCCTGTACTATGCACTGATTTGTGTCCTATATTATGTTATTGTTTGTTGGTTGGTTCCTGTGCTGCCCCAGGCCCTTTGATGCACTCAGCATGGAGATCTTATAGCACTGTACATGGCATTTGTAGCATATGTGTCCTGGTTTGAGAGGACCAGGACAGAAAAAATCCTGCCTGGGACAGCACCAGGTTTAAGCCCAGACAGCACCAGCCAGGCCTGCGCTTGCTCACCCCCCACCCCCACTGTGGAACAGGGAGAAGAAAATTCAACTTAAGGCTCATTAATTGAGGCAAGGACAGAAAGGTTTTAATTCCCCAGTTATAGTAACAAGCAAAACCAGACAGGTTCAACTTGGGGAGGAAAAAAACCATAAAAAATTCTACAAGGAGAAATAGCGAACATGGCCAGATCTTAATACCTTCTCCCCCCAGCCCTCGCTTCTTCCTGGTCCTGGATCCCTTCACCTCTGCCTCCCCTTAGGGCACAGGGGACGCGCAGAGGGGGGTTTAGGGTCAATTCCCCACATGGTTTCTGCCTCTTTCCCTCCTCAGGGAGAAGACTCCTCACAGCCTTCCCCAGCTCCAACATGGGGTCCCTCATGGGAGAGAATCCTTCAGGACCCCCTGGGACATGAGTCCCTCCCACAGGTGCAGTCCCTCAGGCACAGACTGCTCCAGCCCGGGCTGCACACAGAGTCACCGCTGCTTTGGGAACAGTCACCTCCCCTGGCACGGGGTCCTACACAGCTGCAGATCCACACCCGTCCCTCTCTGCAGTCCTGCACAGGCTGCTGCTTCATGTCTGCCCACATCTGACACTTCAGAGGCTACAAATCCTCATTTACCCCACCATGGTCCTTCAGGGACTGCTCCACTGTGCTCCTCTGTGGGCTGCAGGGGCACAGCTGCCACCTTACCATGGGCTATGGGGAAATCTTTGCTCAGGCACCTTTCTCCCTCCTTCTTCACTGACCTTGGTGTCTTTGCTCTGGCATTGCTCTCTCCTCTCCTCTGCAGGTATTTTTTTTTTTTTTTTTTTTTTTTTTATTTTTTTAAAATATTTTTTGCCGTTTTCATTTCCCTTTCTTGAATATGCCACAGAGTCACATTCAGCTTCCCATATCTGCTCAGCTTCCCATATCTGCTCAGTCTTGGGCAGAGGCAGGGACTGGAACTGGGGGAGCTTCCAGCATCTTCTCGCAGGAGCCACCCCTGTGGCCCCCCCTGCTTCCAAAACACTGCAGCACCAACCCAAGGCAACATGGAACCAGTCACAGAGCCACACAGGTAGTTACCACTGCTCCACTTACAGATGATAACGACAGAAAGCAATTTAATTGCAAAAATTAGCCTGTGTCTTCAGACAATCTCCCTCTCTGGCTTTTATACTCCTCCATCATGTCTCATTTTTAAAGGGGAATAATACTTTTAATATTCTTTTGATTTACATTGCAAACACAATATTTCACAAGCTTCCATTGGCATGTTTTTGTCTGTTACAATCGACATTAAAAGAATTCTACTTAAACTTCTTGTCTGGAAAATTAAGCAATTATGTGTGTTACTGGCTAGGAATATGCTCAGAGTTACCACAAGTATTGGGTCATTAATGCATTTTAATTTGACTATGTATGAGAGAGGTTAGACTGTAAACTCTGCAAAACAGGCTGTGCATCAGACTATCATTATGTGGTAATGAACACTGTGACTTTGTGCCCCTAAGAGGTAACAATGTTTACAAATCTAGACTAAGAACAATTCACTTAAAATGATTTAGATGGCAAAAAGTTATTCTGAAATGGAAAGGAATGGCAGTAAAGTGAATGGTAACCCAGTCCTTGTTAAATTATATACATATATGTTCCCTGGAGGTGTGGCTATATAGCTATGCATTTCAGTATAGGAGTAATGACAAATAATAGTTGACTATCGTAATTATAATTGTTTTTTATTTATAGTAGTATGATCTACCTGCATTTTATACTGGAATAACAAAGACTTAGAGCTGGTGACCGACTTGATCCAACAGCTCTTTCAGCTGAAGAATGGCTCTGTTCTCTTTTAAAAGGAGGAGAAATCACGGAATAAAGAAATCATCAAGCTATATCTCTTAATGTGATTCCCTTTATTACACATCTGACATATTGCTCTGTGCTCCTGAGTTTTTAATGAGCCCAGCAAAGACAAAAGAAAGATGTTCTGTTCTCACTGACCTCCCCGGGTACAGCAAATCCCTGAGGTGCAAAGCAGGGAGTCGGGGAGAGCAACTGAAGTTTTTCAAGAACGCCAACATGCTGGGATGGCAAAGCAGCAAAGCCTTCCACTTTCCAGATGGAGCATTGTTAATATTCTGGATTTGTGGCATTGCACTATTTTGAAACAAATAAAACCAAGCAATAAAAAGAAGGAAGTTCATTTGCCATATGGCTGCTTATTTCTCTGTGCTACAGCTCAGAGATAAGTAATGTATGGTTTCTGAATACGGCACATCCACACACACACACCCCAGGTGCATACAATATAGCACACCTAGATTAACACAAGCCAAACTCCTTTTGATTGCATTGAACATGTGGCATCATAGCTTAAGGGATTTTCTCCTTCAGTTAAAGTATAAGATACATTTGACAGCCAGGAGATGAAAAGAGGCATTTAGGACAGAAGGGAAGAGTGAAGGGGGAAGAAGCAGTTGGATGTAAAAGCAGAAAAGATAACACATGTGGTTAGTTGTTAAACGTTTTCTATCCAAAATTAGTGCTCAGGAATGACAGAATTCTGACAACACAGATGAACAAAGACTTTTCTACAGGGAAAGGGAAACATGATCAGTAGTGCCCCTGGCTCACCACCATCAGGAGATTTGACTGGGTGAAAATTTCTGGTACCCAGCAAAGAACGACCAGAAAGTGGCAATGTGTCCAATGCATCTCAAACACTTATGTCTGTGCGCAGGAGGGGAATGAGGGGCAGCACACACACTTCTCCTGGCAGCTCCAAAAGTTTGTTGGGGCATTTTTCAGGTACAGATATAAAAAAAGCAGTACCAATCTAATGTTAAATTTACCTCCAGAGCTTTCATATTCAGCATGGAACAACTACAGTCCACTGGCCTCTCCTCTCCTGTCCTCTCCTCTCTTCCCCTCTCCTCTCACCATGACTAACAAAACAAAAAAGACCAAAACAACCCCACCCTCCAACATTTAAAAAACATGATAAGGATCTTAATTTCATTTTCCTGAAACTGTCAAAGCAACCCTGCCAAATAAATGCCAACACTGACACGAATCACAAGTCTGGAGCATCTGGACCTATGTGTATACAGTAGAAGAGTATAGTTGTGCATTATTGTACGTTACTACATAAGCAAACCATTATGTACTACATAAGTACAAGAGCATAGATGAGGTAATTTTATCCTGGTAATAGAAAACTTCAAATACAGAATAGGTAACAAAACATCTACTCACCTCTTCTTATCTTCTTTATTGCTGATTTGATATTTTCTGTGTTACTTCTGGAGTACGACTTAAATTCAGATTTGGAGCAAGAACACTGTACTATTGCCTGCAGACAAAGAAGTATATTGGGGGATAGCCCCACTTCCTGTCTCACAGGTCAATGATGTAAAATTCTGTCAATTTTAGATGATTGAATCTTACCTTGTGCTGACATGCAAAAGAATGTATGTACTGAAAAGCTGACTTCCAAAGCAATTATTCTCATACTTTCTCAGTGCTGTTCATTTTGGATGGGCATTTAAGAAAATCAATGATAATATATAATATCCTTTAAAAGACTGTTCAATCAATGAAATCCCACCAAAAGTCCTAGAATAAGAAAATAAAAATGTGGTGCCCACAGCAAAAAAAAAAACCCACCAAATTTTATTTTATTTTTTTAAGATGAGATGTCAGTGATACTGAGCAGGCATCAAGAGAAACAAGGGGAAAAGGCATTGTAGCTCACCCATTTTAATTCTAGATAGAAAGGAAAAACTTATCTCCTGATAGCTCTCTAGCTGTTCTGGTGATAGGAACCTCAATACCAAGCACTTACGCATGCACTTAAGTTTGAACCCAGAAGTAGTCCTGATTAAATCAAGACATCTACCTTTGTGCTTAAAGTAAAGCATGTGCTTAAGTACTTTTTTGTATAGGGGCCTTAATTACATTATGTGTGTGAGAGGATATGATAATTTTAGTTGGCTTTCCCAAGAGACCCTTTAGTTAATAAAATAACTAGGTTTAATACTCTACAGAGTCGTATGGGAACAGAATTCTGCTCCTCCTCCTATAGCCCAGCACAGGGTAGACTGTAATTTAATTGTTGGAAGCAAAGGAAGTGCTGAAATCCTGTATGTCTTAATATTGTATTGGCAGAGCATGTTTGTTTCTATTATGGAATACCTTGGGAAATCCACTCTGCAATGCTACCACTAGTTATTCATAACAGCTTTTGAATTTACTGACATTCAGTACCAGACTTTAGTTGTTTTACCAGATAAGGGCGAGAAAAAAAAGCACCAATTAACAGGAATTTTCAAAAAGTGAAACGATTAAAGAAAAACATAACTCATGTTCCTTCCTACCAGAATCACCTGTTCCAGTGAGGAAAACTCAGAATAATTAAGAGTAGACCAAAATAAAAAGTAGGGCAGTTCTGCTTGCACATAATTCCTTCCAATACCCTCATTATGATTACTCTATGATATCTGTTTATGTGTGCAAAACAATGTGAAAATTCAGTGTATGACTATGAGAGAGAGCAGCAAGAAGTACTAAAGCAATTGTAGACCACCAACCATAATTCCACCCATAAGCAAAATTGTACAGATACTGAGGTTCAGTTCAACCTTTGATTCTTCACAACTTGTCACCAAAATGTTTTCTCCAGAATCAGATGCTCACAAAGCTGATTATAAGCAACCTTTCAAGGTAGTAGTTTGGGCTGGGCAACTGCACTTGGTGGAAGCCAAGTATCATGTTTTCACCTGAGCCTTACACTGCAGAATTTATACTTACAGCTCTGGAGTTTGGTACAGATTTTTTCCTGTTCAGTGAGTGTATTTTGAGTGGTCATATGCGTATAACATGAGCCTATGCATAATGTTACATTAAACTGTACAGATCCAGGCTTCTTAGAAATAGTTTCTCACTGGGATAACTGACAATTTGCCACTGACTTCAGAAGGTGCAAATTCCAGTAACTATTCTGAAACACTGAAACAAAGCTGATTCCTATCAGATGAGGGTCTGATCTTCATTTTTCAACACAATGCTTGTTCTCAGCAGCAAAGATGATTATGCATAAATAGCAAACAGCATCAGTTTCTATTACTCAATTTTATGCATAAATAGCAAACAGCAACAGTTTCTATTAATTAATACATACTTTGGTTTTATGCCATAGACAGGTTTACATGCTATATTAGGCAGTGTTTTTCCTTAAAATACAGTCCTCTGCTGGAAAAAAACCACAACAAAATATTTTGAATAACCATTAGAAAGACATTAAAATTAAAATAAAATCATAACAAATAAGTAAGCATGAACATTGTAATTTATTTATCTTATTAGGAAAATTATATTTTATCTCAAGGTAGAGAATGAGATTCTATCTCGCTGTTGTAATTTGGAATATGCTACTTATTAGAATCATGATTTACATAGATAAAGTGTTTCTTTTTAATATATAAAAAATATCCATTTAAAAGTTTTAGTTAAAATACTGGTTTCCTAGAATTTTCTTCTGTTATCTATGTTTCTTCTGTTATCTATGGCTTTGATTCATAAAGGGATTTATGCATCTATTAACTCACGCACACAACTTGCACAGTTTAGCCCTTCATGGTCTACTGAGAGATGCCACCCTTTTGGCCATCAGCTTGCCTGTAGCTCTACAGAAACAGACATTCCACACTTTTCCTACTGTTTGGGATGCAGTTATTCTTTTACACCAGTGCACCTTTCTCAATAAAGGAGGAATACATTAACAGAATTGACATATTCGTGTGGGTTTTCACAGAAGACCTAGATAGATGCAGCTGCGGGCCTCCATAGGTGTGCAGTGTTAGGTCTGGACTGCAGTCACTTCCTGGACTGCAGAGTAACAGAAAAATCACTGGTTTAATAGCTACATGTTTGGAAGTGTCCTCCTAAAAATGTGGGTAAAGCTGACTGCTTTTCCAGCAGTGAGTTAATATTTGTGTGGGTGTACAAGGCCTCAGATGTGATTTTAGGGGAGCTGTTTGATAAAACGAGCCTCAGTGTTAGACAGGAAAGTCCAGTTTAAAAAGTGATTTTCAATAATGTTTCTACTTACAGGCTTAACCTTGTTTTCATCTGAGTCAGCAACAGACAGCCAATGATTTCAATAGTGGAGGCTGAAGCACTCAATAACTTTCAAATTATAAGGTTAGAACACGAATTCTTGATGTATAGACCTCCTGCCAGTGAGGGAAAGAGGACAACAGATGAAGGTCTATAACATATAATTCCAGAAATTTCCTGTTTAAATATGTATAAATTCTGAAGCAATTGAGGAATTAAGCTAGCAATGTTTGAATATTTTAGTCTAAACTCAGATTAAGTTCAAATATATCTAATAAACAGTACCCAACTTCAATCACTTGAATAAAGTGCTTGAGCAACTTAAATTTAGTCTTATGCTTAAATCTCTAATGAACAGAGACCAGACTATTTTTTCAGAAAGTTTTACATTTAACATTTGCCTAAATACTGACTTAGGCTCCAAGATTTAAATCCACTGAATAATTTTAATTTAGAAAGAACAAAGGTAGGAAGGGGAAGTAAATCCTTTTCTTTTTTGGAGAGGAGATGGAAAATCATAGACAGAGAAAGACCCCAATATTTCACTTAGCTATCCTCACCATCCTTCTCCTCTTACCTTCACTTTACATTTAAGTTTACTTATTGCCATTCCCAGAAAGCAGCTAATCTGAAAACTGTTACTAAATCTCCCTTCAGTTTTCTGATTTTCAGAAAAAAAAAAAAAAGAAAAGAAAAAAAAAAAAGAAAAAGCCCAGTGTTTTTAAATTTAAGACATTTTTCTATAGATCTTTGATAATTTTTGTATTTTTTCTCTTGACTGTCTCTGCTTTTCTCACATCTCTATTAAAATGTAGTAGCCTGAACAGAAGGCAAGAGTTGAGGTCTTTACGAGAAGACTGAAAAGACCACTTGTGATTTCTATGTGACTCTTCCTTTCATACATCCTAGTACAAGTGGTTAAAATGGTTGATTTGTGTACAGACTATTATCCCTTATAACCCTTACTAAACTATCTCTTATGACTTGCCCCAATTTGGTATAATTCGCAAAAATTATTACACGTGCTCAATTCCACCTTTCATTACTGAAAACAGAGAATAATACCAAACCCAGGACAGGTCAAACTGTTACTCCTCTCCTCCCTTTCTGCATTGCTCCAGTTTAACAGAAACCCATTTATAACTATTTTTTAAAATTCAGTTTTCTGTCTTGATGTGCTTACAGTACTTGCCCATTCTGCATTTTTCTGCTTTATTTATGGTAACGTCTTTCAAATCATGTCAGAATCTGATGGTGACTCAAAACTACTTCATTCCATGAATCCTGTTACCCTGCCACTGAAGGAAAAGTGATTGGTTTGGCAGATTCTGAGCCTGATGTATCTGTCAGTTGTTACTTATCACTTTTACATCCTTTGCTTACAGGTGGTTTGAGTATTGCTCCTTATCTATTTGGCCTAGAATTCCTTTATCTGCAATTCTCCCCTGCTTAAAAATCAGATACTACATTTGTCCATTTCCTGCATTCTAGGCTTGCAATACTTCTCTCATTTTCTTATTCACCTTCTTTTGGATTATTTCAGACCACCCAGGAAAAATGAGAAAAGTTCACATTTGTCAAAGTGATCTCTAATTTATTATTTGCTTAATTTTTTTTTCTGCTGGACAGCTGATTTTTTTTTTTTTTTTAAGTGAATAATAGAGAAAAAAACCCTTGGGAAGTTCCACATCATTTTTTAGCCAGCTCAGTAGCTAATGAAGGGACTAATGGGGATTTCTAGTGGGCAGAATCAAAACTAGCAGAATCGTTCCAAAACTCACCCCAACTTCAATGAAGACATGGGGTTTACTTTATTGTTTTTCCTGTTAACATCAGTCCCATCCTTCAAATCATCCTGGTAGCTGACTGAAAAAGAAAGCTTTCTTCATTTGAACTTCCTGGGTTTTGAGTACGAAGAAAAAAGGATCCATAGTAAAGTCACATAGTAAACACCTGGTAATAAATGGAAAGGTTTAAATTTTCCAAAAGTAAAAAACAAATTAAAAGACATGATTCCAAGCTCACTTAAAATTGCACCATGGAAACATGGAGTTCAGAAATGTTAAATTAGGCAGACTTTACTCTGTGATGCAAACCATGACTCTGACCTAAAGCAAGAATATACAATACCTTTCAGTTAGAGAGTCTGTCACTCTTATTCCCTTTGATGCTCTTCCTTCACTTTCAGGAAGAGAGCACAGGGAGTTAAGGTTTGTGGCCTGCTTCCCTGTTGTCCCTCATTTTACAGGCACTGAAATCCAGATGAAACCTCAAGCCACACAAGAAACACACTCACAAAATCCAGTTCACTTTCATCAGTAACTTTTTCCTTTATGAAAGTTCCTATCAGAGAGCCAGTGAGCCTTATTATACAGTCACCCAGCTCTAGTTACCACATAGTCATTCAAAATGAAGCATTATAGAAAGTCCCATAAAAGGTTTCTTCATCTCAGTGAACACTTGCCAAGGTCCTTTCTTCCTCCTACTTTGAGGTGCAGTAGAAGTGAATGAGTCTCTATGGGCGCTCTGGCTCCTGCAGATCACAGGGGCCTCTGTGTCCCCTCATAACCTTCTCGGTTGTCTTTACTCTAGTGACAGCATCCCTGTATAGATAGGGATGTATAGGCATGTATAGGGAATGCTGAATCAGCAGTCTAGACCAATCAGCTGTTTTCTAGGAACTTGTCCATAAATGTTAGCTGTAGGCCTGTGTTTAGTTACCTTATAGCAAACTTCTCTCTGTGTCAAAACTAGACAGATTTATCACATGCCTGGATTTTCTGGTTCATGGTGGTACAAAGCTTGCAGTTTCTCTTCTAGTTAAAATTAGTTAAAATCAAACCAGGAAATAGACTTAGATTTGGTCAGAAATACCCAAAACACATGCTATGGACCCCAAGACAGAGAGGTAGTTCATATTCTTCCATACCTCACTGTGCATAAATCAGTTGGATCACATGTAACATATCAAGGATATAAGGCATATGTAGCATAAGATTGTAGACTCATTGTTCTGTGTTTGCATCCTAACTACCCTGCTATTCGTGTTATCTGCTCTTTGGAAAAGTTATGAAGAACAGTAGCATTTTTGGGGGGACTGATGGGAACCTGCTCAGTAAGGTTAGAGCACACAGCAATAAGTCTGGAGCTCATTCTGTGCTAATGGTCCTACTGCTGCTGCTGCTTGGGGGAAAAAAACTGGAGATGAATTACTGGCCTTAACTTCCCTAATTAAGGAAGAGCTGGAGGGAATACATCATGGGCAGTAGGAAAGCAACTGAAGAAAAAGAAATTTTTCTGGTTTATGCTTCAGATGATTCATGCCTTGCAATACATCATATGCAGTCCTGATTCAACAAGATTCTTAAGCAAGTGTATTGCTTTAACTTGTAACCCTCTCTGAAAACTATGGGAAAATTGAGTGTTTCATTTCAGAAATGAAAGACTAAATGAGGGCAAAATGTAGACTCAAGAGAAACTGGGTCTGTTATATTTTTTTCACCATATTTTAGAGACACTTTTTTCACATTAGCCATTTGTAGCTGATCCCCTTCAGTGGAACAGTTGATGTTTCTCTCAGTTTAGAAGTATGTCCTGTTTCATTATGATTTTAACAAGCCTATGAGATGAAATAAAGTTTTTAGGGATACAGAACTCACATGATGACATGATGTCATGATTTGTCTCATGTAACTAACATCTATATGGCATTGTTCAGAGAACAACAGACCTAGAACAGAATCAATTTAATGTTTTCCTCCTCTTCTGTCATAATTTCTACAAAACTGACACCTTCCTGAGGAAGGCTTCAATTCAGCTCTCCTACAGGAAAAACTATCTGCCCAAGTTACATACACCCCTCAAATGCAGTTCTCTCTGGAGACAATATATCATGAGCTTAAGGCAGAGTATTGTAGAGCTTTGTCTGGAAAAAGGTAAGAAAACAAGTTCTTGGAAAGGTAAGAAGAATTTAGGAAGGCAAGATTCAGGCTCACTGTGTATTGTAATTTTCTGCATTTAGTGAAACCATAACTGTGACAGTGAGACTGCAATTCATCTTGGAAACAATACATAAGAAGTGGCTACGAATCACAGCCCCTGCTAGTGGGTGTGGAAATAATGTCCCTTAACAGACAGGGACAGTGTGCTATCTCTGTAAGATGATAAAGACCCCATATTAATTTGGGCTTTTTTTCTACCCCCCAAAGTAAATCCTATTTGTATAACAGAGTACTCCTAGGGAGGAAATCGTTTAAATTAACGATGCCATTTTCAGCAACATTTTAATTTTTGTGTTTCTGGATATCAGCTTGATCTCCTTGCCTAGGTAAATGTGTGAAGGGATCTTCCCCTAACAGTATTGCTACTGGAGGCCCGGGGTGGGTTTTGATCCAAGGAATCAATCTTCCTGGACACCAGAAGAAACACCATAGGATCATAAACATCATCCTATTCCCCCCCCACTAAAAATGTCTCAAGAAATATTTATGGCATGCAAAAAGCTTCCATTTTTGAAGATATGAAATATATTCAAGTTCTTAAAAGAAACAGAAAATTATACTTGGGTTTTAATTTAAATATTATTTCTGAAAACTAATAAAAAATTAGAAATGTTGATGCACAGAAAAATGACAAGTGAGAAAAATTTGAATAAAAATATCCAAAGGATAGCACAGGGAACTAAATGGAGGAAAATTACTTTTGCTTTGGAGAGAGTATTATGTAGGCAAGGCAATTTTATTAACACGGTTGGATAAAATATAAAGGGTTTTCCTAATCTCAGAGGCTTCAAAAGAGACTTTTTTTGAGACAATATTAATATCAAAGTCAGTTGTCACTATTATTAAAATGTTCTTCGCTCTTCATTAGTCACAAATGATCCCCTTGACTCACAAAAAGGTACTCGGTAAATTAAAAGCTTTTATGTAACACTCCAACAAAAGTTGAATGACTCCGGAGTTAAAAGGCAACTCTTGTGTCTGCCAATATTCAAAGTGGTGCCCAATTTCTTCCTTTTTCAAAGTAGCAATTTCCTTAGGGTATTTATTCATTTATAGATCTATTAAGAGGCTGATTAGGAATGGACGATTAATGAAATGCTTTGTCATTCACAAGCAACCATTAAAGGCCTGATTTTGCATTGTGGGCAGCCTGATGGTGCCATGTAAAATCCCTCTGGAGGATAAACAGGTCCATCCATCTACAAGGCTGAGTGAAGCCAGGATTTCAATCTGCATGAGGGCAGAACAGTAATTCCTTACACTGGATATTTTCTCTAATGTAGTATGTCTAAGCACTTCAAAAGAGTTTGTTTGCTGATCGTGTTAGCCAGAACACAGCTCATCCCTCCAGTGGGCTGCATTGTGTGACTCTTAATCACTGCTTAATTGCAGCCTCACACAGCTGAACTCCTCACTGTCTTGCATGGTGAAAAACTGGGGGAAGGATTATGAGATTTTCTTCATGTACACTGAGGAATGCCACACATGAAGCCATGAAGACACCATGATTTGCCCACTACTGATTGTGTTTGATAGCTTGCTTGAAATAAGGTCCACGGTACTTAGAGATTTCTTTCCACTGAGCCAGACATCTTTCCAAGGCTGAGATTTGGGGACTGAGAAGTTAGTGTTGGTTTTCATGGTAATAATTTTTATTTCTGTTTTCAGGTACCTCTGTTTGTAGCACCTTCTATTGTTTGTTTGCTTTGTGGTAAGATTGGTGGCAGAACAGGGGATGCGTCACAGAGACGCAGTTTTCCAGGATTTTATGCCTCCCCTGAAACTGATTTGACTTGTGCTCTCAGTGACATCATTTCACCCTTACGTGCCTCAATTTTTCTTTTTATGAAATGGGGGGAGAAATGGTGGGCTAGGGCTGAATTAATACCCTTACTCTGCAACAGAAAGGTAATAGACTAGGACGAAGTATTAATTATTATATTATCTCTATATATATTTTTAATGGATTTATATTTAATTCAGTTACAGAGAGATGCTTCGTTCACATAATAACATTTTCTACTGCCTTTGAGGCTTGTAGGAGCGAGCTTGTGGGAAGGAACCTTGTAAGTGTTTGAATTTAGAAATGGTCCTAGTTTCAGTGTATTTAAAATGCTGCTGAAGTCGGGACAATTTAAATGTGTGAGATTTCAAATGTCTCATTGACACATCGCAAATTTCTTCATTGCCTAAGGGAGCTACAGCAAAAGAAAAAGTTGGAGACTTTTAGTTTCACAGCTAAAGCTTTTTTTTTTCTTAAAGTGAGTTAATGATGGAGCATTTGCCTGTGTGGTTGTAACAGAGCAGTCTGTCACTGTGAGAAGACTCCTGGGGTGACTACCAAGACATGTTAACTAGCAATGGTATCTCCATTTTACATGACCCATTACTAGCCCTGGTGTTGCAGTGTTGTCTGGCCAGATTCCTCTGTGAATAATGGCAGTGGGCCCACACAGGCCAAACTCAGCTAGTAAAAATTAAAGTGGAAGGTCTGTCTAGTATTCTTTTTGGACTTTTGTCCTAAGCATTCAGATAATGCTGCATTGAATAGAGGTGCATCTGTTGTGTTTTGTCACCAAGTTGACTCCCCCTCACATTCTCTTTATTGCACACCCCACAGTGCTCTGTCCTCAGGACATATTGTAAGTACACACTCATTGATCTTTACTCCATATGATGACAGATATAAATATGCTGCCACTGCACCTTATGCTAATTTTCAAATGAAAATGAATACTACACATTGTAGCTCACCAGGTTGTGCTTTACCTTCTCATACCCCCATATGCATTTATTTGGGAATATGATGGAGACCATAGACTTCTGGGTCTGTTTCTGTATCTCAGCTCCAGAACAGTATGAGATTTTCATCAGCCCTACATTAGGGCTTTTCTTGGCAAAAGAATCAAGGTTTCTGGTATGGAAAATGCTAAAGAGTGGTCTGGCAAAATTCTCACCCTGAGCACAGGAGAATCAGAACCATAGTTTATGCCTTAGCTAGACACAGACACCATACCATTTATTTCAAGGTTTCATTTTGTGTTTAAATGAGACTGTAACAATTTTAGTTAAGGTAGATAGAACATGATTAACATGGACCCTGCCATTCATATCTTCCATGATGATGGAATATTAAAGTGGATGCATTGGACATTTGGAACAGAAAATAGCTAACATGAAACAAGAAAATTGATCTCCTACCTTTCCATCTTCATTCCTTATGTTATGCAGTTGCAAATGGCATATCGCTGGAGGATTCAAGTCTCAAATATATGCAGTGATATTCCTTGTGAAATTCTCTATTACGGTCAATAAACAAGTCCTTCATTTGACTCACCAACACTAGAATTTCAGCTGCTGTTTATGTACAAATAAAAAAGCCACAATTAGAAGTGAATCAAATGCAATATATATCATATACTGCTTTAAATCTCAGAAGATAACACATTCTGCATATATAATTGATTTTCCAGTTTGTGAACTGGTGCTCTGGAAATGCATCTCCTGGCTGCTAATGGCATTTGAAATGAGAGATCCAAACCCAGATCTCAGACAAAGAATACAGACAGTACTTTGTGGCAATGAGTCATATCCACGATATTCTGTCCTAGGTGACTTGAAGCCAAGAATAAATATCCTAACACTCTTTCAGGGTAACAAAGTCTCCGCACTTTATTAAATACTTTCAGTTGCACAAACTTTTTCACCATCATGGGCTGTAGCTAAGACTCAGTACCATGGGTATCTGTTCACTGAGAGTTGCAGCAATTTGTGCTTTCAGGCCCAGTCACTTCCACATTCTAGATGACATGATGGCTTTCTCCTGTCCCTGTAAACTGAAAGTCAGACTCAGGAGATTCCTTGTGGGGTCATCTCTACTTTGTTTCTGTCATGATACTGTTCAGGGATTGGAATGTCATTTTCTTTTCATGTCACCAAAGAAGCAAACTGTTCTACTCAGCAATTAACAAAGTTTCATTTTATCAGGATTTTTGTCCAATATCCTGTACAGTTACCAACCTCAACAAACCCATTTTCTTTCCATCCCTCTCTTAAAATCCTGTCTTAAGCTCATTTGCCTGTGTCATCCTGCTTCCCCACTTCCCTGTGAAATGATGCTTTTTCCCCCAACCTGCCTTGAAATACTCTATTGCTTCATGTAGTCTATCACAGATTCTCCATCCACTTTGTGTCCCCAGCTGAATTTCTTTGTGACTCAATAAGAAGAAGCACATGTTGTGACTGATCTTGTATGTTGGACATCCTCACTGATCCATTTACCAGACAGATGTGGCCAAGCAGTAGGGATGACAGTTGTTCTCCCTGTTCTTTCCCTCCTCTTATTATTGAGAAAATAATTTAAAACGGTAATTTTCTACTACCAACATTTATGGAAAATTCCAACTTCCAGAAGTTCCTCGAAGGAACTGAGGCCCCTACTCAGTCCCAAGTTTAACTGAAGTTGACTCAGATGTGACTGACAGGTTGATAGAGCTATTTTTAATTTAGCTAATTTCCTAAGAAAAAAACAAAATCAAGTTGCAGTATGGTTTAGCCAACAGGACTCTAAGAAGATCAAGGACCTTTGCTGTTTTCCTTCTGTTTACTACAAACTTAATCAGACATAGCTACCTATAGCCTATGTCTTCTGATATGGAGCAGATACAGGGCATTTGTGACTGAGTATTATTAACAACCCATAAACTTTGCTGGGACTTCCAGACTTCTCTGTAGTAAAACTAAGTAAAATTAACCTTATGAAAAGTTTCTCTAAACTGTCTCTAAACTACCCAGAACTGAAGGGAGCAAAGATACAAAGATATGTTGCAAAATTATGCAGAATATGTCGGAAAGAAAAGCACCATTGGAGGCACCTACCCTGTCTGAATCTTTGGTTTTACCAGTGGAAGTCCTTCTATGACTCTGGATGAGCCCATTACCTGGGTGTTAGACATTGCTTAAGTAGCAAAATTATCCGTGCTTTCTCAAAATCAGAGACTCTTAGTGCCTCTTCACACACCAATTGGTTCAGGCTATCTTGTGTTCTAATGAACATATCACAGCAATAGCTCAGAGCTCCCCATATTTCCAAAAAGCATATGTTAAACAATGTAAGCAAAGAGAAACCATAACAGGCTTCCCTTGTCCTAACAGTCCATCTGTTTCCTACTCCCCACTGAGCACATCACTTTTCCTGGTTCCCTTTCAGGTGCACTCTTACCTTATGTAACGTGGTTTTTATTGGAGATTCATGCTGTGACCCTGTCAGGATTGCTACAGCAGGGGTGACCTCGGTAATGACTGTCCACAGCCTGCCAAGCTAAGTTGGTCAGTGTTAGCTGATTAAACTTTTAACAACATCCCCTGTGCGATAAAGGGCAAAATGACAACTTTGCCCATCGTCAAGGTGTCTGTATAATAAACTAATTAGTAAACCACACAGTCTGTGGAGCTTTTAATGAGTGCTATCGTCTGGCCTCTGTAATAAAAACCCAGTCTGCCCCCTTTTGGGATTCAATTAAGGCACAGACTGTCATATGCTTGGCCTGGCTGATCAATGAATCTATTCCAACCTTTGTCGGAGCTGTTTGCAAGGTCAGTGGCAGTAGGGAGGGAATCCAGCCTGGTGATGGGGAGGCATACCCAACAGCACCTGACAGGCACCAATATCAGCTGCTAATGTCCTCCTGGTCCTTTGACATCAGCAGAAGTTTCTCTCACACAAAGGTTAGCTGAAAGAGACCATGGCAATATGTATATCTGTGTGTGTTTATATATGGAAACTGCTATTCTGAAAATAAAGGTTCCAGTTAATGAAAATGTTCATTAATCCTTTCACATCTGCATACACCGAGGCACTTGTGGTTTTTTTCATGCAACACAATATGCTATCAAATGTTTGCTCTCTAAACTGTGTTTACTGATAGGCTCCAGATATAGAAATGAAACAAACACAAAATAGTAGCTCTAGATTATACAAAACACCTCCCCTTTTGAGGCCCTTGCATACAAATAATAGTTATCACTATACCATTCCATCAGGGATTTATAGCCATTGAAATCATCGTTAAATCACACACCAGTGCAAGGGGTAACTACCTTTTAAATTTACAGGCAGGAAAACTGAGACAATAAGGAAATAAGATGCAAGATCAGATTTAGGTAAAATAGCACTTACCTGTTGTCCCTTGACTACTCACCTACAGCAGAAAGTTTACTAAGTTGTCAATTAAATAGTTACAATTTTTATTCTTCCATATCATTGCTTCTGTTCCTCCATCCTATGCCTCCTGGAGTCTCTTCCTATTTTTATCTGTCACTTCACATGTAACCAGCCTTGCACTGTTTACAGTGATTCCTACTTCTATCTCATTTGCCACTATGTCCCTCTTACCAGAGCTCTTAATTATAAATCACAAAGAGTGGTGGTATTTAAGACAATTTTCTGTACACAATTCCTTAGCCTGTTTAGATGTCTGAGAGTATAAAGACTCACTGGAGTCTTTATACTTGTGAGTATAAAGAGAGACTGGTGTTGTAATAAAAGTGTGGGTTAAGCATTCTGAATGTTATCCTCCCTCTCATTCAACCTCAGGAATTTGAAAATGTGTTTAGTTAGAGGGAAAAGAAACAATAAAATATAACATAATTTTGTCATATTTCATTGTATTGTTTCTGAATTTCTTGGTTCTCCCTTTCCACCAGCTGCTCATTTACAACTTGAAATAACAAAGTATGTTTAGATATTTTCAAGTTAATTCTTAGCAAATGCAAAACACCGTTGTGAAAATTTACCTGCCCAGACCCCATATTTTTTTATTGCAGTTTTGCTAAGGAAATGACTGAATGAAATCCTATGTTAGCTCTTACCTATGATGAAATTTACTTTTCTTTGCACTTGCTCAGAGCTGGAACAGCATTCAAAAGTGGAATAATAGGCAAGAAGGTATCATAGAGCTATGCCACTTGTAGCTCACCAATAATACCCAATAATCAACCATAGACTTTGACCAGTTTGACATTTGGGCTGAGGGAATGCTGACAGAATTACCATGAATACTCATTTCTCACATGAATGTGCCACTGCTTGAGATAGGAAGAAGGTGCTGAGAGTACTTGAGGTTTCCACTGTACTTGATCATTGTCTACTGCCAATCTTTCCTCCCCAGTCCCAGCTGTGAGGATTAAGTGGCAAATGACTGAATAATATGAAATTTTCTAGCTACCACTTTCATTCACATTGGAGCTTAATGGAAAATATTTTAGGAAAACTCTCTGAAGAAGCATACTGAAGAAAAATCCAATAAAAATAAATATCACATAACATAAATATTTCTTAGTTACTCGTTGTAGGGGTACTTTGCATCAGTCTTTATCAGCTGTGGCTGCACAAGATGTGGTTTATTCACAGAATACATCTGAGAAAGGCAAAGCAAGTTCAGTTACTTTTCATCACTAGCATGGGAGATGTGATGCAGGAAGGAAGCATGGCAAGATCATCCTGGCACAAGAGAAAGCAAAATATCTCAGCTAGATGGATTAGATGAAGTCTTGAAGCTGCTCCAACTGTTGAGAAGGGCTGAGGAGCCCTGACTGGCACCGAGGTGTCTCAAAGGCTGCCAGCTGCTGCTGATGTGCCATGCAGGTCCCAAGGATAAGTATAATCTGATTCTGTGTTGTTCAGATGACCAGAAGTTTGTTTGGTGATGCACAATGTAATTTTTTTCTTTTTTTCACTCCTCTCTCCTTGGACAGATTCTCAATATCTTTGGGTAGAAACTGAAAGAGAGTGAACATTTTCAGCAACTGTTGTGTTACTTATTTCAGATGATTTTGTTAATTTGGGATTTAAATGGCTTCAGTTCAGAACTAACCATGAGAATTGATCAAGAATTTATCCAGCATAAAATTCTGTGAGTGAATGCGTAAATTGTGTACATGTGTACAAACACAAAACTCTTGCTGTCTTTATTTTTCTTTAAATGAATGTTGTTTAATATTTGGTTCCTCAAGAAACTGCAGTTAGCTTAAAGCAAAAAAAAAAAAAAAAATAGAGGCAGAAAAGTATAAAAGAAATGGAATTTCAGCATACTTTTCACTCTGCTATTTGAAAGAACAACTTTAAAAAAATGCTGCTCACATGCATTTACTGATAAAATCAGCAGGTTAAACTTTTTCTCAAATGAGCTATTGCTTTTTCACAGGAAACTCAGATTTTGCTACTTGGATTTCATCATGAAGGAAATGCTTATAAGAGATTAATTTCTTAATCAGGGGGTTGTATACAATTCTGATTTAACATTCTTGAAATTTCACCGATCAGTTAAATTATATTCATCAGTCTGCTCTATCTCTTTTGAAATAACTCTAGGTACAAGAGGCTGTGAATTTGTAAATTTCTGAGAAAAAATGGTCTACTGAATATTTGGGCTGTGATTTTTACTATTAACTGATGTACTATCAATGGCCTTTCTACTGAAAAGGGAAATTCCATACAAAAATCAACAGTTTAAACTTCATAACATCTCAACAGGCCGTATCACCATCATCCTTTTAAAACTAAGATACTAAGATCAAAATTTTCATTGGTTTGTCAACATTTTTCATATTCCCATGTTGGGACATTGAAGGCTTGATTTTCAGAAGTGTAGGGCTTTAACTCCAACACAGCTCTGTAGTTCAAGAGGCTGCTTAGTGCCAATAGAAAATTCATGATTTGCAGTCGCTTTTCAAATGTGATCTTAGTGACTTGCCCAAAGCCAGCAAATGAGATATAATAACCACTGAAGTGAGAGTTAGTGATATTGGGTTGTTTTTTCTTTTAATGCTATTATGTATTTGTATTGTGCTAAAACTGAAAAACTCTGTAAAGAATAGGTCACCTTCCAAAGACATTTTCTTACTATTCTGTTTTTCCCTTACATTTTTCCTCCTCCAGTTAGATCATGATAACACTCAGTTGTGGTCCACTGCATCACATCCACAGCCAGCAGGAAGACATCTGGCCAGAAATCCAGGTTTGGCAGGGGAACTTTTATCCTTTTTGACTCCTTGCAAGTCAGAGCAGATTCAGCATGGCACTGTGACATAACGCAGCATTTTAGTGATACTTTACTGAAGGGAGCTTAAGAATGTTTTTAAAATTAAACATCTTGTACTTGCATGTAATTTTAAGTGCTTGCACAAGAATTCAGGCCCTGGTATGTAAATTTTGGTAATACATCATCTACAGATATCACTAGGAGAAATATGTACAAATAAGGGAAGAAAGGAATTTCAGCATATCTACATCTGAGAAGTGTATTTCTAAGACAAAATCACCCATATTTGGTTGGTTTTCGTTCTTTTTTTTTTCCCATGAGTAGAAGGGAAAGAAGATTTTCTTCAGCAAGCCTCAGCCACCATACTTGTATCACTGGGTCGCAGCTTGGTGCTGATCCAAGCTGTCCCCCAGGAAGGAATGCAGAATATGGTGCACTCAGTGAAGCACATGCCTGAAAGCTTTCCTGTGTCAAGACCTCAAGGAGGAATTTTCCTTTCCCTTCCTCTGAAAGGACTGTCAGATTCGTCTTGTAAGATTCTCTCCCAGCTAGTGTTTAACCACTCTCACTTGCTTCTGAGCTTGCTCACAAAGTCTTTATCTTATTTGTCAATGTTTGATATTAAAATAAAGAAGGCATTAATCTCAGCAGTAACCTTTCTGCTTTATTTCTCCTGGAAAAGGAAGCTGCATCTTTTGTAACTAACTTCAAGGCAAGACACTATGTGGCATTCAAACACAGGGCTTTTATCCAGTTAATCATTGTGCATTACCTACTTCCATCAATGTTCAGAAACTTAATTCCAAGATTACTCATCCCCCAAAAACCCAAATAAGAAAATCAGAAGAAAAGACCCAAACAATAGGACTTTTATACCAGGATAATTAGAAAAGGAACCTATTACCCAAGATTATAATTACTGACTAACATATTAAATGACCTTTAACATTTACCTTAAGCCCCAGATTTCTGGAAAACCAGCAAGGTTATGAATGCCATATTAGTAATCTTTAATCTTTATTACTGCTGTGGACAGAATTTTAATGATTTTTAAATAGGCAGCGGTCACTAACATATCCCTATTAAAATAAAAAAAATCTCATAAAAAATTAAATGGATTAAGACTTCAAATGTACCATCATCAAAAGTATTATCTAATTATGGAGTTCAGTGAACAGGCCAAGTAAAATGGTTGGTAATATTAGTTACTTACCACATGGGAATGCCCAGGATTTATGCACAAATAGATTCTGCTTCTGTTGCAACATAGTAATTAAGAATTTGTCAGGGAAATTTGACCCTCTAGGGTAGATATTACTTTGTAAAATAAGAATGGCAGAGCACTAGTCTCCTTGCTGCACATAATTTAACTTGATTATTTATACATCAAAGGGAGTCTGCAGTGACTGCAGTATAATATTTAAGTAGAGGGATATTAGAGAAAGAAGCATCTAGTGAAATCTTTTTCCCAAATCTCCGTGAGAAAATAGAGGAAATTTTCATAAAGCATTTCATTTTGCATATAAATTGGTGCCTAGATTGTGCCTGTGAATTTACTGCTGTCAAATTTAATTTTTCTTTAATTCTTCAGGCCCAGATGTGAAAAGCTCTGTGTGCAGGCTGCAATTTTCAATGCTTACAGGTAGCACCCGGATCGATAATGTGTCTTTATGAGAAATTACCGTTAATGTTATTGAGTATGCATTTTGCTTTATAGGATAATAAGGTAATATGAAATGCCAATTCATTCATTAGGAGAAAGCTAAGTGCTTAAATTAAATGGTGACAGGTCTGAAAAAAAGATGTAGTTGTGGGCAGGAAGTCAAGAATGGATTTTTAATGACCTAATACCAAAAGGTTTTTACCGCTTATTTGCATTTGCTTTCTATAAACAATATTAACTTTAAAATAAAAGTGCTTGAATATTTAAATTGCAGTAAGTGATTCCACTTGAAGAGGCTATTTGGAAATGTTAGGTTTCTGGGAAACTCTCTACCTAGCCTTTTTGAAGATCAGAAAATTAACTCATCTGGTATAAAAATTAAAAAAAACCTCATTTAAACTGACAAGCATAAAGTGAGCGTGTTGCAGGCATGGGCAAAAGCCAGAAATTACTATATGAGAAGATGAAAAAAAAAAAAATTCTTTATCTGTGTAAGTAAAGTACACACCCAGCAGGTATTGAAAATTGGACCCAAATGCTTTGTCCAGGGAAAAAAATCCCAAACCAAACCCAAATCCTGTTAATGTTGGGCAAGAGAAGACTGCAACCTCCTTCAAGTATAATGTTTTAAAAATAAAACAGACTGAAATATTGCTGTGTGAAAGTTTCTTCATGAAGTAAAAAATTGTTTTCTAGATACATTCTATATCTGAAAATGATGACCACAGGAAGAAAAGTTAAAGAACTATTTTTTGCAACTTCGTTTGGTTTTCCCCCCAACCGCAGCTGAGTCTTAACTTCTTCTCCTGAGTTTTAAAGTTTCCACTGGTTCATTTCCCTTTTCTTTTCACTGCATCCCATTTGTGATCCCCAGGGCACAAACTGTGCCAGCTGGCCCTGCCAGTCTCATCCAGTGCAGGCTGCAGCCAGGGGAGGTTCTTCTTCCTCCAGAGGACAGGACCAGAGCCTTCCGGAGGTGACTGCTGGTGACTTTCCTGCCTGTAAACAGGGCTGGCTTTGCTCAGAGCCCCCCTCTCCATCACAGACCTGGTCCCACTTCTTGCTCCTGTCCCCTAAAGAAAGCCTCTGCTTCACAAGCTGTGCCTCCTTCAAACTTCTGACTTTAAAATGCCGATTTTTATCTTTCCAGTGTCATTTATTAGGGCATAACACAAGGCAGAAGAAGGGAAGAAGAAGAGAAACCTACACAGTGAGCAGCACCACCCAGGTACTCAAGTTTTCCTCACTCCCAGCTGCAGTGTTGTTCCAGTTACAACTTATACAAATATGAGTATAGTTTAATGCTAAAGTTTCCAAAGCTCATCTTCTTCCAGATAGATTTGGGTACCTGGCTCCCATTAAAAATTATATCTTTCTCTTCAATCAGATATCCAAATCCTACAGAGTTCCTCAGCAATTTTTTTCCTAAAGTTTTAAATTCATCTTTTATAAATTCAACATTTTTTTTGCTCTTCAACAATAAAGAAGATACTTTATTTACTATCAGCAAATTAAAACAAGAGTTTGAAAGCAGGGGCTTTTTTTTTTCTTTGAAAAAGAACCAAAAGACAGCTGCAAGAAAAAAACTTTAAAGTTTTAATTTTTTTTATTTTTACTTTAATTTGCAATAGCTGATTTCTTAAACTTTTTTTTATTTTTTTATTTTTTTTTTTTAACTTCCATGCAGGAAACTATTTCTTTTTTTTCTTTTCTTTTCTTTTTCTTTCCTTTTTCCTTTCCTTGACCTTCAACATCTTAAACTACAAAGAGAGGACTTTCTCCAACTCTGTTTGAATATACTGTGTGTTTCTTTTAAGGAGCCTTTCGCTGATTTTTATCCTTCAGGGATCAATGGTTCCTTCAGTTCCATAATCTGACAAGCTTCAGTAAAAGCAAAAGGCCCCAACTTCTAGAGCCAGAAGTGTTAACGTGAGATGGTAACGGATGTATTTTCACACTGAACTCACAACAGCCTAAGGAGAGCTTTATAGTATCTTAGCCTAAGTCTCTCTCCTTGGGAGGAATGAGATATGGAAGGAACTTTAGTATTATTGTTAATCTGTATTACAAAAGCACCTAACAGCCTCTACTGGGTTCAGGGCCTCACGAAAAGCAAGGCTGGATAAAGCTGGTTCAAATGTGTGTTCATTTCAGCATAACCTACACATGCCTTTGTTTTCTGGAAATCTGAGTGTTTTCTATAAAACTGTTGCTAAGTATGAAAAGGGGGAAGAAAGAAGGAAAATTCACTATTAAATTAAGCACTGCTCATTTAGCCGCTACAGTTACTCAGAAGAAACAAAATTCATTTCTGTAAAGTTAATAGTCAGTTGATATTCAAGAGACTTTGGTCCAACTCATCCACATATCACCCCAAACTTCTTGGAATGGGTCCTTCCCTGATATTCCCCTCATGGTGGTGGGAGCACCAATACTCCCTTTTACTCCATTACATACTATATGGAGAGTTAGCTTTCCTGATTTCTTCTGTACTTCAGTACTGCTGACTCCATCTCACATCAATATTGACCATTACACAATGGTATTACACAGTCCTGACCATTCCTAGAGACTTAAAAAACAGTTAAACTGTTAGAAGGTCTAACTGGATGAGCATCCCACACAGAGACCACATAAAGGGAGGATGAATCAGCCAGCTGAAGTATGGAAGATGAGGAAGCTCATGTTGGAAGATGTTGAAAGCATTATGGAAGATGCTGGAAACCCTAAGAGTGGTGCTCCCACAAAGGAGGCTCAGAAACCCAGCTGGTGTGTCTGGGTGATGCTCCCTCAGGGAAAGCAGCCATCACCAGCAGGAACTCTAAGTTTCCAAGCATGCAGATGAGGGAAGTGGAGATGGGACCACGCTCACATCTTGCTTTTACAGTATTGTAGTGCCTCTGTAGAGTGCTAACCTCACAAATCAGAGGGGCATCAGAAGGACATCAATAATTTAACTGCCCTTTGCTATACACTTGTGGTCACACTTGCATGGTACAGCTGAGGTAATCCTGTCACCATTTCAAATTTGTTAGGGTTGATACAGAGGAGAAAAAATATTAACTGAGGTTTAGTGCAAAGTACTTAAATGGGATTCAGAAGGAAGATAACAACATATACTTGCAATGAGTTATATATTTATGTGAATTTTCTCTATAAAGTAACAACCAGACTGTGACAGTTTTAATTTACATATATGCTTCTAACTCCTGTCTTTAGTACTTGAACTATATGGGCACTTCAGGCACTCCAGTTTCTATTTCTAGCATAAAGCTATATGAAAACCTTGGGCTGGCAGCAGGTAACAAGCAGCCTTGACAAAGATGAAAATGTGTGTGACCAGCAGGCCCTCTATATTTCCTTACCTGAAGAAAGAATTACAACTACCTCCCCATCTATATCCTATGCATATACATGCACTGCTCTTGACTTCTTTGACCTTTCTTACTATGTTTCAAGAGCATCATCCTCTGCTGCAGCCAGGGCTTCGACATTCCAGCTCACTTCACATCTGCTGCTGAGTTCTCCTTCCCACCATTACTTTGAAACAAAACATTTCTGAACTATGGTTTATATGACACATCCAAACAGTATTTCTCTGAAAAATATAGTTATTTTCTTGCAATCAAGTAGTCCCACTGAAATAAAGGAAGCTAAGAGACTGAACCAAAGCCTATAAAAGTCCCTGGATATTTACTTCAAAGAGTTTTGCATCAGGCTATTGACATACTTCATCTTCTATACATTGTCTAAGACTCTAACAAAGATATTTACGACCAATTACTAACAGTAACGATTGTAGAGGTTTCTGATGATCTATAGACTGCAGTGTGACAATCACTAGGCTAAGACATTCTTCTCATTGCAGTATCCTGGCTAGTATTGTTACATTGCTACTGTTAAAGTGGTTGTGCAAGTGATTTCTCTTAATAATCTAATAAGTGCTTTGGGATCTTTTTGAATAAATGGGTTTCTGGAGCACATGCATTCCTCTCATTATTGCTTATCTACTTGAGTACTGTCACCCAGAAATAGGGATTCTCTCAATTTATTTGCTTCTGAAATAATGTATAATCTGTTCAGCTATAGATCTCAATCATGCCATGGGAAGAAAAGCAGTATCTGTTATAATATATTAGTCAAATGTATTCAGCCAAATGGATCCAACAGTAGCTTACTACAGACAACAAATTTCTCTAGACCAAGCAAATAAGGAATGTGTAGAGTTTTTAATGTTGTTGTGGTTGTTACCTAGTCCCATATACAAAATGTCAGGATAGTTCCTTTGTCTCATTTGCACAAGCACTTACTCAGTCTCTATATACTCACCTCTTCTGACACTGGATGCAGTCTTACACAGCCTTACTCTAAAATGAGGAAACATTAAACACATTTTTCCTAAACTATTATCTTCTATGTGTAGTTAACTTAAAATAGAGCAGCTAGTTTGAGTATAATTAATCATAATTTGTTGAGCACTGACAGCATCCATCATTCTTATGTCAGGAGAAAACTTGATTCCTATACCAAATAGCTTATTTATAAAGTAAAGGTAATGTATAAATCATACTGAAAATATGAACACAATATAAATTCCAATTATATCTACGGCGAATTTTGAGTGATATTTGGCTTAATTTCCTAATTTAGGCCTAAGAAGTCCCATATGATGAACAAATTCAAATTTAGATTTGAATCTTTGTAAATATAGCTTATAATGACATTTAAAATATGTGAAGCCTGGGAGTTTCAGAGAGAAGGACAGTACAACAATATGTTCAGCTGTAAACTCTGAAATCATAGAGTTTATTTTTTCCTTATTTTAAAAAAGAGGTAGTGATGATGCAAACATGCACTCTTACTCTTTTCTATACTCAAGTATCTATATACGTACAACTACATAAATTTTATATTCATGTTGGAAGTCACACAGTGATTTCTTTGGGGGGGTCTCAGAGTTCTGTCCACAAAGAAATCTTCATTAATAATGTGGACTTGCAAGAACTGTCTCAGTGAATATAAATAGGTAGAGAGAGGATGAAGCTGTGAGTGTAAAGGGGAACATGGAAAAAAGCTCAATAAAAAGACTCTTCAAGTTTAGTCTAAGTTTTCAGCAGAGTCCAAGATTTCTCTTTTCTATTTTAGTACTTTAGTGGATTCAAGAATGTCAAAGGGTGCAAAAAGTATATTTTATGTCTGGATACAACATTGTAAAGCATTAGCACTATCCGAATGATGCACCAGTAGTTAGGCATGGGCATTCCATTGAACTAGAGAAGACTGATCTTGACTTTACTCCTTTGTGCTGGTTATTTGCAAGGAGATGCATAAATAACATATGTTGGCCTGGTTGTCTAGTAAACTGCTATTCTTAGGGTCTTAAACTGTTCTTCATCTGAGGACCAGTTGTCCTGTAGCTGATGAAGCATGACTTGCAGCTGATGTGAGCCCCCTGTGTACTGTTCAGTAGAGCTTACACAATGTCCCTCATTTGCCCTGTGTCCCCGGCCTCGACAGCTGTTTCAGCCTGGGTAAACACATCCACATCCTCTGGTATTTCTATGGAAAAGAGTGGTTACCATTTTACAGCCTTGTTTTCCTGGCTGAAAATTTATCCAGGTAGAACCAATCTCATCCAAACTAAGGAACCAATTCTGAGCCAATGAGCTGATGCTAAGTGAGGAAAAAAACAGAAATAATAATGAACAAGAAAAGTGACAGTGGGAAGAAATTCTTGCTTAGCCAGTGTGTGAATATGTTTTTGCTCAGTGGTCCTACTTCCTTACTGTGGGTGGATCTGGCATACATTTGGGTAGCAGCAAGGAGAAGTGGTGACATAATACACAGCTGTGGGTTTCTCAGATGTATATTTTGTGTGCATGAATTTACTAGGTTACTGCTAGCAAAAGTGAATGTCTTTGCATGAGACCATACAAACAAGAATAGCAGCATCTACTCCACCACAGGAAGAAAGAGAAATTATTATGTTCAATGACATAATTAATCTAAAAAGCCAGGAAAATCTCCTTCACTTCACAGAGAAAAGAAACGCAAAGTTCCCATCAAATTCACAGCAGCTGAAGAAAACTGAAATCTCTTTTACAAAACCACATCCAACTTTTTGTTGTCAAAATATTTACAACTTTTACTCTTGAACTTGACATAAAAGGCCGATGTTTACTCCTTTCAAACAAGCATTCATGCTTGAGACAAAGGAAAATTAACAAACAGGTAGGAAGGAAAGACAATACTTCTTCTAAGACAGAAAAGTGTGTCTTGCCTCGGCACATCTGAAAAGGCTTCTCATCAGGAAACAGCAGCTGTTGCCTTACAGATTGATGGGCCAACAAGTTTGTAAGGCACCCCTGTTCTCCAGCCTCCATCTTAACAAAATCTTAGTTAGATTATTAAAAATGCCTAGGGATTCTGAATTAATCTTTCTTCAGCCTTACAGAGTTTAAATTAAATAAGAAATTTAGTGGAAAATAAGTTCACAAGATGGTGCACAGTTTTCATCTGTCATTTAGATTAAAAGGAGCAAGGAGTTGAAATTAGAGGATCAAAAATACAAAATGTAGTGTCCCTCTTTTTCACAACTGAAGTGTGAAAATTTGAGACAGATATTAGCAGTTAACAACACTTTAATGAGCAAGCCTTTTGGGGTCTAAGTCTTGAACAACCAAGGAAGTATAGAGATAGATTTTTGGTGTCCTTTATGTAGTTACATGGGCTTGAAGGAATGGTTTCTTGATGCTGAGGGATTTCCTGTGTTGCTCTGGAGTATCAACTTTTGAAACCACCCAGGACACAGAAACATTGACAAAATATGAAATAGATTTTTCCCCCCTTCTCCTTAATTCTACACCACCACTCCCCAACACATCATTCGGGTTTTAGGTGAAGGGTTGAGTCAAGTGCCCTCCATCAACATTTTCGTAGATTTGTTTTAATGCTTCGGCAAACCATATCTCTTTTCATTGCACAAGAAATCAATCACAGTGTTGAGAGAGTTGAAAATATACCTCTCTTCAAAAGAAAGAACAGTATGGCTGGAATGTAATTATACTGAGAAAGCTGCTCTGGGTGGACAGAGCTAACCAGATCACTTAAGAGTGTGACAAAATGTTAAGTGGATCTGAACTGTCTGGAGACAGTTTAAAATTTCTTCTTAGGATGTTCTGTTTTAAGACCTTATTACTGTAACTTCTCAGTGACTATGTGTCACGATCATGAGTTACTCCATTTCGATGTGTATTTATTTTCTGTTAATGTTATAACTTAGGAAATTCAAAAGGATGGAAAGGGTACTTGGTTCTATCCCTAAATGTCAACCATGTAAGTGCTTTGACTTTTATTTTCTATTTGCTTTGGTCAGTGTAAATTTCTATGGGTTTTGCTGGTTGGGGGAAGGGGATTTGGAGATGTGCAGTTCTTGGTTATTAATATTTGACTTTGTTAGTGCTATCTGTTTACCGTATGGCTTCTGGAAAAAGATAGGAAATATTAGCTGGTGAGTCCTTAAAATGCATGATGTGTGGGTGCACTCCGTGTGCCAGTACATTCTTTGTACTGCTGCTTCATTTAGCCTGTGAATTGCCTTTCCAAGGTTTTGATATAGCTTTCTGATATTGCTTTGCTTTTACTTTATTTTTTTACTCTTTTTACTTTTAATACATTTGGATGGTTGAGTTTGAGTGAATTCCACACACTTTATACAGGCTGGTTTTTTGGCCATATTTTTGGGATAGAACACATGAATTCTGTTTTTAGCATCCTTTTGCATTCACAAGGTTGGATACTGCACATAGATGAGTTTTTATACAAATGTCTGGCATTTTATACAAATCCCATTCCCTTTTTGCTCTGAATGGGTTACAAGACAGCTGTCTCCCAAAGCAGAAGAGGCTGTTGTTAAGAAAGCAATAATAGGTCAGGTTTAAGATCCTTTGCAGGGCTCCTTTATTTTGGAACTTTTACCAAAGGCTGACAGGGACCCAAAAAAAAAAAAAAAAAAAAAAAATCCAGTAATATTGAGGGCCTGGTACACATACTTGACAGGGTATGAAATATCTTTTTATGGGAAATCACCTTATTTTACAGAAAATTGAAGCTGTGTGAAAGCTTTTTTCTTTTCCTCAAACCATACATGAAAACTTTTGGGGGCTGGAGGTGATGGCATATTGTACTGTGAAAAATTAGTTTATGCTCAAATGCTTTTGGCAGTCACAAAGTGATTCCTTCTGTCCTCTTGCATGAAAAAACAAGAGTCAGAGAGACCTTCTCCTCTGGATGTTTTGCTGAGACCATTTATGCTTTGCCAAACCATAACCAGGTCCCAGCTGACGGAGCAGGACTCTCAGTGCCTGGGCGCCATCCTGCAGGATGTTTTCAAACAAGCCATTTCTCCTGCTTACCTTAGTTTTTCCTCTAAAAAAGCGACCAAAAAAAAAAAAAAAAAAAAAAAGAAAGAAGAGAATGTCGATGACAATTAGAGTCACTGAAATTCTCTGAAGTGCCGCTGTGATTTTTATTGCTTCATTGGCACCAGGGTCAGGCAGCTTGCGGCGCGGCGTGCAATGGTGCTGGTGAGCCACTGGGTGTCAGCAGGAATGTGAGAGCAAGGCACCGACACCACCTTCCCTCTCCCCATCAAATACCTCGATCCAACAGCTCACGTTTATAAAAACGCTGAAAAGCAAATTCCGAGCAGAGGTTTTTTCACTCTAGAATACGAACGGGCAAGTGGCCCCTATATAATTCAGCTCAGCCTGACGAAGTCTTTTTTCTCAGTCTTTCTTTTCACTTTGAGAGCTGATTTTAAGTCGGTTTTACAACCAGACTATGAGCTCAACCCGATGCCTCAGTCAGTTGGCAGAATCACTGAAAATCAGAGAAAAAAATAACACCAAAAGCTTACAGCCCTGAAAGCCAACCATGTCCTGGGCTGCAGAAAAAACAAACAAACAAAAAAAACCAAAAAACCAAACAAACACGCCCAGCATGGTGGGGGAAGTAGGTCTCCTCCTCTAATCTGCTCCCACCTGGAGTGCCACCTCTAATTCTGGAGTTCCCAGTACTGGAGGGACAAGAAGCTCTTGAATTATATCCAGAGAAGATGATGATCAGAGGGCTTGAGCATCTCTCCTATTGGAAGAATTGGGATTATTCAAGCTGGAGAAGAGAAGGCTAGAGAGAGACCTTTTAACAACAGCCTTCCAGTACCTGAAGGAAACTGTGGCGGGACTTACTATAAGATCATATAGTGATGGCACAAGTTGTAATGGCTTAAAACTGGGAGAGAGTGGATTAACGTTAAACATTAGGAAGAAATTCTTCATTTCTCACCACCACTGAGGATGGTGATATACTGGAACAGGTTGCCCAGGGAAGCTGTAGATGCTCCCTCCCTGAAAGTTTCAAGGGCAGGTTGGATGGAACTTGGACAACCTGGTCTAGTGGGATGTTTCCCTGCCCATAGCAGAGAAATTGGAATTGGATGACATTTATGGTCCCTTCCAACTCAGACCATTACAATTCTATGGTTGAAAAGCAAGCTGAGAGTAATATGAATTCTTTTTTTTTTCATGTCTGCATTTCAGAGAGTGACACAGTTTAATTACCCTTATCATTAACTTGTTCCAAAGTTTTGCACAGCTTTCACCATATTATTTTCTCTGAATTTCAATAGTTCACACTGATCATGCTCTGCTCTGTGTTAAAACCTCCTGCACTGATCTAGCTGTTATACCAATACACAATACTCCTTTGTCAATTTGTACCTCAACATCCCTAAAGCTCAAAGATCCCTTTCTTTGGGATCGGTGAGATAATTTAGGTTTTTATGTCTTTTTAAGATTTGACTCTTTTCTGTTATTGGTACAATGGCATGGCAGGTTGTAAGAGACAGAAAACACACTCTAAATACCAAATCCAAAATAAACTCAGCTTGGCTTGTAACATGAGCATTGAAAACACCTCATAGACATGGTAGACTGTGTCCTAAGTCAGTAAAAGGCAGAGGAATATAAAACAAGGAAGAAACAACCATTGACACTTCTTGTTCTTCTGAAGGATAGGACATATCCCTCAGGATTATTTTGGATTTTACATTTTCTGCTAGAGACTCTTAGACTCCCTACTGTAAGTTAACACCCGTGGATACTTTCAAAAAAACAAGAGGACACAGTCTTAAGTTGTGTCAGGGGAGATTTAGGTTGGATATTAGAAAGAATTTCTTCACGGAGAGGGTGATCAGGCACTGGAATGGTCTGCCCGGTGAGGTGGTAGATTCTCCGTCCCTGGAGACATTTAAAAAGAGACTGGATGTGGCACTCAGTGCCATGGTCTAGCAACTGCTCCGGTGGGTCAAGGGTTGGGGCTTGATGATCTCTGAGGTCCCTTCCAACCCGGCTAATTCTATGATTCTATGATTCTATGATCACAAAAACTGGTAATTACAAAAGGTCTTGAACCTTTGAGGTCTTCAGCGAGAAAAGAGACCACCCAGTTTCTTACACAATCAAGTATTTATTCTGATGCATGTCCTCCACATATTGCTCTGTAAACAACGCAGGGATGCAGTCACAGTGGGCTCAGTCAACAACTCCAGAGAAAATTCTCTTCCCCATGAGAGGCATGGCTTGAAAAACACTGGCAATGAAGTGTTAGCTCATGTCTCACTCTGCAAAGTGGCCCGATTTAAATTACTATACTTTATTCATAATGAACAGGAATACACCAATTTACTCTTTCTTTTTCCCTCTCCTCCCCTTCATTGCCCTTTTAAGGTGCAGAAGGTCATTTTAATTCTAGTCAAAATTACTTTTCTAAAAGTGTTGGTAATTGTGACAAAAGCATCACACTTTACTGTAAAGGCACCCAGTGAGAACACTATGAAGGTTACAGGAGAGCACCAACTATAGCTCTGTTGTTTTCATTTGCATACAAATTGTCAGCCAGAAACAAACATTTTCTAACACTCTGTGTTATATAAAACCAGCTTTTTGGACTGAATTTTATTTTTTATCCACAAGGATTTCTAAAGAAATAATAATATTTTGTTTCAAAGCTGGAGATCTGAACTCAGCCAATGTAATTTCTCCAGACAACAGGTATTTTAAAATAATTGTATAAATTATTTGTAATATAGTAGCATTTGAGGACTAGCAATCAGAGATTAAGACCCTATTATGGCAAGTACTCTACAAACGGAGGGAGTCTTTGGGCCAAAATTGTAAACATAGGTTTATGAGAAGAAAAAACCCAGACATACAAGAAGACAGCAGGTGGGGAAGTGAGAAAAAAGTATAAGAAGTGGATTTTTTGCACAATAGACAGTTTATCACCTGTGCTGAAACTGTCAGATTATAAATATCATACAGGAGATACTAGAAGTACTGGAGAAGACTAAGGTTTACTTGGGAGCTTAATAGATTTGTCTGTGAAGCTTCCTCTGTTTCTTTCAGCCTGTACAGGAGAGACTAAGTTGAATTGCATCCATCCTTACCCATGGGCTTCACTTGTGTACTTCTAACAATGACAAGCAAGCCAAACTAATAATTGATATGAAACAGCAGATAGCATAGAAAAGCCTGAGTTATAACTTACCTGCTTTATTCCTCTCTAGTATGCTGTTACATTTATGAGAACTTCACTTCTCACCAAGATTCTGTTCTCCCCATGAGACAACATGAAACAGGACATGTCTTGCTCCTAACCCACCTGGCACCCATTGTGGTGGTGATGGACTGAACTCACCTGGGTCTGCTGACACTTCTGGTTAGAGGATCAGTAATGACTTGTTTCTACATAAAGAATCAGGCTGTGGCTCCTGCCAAGAGGGAAAACAACTTATACCTGGCCATGAAAGCAGCAGAAATAGGGGTCTTGTGGTAGGAGGCTGGTTAGATGTTGACTATGTATTTTGCAAGGTAATGACATTTTGTTACTGATATTTTTTTTCCCAATAAAGCTTATTATCCATAAAGAAACTAAACAAAACTGTAGTATTATACATATGAGTTTAAAAAAATATATAAGCATTAGGTCTGTCACAAGGGTCAGCAAAATTTCATGTTGTATTGTCTACTTGTAGTGGTAATTCCAATAAAATAACAATGAAATACTAATTTAAGTGCTTCTTAAAATCTTGCAGCATTTCGACATTGTCCATTTTATTTTCTTTGCTCTTGGACTGTGAAAGATTAGGCACACCTGCACTAAACAGATAAATGTTTGCTTGGAGAGATTGTATGGTGGTTCTTTTTTTTATTATTATTATTATTTTTTTTTATGTGTGTTCTTCCTTCCTTCCAGAATAAAGACTATGGATGAAATTCTCAACTAGCATAAACTGGTAGAGCTTCCTGGCTAGGGAACAACAGTGTGCTATTCTACAGACATTAGACAAAATAGGGCCTGGAAATCTGATAGCTGCTGAAAACCTCTATCTGCTAGATCTTTCTCAGCACTGTGTGGATATATGCCCACCATCTCATTTTGCCACACTTTGAGTTTACTTTGTTATTTCAACTTGACTATTGCTGCTATGCAATTTGCCTAATAAATTAGTTTCTTTTCTGATATTCTTAAGGTGGCCCTCAGTGCATGTGATAACTTTCCTTTTTGGTATAATATACTGAGTTAAATTCTGTGTCTACCCAAACAGGCTGGGATGATTTGGTTTTACCTCTCTTATGTCTGATGGGCTGCTGAGCTTGACAGTTACAAACGAATCAGTCTGTGCAAAATATGTGTGCACATTCACATGGGTACACCTGTATGGGTGTAAACTGCAGAATCTAATATGTAATATTAGCAATATGTAATCTGAACACCCTCTTTGGCTGAGCTTGTGACCATGTTAATATTTGAATATTGTGAGACACACATCATTAAAATAGACTTGTAGATTGCTCTGAAATGCTTCTTTAACCCAGATTGTCAGCTCTGAGTTGAGCTCCAGCATAGACCTCTTCTTAAGTATCACATAATTATCTGATCAAGTTTTCAAAACCAAAGGGTACTACATATAGATTTCATTTTGTGAAAGATGTCACCCTGAAACTTCGAATGAGACCCATTTAACTAGTGGTGAATGTATTGCTGACATCTAGATCTGATGTAGCTACTTAGACTCTTTTTATATTCACTGGAGTGATTTTAGGATGCAAGGATTGGAAATGTCTCTAATAGGTCAGATGAGTTATGAGCTAAATGTGCCTATTGCTCTTTATCTAGTAGAAAGGGCACTAAGGATGGCTGGATGAGGTGTAAAAATTTATGCTGCAGCCATCTAAGTCTAGCTGAGGTGAATCCTTCACTCTCTGTCTTAAATAAACTTGTCAAAATAACATTGAACAAGTGTCCTTAACACTGAGCGTGAACAAATGCATGGCTCTGAATAGCATCTGTGTTTGCTCAAGTTTTCATTTCAAATTAAGCACTCCAGTACATCATCATTTGAACAGAATAAAAGATTGGCTGTGCATAGGAGTATATTTTGTGGAAACATACTAGTACACTTGGAAAATCGAAATCTTAACTCATTAAATGAAATAAAATCCTCAATACAGTCAGGTTACTATTCATAAGACACCAGATGAAATGAAGAGGTTTTTTTTTTGTTGTTTTTTTTTTTTTTTTTTTGTAGATATTATAGAGAGTGGAAGGAAATAGATCCACTGTAGCCATTCAATGTGGAAAAAAACCTGTATAGACCTATCCTTTAACTCTCATTCATACAGCTGAGGAGAGAGGTTCTGTGGAGCTATGAACAGACTCACAGGACCAAAATGCAAGGCAAAAGTACCTCTGAGGTGTATGTACCCCTGGGCATTAGTACCTACTTGAAGTGGAAGCTGCTACAGCATCAGAACAGCTGTAGTCCTGCAAGCTGCTGTGCAAGGAATAATAGAAATTCTGATCTTTTGACTGGGACACAGCACTCCCAGGGTACCATTGGTACACAAACATTAGCACGTGAAATGGATGACACAAATACCTGGCTCAGAGAGTGAAAAGGCATGTTATCTGACTCTAAAGTGAATTCCTAGCTATGAAGATGTAAAGGGAGAGGGGAGGAGAAGGTCACTGTGTAGTAAAAGACAAACATATCTGACGCATGCAATCAAGCAGGGTCTGTAAATTAATTTTCAGCTCTAAAAATTGACTATCTCCTGGGGAAATTCTATTATCAAAAAACACAAGATATATTCCAATTAGGAGAAAGGTCATATAGAGGGCAGGACAGAAAAGAGAAAAGGAAGAAGACAAAAAACCCCTTAACTTTACATATTACAGCTTTAAAGGTATGACTGTCACTAAATGGGACAAAGGGGAGGAGGCACTTACGAATCTTAATTTGAAATGCCCTTGATTTCTGTCATTTCAAGTTAAAGCCTGCATATTTTAACACAGTGGTGCCTTACAGGATTCAGGCACATTGTGTGTACTGCTACCTGCTGTGGATCTGGACCTTGGATCACTGCTCTGTCTCTCAGCATGACATGAAGCACTAAGGGGTACATTTTCAAAGCAATAAGTGGGGATTTCACTGCATGATTCCCACTGAAGTCAATGTAAGATATGTAGCTGAAGCCCTGTGGAATGATTTGAATATTTCCCATATCACTTCTTAGAACTGCCAGAAATATTTTTGGTATATATAAGGGTACTAGAAGTTTCCAGGGATTGCTATTTGGCTTCAATGAAAACTTTATTTTGCAAATTTTGGGTTTCAGTAGTTTTTTGCAAGTAACCAAGTATTGTTACCATCTGTCTTCCATAAGTCTTGTCAGCTCATTATGAAAACCTCTAATTGTTAGTGGACAGAACACACGTCCATAGAATGTTTCACTGTTTTACGTAACAAAAACTATACATTGCTGAGCCACCTTGCCTGTCAAATGTGGTTTGTAAGATGTTATAGTATTCTGGATCATTGAACAGTACTCACAGTTCTGTTCTCACCTGAGTTTTCCTAACTTCTGGAAAGAGAAATTATTTTTCAAGCAGCCCCTCCCTCTTTATCCTCCAATCCCTTCTCCCATCCTATCCTATACTCTCATCTCCTGATAGATGCATAATATTTTAGATTTTTACAACAGAATGTTTTGTTGTTTGTTTGTTTTTCCCAGTGTTAATCACATATTCTGGGGAAAAAAAATTAACTTTTTCACAGAAAAAAATTAAAATTCAGTTGTTCACCTAAGTAAGAAACTGACACCAGCTCTCAGTAAAGGTAAAAATACTTGAGCAGGTAAGGGCAGAGCAGGAGGCTGAGGGTTTGTGCAAGCAGGAAAAAAAATTAATATATTTCACTGATGCAAAGTTGAAGTTGCTGATATGCTCACTTAAAGAAAGCTGCAGACTTAGGAGAGAGCTGGCACATGGAGTGAACATTAATGTAAACCATAATTTTTTATCCACAAAATAATAAAATTACTGCTTCTGTTGAATACAAGTAATATGCCAAGTGATCTGAGCAAGTACCTTCCCACAGGTTTGGACACAAGAGCATTATAGCTTTTAGATAGGCCTGGAAAGCCATTCCTACCAATATAGTGCTGCACACAAGTCAATGTCAACGGTGTGGCTGCTGTGGGTTGTTCAGAGAAACAACACTTTAAATTGGTTTAATTTGATGCTTCCATTGGTGAGCTTAATGTAAAGAAGAGCAAAACACTGGAGAAGTTTTATGACAAATTTCAGAGACATGAGGAATATGGGACAAGCTTAGAAATGCATCTAGAAAAAAACCAAATCAGCAAAGATATAGAATTACAAGGTTTTAAGAAGCCAAATGAAACAGGTGGTCTGTATGCTTTGCACTGGTGATGACAGAGAAGGAAGAGTTACTGAGAATCACAAGCAGAAACAAGACAGGGAAACAGAGACAGAATATAGAAGACATTTGAGCTGGAAAAGTGATTAATGATACCATATAAGTGTACAACACCTGGTGAGACCTGAAACGCTGTATATAATTCAGGTCATTCTCGTACAAGAAATATGAATGCAAATTGGAAATGATATAGCAAAGTACTGGTAGGCTGGTCAGGAGAAAGGAGACCTTACTTCATATGAGAAAATTAAAAATGCTGTAAGAACTTGTTTGTCTGTGCTCCAAGCTGCTGTGTGGCACAGCAGCCAGAACTTAATAGAAGGCTCTTTCCATGAGGGTGGGCATATTAGGCTGAACGCTAGCTAATTTTATGATGCTTTTTTTCATAATTTATGAGTTATGATGAAATTTTAAAAGTTTAAGAAATGCAGTATCTAATCCCAAATGACTTTAGGATGCCTCTGAAAAAAACATGATAGACATATACCTGATGAACAAGCCAGTCATACAAAGTCTATGAGAAAATGAAATTTATTTTTTTCAATTTAAATTAATTTTATTTTACATCACCCTTACCTTTCTTTAAAAATAAAGTCCTAAAAAACCTAGAAGCTCTTTTTAAAAAAAAAAAAAAAATATTGCTAAAGTAACAAATGGAAAGTTTGACTATTCATCATTTGAACAATGAAAGATATTCTCCCAAAGAGTGTTGTCAAGCTCTAGTTTCCTGAATGTAGCTGTAATGATAATTCTTACAGCTATTTTGAAACAAATATGCTGAGGGGAGTAATGGGAAAAAGCAGCAGCGTGCAGCAGATGCTAAGTCTTCCCATGCAGTCTCTGCAACAAAAAAAAAATCTTGTAAGTAGGGTCAATTCTTGCAATTGCAAAACAGCCTGTTACCCTTATTCAGTGAAGGAAGGAATGATACCTGATCAAAGCATGCAGTAATGGTCAGATTCAGTAACAGCAGAAGGCAGACACATAGCTGCTCTTCTATGTATATGGCTGGCAGGACCTGTCCCAGTACTTATTCTCTGAGCATACCTGCTAGATTGGCTCCATTCTTCTATTAAGTGGGTTCACTGATTAGAACATTCATCTGGGAAATGTTGAATTCTTGTCTCTCTCTGAGCATAAACAAACCTGCATCTTTCAGGGGAAAACTTCAACCATTATACTAACAGATATTCAGGAATGATGATCCTGCACAGTCCTTCTTGTTGAAGCTTTGTGTGAAATAATAAACATATTTGGCCATAGAGGAAAATGATGTGTGAGCAAGATTTTGTAGCCAGCGATTAGCAGACTTGTAAAAGTCTATGTGCATCTACACACTCATGTAGATTTGTAGACATTGGATTTGCAGGCAAACTGTAGTATTAACTGGAGCAGCGAGTAGCCCTTGGGTTTCTCTACCTTTAATTGGTCCCACTGCCAACAGAGAAGAGCATCATGGTCTTTTTTTTTGAGATTTTTTCCACCCTGTTGCTGTTAGATTTATTTCTTATTTGTGACACACAAGTGGGATGGATGGACCAGTGAGTGATCCACCCAGCAACACACTTTTCACTGGCAAGTTCATAGAAAGCTGCAGGTTCAAACCCTTTTTCCCAAGGCAGGAATACAAATCCAGATCTTCCACTGGCAAGGTTAAGTCCTCTGGGCACTGATCAAAGCAATGCTAACAAAGTGGTAGAAATGGCTTTTCCTTCAATATGTGTTGTGAGGTGGGGTGGACACCAGTGTTAAACTCAAGGAGACTCAGGGATGGTTAAGGCATGAAAAAGGACCAGGGTTTGATGTTTCTATATCCACAGCACTTTGAAGAGGCTAGTCTGCATGACCCGGATTTCTTTAAACTTCTACATATTTTTCTGGATTTAAGTTTTAGGACCCAATTGTCCTCATATTAATCAGCTTGTCATCTATTTGGGGTTGTTCATTCTTCTGGTAGCAGGAATTTGAGACTGAGTTGATGGAAGCAACCAGCATTGTGATCTGTTGTGAATTTAGCCCTAAATGGATGCTGTAGATCTAGTCCTGGGCATTTTTGATAATGTTTTAAGTGACTGAATAATAGTTCAGTAGTTATCAGTTAGTTACTGAACTGAGAAAAATGGTAGAGCAGATGAGGAAATATACAAACCCAGTGTATTCAGATACATTTGCTTGATAATGCAGTTCAAAATTATTTATCTACATTTATAGTTACACAGTTGAGTAATAGTAATTGTTTTGAAGTTGTCAGGTTTTTTTCTAAAGAATCAATCTCACTATATTTTGTAAGAAGTTGAGAAGCTGCAATAATACAACAAAATATTGTATCTGCTATTTATGATTTGCTGAGAAATGGTGAAGAAAGCATTGTTTTTTATGTCAGTTTTATGGGGTATGTGGATAGGTAAACTGCAACTTAGTGAGCTTTTACTGTATTGCTTACTGAATCAGGAATATAAATTACGTGAGTGGAGGATAGATTTGCATACATTTGTCTTATTATATAAACCAAACAGAGATTTCTTGTAGATATCAAATAAAACCTGTTTGAAATACATTCCTATGCTTACCAAAAGGGGGTTTGTTATGTGTTGCTAGATCATGCTTGTCAGTGGTAAACAAAATTCAAGAAAACCTCAACGGATGTGCAAAAATAGATTTGAAGGTGCGCTCTCCTGGTAATAATTACATTTTACTGTTTTGTGAACTTGTTGATAGATATTTTCTAAGTAGCTGGTTCAGGGAGACCAGCACTGATGATCCTCTCTGACTTGCAGTGTGACCAAACACTTTATCAAATCAGGACAGATGGCCTGAGATGTGAACTTGACAACAGGAAGAAAATGCAGGACAGTGTATCTCTGCTGTAGCAATACTGCAAGAAGAATATTTGAAAACAAACAGAGTGTATTTTTCTCCCTCAGCTTTGTAGGGCATAGCTTTAGGTCATCTCTCCATGACATAATACCTTCTGGCATAGAGAAAATAACAGGTAAGGTTTCAAAGAGACATTGTGATCTCATTCACTGAATAAGGAGGGAGGGTAGGGGGGAGATAAAACCCTCAGACTCGAGAGGAAAAATGAACAAGAGTTTTTAACAGTGGTGGTGGGATTTTTTAATGCAGTGAAGTCAGAAGCTGGAGCTACCCACAAATCACAATGCTTTAAGAAACATGGGGTTTGTTGCTGCTGATCAGAAAACTACTCTAATTTATGCCTCCAGTTGTGGCTTGTTATTATCAAGATGAGGGGGAAAAAATATAATACAAGTAAGTCAACTGAATGGAGGAATACATTGGACCTGACCGTTGCAGCCCAAAGCATTAGGCCCAGAATTTCTTTATGAATTGTATGAATGCATTGCCAGAGTTACATTGGCTGAGTGCAGCATGACATTTTTTGCACATTCAACCCTTCCTGTTGAAGTCAGTGGGAACGTTGAGCACACATGAACTGCAGTGATCATAAAATTAGTCATACTTATTAAAAATCTACTCACAGCCTTTAAAACTCCATGACCATCTGTTGAAATACATTCCACAGGCTAACTAGGGAAAACCGAACGAAAAAAAAACCTACAAACCAAACACCACTACCAGCAAAAAATCTAGTCCTTATCGATTCTATTCAGAAAACTAAAGTTTTTAAGTGTAGCCACAGCTGCAGGAGGTACAAATGGCAAGCAGGATGAAAGAGTACAGAGTAGGAGACAGAAGAGAGTCTGATGGCCTAAGTTGTAGTTCGAAGAACATTTTTTCAGTAATAGGTCAGCATAAACAGCCTCTGAGCCATCCTGCCTCCCACTATTAACACATGCTGTTCCTCTTAAATGTTCATACAGTTGTTTGGGATTGTTTATGAGTTATTTATAACCTAATAAATTTCCTGAACCAGTTCAGAAGTAACCTCAAAAACTTACAGCAAAAAGGAAAGCACAGACCTGGCATTAAATGGCCTGGAGGCCTGTGAGGCTTTGGTGACCCTGAACTCTGTAAACTTTTTAAGAATTTAGACCCTTACAGTTCTTTTGAATGGTCAAAATATTGAGGATATGCATTTTTTTTTGGTTGCTTAACAAACAACTGTGCAGACAAAGAGTAGCATATGCTGTGTTCCCACATTGGTCATTACTGTATAGTGCAGTCAGTCAGCTTCACTAGGGGGAATCAGATGGCAGCACATCTCTTTCCTCAGTGGAAGTTCCAGTCACCTTTCCTGTTTGTATCTTGGTTTTCCCATTTATTATGTATAAGATTTTTATAAAATATAGAGCAAGGAAAAAAGTTTACCTATGTGGCTGTGAGAGGTTATATCTATGAATGTAGTACCAGTTGTGTTAGCATCTGGAATACTTTTCTTTCCTGATGAGATTCCTACAAAAAAGAAATATGCTTATCACCTGAAGGCTCTTAAATAAACCATGACAAGGGATCACATGCACCAGGAAGGTGAACTGTTTAACTTTGTACATAATATGTTTTTTTGCTCTCCTTATGATAGCCTATAATGTCTGTCAACACAGAGCACAGGAATTTCCTTCAAAACAATCTACATGTGCTATTACAGATTAAAACATGGGAGAATTCATCTGAGAAATTGGTATACACTAAAGCTCTGCTTTTGAGGTATGTCAAAATCTCTCATTTGTAAGGTGTATCCTTACAACACCTACATAAGGCATAGTTCAGGCTATTATACAGATGAGGAACTGAGATAGGTAAGGGGTTATCATCTCTTTTTTTTTTTTTTTTATGTCTCATTGACTGGATAACTTCCATGGGAAGTATCTGGTACTGCCAGGTCTGGAGACTCCACTCCTGGTGAGTTTCATATCTCAAGAGTAATGAGAGATAGCTCAGTTTAAATCTTCACTCCTAACAACCTTCTCTCTTTTTCAAGTGATTACTTTGGGCAAAATGCATAAACAATCACTAGAATGAACTGACTTCCTCAGTCTATTACATCATATAGAAAAAAACTTAAAAATTAAATTTTGATTTGCTTTAATTAAAAAAGCTAAAGAAATATAACACCTCTTTATGCCACAGATATATTCACAGTGTAATAATGTTCATACTAGCATAAATTAGCAAGAAAAAGTATTTTTTTAATGCAGGTAGGATGGTGAGAAACTGACTTATCTGTTTTTAAGAAATATTTCTTTAAAATGTTTATATTTGTCTGATATTCTTAAATATGTATGGAAACTTATCATATTTGTAAAAACTTCCATTCTAGGAACAAAACTGTTATTGCAGGCTATGACTGAAAGAAAAGTAACTTTTAAAGGGTTAAGTAGGCCATGATCAAAACCCAAAATTCTAGCTGTTCCTGCCAGGAACAGATAGTTCAAGCACAGGATAGATGTCTTCTCTGAAGTACCTACAATGGAAGAATTAGTTTTCATTGCATCCTACAAGAAAGGCAAATAATTTCCCTAGGATTCTCAGTACATTAATTTAGAACTAAAAAAAAGCCAAAAAACTTTTAAATGAACAAAATTTCCCCAATTATATATTTTTTGTCCTTTGAGTAACTGGTTCAACCAGAAGAACATTTGAGCATTATTTTTTCTCAGTATCTAAAGTCCTGTTGTTCTTGCTACCAAAAATTACTGACCTTTACTATCACAGTGCTTCAAGGGAACTATAGTCCATGTCACATTTTCTGTCACTCAAAAAACTGGTTACCTTCTTTTCCCATAATACATAGCAATATGGAATTCCTGCTAAGATATGTTCCTTAAGCAGAGAACTGAGACAGTACAGCAAATATCTGAGGAGGAAGCTAGATTTGCAAAAAGAAGAGGTAGAAAGGAATCCTACTGTGAGGAACTACAATGGCATTTTTGAGTCAAAATATTCTGACTTTAACCACTTAAAAAAATTTTTATTATTTAAAAACAATGCAGACCAACAAAACCTTCTTGAAGAAATGTGAACAATGAGTATGTTTTTATTTCCACTGCGATTTTCTATGAAAAAATAATTTGACCAACTCCACCTACTTGAAAGCCAACTGAAAGATAAGTGTTCAGGTTCCTTCTATGTATATTAACACCTTAAATTCAAAATTTCTCTGGCTGAAAAGGGTGATAAGAAGTAGGCAAATTAATATAGTAAAGTAATGGAAATAGATGATTTATCTGAACTAAAATTTAAACATTATATGAAATTGTTAAGTAACAAGATAGAAAGGACTGAGGCCTTTTTCAACTATGAGCTTTGCAGGTTCACCAAGGTCTTATTAGCTATTGAATAAAATGTTCTGTATTGAACTGGAAGAGCAGATTATCACAAGACTGATATTTTTGCAAATGAGGCACTTTGATGGCATCATTATCATGATGCTCATATAAATCCTTACCTAACCCTAAGAGTCCTCTCTCTCTGAAGAGACAGTGCTGCAGCCTAAGTGCTGAAATAGCACCAGGAGGGCTCCACTGTTTACATCCACAACGTAAAATGTGAGAGTTCTCAGGGACAGCCATCTTGAACTCCAGCACACCTTTTAAACAATGTTGAAAACAAGGCAATAGCTATTAGGAGGGAAAGGGCAAGGTACACACATTGAAGAACTCATCCACAGCTGTCATTAATGTCTCGTTTTGCTGACAAAGCAAGATAACAAAATGCTCTGCACTTGACTGCACTTTCTGGAACCTACAATAAGAAACCTCTACGTTCCCATGCAGTTATCAACATTTACGGGGTGTGAGTACAACTTTTACCAAAATGCAGCAGGGATGTAGCCCAGGGATTATGTAAAGAGACAGTAAGCCTACAAAAGCAACCAAAAGTGGCTTTTAGGAGGCCTTGACAGATGGCAGTCTGTTTGCACTACTGTTACATTCTCAGTGGCAAGCTGGCTTGATCTGATTAACAACAAAGGAGTAGAACAGCACAAAATCGACACTAAAATATGTCTTAGAAGCCATGTCTTTAGGAGGCCCTTTAGTTTTTTCCAGGGAAAAACAGAAAGGAAAAAAGTCTACAGAAATGAAACACAAACTCATAGTTCACTTTTAACTCTGCAGGGAGAGCTAATAAGATCAGCAGCCTTGACTCTACTCTGTGATAACCAATATCAACAGAATAACTTCCATTCCAATAAGATCTACCTACACAAAATGCTAAAAGAAGTCCCATCAGTGGTATGTGCCATATAAAGAAACCTGAAGTAGAAGTGTCATGGGAAACAGCCTACTTTGGCACAGAAAACCTTCCTGCTAATAGGGGAGAGGTTGTGCAAATCGAGAACAGCCTTTGAGTTTGTCAGACTAGCAATTAAAATTTAAAAATTCTTCACTTGTGGACTGGAAAGGTTTTACAGTGAATAACTAAAAAAAAAAAAAATAAGCTTGCTGCTGCTTTAATGAAATCAGATTTAAAAGCAGAATACTTAATACATTTGCATGCATCACAAAATAAATCAACTAAAATATATTGTACTCTCAGCTATGTAAATTGGGAAAAAATAACTAGAAGACATCTTCATAAGCATCTTTGTCCTCTGAAGAGTCAAGTCCAAACTGCTCCTAGTGAATGGAACTGAAGTTTTGTCATCATATTCAACAAGTGTGAATGTAACCCCTTTAGACCTTATATTCAACCTCTATATTTTAACATTTAAATTCATACTATTCACTGGTTAGAAATCACCTTTTCTCCTGTATAGATTAACTACCTAATGATGATCAACTTTGTATAGATGAAAACCAATGACCTAGAAGCAGAAGAGCTTTACCAGTTTATTATTTCCTCAGGCGACTTGCAGTAGATACTAGAGTTGAAAACAAATAGAAAACAAGAAATACAAGATCAAAAACATTTATTAAATAGGGCAATACTTTGTGTTTAAGCAGGCTCAGCAACCTCCTAGGAATAGCTAAGCAGATTCTCCTTTTGGGAAAAGTGAAGAACACAGACAATTCATGACAACAGCCACAGGAGAGGGAGAGAGTTGAAATATCAAATGCAAGAGCACTGAAACAGTTTTAAATGTCCATAAAAACATGAAGATTTTAAGGTGCTGATAGCATTATTAATAATGCCCAGGTTAAAAATTAATAATTAATGTAATAATCAAAACAAAACTCCATGCAATATGTAGAAGGCGGTTTAAAAGCATGTCTTCAGGTGTATGAAAGGAACATTTCTAAATACAAGCAAGATTTGGGTACAGTGCTCATACTAGTTAAAAAAAGAACCACAACTGTAATTGGAAGACCTTAACCTTGCAGCATGTAGCCACTGCCTTATATATATTTTTTTTTTTCCTTTGAAAAATATGGCATATATCCACTGAGAGAAGTGTATTCCCTCTGATCTGCATAAAACAGAACAGACTGTGAGGTACCTCAGAATGAACAAGAAAATACACTGTTAGTGACAGAAAAAATTCAGATGGTGCTGCTGGCCAGGGATTTCTAAAAAAGGGGAAGAAGGATTGTTGGAGTAAAACATTAATACCCTAAACAGTTTCCCAGTCTTCAAATCAAATTCAGAAAACAGAATCTCTTACACAAACCAGTAATGCCAGGAGCAACAACAAAATAATTAGACAAGCTCTGACACATAGGGGAGAATTTTCTGATCCTCTTTTGTTGACTGGACAGTCAAATATAGAGAGAAGATGGTTAGGAAAAAAGACAGAAAGGAAGAAAGATCTGTTCTGAAACTGACCTTCTCAAAAATGGAAAAGCAGTTCTATAGAAGATATTTTTTGCTTATATAATATTAAAGTTGATTTTCAAGATTTTAAACTGAATTTCAGATAAAATCGTTGTTTTATCTTTTTATTTTTTTTTTTTTTTTTTTTTTTTTTTTTTAATGTAATTAAAGCTGTGGTTTCAGAATAAATCTTGACAGCTGTTTCAGTAAAACTGTTGAAAAAAAAATGTCATGACAGATTCCACAACACAAATTTTGGAAAAGAAGGGAAATTGTTATGCAAATGTATTCATATTTTTGAAAAAGGTTCAGCTTGATTGTTTAGCAATAAGCACATGCAATTTTCTACTGCTTTTATTTTACTGGAAGAATTTCAGACTGTTTGAAAATTTGGATCTATATTTGCATTTTTGAAATTCAAGACAGATGTCAATTTTAATATTAAAAACACACCCTCCTCTTCCCAGAATTTAACAGTATTACATTTTTAAAATTTATTTTCTTAGACCATCTATACTTTCTTCTTGTATCTGCCATGATGCTATAAACTTAATTTTTCCAAATTTTGATGCTTTTGTGACTGTTGTTTTTGTTAAAAACTTGCCATCATTGAACCAGCAAAAAATTCTGTTGAAGTCAATGGAAACTTTGCTTCAATGACCTGAAGAATCAATTTTTTACAATTTTGTTACTGAAGGAAAAAAAAAAAGAAATGCAGAACAGTTTATCATGAAGATAAGAAGAGAAATTAACTTTTGATTTTTAAATGCCTACAATACTTACAGGAAAATGCAAATCAAAGCAAAATTGAAATAAAATGTAAAGCTTATATTAATGGAATTGAAATACTGGCATTCAGTCAAATGTATAAGGAAGGAATTTTATCTAAGATGTATTACAATCAATTTTAGACTGGCTACTTGAGAAAATAATTGCCTGTATAGTACTGATTCTCTAGTTAATCTGTCATATGGTATAACCATTTTTAATAGTGCCAATGTAATACAAAATACCCCAGCTCAGGTACTGCTGTACACCCATGAGGTACTTTCAAAGCAAAGAAAAATATGAATGCAAAACAATAAAAAAGTAAGTCTGGTTTTATTCTCTAAAACTTTAACAATTAGTAACTGATTTTTTAGCAAACTAATGTGAAGTACATACTGAAGAGTGTGGAGCTGGACTTTTGTTCCATTTTTAAAGTTTTTGGTTGCTTAGTTGGTTGATTTTTTGGGTCTTTTTTTGTGGTTTTTTTTTTTGTTTTGTTTTTATTTTCTAGAAGTCACTATAATAGTTCTTTTTCTCAGAAGAACTTCCTCTACCATGGAAAGGAACTTCTCCTACCATAGAGACATGGTAGGTCTCCACAGAGACCAGGTCTAGGACAATTGTCAACTGCTGCCAACTCTCCACCTCCAACTCCACTGGAAGCTTCTACACTGCTTACGATATTTTTGGGACAGCTTTATGTGGACTGGCAGACGGTAAGGGGTGTTGCACCAGTCCTCCCTGTCACGCTGTGGTGCTATACCAGTCCTCCCTGTCACATGCCCCAGGTCCTCACTGTGGTCTAGCCCTGTGACATTTCTTCCTGATGCTTTGTACTGTGCTGGTCCTCCCACCCCCTGCCTGGTACCTTACCACTGGTCTTTCTGGCACATGGTGAGTTCCACTAAGCTCTTGAACATGGGTGGATGCTATTCATGGCAACAAGCTGTATCCCATGGGAAGCAGAGTGGGGACTTCCAGTGAGGTTGTGGTTGCCCAAGGAAGCTGTAGATGACCCCTTCCTGGAAGTGTTCAAGGCCAGGTTGGATGGGGCTTTGAGAAACCTCACCTAGTGGGATGAGCCCCTGGCCATGGCAGGGAAGTTGGAACTAGATGATCTTTATGATGCCTTCCAACCCAAACTCTTCTGTGATTCTATGGTTGCTCTTGCCTTCCCTGCAGTACACATTACATTAGGTGGAGAAGAAGGATGTGTGCAGACAGAGGGGCAAGAGTTGGGGAAGGCTGGGAGGAAGCAGGACACCTGAGCACTGCCCAGGCAGGACGCTTGATATTTTGTTGTACATTCTGAAATTCTAAAATTATTATTTTGTCCAGCAAAATTATTATTTTGTCCAACTGGGCACTAACATGTCCAACATGTTAGTGACCAGCTAACATGCAGGTGGGATAGAAGGTGGGTGGGGAGAACTTTGGATGGTTCTGCTCAGGAAACCAGACAGCAGGTGGCAGGGAGGACTGACATGTGGCCTCGTGGCAAGGAGCTGTGCAGTATAAGATATCAGGAAGGAGTGGCATGGGAATGAGTGGCAAAGAGCTGTGCATCATCTGCCAGTCCATGTAGAGTTGTCCTGGTGGAGAGCTGGCAGTGTTGAAGTGTCCTGTGAAGAGCTGGTAGGGAAGGCTTGGTTGCAGCGGGCACTTGGTGACACACAGCTGTCCCTTTCTGCACTGGCAAACCACAAAGAGGACTTTCAGATCTGTGACTTCTCTCTTCTAAGCATTCTCCCTGTGACCTGGTTTTGTCTATTCAATGTTAGGCATAACAGAAAGGACAATAAAAGCTGAAAACCTCATCATAGCAGAGGTACACACCTCCAATTACATCCACTTTAGCCTTCTTCTAGCATTGTGTGCTATGGACCTCTGAAACAACTCCTGAAAGTCTTTATCTGATGAAGATCTATAGAGCAGTGAAAACTTCATTATGTACATCAAAGATTCCAAATAATGGAGACACATTTTTGTGAGCAGATAATTAGCCAAAGGGAAAATGGGTGAGAGAGACAGGTAATAGGTAGATAAACCATCTCCACTGATTTGTGAGCATGTAAGGAAGACAGTTCTTTACACATGAATGTGGTATTTAACTTAACCTAACAAAATGAAGTCTTTGATCTGTTTCAGATTTAAGGACATATGTAGTTTGACACACATGAGAAGTCCTTTGGGACACAAGCCTGTTAGCATTCAACAAATGAAGCTCTTGCAGAGCATTTCACCCGCAATATATTCAAACCAAATTGAGAAATCTGAAAAAGGAAACAGCTGAGATATGAATATTTAAAACTTTGCTGCATCAGTGGACATGTGTAATAACTTTTCAAAGAGATTTTCAGAGGATTTTTTTTAATACTGTACACACAGCACTTGTCCTAAATACATATTTACATGATGGACTGGAAAAGCTCTTTTAGAAACTGTTCTGGTCTTCTGGGTAAATAATATTCCTTTTAAAAAATTATTAATACATATTTAACTGATAAACTAGAATGGCTCTATTAGGGACATCATAAACAATTTTTTAACTGTCTACTGAATATGTTTACTGGAGAACAGAAACAAATCCAAATTATTTAACTTCTGTAATTTATTTTTTCAATTGCAGTTCTTTTACAACATTAAACCCCCCTCCACAAACAAGAATAAAAAATTCTCATCCCTCCTCTCCTTTCATTATTGTCCTGTGTGAAGCTTAGTAGATGCAACTGTGAAGGAAACCAAGAATTTTTCTGTGCATGTTATCATTACTGCATTGTGTTCCACACCATCCATCAGTCACTTTGGGCTCCTAGACATATGCTTTTAAAAACCTGTGATCCAAACTATTCTGTCAATGATATGGGTGCACATGAGAATTAGAAAAAGAGATTGGAATGGTATTTCCTTCTGGACCCAAATAGAAAAGACAAAATACCAACTGATCCCAAAGCACCTAGTTAAGAACCAAACTCACCTGTGTGAAGATCCATAACTTAGTGTCATGACAGTGTTTGTTAAGCCATTTTTATTCAAAGAGGAAAGACAGTTTTGCTTTTTCCACTGAGAAAATATCTAAATAAATGTATTTTTTAAAATGCTGACCTCTCATTGGATATGGATATTAATGTGCTTAAGATTTTTAATTGCACCACAATTTTATAGAGTCCCAACTCTATTTAGACATATACATGGAGTTAAAATTTTAAAAAATGGTCCTGAACCCAAAGCTCCCATAACGATATTTTATATCCATAATTTCAAAAGCACTCAACGTTCAAACTGCTTTATGGAACTCTGACCCCAGCTGTGGGCAGTGACCTCTCTTGAAAATCTGTAGGGATCTGGCATGAAGGCATATGGAACATTGCATTTGGTTGTGGGAATCTTAATTAACAAAAACATATTGACAAATTAGAGAGAGTTCAGAGAAGAGAAACAAAAATGGTCAAGGGACCAGAGGAATTTACATATGAGGGAAGATAAAAAGAGCTTATATATTTATGGCTCTGCTACGAGATAATTAAGAAAGGATATATATTAAGAATTTTACAAGTTTTCCTAATCTTGTATGGAGAACGTGAAGCAGCAAATTAAATGGGATATGAGGTTCTAACTAGAGCTTCAAGTAAAGAAGGAAAAAAAAAATCATCCTGCAAGAAGGTCAGGCTATGAAATGCAGTCTGAGGGAACAAAATCCTGTTGCTAGTGTTTTATAAAAGTTTAACTGTGAGATACAGTTCTGAATGCTCCAGATAAACCTCTTCAGATTCCACTTCAAAATAGATGGTAAGCTTGGATAGTTGGGCTGAGGGCAGTCAGCTGAAGTTGCTCTGATGAGGTTAATAAAATTCCTGTACAGAATAAAAACCAAAGCAAACTTTGGAGCCAATTTGTAGTGCAATTTGTAGCATACTATTTGTATTGAATCGTGACAGAGAAAGGGACCACCTGGAGATTAGAGGAAAGAAGTGAAGACACCTGAAGTCAGTTCAGGAATTCACTTGTGTGGAAAGTGTACATGTAAGAAAACATGTAGGAAAACAGGTAGAGGGCTAGGAACACGAGAGGAGAGTATTCCACTCTAGTTCTTCAAACGAAATCAGAGCACACTATTTCAGAGATTTTCATATTGCTAAGGCACATTAAATCATTATTTTAAAACAGTAATGGGAACATACACAGGCAGATTTTGGAAGACTATGGTAGACTCAGTGCTAGCCAATGTAGTTCAGTGCCTTGAGATGCAAGAATGAGATTTAACAGAGAAACGATTCTCATTGTCCACTTCCAACGTTACTCTGCCAGGTCACGAAGAAAGATCTCAGGTGTTTACAACATTTTATTATTTCTTCAGGTTTCATTCCAGTTGAGTAAGTATTGCATAAAACACTTGCTCTTCTTACTCTCTGTTGAATATTACCATTCAGTCTGGTCATATGAATGCCAAAGACAGATGATAAGAGAACATTATCCTAAATATCCCCCTGGATATGGCATAATCAAGTATTTAGATTTTCAAAATATATAATAAAAACAAACCCATATGAGAATAAAAAATAGTCATTGAGTCATCTTATTTACTAAATCTAATTCCATTACTTAAAGTTTTATAATGCATAGTTGTTTTGGCCCTGATCTCAAGGGAAAGTAACACCAGTTCCTGCCCAAAAACTGTCTTTCAGAATTATGGGAATTAAGAATGGCAAAATGTGACCCATGAGGTCAGGTAGGTCACTGAGCTCAGCCGAGGTGGTTTGTATGTGATTTTGCACAGATCTGTGTAGACATAACCTTGTACAGAGAGCATTTAATCAGTCATCACATCTAGGCTTATAATACAGACAGTCACTATGAAGCTGAACTGATAGTTGGAGGAAGTAAAGCAGAGAGGTGAAGAGAGCTGATCTGGGCTGCAGAGGGAGCAGTGTCTGCCCTCTGCTACGTCCTGTGCCCCATTCCATCTCACACCACACAGTTGCTTGTGCCTCAGGAGTGTGCCTCAAAGATACCCAAGCCATGTCAACCCACATGGGAGTAAAATCCTGCTCTGGATGTGCAGTGAGACAGAGAATTTGTCAACACACATCCTGTAAGCAGCCCTTTGAAGAGCCTTAAAATGTTTGTATCCTTGGGACCCCAAAGACATCCTTGAGCTACAGAAATTAAAGGAGATCCTACTCCTTGAAAGTCTTGTTTCCCTCACTGCCTTACACCTCACTTTGCAAAGAGAAGGGCTAAAACTACACCTTCAGAAAAGGAAAGGGAAAAATCTCACTTCTGTTTCTAATCCTGGAAGCAGAAAGGCTTCCAGAAGTGGCCTCCAAAAGGAGATCTTACACATCAGACTCTGAGGCATTAATCCTGCCATAGGTATGGCACAGTGACACTGTAGTAAAGGGTGGTCTGGGGCCTTTACTAAGGTTCTGCAAGGAAGCTGAAATTACGGGCATGACACCCCCAGCAGTGTGGTGGCACCAGCACTACTGCTATTAACTGAAAATGACTGCCAGCATAAGGTCAGATTAATATCTGCATTATGGATGCTCCTCGTGGGAAAGAAACAATCCATCTGAAGTAGTTTAAATTCAGGGTGAGATTTTTAAAAAAGTGACTTTTGGCCATAAGACTCTTGAGACTGGCCATTTTTGAAAGAATGGCACCTTTTTACCTTCTCTGGATCTAGCCCCAAACAGAGATCATGTTAGGCAGGACTAATGATTCAGGAAACTAAAGAGATCAGACAAAGCAGAGTTTTTATTAAGCTCATTTCCTACATTGGCTAATTCTATAATCAATACAAACATATTCTCTGAAGCAAAGCATAGTCCAAACCATTGGAACCAACTGCTGGAGGAGGTCATTGAGTCAGATACCGTAGTTAGATTTAAAAAAGGGCTGAATACATTTTATGGCCAAACAACATCTGTACAGTCATCCAAGCTAAGATAATGGTGATGAAATTTCATGCTTGAGTGTGTAAAATGATTGCTACATCACTCAGAAAGGATTTTTTTTTCTTCCCAGGTAGAGGATTACACAATTGAGAAGATGCATTATACAGAGGTTTCTGAGCCTGACTTTTTTCTACCTTTCTCCAAAGAGCAAAAGATCAGCTCATGGACCTCACAGAATAATAACTTAGCCTTCTACTTCTTCTCCTCTTAAATATAATGAAGCTCTTAAATGAGATGTTTCATTTCAGGGCCTCAAAGTTGCTTTCATTCTCTCCATGCTAACTCATCTCACCTGCAGGTAAAATAACTGAAGCAAATCTTAGCAGCTGCCAAGGTTACTAATTCAGCCTCCTGACCCCAGCAGGTGAGAGACAGTGAGTTTGTGTATGAGTTTGAAGAGGCCTGTGCCTGATATTTGATGCAACAGCTGGCTGCATTTCTCATGCAATTTGCATTTATTGTACATCTGGCTTCATTTAATTAGAAAACAAAAAAAAGCGATCTTAGATAGTCAGCAACCTAGTGATAATTTTGACCATTCTTTCCTGTTTTCATCAGCTCGATTTCATTTCCAGAACTTAATCAAGATATGAATTAAGCAGAGACAGGATATTTATCTAGCTAAAGATTTCTGTGATACTTTGCAAAAGATTTAATTCACTGGTAGCATGTAGGCAAGGAAACTGTGGGGTGAAATGACTGCTGAAACACTTAAAACCTCATTACCACATATGCCCACTTCACCCTGAGAGACACCAGCCTGTCCATTATTGGCCTGCCTCTACTTTCTGCAGGACTTTGAAAAGAAAAGGTTCAAAGAGCATGACTTTCATGCTCTCTTTTCCATGTCAAACACTTTCAACTCCTGATTTCAAAGTGCCACTCTCTTGCTGTTCAAAGGCCTGTGGACACGTAGGGGGTGAGATAGGAGTAAAAGGTTGCACTACAAAGCCTGCTGCATTCAGAGCAATACCCAGCTCAAAGACACAAATGGTAATATAAACTCAAGTACCTATCAATAAAACTGCCAATATATGAAAAGGGAGTTGGAAAAATTCTAAATGGCCTATTTCTGCCTCCTCTCCCATGCTGTCATTGTGTTGTTATTGGTTTGGATAAAAGCTTGATTGATATTTTGAAGTGCAGCTTTTCCCTCTGTTGTAGTTGTGACCAGGAGACAGAGGAAGAGGGAGAGAAGCCCAAACCTAAACAAGTTAGCTAAGAATACCTAAAGAAGTTCCTACCAACATCTGAAAAAACTGCCTTGCTCTTGTTGAGTATTCATCTACCACCCCTTCTCTCTATGTATCCTTTTCATCTGCCTGCCCACAAGATTTGGAACACCATTAATTGGTCCTCAGGGAGGCTGACAGGACTGTGCTTTTATGACTTGATTCTTTGTATTGTACACATGTGGGCATCTCTCAGGAGATAAACAAAGGGAAAATGTGCTGAAAGGGGGGGTAGAATTTGTATAAGACTAAATGCAGAACAAACCACCTTCCAAATTTACTGCTAATATCCTAAATTGCATGAATAAATCCACCCCCCTTTGCTATATTCCCTCTTCCCCACATCTGCTTCTCTTAATCTGCTTTTCCTGATCACTACAGGCTTGCCTTCTGAGAAATTCCACCTCCCATTTGCAATCAAACAGTCTCTTTTTTTCTTTTTTTTTGCCACCCCCCTCCTTCCTCCTCCCCGCTCCCCCTTCCCAACAAAAGAGTGAGGTGGTCTTATGGGAAGATAAAAAGAATAGTTGATCATAAGAACTAACCTGGAGCCAACACCTTGGTCTTTCGTCCCTTCAGCAGTTTCTAAACCTTAAGCACCTGCAGCTAATTCTCATGGCTTCCAGCCTTGGTCTTGGATTTGCTGAGAGTGAGAGACTTCTTGGCACAGCTTTCACTGCTCAGGAAAAATAAGCCTAACCCACTCAGAGATATTCTGACACACAAGTACACCCTGTGCACAACCTTTAGCATCTGTGCACGCATACTTGTGGATAAAGCAGTCCGTGTTACACAGAGGTAACCATAATTTTCAAAATGCCTACCAGTAATCTTTACTGCTAGCAAACAACATTCCACAAATCTTACCAACAAAACAGGCATGGGATATTATTTCCCCAGAGCCAGACATACACAAAGGATTTCTGGACCAAGTCCTCCTGGATTAATTTAACAGCATATGAGAGAGAATGACAAGGATTTTCCTGCTCTCATATCTAAAAGTCACTGTCCATTTGTGAACCAGACTCACAACTAGGAGACTAGGAGCATGAATGTTTTTCTGGGCACCTCAGCACATCCCAATAATCTGGTCACTGGTGTCCATGTATAGGAGCCAAAACAACAGAGGCAGAGCAGGTCCTGGGAATCAAAATCCAGAGTTTTCATTCTATCATCTTCCACCCCATCAATTAAGTCAGTCTGCCAGACACTGAATCTCATTTCATAACTCTGACAGGGGAGGAGACCAAAACTATGTCTTTCATGTCTGGGATGAATGTTCTACCTCCTAAACCTCTGTTTAAAATCAGGCACCTTCTTCTATAACCTAATTTTTAAAGACAGAAGTGGTTGGTTGGAAGGAAAGTGGTGAGACATTAGACTATGATGCCTAAGAAAGTTGTGGATACTCCCCCCTGGAAGTTTTCAAGTCCGGGTTGAATAGGATTTAAACAGCCTGTTCTAGTGAGACGTGTCCCTGCTCATGCATGGGGGCTGGAACCAGATGATCTTTAAAGTTCCTTCTAACCCAAACCATTCTATGATTCTATAATTCCATTCTTAAGCTTTAAATATACACTCAGCATTAGGGTATTATGGCTTGTGTCCATTATCCACTGTGTCAAGGAGAATTGTATACATTTGGCACAGACTAATTTTTTAAATTTAATTTTTTTTTTTTTTCCAGGTGATAGCCTACGAAAGCAAATTTCTGCAGGGAACTATAGGAAAGAGCACAAAGAACACTTTGCATATGTCAGTTCTTTTTATTCCAACTTTTTACTGAGGCAATCCAATTTCTACCTTTTTTGTACCATACTCAACAGGAAGAATTTTCAGTGTAGGTTGTAAAACCTGCTTAAGAACCTTTGCAATTTACCTCGTGTTGATTACTCTACGTGGAGCAGCTAATGTTACATGAGTAACACTATAGCTTCCTTGCCTGTCTGTGCTAATATATTTGTAGTGACTATAACTTTGAAATCTTGCGATACAATTTTTTAAAAAATTGTTGCCAATGACTTTGTGCATCTGGCAGAAACAGGTATTTCAATGACAGGATAGGTCTGATGTGAGCCCATGGACTAAAGACATCAGTAAGGGGGAAATTTCCCTGGGGAGATTTATAGTCCTGCAAGGCAGCTACTGCTCCCAGTCTGGGACAACTCAGCAGCCGGGCAGGCAGCTTTCAGTACAGGTGGAGGAGAGCTAAAAAAGGCAGCAATCTGCAAATTTTAGTCTTATATCATTCCCACCATACTGGCTTGAAAACTAAAAGCAGTGTGAAAGGCTAATAGGGTGTGTTTTGTGAAATAATATCACTATTAATTTCCACTAGTTTCCCTGGAAATGAGCTAAGCAAGCACTACAAAGCAAGTCTTCTCTAAAAGAAAAGTCACCATTTAAATTTATTTAGTTGTGACAATACAAACACAGTCCAGCCACTGCCAAACATTAACCACCACTGCAAGGAGCAGTGTTCCTCACTGCTGCTGTGAGGACCAAATCGTTGCCATTCAAAGTGATCCAAACTGCTGGAATTTTTTGCAAATCCAGACCTGGATCTGTATGGCTTCTTCTGTGGACACTTCTGTGTGGCTCAAGATTACTTTTTTTTTTTTTTTTTTTTTTTTTTTTTTTTTTTTTTTTTTTTTTTTTTTTTTTTTTTTTTTTCTTTCAGGGTTGCAAGAGTAGCAGAGTTTTTGTTGGCATGCTGACTGCTTCTTGGCCTTGTGTCTGCAGGCACCAGAAAACAACAGTAGTACGCCTTTATACGTGACAAAGACCATTTAAATACAGGTGTTTGGCACTGGCTTATAGCCTTTCTGTCATCCAATCCCAAAAATCAGTCTGGAGCCTGATTTTCATATATTTTGTGTCACTTTACATGCGTACAGGACATGTGGCACAGTTTTTCCTTTTAATTCTTACGAATATATCATTGCACTAAACTAGCCACATTTCAACCCCAGATGAAAATGCCCCCTTGTGGATTCTCAGCATATGGATAGTTACATTGAAAATAATTTTTTTTTTTACATCCTCAGCTTTTTTGGGAGAAGTTTATTTGTTCTACAGACCATTTAAAACCTCAATGGCACCTTCTCACTCATCACAATGGCTGTGCTTAGTATCTGGCTCATAAGCATTATCTGATTCCATTTCCCTGTACGTTTTGCCACTTTTAAAATAAATATAAAATTACTTTGTCAGCCTCCTAATTTGTGCTGGTGTTCAGCCTCTTCTGTAGAAATATGAGTGGCAATGGAAGGGGTAGAGCATTAAGGATTTTGGTGCATGATGCTCACCTCTCTCTCTTGTCTCTGAGTCATCTGACACAAATAGAAAGCACTTTCTTCAACAGTGGTCATGTAGTACGCATATGGTTCAGCTCACAGGTCCATTCCTACTAGCATATGCAGGGAAAGTTATCTAAGGGAAAAATAAAGAAGCAAAATGTTGATACTGAGAAATCTGGTTATGATTGGCTGTGGAATGCCACTTACAATACAAAACACAGGCCACAGGTTAACTTGCAATGTGTCATCTTGTGCTAATAAGCCACAGAAATATAATGGATTATTTCCTTATGGCAAGCTCTTTGAGCTGAAGTGGTAGTAGCTTACTTTGGAATGGAAAGTAATCTCTCATACCATCTTCTGCAAGTGTTATACCAATGGCATCTTTTGGCCGTTTCTCCTTTGCTCCAGTTCTGATTGGAGCCAAATAAGTGTTCTTTCAGGTCAGTTAAATATTTTCATATTTTCAGCCAAATTTTTCTTTTATTGATTTTTTTTTTTTTTTTGAAGGAGAAGATTCCATCTGGTGAAATCTTTCACCAGTATTAGAGATAAATAAGAACAAAAATATTTATAGATTCATTTTTTCTGAAAATTATAAAAATAAACCACATAAATATAAAATTAGAACTTTCATATCCTAAAAGAAAAAAATATAAAATAGAAGCTTTAAAAAAAAAAAAAAAAGTTTAGATTTTTTTAACACATTTAGTATTGAAAATTCTCTTGGAATAAATGAGATTTTAGTTTGCTCTACCACAAAAGAAGCTGTTCTTCCACTTCTGACTCTAATGTTAATTCATTTGTAAACTTTCAAGATTTCTTGCCTGTAACAGCAAAAATATCATTAGTTTTTCTAGAGTCAATGCCAAATTGTTACAGTACTCTGAAACTGGTCAGTCTTAGGTACTAAGAAATAATGCATCTAACAGCAGCTATCTCAAAACACTCTGGACATACTCCTTTTCAGCAGCAAGAGAAAAAAGCTAAGCACGTGTTTTGGGTGATATGTTTTATACAGCAAACAATATGGTTAGTTTTATTTTTTTCTTGACAAACTGGTCCAATCATTACAAATAACAAGTCAGCATGCAAAGAACAATACACTATTTAAACATTTTTCCAGTTCATTTTTAAATGTCTTACTGTGACCTTCTACTTTATTGCTCTCACTACCCTATATTTTGGTAAAAGTCTCTTTAAAATGGGGAAGTTACATCAGCAATTTCACCTCCTCTGAAATCACCTCATTCTGCCCTGATTTATACCCCATGAAATCCTATTGCCCTCAGGGGGGCGTTCTGCAGAGTGTAAGGTTGGGCAGAGTTTGATCCAGAATGTTAAATACTTAAGCATCAATGTTACAGGTTTATTGCAATTATTATTGGTCCCCATTGGTTATTTACTTATGCTATGTCTCAGCTACAGTTAAATTCTATGTCATAAGGCATGTAGGGAGAAATAAAAGCACAAATAACAAGTGAGTGTATCGATTTGGAATGGGCTTGAACCTATTTTTATGCCTGAGGACACTGCAGAAGTGGAGAGATTTTCAAGGTTCCCCTCAAAGTGACCAAAGAGTTGGAATTCTGAGTACTGTACACTCAGTCAGCTCAGCAGCTCATACAGAGAGGGCTCAACTTTCTTGATCTCAGAGGCCGGGCTGGGTGCTGGGACCTCCATAAGACAACCTGCAGTGATTCCCTCATTGATGGAACTCTTCAGAGGGATGCACTCTTTTACAGTCACTTGGGCATCTTCACCAAATGAACGTTAATAAATTCTGATCTCTCCAGTATCCCTGGTAATGTGTTTCTGAAGTCTAAGGGCAAAATCTTGGTCATATTTCAGGTATGGGGAAGGTCAGGGGGAAGGTCTTAGTACTAAATTACAAAACTTTTGAATTAGGATTTTCCACATTTAATCACAAATTTATTAAGCTGGTATTGTGTGTCTTTCAGTACACATTCCCTCAATCATGCTCTCGACATTAAGAGAGAATTGAGAAACTATAATCATACCTAATTATGTACCCTTCCACCCTCAGATATTTTTTATAGTGTATGAGCCCAATACCTCTACATCTACTCCAGACAAATACTGACGCGTACATTACTTGTGAACTCAGGTGCTAAAGGACCATCTCAAATCACTTGTTCACATCAAAGTGATATTTTTTAAAGATGGACTAAAGTAAAGTAAAATAAACAGAACCAAAATCAAACCTCCCAGACAACAGTATGTATATTACTTCCCCTAAAACCCAGGGGATTTTATGCTTCAAGCTTCAGTGAGTTTTCCCTCACCAGTTTTTGGGCTGACTGAGGTGATGTATCCCTGATATCAATACGACAGACACAGAGTACTTCAGGGGGATCAACCCAGGTTACACATTCCACTGAACTACCTTAGACCTAATAACCATCATAGGAAATGTATCAATATACAATGAAATTTAAAATTTAAAATGTACTGACAGGCCTGTATACATACCAAAAAGTATGATTGTTTTAAATTTACACCTTCCTCTGGCCCATATTGTGTAAGAAAAAGCAAACCAGAGCCCTTTATGGGTAGCCATATAACACCAAATGACTGCCCGATTTCTTCCCCTCTAAGACTTTCTGGTTTGACTCATGGGCCTTCAACACAATAAAAAATGGGTATAGCATGTATTTTCTTTCCTACAAGCCCTTCATTCTTTTAATCAAATAACTGGAGCTAAGAAGTATTCCATATTAAACCTTTTATTTTTTTTTTTTCTCCTTTGAAAAATCAGTTTATTCAGTATTCCAAATAAGAAATGTGTTTTACAATCATTTCTATATTACAGTGTTTTCAGGGAAGGAAATTTCTAATTGATTGTGAGAAAGTTCTGGTTATATCACTTAATGCATGGCTTCTCAGTTTGGCCTACACTATCTTGAATTTATGATTACCAAAAATTAACTTTCTAATTTTGCAGTCAGATTTGTCTGTCATAATAACCATCAGGCAGAATGACATGGAAAGTGTTTGTCCTGATAGGTAGTCAAGCTTCTCAAGTCTCTTTTATTGGTCGAAAAAACAGTCTTCTTTATTTATTGCACTCACTAATCAAGATCTAGTCTGCCTCACAACAGTCAGCTGTCACTGTAACAAGTTACAGGAAAATTATAATGCTTCCTAAGCATTTCCACGGAAACAAATTTCATGTGTGTGTGGGTGGACGGTAGGAGGAGAATAACCTTGGGAAAACCACAATTATAAACAGCTGCAGCATGCATTAAATGTAATTATGATTGATTCCTATAAATAATTCTTTGTGTAAATTTCCACTTAATCTGGATTTGCTGTTTGAGTGCAATGGACATTTCTGCATTAAGTGATTATGTCTTTTTATTATTATTAAAAACAGAGATTCTTTTCACTTGGGAGAAGAGATGGAGAAAGAAGACTTATTGTACCAGCATGAACTGCTGAAAATCCAGACTCTGACAATTAATGGTTTAACAGCCTGGATGTGATGAAATTGTTTATGCCTGAACTACAAAGAAGGATTAAAATGAAAAAGAACGCATCATCCAATGTTATTATCAGCAAAACCTCATAATACTATTTCAACAAGATAATAAACATACTCTGATAGATAGCATCTGATCAACCACTATGGAACAGCTGACTGTATTAATAAGACTTGACATTTGTTCTGCTTAATGGAGAAGGTGCTGAGCACCTAGGTTTCTGCTATGTTAATTGCTTGGTCATTTGAAAAATCAATACAATACAGCCCTCACACGAGAAAATCTTGACTGATTCTTTACACTTCCTACAGTAAAAATAGCACTAAATCATGGTCATTAATTAATTTGAAATTTCATTCATTCTCATATAAGCTTTTGTAACTGTCTATTTCATGAACATACAGAGGTGGTAATGACAGGAAAGATCATCTAAAATGATTGGGAGAAAGAAGAAGGTTTCCTCTGGAAGCTTTATGTATCACTTTCCTGATCCCACTGAAATTAATTACAGCTGGACATTTATTTCAGAGAGATAAGACAAGGGCTGTGTACAGGCCTTGGTACATCTATGTGCTCTCAATTCCCATTGTATATGTGGGAATTACTACGAGGTGCTCAGCACTTTGGAACTAAAAAAGATCTAAAAGCAACTATTATTACAGCTGCAACACTGATGTACTGCAGCTGACTCCACCAACACAGGAGGGTCTGGCCTCATATTCAGTCAGATATTTATACAAGCCCTAAATCACATTTATAACCACTTCTCTTTGAAATGTCACAGGTGCCAATGGCACATGCTAAAAGTTAAGCAACTTCTTAACTAATATGATGATCTGAGACTATGTTTCTGCTGCATGTACCTCCTCATATGTAGGTTTTAATTTAGACTTTCTTTCAAGCTGGGATATATCCTTCAGTTTTTCAATAGAACATACGGATACTGCAAAGCATATTAACATTTTTAACACAAAACTGGAAATATAAGAACCAGCTTTTCTTGTAGATATCTCTAAAGGTGCTCATGTTTCAATCTTCTTCATTTCCTTGACATCTTTCATCATGTTTTTTTTTTTTCTGTACATCTTCAGAGCACTTTATTAGCTAACCAGCCATTCTCTGTCGGCAGTAGGTGTAGGGTAGTCATGATAGAGGTGAATTTCTTCCTGCTTAAAAATGGCACTCAGGTGGTTTGCCCAAAAAAGGCAAAACTAAATTCAGAGTTGGCACTACCTGTGCTTTAATGTGGAACAACGTTTCCTTAAAACAGAAGCTGCCTAAAGTGACTTCAAAGCAGAGATGTAATATGGTAGGTTTTTTAATATTAGATCTATGGATGCTTTTTCCCAATTCTACCTCCTCCTCATGGCTGTGTGATTAGCTCAATTTAAAATAAAATCCTGCTTTCTTTTGCCATATAATTATGTTGGAAATACAAATGAGACAGTTTGTACCTGACATGAATTACGTTATTTTTTAAGACTTTTTGTTGGAATTGTTGGTAGTTCAGAAGCTTTAGGCTCTGTGTGGAAGAAAACAGCATTATTTGCTTCAAAGTTACAGTAAATTAATGAGAAAGGTTCTGCTGCTCTTCAGGTTGCACTTAGTTCATAACATACAGAAGAGCTGTTAAGAGGCCACAGAATACCAACCGTTTGCTTTCATGCTTTTCAAACAAAAAAACAGAATAAAAATAAAGCTAACATATGCTTGGGCCCCAGACTTATTTTTTTAAGCCATGCCTCTAAAGCTGCATCACAATATTTTGTGAATACACTTTTGCACATTTGACCTGCATTTAGGTATAGAAATCAGGTGCAATACAACAGGTAGAGATTCAAAAGCTTTTTTTGTAAAGCCACTATCACCCTTTTAAAGCAAACATGCAAAAAGGGAAAAAAAAAAAAAAAAAAAAAAAAAAAAAAAAAAAAAAAGAAAAATAAACCCAATGAAGAGGGACTCTGTATATTTTCTGCAAAATAACATCCTTACATCAATCAAGCAAATATACATTAGCAAGAAGGAAACACATTAAGACTCATTTTCCTTTTTCCTGTGCCAGGTTGCTTCTTTTGTACTATATATCAGAATGAAAGTAATTCACCTTTCAAAACAAAATATTAAAGAACAAAATATGACTGTGATGCACTTCTGTGGAATATAGTCAAATTTCCATAAAATGTCTGCAGGGTTTTGCACATTAAAATTTCTCTTACTAAAAATGTTTATGGAAATAGGTCATTATGCACATTACTAATAGAGAGCAATTTGTTGCTTTTAAAGGAGCTTTTAGACTAATAGTTGTGAATAAACACATTTATCAGACATCCTAAATATAAACAATGTATATACTGGCAAGCATAGTACTCCTCACATACACAGTAGACAAGGATTAAAGAAGTTGTTCATTTGGGGGCTAATATGAAACCCAGAGGAATTTTTTGACTGCTTTTATTCTGCTGATGTGAAATAAATAGTTTTTTCAGCTGTGGAAAAGGGCTGCTGGATGGTACGACTGAATGCAAATCCTCAAATCCTACCTGCTTTCACACAGATTGGATGGTGCCAAAAAAGCTCTCTCTGTGTTTAGTTAAAGGGAAACCAAGGGTAGTGGTGGCCAAGTAGACCTTTTTCCTGCAGCTCAGATAGCCCAGCCCCTGAAAAGCATCCTAAATCTATGGAAAGCTGCCTTGAACAGTGCAAAGCAGATTTTCCCATCAAACTGTGCTATAATATTTTCAGAACTGGATTTTAAATGATAAATATCCCAGCACAATACATACCCAGCGATGTTTAAGATCTTTGTTGGCAACATGAACAGTGGAATTGACTGGACCCTCAGGAAATTTGCTGACAAACAACCTGTGTGGTATAATTGACAGACTGGAGAGAAGGGATGTCTTCCAGAGAGACCTTGACAGGATGAAAAGTGGGTCCACACCAAACTCATAAAGTTTAATAAGGCCAAGAGCAGGATCCTGCACCTGGGTCAGGGTGATGACAAATACAGTTACAGGATGGACAGAAAATGGATTAAGAACAGTGCTGAGGAGAAGGACTTCGGAATGTTGGTTGATGAGGAGGTCAACGTGAACTGGCAATGTGTACTTGCAGCACAGAAAGCCAATCATACCCAGGGCTGTATCAAAAGAAGTGTGGCCAGCTGGAGTACTATGTCCAGTTCTGGATTTCCCAACACAAGAAGGGTATGGACCTCTTGGACCAAGTCCAGGGGTGGGTCATGAAGGTGATCAGAAGGCTTGAGTACCTCTCTTCTGAGAGAGTTCGGGTTGTTCAGCCTGGAGAAGACAATGCTCTGGGCCTTACAGTACCTGAAGGGGCCCACAAGAAAGCTGGGGAAGGAATATTTAGAAGGGAATGTGGTGAAAGGATGACGAGTAATGACTTTAAGCTGGAAGAGGGTAGATTAGAGCTAGACATTAGGAAGACATTCTTCACTGTGAGGGTGGTGAGACCCTGGCACAGGTTGCCTAAGGAAGTTGTGGCTGCTGCCTCCCTGGAAGCATTCAAGGCCAGGTTGGATGGGACTTTGAGCAACCTGGTCTGGTGGGAGCTGACTATCGGGCTTGGAAATATATGATTTTAAGGTCCTTTCCATCCCAAATCATCCTGTGATCAATTACAGACACTTAGAAACAATAAAGATAACAACTACTGTAATTTTATTTGACTTCTGAGGAACAAAAAACATATGGACAGGTAATTGTACTATGTAGGTTATGATAGTACAGGAAACAACAATATTCCAGATTAAAAATGTCAGACTCACTGAGGAACAGCTTACAATATATTTACACAGTAACTAGTATCAAGTTCCTTAAAAATCCCACTTTAACAACAGATTAGATCACCTAGAAAGTGCAAAGGAAATGATCTGGTTTAGGAAGATACGTTTATTCTTGTGGTCCCTTGCTTGGTTGTCTGTAAAAGTGAAGAAAATGTAAAACATCTATCCAATTATTTCAGTTAATATACAAGCATTAGGCATTCAAATTCCTAATTAAGAGACAACATGCCCTGTCAGGCATCTGCATGGGCTATTGAACATTGCCTAGATTGTTCCATAATTATCCTGACTTAATAGCTCTAAAAATGTAAGCAATGTGCATCCATTGAGGAAATGCACTGCTTATCACATGAAGAGGAACAGCACAGAGAACATCCTCTGATACCATGTTTTTGTGCTGCAGGTTTTTAGCGGAACACAGTTTAATTAACAGTGAGCAGCCTCAGATTCGTAGCTGGCTTCTGCTGGCAAGGATGTAGTATAACTCATATATCAAAATATATTGCCATGGACAGATTCAAACATATAATACTCAACTGCTGGAAGGGCTTCATTTCAGACTTTGTTAGCCACCAAGAAGAAGAGGTAGTATGTACAAAAATATGTATTTGTACTGATATTTTCTACCATTTCCTTCTTTTCAAGACTGATCTTTACCTTATTACCTTGAATGCTAGCAGCTACAACATCAAGATCTCCCACTCTTTCATACTCTGTGGCAAGGCTAGCCAAACCATGGATGCCTTCTCTGATGAAAAGTTTGCAAGGAACACAAAAAAGGAAATATTTCAGCTATGTTAAATGGATTTCTTCTACCCGTTAACCAAAATGTTTTGTTTTGGAAAATAATACAAGATGTTTTAAGGGCTTCATGTCTCTTTCTCTCCTTTTTCTCTTTTTATTTAGTAGAGGGGGAAAAATACAAAAAAGGCCATTTTAAAAAGACAGTGGAAATATGAAGAAATTTGTAGAATAATTGAAAATCTGCAAGCCGGATGTATTTTTTCACCAATGTTTTCGTTTTAGCTAAAACATTAATTCTAAATAAAAAAATTAACTGTCCCTGGTCAACTTTACTGTTAAGCCACCACTGTGTGCATAGTGTATGGGTTGCAGCTCCTTCAGATCTGATTGCTTCTACTATCACAGAACTATAATGCTTAAATTTGTCAGCCACAGGATGTTTCATGCAACTGAGTGAGCAAAATACACATCACCATTTCTCTTGAGACTACTAGGAAGAGTTGAAGTACTTCTCTGATTTCCCTGTAGACTGGTATCATATCAATAAATAACGTGAATAAATATATTTTCTTGCTTAGGATAGATCCAGTAGAGTCGAGGTGATACAACTAGTTTTAGATAGATTTTCTTTTATTCTTTCTCATCTCATAGTAGGGATAATTGCAATAGAATCTGGATGTAATAGAATTTGTAATAGAATTTGGATGTGTAGCTTTGGCTGCAGAAATGAGTACATCTGAACTCAAAAGGCCAGAGGCACACAAGGTGCCCAGTCCTTGCTGCTGTGTGGAGGACTGGTCTACAGAAGTACTCCCCATTCTAAATGCTTACATTTAGTTTGGGTTGCTTTTTGCAATCCACTACATTATTTTCTTTCTCAGGCCCCAGCCTCTGAAATACCTATTTGTTCTGGTTTACTAAAGGAAAAATGCTCAGAATCACTCAGAGGAACCAGTTCCAAATAGACAGAAACAGCTGCTTCCTGCAGCTGGAAAATTTTTCAGTGCCAGTGCAGACCTTGATCTAGTAAAACACTTTTGTTCATGAACAGCCAGTTGATTTTCACAGGTCAGTTTGTGTGTTTGGGTGCCTTACTGCACTGGGCACTATAATAAATACTAAAATAACAGCCTCTTATTGTAGGCAAGTAGATAAATATGACAGGCTTGTGTCTTTCAAAGACATACATATGAGCAGTACAGCTCATACAGTGTTCATTGAGTCAAGATTGTTGTCTGTCCCTGTAATATAGTAGTCATCAAACCTGGATATATGTTTCTTTCTGTAGATTTCTTTCAGGTTGTGGGGGTTTTTTGTTTGTTTTTATTATTTTTTTGTTTTTATCAGAGAGAGATTATTTACAAATAAAAAGGCAACAAATACATATGGTATATGAGTACCTTTGAAATGAGTGAAAAGCATGGCATTACTAAGGGTCCAGTGGGAGCAACTAAATTTGTTCTAAGCATTAAAAATTGTGGAGTATATGTAAGCTCTATTTTTCACCCAGAAAAAATATGTACTGTAAGGCAAAAAGTTTTGGGTTTGAGCTTTTATTTTATCATTGAAAATTTCATTTGCTCAATAAATGCAGTTATATAAAGATCCCCTGGGAAGGTCAAAATTTTTCAAAAATCAGAAGAATAAAATAGTCATTAGCAGGCAGGGGAATTAATTATAACTTATATTAAAGAAGTTTATAAACTAAGTTCCATTGAAAGGGTGTTTTCCCACATTACTGTTTGGAAGTATTGAGTCTGTCTTGTTAAGTTTTTGCATTTACTGATTCGTTTATAACATCAGGTGCTCTTAAGACAAGAGCTATCTTTTTTGCAGTAAGTAATTCTGTTATAAAACAGAGAAATGTAAATCAATTTATCATCTGCATAGATATCTGTGAAAGAGAAGTCAGGAAAAAAAATAGAGAACAGGGCTGATGTAATTTGTACTTTGGAAAAATATACATAAAATAAATTCAGGCACCATAAATTTAGATGGTTTACTAGAAGACATTAATAATTTTCCCAGCACAAAAAGTGAAACACTCCACCCCACCCACTAGACAGTCTCTATTCAGCATGCTTCCCAAAATGTCTCTACTTCCGGTAAGCATAAAGTCTATATTTAGATTTCTTAAAAATAATGGAAAAGAATGTGAAGCAGAATACTTTTTTCAAGGGATGCAGGTGTAGTCAATACAATTGGACTGCAGGGGCATTTTAATATCTTCTTCAAATCATACTGTCTACCTCCTTGTCCTACACTGAAAAAATACCCATAGTGCTTAGATATTTTACTGAGACCCACTCACCTCTTAGGTGTTTCAATGAATTTAGACGATACAGCTCATTCATAATCAAATGTATTTTCATACACCTTTAGCTTGTTGATTACAACTCATTTCTCCTGATACATTTCTCTCTCTGTATCAGTGTGTCTCACAAGTCAGGTAGCAGTGAAAATTGAGCTACTTTCCTGATGAGCCCTATCAAGCCCCTTTTTTAGACCAATGTAAAATAATTTAACTCTTCTTTCAGGCAAATATATTCTATATCCTGCCTCCCATTTTGATGCATATGATTTTTCAGCATTGTACTATTATCCTTTTCCAAAGTACATTATAGCATATGGGTACACTGAAATAGACCCTGAATCTCATTTTGGAAAGACTCAGCAGTTTAGTGGTGGTCATCCAGAACTGTGTTATTGTTTTCTTGAAAATTATGTTTCTGGCTTGTTTGAAGTTACCCAGTAATGATGGCTATAGGGAAAAGTTTTGAATGAAACAAGTACATTGGCTCATAGTGGAACTATTTCATACAGAAGAAACGAGTAATTCACTCTTTCTAGCTCTCCACATGGTCTAGACACTTAAAACGTGTTCCTCACATTGTTTTCCCTTGCTTATGACAGAAAATAACATTGTTCAGGTATGATCTGCCCTCAGTTAAAAAAGATCAAGACTAGAAAAGAATGGGGACCTATGAAGAAAACCAGATAGTTCCTCTAAGCCCCTTCATTTCTGTCCTTAGATGATCTCTAAGAGTGAGAACCACACCACTAAATTACTTATATTTTGTGTAAGGCCGAAGAGTGTTCATGACTAGTTACCCAAGCCAAGTACACTGTAATTCTCAAGTTCTTTAGTAATTTTACTCTAATTAACTACCAAATGTAACAACTTTGAAATAGGTGTTTTCTATGTGAAAAATTAAAGTGACTGGGCTACAAAATTTTAATCAGATTTATTTCTTTTGTTCTGTCTGGAATCTGATGTTCCTGTTTATTGCACACAATTGAGACCCAGTACATCATACATATACTAAATTTAAAGTGCATTGTGATTCAGACTTTTGTGTGTAGGAGAGTGATGGGAAGTAGATGGGAAATAGAACAAGAATGAGAAAAAGCAGCATAACTCCCTGTTTTCCCAAATACATCTTTGTATAAGCCTATGTAGTCTACCTGAAAAACATGGATGACGATATTATTTTCTCCCTCTCACATTCAGTCTATCTAATATAAATATTAACCTCTACTGTCAAAACTATTAATTCTTGTACATCAGAACAAGGGCCCTGGACAAAGTTAGATTTTCACAGCTTCGTTGAAGGAAAATAATACTTGGATAGGTGTTTCAATATGATTGGTCTTATTCTAATCTCCTCAGGTACAGGATAAATCTAAGTCAGTTAGATACTAATTATATAAATACAATATAACCTATCTTCCCCAACCATACAGTTTAATGTCTTTCTTGGGTATTCATTATCCCTTTTTTTGGATTACTGCATTTTTGTTACCCTAGCAAACATGATCATATCCATACAGCCTGCTGCTGTAAAGAGCACTCTGCCCATCTCCTGTTCTGTTCATAAGGCATGCATATTCATTTTCAGGTGTTTCATAGCTAGACTTATCTTACCCATAGTCTTTCACTGAGTATTCAGTTAGTAACTTCCACAGGTTTGTAAGTTGATATTTTTCAACAGGTAGGTTTTAGAAAAGGACCTCTGAATTTCGTCCCCAAACTGCTCCTTGTCCTCTATATAGAAGTCACCTGAAAACATTTGCAGTTACCTCAGTGTCTTCTTTCAGACTTATGCATGAAACTGAAGTTTCCCAAAGAAATGTCTCGACTCATTCTAGGCCTTCAAACTATTCCTAGTGTGTCTGCAGAAATGTCAGTAGAAAAAAGTATTCTCTCTACTAACCAAGAACAGAGCATCAAGTATTATTTTAAGGAAACATACCTGAAAATGTGTGTCTCTTAGAGATTGGTGCTTATTCGTATAACCATGCAATGCAGACCACACAATGGAGACAGCCACAATATTCGTGTGCAACCTAAAAATCGTCCCACATCTGGCAACATCCAGAAGATGCTACCTTCCTTTCGTTTCCCCTGCTGTTGATCCCAGCATTTCTGTGGGGATCTGTCAACTAAGTCATCTTCACTAGAGATGGAGGGAGGCTCATGTCCAGCCCTGGATGACTGCTGTGGCCAGTGACAGCCCAGACGTGGCACCAGGCCAGCCTCAAATAAAACATGAACCTTGTGTGGGTGGAAACCGCTCTTAATTCCAAACCACAGATGCTCCAGGGGAGTTTGAAATTAAGCAAAACACATCTGCCCATCCCTCATTATTGTTGTTGTTATTGTTGTTATAACCTTTCATTACACTAATCCACACTTTTGTTCCACATTGTGAGTATGCGAGAGGCTGGAAATGGTCATTAAAATGCGATAATGTTTAAAATCCGAGCACATTAACACTGACATTTTGCCTTCTAAACAATCTCAGGTAATGAAGGTCAATACAAGCAAACTGTCTGTCTATGGCCCTTCGTTAGAGGCTTTCTGTGCTTGGACTTCACAGCAGGGGACTGTCAGGCAGAGTGTTTTCCTCTGTGCAGCTTCTCTCTGAGTGCTCGCTGCAGCTGGCTTCAGCATATGGTAGAATATGAAGATATTTTCTGGGGTCCACTGCCTCAGTCACTGTTTAATGATTAATTACTGCAGCCTGGTGTCAGGGTGAGACATTCAAGGCTTCAGGCAAAAGTCTTAACTATAGAAAATGACAGCAGGCGGGATTTTGCCAAAAAGAGTAACTTTGGGCTGCTAGTTCTAATGATTTGCACAGCCTTTTGATCCATTTGTAAACAGCAAGATGGTAAAAGACTGAAACTATCAGGCAATAAATGCCAACAATAACAATAAATTGTTCCCAAAGAGAGTCTTAGGATGTTTGGTCATGTTGAGAACTAGACTTCTTGAACAAAGAAGGGACTACAGGTCTGACTTCCCTCAGACCATCTCCCAGCAGGGAAGAACTTAGCCTCCAACCACCTGGATGAGGAAGATAAACACTCGCAGATGCAGGGAGGCTGAAGCACAGGAGCTGTGAAGCCAAGGTGCTGAGCCTGTAAGTTCTGGCTCAGTCAGGGCTGATGGTGGTCCTACCTCTTTCTGGACCAGATATACCCTCACTGGGCACAGGGCTGTGACATCCCCAACAGCAGTGCCATCTGGAGCAATGCGAAGGGAGCTGGGATGTAGTGCTATGGGCTGCAGGGATACTGGGGGAGATAGAAAGCTACCTTTGACTTACCCTGTGGTTCTGCACTGTGCAAGGCTCTATCAGAGAAGAGACTGTGGCTCCTTGAGCCTTTACCTTATGATCATCAACCCTCCCCTCCAGTTACAACAGCCTCCAATTGACTTAACGAGTTCATTAGGGATCAAAGCTCTTTAAAATATTTTGTTCAGCTTTCAGAAATACATCTTAAAAACTATTTGCTTTCTTGCATTACCCTGTGTGTGTTGAAAACTATCCATAAGATACAATTATTGCCCACCCACAAGTATAAGAATTGTATGTGTGCCTTAAAAAGGCTTGGGTTAGTTTTCTTCAGATTTCCCTTCAGGAGAAATGCAAAATGTAAAAGATAAAATTTGTAGTTAGTATCAAGTAATTTGTTCTTGTGCCAGTGGCTCTACAGAGAAACAGAGAATTAGACCTTTCTTCTCAAGTGCCTATATGAAAAACTCTTATTTTGAAGATGTATCATTCCATGGGCTGGAGCTTGGGATTCCTACTTCCTTGTGCATTGCCTTTACTGAACCCAAAATCTCACCATCTTCTTTCAAGCGAATTTAGAACTGATTCACACTGGAACTATTTTGGTGATTTGGTGAAAATATTTTCCTTTCACAGAGAAAACCAATATCCAGTATTGATGGAAGACAAAAAGGGTTTATCATTTTGGAGAGAAGGAAAATAATCACTTTCATTTCTTCTGTAAATAGATTAGATGACTTCTAATGAACTAAAAAAAAAAAAAATCTTGTAAAGTGTATTTGTTGGTGAAAAGGTTATTTTTTAGGAAACAAAATTTACTCACTATAGATTAATTTACTGCCTTATAAAAGTATTTTGCTTCCATGAGTTAAATAAATTTTTCACAGCACACAATCAATTTTTTTTCCCTCCAGGTTGAATATTACAAAGTATGGAATGGACTCAGTTGTCTACTAATAAAAAACTAATTTTAGCTGAATACAATGATTCTAAGTGAGAAGCAGCAGAGAATTAATGGGCAGGTTACCCAGCTTGTACAAGCTGCAATAAAATGCAACATTATTTGTCAGTTTTTAATGTGATATTAACTGGTGATGGGTGAACCACAAAAAATTGAGAGACCATTTGAATAATAACCAGAAGCATACATGCTTACTTAAATTTTATCTGTATGCCTGAACACAGTGGAGTTGGGACTAACTTAGTGCAGCTCTCTGAGTGAAAACAGGTGATGATATAAAAAGCCACACTTTGGAAATAAAACTTTTGATTCTCCCATCTGGACTGGAAACACTGTAAGAACAGCATTACTTCTCTCTTGTTGCTTCTAATAAAGAGCCCTCGAGAAGATACATGAATAAAGCTGCTCAGTCTCTCAGAATCTCCAGAAAAAAAATGAACTTTTAACTAAAAAAAAAAAAATTAGTCTGAATCAGTCTGCATACATCTAATTTTGACAGTAAAAATAATATGATTAATTGATAAAATCAATAAATGAAGTTTATAGAAAACAGATGGGGTTTTAATTTTTTTTTATCATCAAAAAAAAAACCCCGACTTGTTTTGCAGATGGAAAAGTTTAATCCAAAATAATTGTTTTGTGCTTAAATACTTTTAAATAATTTAAGGGAATGAATCTTAGGTGAAAATTCAAGGGTCATCAGACACAAAGGCAAAACCTGTTCAGCTCAGGGTATTCCTCAGCTGCAGACTCTGGGCCACTGATGAGTATTTTAATGAGGTATCTGTGTGTGTTTCACTGAGAAGCATCCGAACTTTTGGTACCATGGAGCACTATTGCTTCTATGGTGAGTGAAGACAGAAAGTGAACATTCCCATTTGATGTTAGGTGCCTTACAGAACCTTTTCATCTGTTTTCTAGATGGGAAGACTGAGTCTACTACCTAGGGAGATACCCTGGTCAGAGGGGGGTGAGTCACCTCAGAACCAGAGGCCAAACAGGCAAGAAGACATTTCCTTTAATTAAAAAAGCTGTGATATTTACACTATAAAAGGACAGGGTTAGATTGTTGTGGTGGGGAAGCAGTAAAGGATCCTATGGCAGCACCCTGCTTTGAATTAATTTATAGGGTATTCATTCAGCCAGCAGCCAACATGGAGCAAGTCACTGGGGTAGTGAATCAAAACTAAAATTTTATGTAAATAACTTTCATGATGAGTCTCTCATTATTAATGCAGACAATTCTAAAGGCAAAAGTAAACAATATTTGGCAGAAGGAACTTTAAATGAGAATGACATTAACTAATTCAATCTACAGATCACAAACTGATGCACAGCAGACCCTATTGACTTTTCTGCCTTTCTTTACCATCCATTAAACATAAAGAAGATATTCTGTGTAAAATAAGTATGTGCCCTCAGCTGAGGAGCCCTACTTGCAGAAAATCACAGATTTTCCAGAAGGTTAATATCAGCCTCTGGCAAAGGGTCACCATGGGTGGATGATTTCTTGGACAGCATCTTCACTAACATTCTGTGAAACTGCAGAAGAAACACAGAAGACCCATATGGAGTTAACATCCACCATAAAGATGGGAGGAGTTTGACTAGAAAGTACAGCCCAGATGGAGTTTTGGTACCGAACTGAAAGGCCAGTGCACTCAAGCTTAGCGAGACTGTTTTCACATTGCAAAATATATAGGTTATCAGTCTAGCCAGGAGCAAAATCTGTGTCTTTGCTAACTAACATTTGTAACTCTGCCTGATACCACCTGGAAGTTTCTAATACAAAAAAGAAGCACATAAATCAAAACAGAGATGACAAATGAGTATACAAAGAATTCTAAACTGAAGCAGTTTTATTTTGGGTTGGCAGAGTTTATGATTAGCATCATCAGATGCTATTTAGATTTATGTCAGGCCATCCTTAAATCTTCAAGTAAAAATTAAAGGGAATATCAACATTAATCATCTACATTAAACAAATGAAAAAAGATTAATGAGATGTTTTGGTTGTACTCTTTTAACTACCTTGTGTTTTATGTTCTCAAATCTAGAAATTATCTATTATCTTTTTTGATGACATAGGAATGTCTCCTGTTACCTATATGCCATTTTATAAGAGTGCAGGACTCTCAGAGGTGTCATGTTACATCTACTAGCACAGTGATGATGTCCTAAATCTTCTAGGTTGTTTGCTAGGTTTCCAGATCAGTGAATGTGTTTAGAAACAAAAGTGCAAAGGTGTGGTTTTTCTGGGATTAAGACTCCATAATACCCTACAAATGGTACAAATTCTTAAAAGATTTAAGTGAACACTAGATTTTTGGTTGCCACCCACTAAAGGATGTATGCAGAGGTCTTATTTAGTTGAGCTGGCATATTTATAACCCAAATTTTATGAAGCTTCAGCTTTCCGAGCAGTGGTGTTATGATGAGTTAACACCACTGCTTAGATTGTTCACCAGACAAACAGGAAAATTTCTTAAAGTCATTTTATGGGACTTATAAAACATTAAACTAAACATGATTGCTGCTCCATAAAACAGAACAGTTCACCATATACTCTATGTATGCAAATATGATATCCCATCTCAGCCTCCAGTGCCCATAGTAAGTTATCCTCAGAGTTTAGACTGAATAACTATTATTTGTTTACATGCTCCTATATCTTTGCAATTCACATAATTAATAAAGAGAGAAGGTTTTGAAAAAATACGAATGATGTCCTATGTGCCTGTCCATACAGCTGAGAAGCTTTTTTCTTTCTCTTTCTGCAAGAGGGGTGCAATCATCCAATTGCAGCACATTTGCAAAAGGTAAAAGAAATGGACCCTGAAAAACAGGCAGATGTGATATTCAGTGAATGGCAAAAGTTTCTTGAAAAAACACATTGTCACATGAGGCCAAAAATTCAATAGACAAAGTAACCAAGCCATCTGGAATCAATAGATCATACTAATAAAAGAAATATCAGGTGGAAGGTTAAACATATTTATGATTTAAAACATACCTTTCTACTAGGTATTAAAAAAATCGCTTTTACTACAACTTCTTAGACTAGAAATCTAATATTAAAGCATATTGTCCACTTTTGCTTAGGGAACTTTGATTTAAGTTGAAGCCAGGTCTGTTTCTGCAAAAACTTTCAGGGCAGAAAGATGCATGAGATTTTTAAAAAGTTGGATCTTGACTGAAAGAGAAAAAGAATCATCAATTTATGGAATCACCACCATATGAAAATCACCAATTAATGAATGCATAAATTTGATAAATTCTGAAAAAAGTCATGTGTGCAAGTCAAAGTAATAATTCATACACCTGCTGACCCTGGCAGCATTACAGTGGCAACATTTTTACAAGGTTAATCTGTCTTTGAAATTTTCTATAATATACTAGGTGCAAATAGACATTTTTTCTGTATCAAGCATACATGTCTTTTATTTCCTTTACTTAAAAAATAAATTATGACAAGTGTAGGGAAAAAAATCCTCTCCATTGTATTTTACTTCTCCATATCATACCAAAAAAAATGTCTGAAGATATTAAAAACCAGTTGAATATTGTACCACATCTCCAATCTTTTAGATTCTCTGTCTGAAATAAAATGGTCTTAGACTAGTGGTCATATGCATCTGTGGGTCTGTCCTCAAAGCCAAAAATTAGTAATTCAAACCACAACATATGAAAATTGAGGCTTGGAGTCACTTCTTACATGAGCTCCATAGGCTGTAGAAGTGGTGTTGAACTGGCAAAACTCAAAATTGTATTAGAGAATTTAAAAAAACAATTTTATTTATTGCATTTCTTGGGTAGCCTCAGACATACTTATAGGGGATAATATCTAGCAATAACTTCATAAGGGAAACAAATAGAACAAACAAACCAAACCAAAACAAAAAGAGAGCAGAAGAGGAAGCCATAAAAATAAGCCACAGATTGTGCAGAGGTCCAAGTTCAGGCTTCAGGTTCAAAATATCAAATTTTTTTTTTTTAATATTATTTTTTTTATGAAGGCTGTTTTGTACACTAAGTGAAATGAGTTGAAGCACCGAGTATTCTTTCTGGATATAACAAATATCTTTCCATACCATTTGCCTTTGAAGTGACTGGCAAGGCAACTTTGTGGATAATCCTGAGAGAAAGATGACAATATGCATATATAAGTAACCACTTTTAAATTTACGTACTTCAGCAGCAGATCTGTTCTTTCAGAGAGATTTGAATTTTGCTTTTTCAGTAATCTGAAAAGAGAATTACATGTGCTGAACAACTTTGTGTGGAAAACTGTAAAGATGTGTAAGCAAAACTTGCTGTAATATAGAAGAATGTCATATATAAGAGTTAGGCAAATATGAGCATAGGGTCCAGAAAATTAATTTTATATCTTCTTTATGCATTATATAAGTTTTTAAAGTCTTTGATTTGGCTCTTTTCAGTGTTAGTGAATTATGTTGGGTCAAGGAAATTAATCGGGTTATCTCACTGGCTTCAGTGGTGTCACAGTTTAACACTGGACCAGCAATTAAACCAAATGACAGATGCTGTCTATTAATCCCCTTTCCCTCCCTGATAAAGAAATGAGAGAGAACAAGGGAGAGAGACTTATGGGTTGGAAACTAAAGTACACAGCTTTAATGAAACAGTAATGATAAAAAAGGAAAAATTACTAAATACATACAAATATACAAGAAAATGATACCTTGCTCCTCCCCCCTTTTCCCCAATAACTCTCACATCACCACCGAGGCTGCAGGGCAGCCCTGGGAAAGTCCAGGCTGGAATCCTGGGATCAGCAGCAGTTGGGAGGTGGAGGCAGGAACACACAGATTCAGGCTGGCAGGGATCAGGACCACAGGCAGAGGAACGGATGGAATCCTCCCAGGATGCTGAAACAAACAGGGACAGGTGAAGAAGGGAAAGCAGGAAGGGGAGGAAGGGTTTGACTCTCATGCTCCCTCAAATTTATACTGATTATAACGTGTATGGGATGGACTACTCTGTTTGGTTAATTTGGACATCTATCTTGTCTGTTCCTCCCCAAAGGAGGGCTGCAGGTGTGACCTGTTTACTCCTTTTCTCCTTCCAGAGGGCAAAATGTTCCTCAGAGCTGAGCAGTGTCCTTGGCTCTGCACACCAGTCTCTGGCAGTAACTATAAACATGGAGTGTTATCAGTCCTAGAAGCACACACTGACTTGCTGAGAAACTTGCTGTTAATTTCAGAAAGTGCAAAAGAGACTTTATCTAAAAGCAAAATTACAAGACAGAAAATTACCTTTATCCTGGCCCAAACCAGGACAAGTAGGACCCTGAATTCTGACTCTAAATCTCTGCTGAAACATAATTGCCACTGTTTAAGGGAATACTCAATGTGTTTTCTGAAGTTGCTTCAATGGTAATTGATGGAAACTCAGAAGTTAGCTGATATTTCCTGATTATCTTCAACGAGAAAAAGTAAGTTTCATTTTACCTTCCCTGTGTTGCCCTTTGGTTAATTTGGTTAATGAATAGATTCTATGCTTACTGCACAGCTGCACAGCTGTCTGAAATAAATGTTTTAACTGAGTGTCAGATATTTGGATCATGTGTGTCACAAGAAAATGTCCCTATGCTGGAAGGTTCAATGTGAAGCATTATGCGTTTTTTGGGGGTCTGTGCAGTCCCTTTTGGTGACATTCCCAAAGGACTGAAGCACTGCAGATAAAAACTTTTAGTAAGTACAAGAACCCAGATTTCCATTATTTCCTAACCTTAGCAGTATTCATTGAGGTCTTACTCCACAGGTCCTAAAATCCCAGTAGAAATAAGGATTTTTCAGTATTAATCACAAAGAGATGCTAAGCTCTCAATACAGTGTTGTAGTATATCTGTGCCACTGACCTTAACAATCTGTTAAGGACAATAAATGTAAATATTTGTTATTTGTTTCAATTACTGGTTTGACATAAACAGGATTTAAGTGTCTTGCATTTTGGGATCTGACTGATCTGTTTACAAACCCTTTTCATATTCTGCCTTTTTTATAAACTGTTTTTCACACCTCTTTGCTCTAAAATGAGAGTAAATGTTTTGCTTTATAATCTTAGTTTTTTAACTAAATAAAAGTTGATGCATAAAGTTTTAATATCATTTTAAAATATGTCCTTGTAGAAGTTGCCATAAATGTCGACATTTTCAGCAGCATGAATTTATGATGACACTGAATTTTTACAGCACTATAAAAGTCCATAGTCACGATGACATCTACAGCTGCCTTTTCCACTAAAATATAAGAAAGTATATTAAGACACATAGTTCAACATTTCCAGGAATTTTAAGGAAGAAATTGTACACACTTAGAAGTGCTCACAGAAGTCTCAAGATGGTACAGAGGTAACAGTGATTATTTAGAGGCTAAGTCTTTTTACCTTTAAATGGAAATCAGTTTTTAGTTTCCTTATTCTCTTTAGTTTTTATTTCCTTCCATTGATCAGGGCAAATATAGTGCAAATAGACTTGGAAAACCAGCTTGAACGGAAACATTATTCTGCCATGCAAAAGTTACCTAAAAACCTGCTTCCTGCCCCCACATGCATCTTCTCAACAGAATGAATTACTTGCAGAGGTAAAGGTGTAGACCCTGATGAAGATACATAGATATGGTCCAGCTTCACAGAGGACAAAAACCCAACTGGCTATATCTTAGCTACTGGATAGTGGAGCACTTTGTCTCAGCAATGTATTAGGATATTTTGAGATAGAAAGCCTCTCCTCATAGCTTGGTTCTGAGCAAAAGGAAAACTACATTTGTGAGCTAAAAGTAAAATGACACACTCATGACAAAATTTTGATTTGGGCTACTAAGAGATCAACATCCTCAGGTTATGATTATTATGTTGCAAACTCACCTCTAAGTCTAGACATAGCCAGAGCATCTGGCTTTTGTTTTGCAAACCAATAAATATCTCTGAAATCTTTGCATCTTCTGTAACTAAAAGCAAAGTCTGCACTTCTGTATGGGATTCCAGTTAAGGTGGGATTAAATAGGAAATGAAGTGCCATAAAAACCTACACCTTGGGCAGATGAGTATGATTATTACTTCAAGGCAGCAAAAAAGCCCTCCCTCTACAATAAGATTAGTGTAATGATGTGCATATCTATATGTTCAAGTCCCAACCTATGGGAAGTTTTGCCTTGGGAAAGCCTTCAAGATTACTCTCATTGATATGTGTACTTCATGTAAAGGAAATACTTCAAAGGCTTGGATATTTCAATATTCAAGCTCTGGGTAAATTAAATATACCACTGGATTAGACATTTCCTGTTACAATAGTAAATGTATGGAACCACCTCTTCTGTCAATGCACACTCAGTATTTCCATTGAATTAAATATGAGTTACATGAACATAGGGACTGAGGCCGTCCATTTTAATTAGCGTGAAAATGTCAAGTCCCTCTATATAGTACAAGCCTAAAAAAAAAATAAGACAGTTAACTCCTTAATTGCAATTGAGCATTGTATACAAGCCAAATTAGAAAACCTCAAAGGAATCAAATGAGTGTAAAATGGCCCATCTTTTCTGTGAGAAAGTTGCTAGAGAATAAGGTGTTAAAAAAAAATCAAATCATATCAAATGTTTAAGCAAACAAAGGAAATCCTTTTAACTGGCCTAAGTTTAGCCTACCAAGTCCATCGCTAAGCAAGTGGTCAAATATACAATATCAGTGAAAAACTGTTAATTTTTATTGATCTGGAAAAAACAAACCACTTAAGGATTTCATTTCTATAAGAAAAAAAATTTTCAGCTTGTCTGGGAATCCTATTGACTTAAATGTCTGAATATTTTATTGAAAACTGAAGTTATGTATCATACAGAAATATTTTGTTGAATTGAAGACTATTTTTTTAACTACACAGTTTAAAGACACAATTTAGGGTCTCAATTTAAAAAACAAACAAACAAAGGAAAAAAAACTTCCTTAAATGAAAACTTTTCAGGGAAAAAAAATCTAGTTTCTTCTGGAAACTACAGCCTAGTACATCTTCTATGCCAAAGCACTGATAACAGTACACGAACTGCAAGAATGGTAAAGATCATAGACAGGATATGGTAACACACAGAACACAATCAACCCCTTTCCGCCTGGATGTTTAGCTTCACATACATACTCTGTCTCTGTGCAGAGAAACACCAGAAGAGCTCCAGTGTATTTAGGGCCTCATGTCACTCTGCAATCAGAAAAAATGATCTTTGGTAAAAGAATAATTGGACCACTACATGGTCTCTGAGGAACTGTGTATTTTATGCAGAGCTAGAAGCATACACACATATCTGCATCTAGAATTTATATATTTAAAAGATTTCAAATTAAGAAACTCAACAGGCAAAAATAGACATAAGAAAAGTCTGTATGATGTAGAATTTACACATTCTGTTATTTTTGTCTTGAATCAAACAACTGGATTCAGATAACATAATTAAAATTATGAACCCTTTAATCACAGCACAAGTTTGTAAGATATGGACAGATATAATTACATAGCAAAAATTGTCTAGGGTCTGCTGACTCCAATATTAAGATATTTCATGGGAAATGGCAAAAAACAATGTCATATTATTTCTCCAATTCATTAATAAGCATGTTTCTTGCACACTATTCTTCATGGTGTATTAACTTATGACAGGGGTCAGGCCTACATTAAATTATAGGATAAATTATTATAGTTAACAGTGCTATTTGACAGCTCCTTAGGTATCTGCTGCTCTTAAACTTGTTCTGCATATAATTATTTTATTAACAGCACAATAAGAAAAGCCTTAAATAATAAAGCATTTTACCTTGATTTTTAACTTTCTGATACACTTCTCCACACAGACCAAATGGTCACCAAAGGTAATTATAAAAAAAGAATAAATCATAATAGATCAGCTCCAATATAACATTTACAGACTCTGATGTATTATAATACAAGGCATAAATTTGTCCTTCCTTGCATTACTTTCAGGAAGCTCAGCTTCTCCAAATTCAGGGTGGTTTGAATACAGCAAGAATCTGGTCCACAGTCTTGAACTGCAGTGCTCTGTGGAAATTTAAAAAAAGGATCAAATGTTTTTTTGCCAGAGAGTGTGTTGCATTATTCAAGGTAGGGTAAGATCCACCTGTGGGTACCAGATGTGTTTGTGTGTTCTCTAAGGACTTTTTGTTGTTATATATTTTAATCTGCAGCATTATCTATAGCTTTACAATTGTTATGACCTTTTTGTAGCCTCATCCCTGTGACCAGTACTCCTCTCTTTCCCTTCCTCACTGTATGTTTTTTACTGCAGTCATGAAGAAATGAGCACAAAGCTGGATGGAGAGGCAGTCCTTTGCCATGCACTGCACATCTAACAACCTCCCTGAAATGCTGTCTTTGCCTTCTCACCTGTGCATTTTGGCTGAGTCCTAATGTCACTCACTTCCAATATATCTCTGTCTCTAGAATTCTGTTTGACTTCTGAAACTGGTTTCCCTATCGCCTTTCACATATCTGCTTATAAGACATTCTCTGAATAAACTGTATACTAACTCATCCTTCTTTAAGGAAAACCTTAATGCTATTGTAGATATTATGGCTGTACTGACAGCCCATCTATGACTCCTGTCTTTTTTTAGATTTATTTGTTACTGATTACCTCAGCTCATGGAGTTTTAATTTGGGTGGTAGCTAAATTCAAGTATGTCATAGATATGTACAGGAGACCATCAGTGTCAACTGGTGCCTTTAGGTAGTTACTACTGCTCAAAATTTAAGAATTATTAATAATCATAACACAGATAATTACAACTATGGAATCTACGTGTTTCTATTTAAAAAACAAAACCAAAAACCACATTATTTTCATTATCTTTCTGTAGACACAAATCAGAGATACATATCATAGGTCTCACAGTGACTCATATGGTGTTTGACTAATGCAGAACTAAAGTTTCTTCCTCTCTTATGTATCAGAGTATTTCTACCTGCTTGCTATAATAAATATGTAGAACACATAATGCAGAAAGAGATTAATGTAGTTTAGCAGGAGATGAATAGATTATTCCAATAGCCAGATGAAATATAAGCCTGGGACTACGTTTAAATATTTTTAAATCATGTAGATTAAACAGCCACTTCTAAACTACGTCTGTATAAAAAAGGCAGCACAATTCTGGACTTAGTTGGGCATGAGACAGAGACAGGAAAACCTTAAGTGTGAACTCTCTAGTCCCTCTAGGTATTAGACACAAGAACGTAAGAAAGTGCAACACAGGGAAGAATCACATTACAGCATTGTATGCAAAAATAAACTTTGGAAAAAATGGTGTTTCAAAAATTCATTAGCCTATTAAAAAAGACACTGAAGTCAAGAATGAAGAAATTAAAATCCTTGGGCTTACCCCAAGGCTTATTTAGACATCATATAGTAGACACTGAAGGCTTGAATGCCTGTAAACAAAAGCAAAACCAAACCAAAACCAAAACCAAAATGAAAACCAAGAGGGAAAAATTCAAGCACAGTTAACTAAAAAAGTTTGAGAGGTTTTTGTAACCATGCAGGCACTCTTCTGGCAGTGGAAACTGAACTCCTGAGTCTTCCAGTAAATACACCTTTTTTTCTTAAGTACTACTATTCAGGTTTTAAGAATGCAATAGAGGGTTTTTCACAGTTGAAATACACTCCAGTGTTAGCATCACAGCATTAAAAAACGCAGGTGTGACATGCATAAGTGTTTTGCAAATATTCTATTCCACTGCACAAATGTGCCTCAAAATAAATTTGACAATGAAAAGTTTGTTCTCAATGGTCCATCCAAACTTATCTATCTACAAATCTCTATAACAAAACCAAGATTAAATTGAATATCGATAAGTACAAACTTTCCCTCTTAAAGAAAGTCAGTCCACAAATACAAAATGAGGGATGACTCATTGAGGATGGATATAAAAGAAGTGTATTACAAACTAAATGTCAACTACTTGCAGCAACAGCAAGAGGAGGCTAAATCTCATTCTAAAAGGTGCTAGCAGGAATGCTTTACATAAGAGACAGGAAGCCACTATACCACTCTTTTCAAAATATTGTTGCCAGCTGGCTACCAGACTTTAACAAGGTTAAAAAAGTAGAATAACAGCAACAAAAAGTGGACAGGTTTAATAAAAGTGTGTGTGTGTGTGTGTGTGTGTGTGTGTGTGTGTAAAAAAGCAAAGGTTAAGATAGGACACCACAATGATTAGGCAGATGAAGATTATCTATTGTTTACTTTCTTACTAGTGTGAGATACAGTACAATTGACCATCCAGAGTCATAACTGCTGTTATGCAGTTATGCATTACTTGCACAACAACCAGATGATTAGGCCCAGATATCATGGGGTCATGAAGGGCAGGTCCTGTTTGACTAACCTGATCTCCTTCTATGATAAAGGAACCTGCTTATTCCATGAGGGAAGAGCTGTGGATGTTGTGTACCTTGACTTTAGTGAAGCCTTTGACAAGGTTTCCCACAGCATTCTCCTAGAGAAGATGGCTGCTCATGGCTTGGAAGTGCATGTGCTCTGCTGGATAAAAAACTGGTTGAAAGGCCAGCTCCAAAGAGTTGTTCTCAATGGAGTTAAGCCCAGCTGGTGACTGGTCACAAGTGGTATTCCCCAGGGCTCAGTGGTGGGGCCAATCCTGTTTAACATCTTTATCAATGATTTGGATGAGGGGATAGAGTGCACCCTCAGTAAATCTGCAGATGACACTAAGTTGGGTGGAAGTGTTGATATGCCCGAGGGTAAGGAGGGACCTAGACAGGCTTGACTGATGGGCCAAGGACAACTGCATGAGTTTCTATAAGGCCAAATATTCGGTCCTGCACTTTGGCCACAACAACCCCCAGCAGCACTACAGGCTGGGAGTAGAGTGGCTGGAGAGCTGCTATGTGGAGAAGGACCTGGAGGTATTGACTGGCAGCCAGGTGAACATGAGAAGCTGTGTGCCCTGGTGGCCAAGAGTGCCAACTCCATCCTGGCCTGCATCAGAACCAGTGTGTCCAGCAGGACCAGCGAGGTGATCCTGCCCCTAAACTCTGCCTTAATGAAGCTGCACGTTGAGTACTGTGTGCAGTTCTGGGCACTGCAGTATGAGAAGGACATTGAGGTGGGGTAGAGGGTGCAGAGAAGGGCAATCAAGCTGATTAGGGATCTGGAGAACAGGACTTATGAGGAGAGGCTGAGGAGGCTGGGGCTCTTTAGTTTGGAGAAGAGAAGGCTGAGGGGAGACCTCATGGCTCTCTACAACTACATTTAAGGAAGTGGTAGGGAGACAGACGCTGGCCTCTTCTCTCTGGTGACCAACGATAGGACAAGAGGAAATGGGGTCAAGATCCACCAGTATAGGTTCAGGTTAGATATTAGGAAAACTTCACAGAAAGAGTGGTGAGGCATTGGAACAGGCTGCCCAGGGAGGTGGTGGGGACACCATCCCTGGACGTGTTCAAAAGATGGGTAGATGAAGAGCTACTGTGAATGATTTAGTGGTTAGGGGTTGTAGGGTGGATGGTTGGACTCGATCTTAGAGGGCTTTTCCAATCTTAATGATTCTATGATCCTAGATGGATACTGGCCTGACTCAGCTTTTTATCAATATGATAACAGAGAGATGGCAGCTCCTCCACAGACCATATGGCTGGTTGATTCTGACGTAAGTCACCTGGCTCAATCTACAACTAACAAAGATTTCCTAGTTTATAAGTGAACTGAACATGAGGAATACAGGGCATCATATTCCTTGCAGAGCCATCAAAAGTAGGAAGTCAGAATACCACAAAAACAAGACAACTGCAAAGGACAATCTAATGTCTGCATGTGAAGTGAAGCAAGTATGGATGTCTTATCCAACAACAGCTATGACTGCTGTCCTGTGAAAACCCTTGTCTCTGAAAACCTGTCATTTTGTTATTTTCTGCTAGGAGATCAGGAAGTGGGGTGTGAGGTGAATTCTACATGACAATCTGTGATGCAGATTCCCACAAACTGTACTTTGCATCCAGCAAAAGTTCAGAAAAAAAAGGCACATTTTGACATAGAGGTTTCTGTATAATCTCTGATTTTGATTGCCAGTTCCAGCATCATGAAGGTTACAGCCTGGTTTCCAAATCATTATTCAGGGTTATGCTGCAAGGGCACCGGTGTCTAGACTCTTTGCTGGACAAATAGATTTGAGGAAAAATTGGCTTTTGTGTTTTGAAGTGCACATGAAAATTCAGCAATTAGCAGTACAACAATAACTTACTGCTTTACAGTACTAATACAGCTTTAGTTATGAAACTAGAGTTCTATTATGGCGTCATTAGAAATTTGTCCCCAGTGTGTAAGTGGATCTTGCCTGTTCTGAATTCAATGCCTGTGCGGTGTGAAGGAAGTTGTTCTGGTAGATGCTTAAAAGTACTGGTGTGCTGTAAAGCTAAAATTTGTGTTCAGAATTTGTAAAATCTCTAAATTTAAAAGTGAAAATTTGTTTACATATTTCTTTAGTCTTAAGGGAAACTATACTGATGACAAAGGGGAAAAAAAAAAGGAAGATTGCAGGAATAAGAGGAGTTAAAATTATTCTAGATGGGGAGAGGAGCTATGTGTTTACTGTAAGTTATTTTCAGTATCAATGTAGAAACCTTGTAATACTTTGAAGCAGTTATCAGATTTAAGGCCAAGACATGACAAAGCTTGTCATTTCTGGAAGCCAAGATTTCTCTCTGTGGTGTTGATCCTGGACTACACAAAGTTGCATCAGTGTAATTAAAAATGCATTTTTAAATCAATTTAGCAAGCCCATGAAAACCCTATGTGGGCACTTTTAATTTTATTTCAGACTTGCATTAATTTATCTTAAGTGAATTCCTTCCTGACTTGGGCTAAATCAATATAAAACAGGGCAAAATCAATTTAGGAGTGTCCAAACAAGTGTTCACATTGGTTTAACAAAATCGATTTATAAAGCAATTCAAATTAAATTGGTGTAAGTTTTGTGTGAAGACAAGCTTGGCTTGGCTAATTCCCTCAAACTGGATTTTTTACAAAATGAACCAAAGTAAAAATTATGCAATTTCTTTTGCATCTAAGTTTATGTGCATTAAAGCATTAATCTTCTTCAAAAAGTTTATGACGTTTGAGTGAAAGGAAAGTCTGAAATAGGTGAGAAGGCCACTTACCAGCTTGGTTATCAGAAATTTATCTTATTTATGAATACAGTGAGATGCAAGCAGAACCATCAAGTACTCAGGAGATGTTTCCCAACCACTCATCCCTAGAATTCCTATTTCACAGGTTAGACAGAAGTTCCTTTGAACTCTGTTTTGCATCTGGTGATTGTTTACAAACCTGACAAGTTTGGCATATAGTGGGAAAGAATCAGTCTGTATACCATTCAAAATACTAATGTAGTGGCTGTGAATTAAAAAACATAACCCCACAAAAAATATTTTTTCATGTTACTCTTGATTTGTATTAACCCTCTCCTAAAGTTTTTAATAGTCACAGACCTGATGGCTCCCAAAAAATAAATTCTCGAGTAATACATTCAAAAATATTCAACCAGCCTTGAATTCTCTCTAGGAAGTATTTCTTATTGAAAAGCTGAGTATTATTTGAAGTTTTTGTGCGAATCTAGCATATACAAGAAAAAACAAAAGGCTGTCAGGCAGTAGAAACTGGCATCAAAATCCCAGTACTCCAAACAGCAGTCCATCCTAACAATTCTTAAGATTCCTTACGTATGCAGTCTGGGTCATTTCCAGCAATTATTACAATACACAAGATTCCTTTCTTTAAGAATGAGGAGGAATATTTTCAGAAAGACAAAACAGAAGAGTGCTAATAAAACCATTGGCAGAGAGGTCAAGTTGTAGCATCTAATTGTAAGAAATGTTAATTAGGGACTCAGTATTACTTTTTCATATAAATACATCACAATCCCTGATCAGTGTTAGTCAGACACAAATGAGAAGCATTTGTGATGCATAATATAATCACCCTTGCAAAAGCTAAAGACATTGGGATAATCTCAGAAAAAAATCAATCTAAAAAGCACAAAAAATTAATCTTTAGACTCTAATATACTACTACGAACAGGTTAAATAACCTAAGTTTTTATTTACCATACTCTTATAATTCAAAGCAGGGGAGGTAAAATAAAATAATTTTTAAAGGGAATGTATAGTACAGACCCATAAATCCCCTTGAGAATGGAAGTGCTATCATCACATATATCCCATAGCCACATTTCCACTTGTTCATATACTAATCCTGTGGCCTGTGGGAAATGGCCTCATCTCAGATCTGAATACCTCTAACAGTGCTATCCTGGAGGTTTGCACTGTGCTTTGCTTCCTGCTCAAGTAATTGCAGGTTGTCAGTAGAAATTCAATTTGTTCTGATACTTCAAATACAGAGGTCACACTGGGAAATACATCACTGTTGTGTTTTTAACCATCTGTATAAATGGGAGTGAGAGAGAACTTCTGGTATTTCAAAGGCAAAAGTTTTTCAGACTGGGCACCATTTTAGAGCAAGGCTATTCACTGGCTGCACATCTTCTCCTCCTTCTCCTCGTGGTTTTCTAGGGTAGTTTTGGTTCCAATGATAATGCCAGAGCGCAAGAAAGGAGGCCTTGGGACTAACAATGAATTTTAAAAATGACATTGCAACTTATACTTCCAACTAAACTATGTTGAAGACTGTCAAGCTTGCCCCTGTGTCCTTGTTCTCTGATTTGGGACACAGCAATCTCCTTATACCCTGTCATACTGCAGTGTCCAGAGTCTCAGCAAAGATCAGTCAGCAGCTGAATTTGTGCCTATGACAACCAATAACCATGGTTTTGGTATTCTTGAACAGGGTCAAACCAGCTCACCTTCACTCCCCGGAGAAGAACTAGAAGGTCAGGCTTAACTGAGTCAGGGGGAGATGGTGTCAAGCATTCCTTTTCCAAAGGAAAGGTATTGACCTACAAAGTCATGTCACTGGGGATGTACAAAGAGAGAGTGAGAGTGAGAGGAAAGCATGAAACTCTAAAAGTAGGCTGTTACATCTGAGTAACAATATTGTATGAGAAACAGCATCACAGAATTCTAGAAACCCTGGCTCTGCACAAACTGAAAATATTGCTGGAGAATATTCATATTTTTAAGCATCTTCATGAAAAAAAAAAAAAAACAAAAACCAAAAAAACTTTTGAGGAACTAATTTTGTGAAGTCTGTGTAATTTTAACCTGGAAGTAGGCTTTCTGAATGTCATTCATAACATAGCCTCTTCCATGAGAGCTACTCATTAGCTTGTAAGAAAAACCTCTATTTTTTACTGCAAAAAGTACCGCAAAAAGAAAGGCATATGAGAAGTGACTTTCTCGTGTCAGAAATCAAGGGACTCTGCTTTATGAGTGAGATATCTGGATCCTTATATGTCTCATATATTGGATGTAGCAATGTTTCTATTCTCAGTTTTTATCACTGAAATTTCTTGAACATTTTTGCTAATCGGGGATACAAAATGCTAGTATCACATCTATTCATGGCACCTGCTGTGGATTGTAGTAATTGGCAGAAATGACCCAGACTGTATATGTACTTTTCAAGTAAAGACACAGCACTTGGAACTGTTGGAATGTGGCCAGAGTACCATGACTAACATAGATGTGGCACTATCAGGAGTACTCGGAGTGATAACTCCAAGAGAAATTGCATGGAGGGTGGAGCAGAGTGGAGACACCACAGCTACACTCTGTGACAACAATACCAACTAACAGAACTTTTGATACCCTGGGCCAACAACCTGCCACCCTTTGACAAATGCTGTTCCTGGAGTGTACTTTTGCTCATTATAATCTCATTTTAATATAAAAAGCACATCTCCATCCCTAACATTACGCTCCTCCAAGGTGTGATCACCCCTCACAGAGGCTGCACACTGGATTTTTTTGTAGCTTATACTTTTAAATGAGAAGCAAGAGAGCTTTGCACCAGTCACAATAAAGATATGCTTGACGAGAGTCACTCAAGCTCCACCTGTCAGGTAAAGCAGTACCAAAAATAGTTAGCAGGGGGACAGATGTTAAGGAAGACACCATCACTGGGAAGATACCATCGCAGGGAAGAACACCCCTGACCTCTAGAACAAGTTGATGGGCTGAGCCTCTGCTCCCCCACACTGGGAAACCTTTCAAATACTAGCAGACCCCTTTTCCCTTTACCTCTGTAGCATCTCTAATAGTATAAATCTCTCCATCTGTGGTTTCTGGCAAGGTGTGTGTGTGTCCCCCTTCCCAGGAAATCTCTGTAGAGTACTCATAGCCTAGGTATTTTGAAGATAGGAATCTATCACTGGAAATCCAGAAGAACTTATTTATTGTTGCTTTAATAAATCACACTATCCATTAATCTTGTGGTAGCATGACCAAATTCCAGCACATGTCCACGGTAATTTCTTCACTAGTGTGGTGTTAGTAGTGCATCTGGACCCTTGTTTTCCAGCCTACTGAAGGTGAATTGGCTGTCACACAGAATCTGAACCCACCTGGCCCCTACCTCTTATATCTAAGGGTCCATTGGATTGCAAGGGGGCTTTTTTTCTGCCAAATTTCTTAACTCACTTTTAACACTACACCTGTCAAAGTCATACAGAGAAAAGCATTTTTCTACCCTGAAGGATTTGCATAGACAATAGAGCAAAATAGATGATGAGAATGAACAAAACCACTGCAAGACAGAAAAATACAGATGAGTAACCAGAGAAGCAGAGTTGGTTGGTCATAAAAATATGAAAAGACAGGAGACTAAAATCAGTCCCTGGCAATTCTTCCTGTTGCATGGTGACTGAGAGTAAATTTGGTGGAATACATAAGAATCTCACATAAAGCCCTGATGTTGGGTGGGAGATCTAGATCTGGGCCCAACAAAAAGCAGCAGAGAAAAGCTGTGGGAAATATTTTACATCATGTTACACAGTGTAGGTTTTCTTTCTTACCTTTTAACCTGCCACTAGAAGGGGCTGGCCTCTTCAGTGCCCTCCTTCTGTGTTTTGCTGCTGACATGGATTAAAAGCATGTAACAGGATTTGGGTTGGACAGGGTCCTCAGAGTTACTCGGTGTCAATAGAGTCATTTGGCTGATTATTTACATTTTCTCTTCTCTCTTTGAAAGCACTGTCTTGGCACACAGGAATCAACAATAATCTTCCTTCCATAATTCTGTAAGCTATTTTGCTCTGCTCGCTTGCCAAAATACTCACTCATGAATATGCAATGGGGTAGAAGAAATATTTCTTTAAGTTTTAAGCCCCTTGGGCCTTTAATCTGGAAGCCTTTTAAATCCAGGATATGATTTTTTTTGTGCGTATGCATGTATATGTGCTGAAGTGTGTGCATTGGTGTCACTTCACTTGTGCGCATACTTGATTGTTAGAAGGCCTTCATTCTCATTTAGATATATCATGTTTTCATGCACACGTACAGTAAGGATAACTTTTGCCTATTTTTGATGATGAGGAGGAGACTGATTATCCAAAGTGTTTACTTCTGCAGCTATAGGGAATAAATAATGATGGATTTCATAGCAGAGTAAAAGAGGTAAATGAAACTTTTCAAGGGCACCTGCCATAGAATGACCAAAAATATTTTACTAGGTGTCCAGCACAATAGAAAGTTTTGGTATAGGACTCTGTGTGAGACAACTTATGCAATGGTCAGCTGCAAAATATACATCAACAAAATAATTTTCATGAGAGGTTAGACATATTTTTAACTTTGGAGAGGCACACTTTCTGTCTATATCCTTTGGAGAGGCACTTGACTTCTTGAGTTATGGGGTGATGGAGATGCCAAAGAAAGAATACATCACCTGTTTGCTACACTTCAGCTGGCAGAGAGCAGTGCCTGGGCTCCACTCCACTCAGCTTGAATAGGAGCAATGATGCTAACTTGACCTCAAGTTCTGGGGTACACTATTATACTTCCCACTGAATCTACATGCAAAACTGAAGTATTAATTCAATATAGCCTGACAGCCCTCACCACCAGGGAGCCACTTTTTCTCCAGCCTACCTGAACAAATTTCATGCCTAGGAGCTAGAGAACTCCTTAAAGGGCTGGGATATTAAAGTTCAAGACCTTTATTCAGAACTGGTAAGAGTGAGTGCCCCAATCTACATGGACCTCCTGTATCAAACTTTATTTTTCGTTGAACCAAGGTTACAAGCATATCTGTATGTTCCAGTTATAAGCAAAATCAAAATTATAAACTTGAACTAATTTGGGAATGCCAAAATGTCCAGTTTTGTACACATTAAAACCAGACATAAAAACACTGAGAGAGAAGGGAAGCCAGTGATTCAGCTCTGTGACTCAGATTTCCAAGTAGCTTTTGGTCCCACAAAATCACATATATTGAGCAAATAAACAACTCTACAAAACTAAGTTATTACTTCTCACTAAGAGTTACTCACCAGTCATAAAAACAGTGCCAAGAGACAGTTCTTGCCCAAAAGACTTAACAATCTAATGCCCCACAGAGCTCTGCTCTGTCTGGAGAATAGACCATAAAAAATAATAATGAACTGGTAGCATAAGTTCTATACTCTGAAAGTGGCCCATATATTTATTGCAGCAATTAAAACTTCAGCTCTTGTGCTGCTTTCTACCACATCCTTGCTCAAATTTCTGGCTCTACAGATTCTTCTTACAAACTCCATGAACAGCAAGGCATGAATTCCTCCCAAAAAGGGATCCCAAAGATGTGCAGTCAAGGATACCCTGCTTTTAGAGGACCATGGAGCTAGGAGACAAGTATTTTCATGGTTAATTTTGAAAAAGGCATATGTGGCCACATTTGGGGAAAAATGCAATTTTTTCAACAGAGGTAGGGCTGAGGAAGTGGCAGTATTGATGCAGAATGTGTCCAGTACGTCCTGAAGACATCTAAAGTGGGGGAAGCAGGAAACAAATGGTTTGTAACCATGAATTAGCTCTGCAGGTTCTGGCTCAAAATTGTACACTTTAGAAATTGAGTAGATTAAGAAAGGCTTTTTTTTAAATTTATGTTTGTATCAGAGTTCCGAAGCACTTAAAACAAAAGGGGGCTAGGGGAGAAAAATCTAGAAACAAAGGAAGAGAAAGAGATGTATCTGCCTGATGCATTTGGATTAAATTAGACTATAATGATTACTGTGTGCCTTCACAAAAGACATTTTGTAACATTTAAGATTTCTGCTAATTGAACGAGGTACATTACCATGCAAAAGAATGTTAGTGAAGGTTGAAAAGGACAAACCAACTATTCTCGTACATCACCATAATTATGCAGCCCCATGTTCGAACAATTACATTTATGTAGACCCACTGTTAAAATCAATGTTACTTGTACAGCTAGTCCTTAATCAATGGAATCAGTCAATTTACCATGGTCACATCCTTCTTCTTAATTAAGACAGTGATATCTCTGGAGCGCAGGGTCTCAAAGAGATAAATAAGTACAGAGGTTGGGAAATGTCAAAGAGGTGACTCCCCGATTTTACTCTCAACGAACTTGGGAGGAAATAAGACAGTTCCTCAGTTCAGGGAAGCAGCACAATCTTCTAAAGAGATGGCTTAGCATTCATTAAGAAAAGAGCAGGTAGCAGTGTCTGACAGAAATAGCACTAATGAGCAAAGAGCGCTTTCAACATGCATATCCTTCATAGTCATAGTCTGAATTATGAAGGTTGTGCCACCTAAGCCAATTTTAATTAGAGCGAGCATGGACCTCTTTGGACAGTTAGCCTTTCTTTCCAAAATCCATTTCAATATGGTGTCATTTTGTTGTCATAATCAAAATGGCAAAGTGATGGAATAACCTACTTAAAATGTCTGCAGTGTTAAAGCAGATATGGCAAACATCCTCTAATGACACATGTAATAAGGGTATTACCTAGAGGACTTTGACAGTGCGTTCCGTGTTGTCAGCGTAGTTGGAATAATGATAGAGGTCTCCTCTGGCATAGGACATAGGTCTTTAAAGACCAAGTCTAAACTTCCTGTTCTACAGGTAAGTTATTAAACTCCCATATGCTGAAAGAAAAGAGAAAAATGCAGATCTACTGAACTGCCAAATGCAGACATGCTCACAAGTCTGGAGGCTTTTTCCCTCTACAAAATATACTTGGACTATCAAACTACAATTACTCAGTCCTTGTAGAGTAAAACACATTAAAGACTACTATAAAAAGTGGAAAAAAACCCAGCCCTGGGGGTTATTTCGACTTTCTTGCTTATAAAGAAATGACTTTATCCATTACTTCTGACACTACATTATTATGGTATTTACAGTATAACAGCAGCTATGTCAACAACAGGAGAGGAGAGGAGAATAGGAAAAGGAAAAGGAAAAAGAAAAGGAAAAGGAAAGGAAAGGAAAGGAAAGGAAAGGAAAGGAAAGGAAAGGAAAGGAAAGGAAAGGAAAAAGAATATTTCAGTTGGAAAGGACCTACAGTGATCATCTAGTCTTAACTGCCTGACCACTTCAGGGCTGACCCAATACTAAAGCTTGTTACTAAGGGCATAGACAAAATGCCATTTAAATACTGAGAGGACTTAAACACTAACATGACTCAAATACTGACAGAAAACACTTCTCATCCTAAAGTACATTAGGTGGTCTAGGTCCAAGAGCCTAGGTATTTAGGGGCAGATAAAACACCCAGTTGGAATTTGCTCTTTAAAACAAATTACAATCCATAATTGTTTTTTTAAAATATGAATGACATAAATAGAAATCCACATGGATTCCAGTCTGCTTTAACAGGTGCTTTTGGGAAAGATTTCAAAAATCTTTCAAAAACTTTACTGAATTTCAAACCCAATCTATTACTATTGTCTGCACATACAAAGCATTTTTTAAAAAAAAAAGTTGAGTTTCAGGCAACATTTTCAATTTTGTTTCTTTTCAAAAGACAATAAAAGGAAAGACTACAAGAACATAACTCTAACATGGCTCCAACTAAATTTGAAAATAAAAGAAAAAAATTGTTGTTTTTCTTGAGGTCATCATTTTGAAGGAAACAAAATTTAGATAAAACTTCTAAAAAAAATATTGTTCTTTTAGATGCCATCTGAAAGAAAATATTACTGAAAATCTGAAAAAAAATTGTTTCTGAAACACAACTTTTCTTCTCTCTTTATTTTTTTTTTTAAAATTTCACCTGATTTACTGTTCTTCCAGCTAATAAGGATCAAAATAAAAAATTAAAATACTATAGGATACAAAAAAGCATACTAGAGGAAAAATAAAATTCTGTTATAAATGGAGTTTGTAAATTTTTCTTGTTTGCAGACAGTTCCTATAGACCAATCCACAGCATGAGGGACTGTTTAGTTTCCTATGAAAACTGAACTATATCAAAGTATATTTCAATGGGTTAAGACAAGGATGAAAAGGAGTCACTCCTTTACATACAATCTCTGTTCTGTCCTACATTTCCTCTATTGTATCAGCATTGTAGAAATCTCTGTATTTCAGGGCTGAAAACTGGAATATTTCCTCCCCACTAAGGTTTATTATTAAATTTAATAAACTAGTGTCTTAAATGTGATTTAAGAATCTCAAGGTAAAGTAGAGAAAGTTAGTGTTGTTAAAAACTATTATCTTGAGATGGAGGCAAGAAAACATCCCTCTGTTGGACTATGAATAAAAGCATACATACAAATTCAGTTTGAAGCTTGGTGCAGTAAAAGCAGCGAGAAAAAAACTCACACCATCATAAAAGAATAAATAATCTTATTTCCTATAGAAGTCTTGCTACAGAATCTTCTCCTTCTGACTCTCTTTATATTACAATCTGAAACTCCGATTAACTCCTCTAGATACATTTACTTTGTATTTAGGGTATTCTGGAGAAAGCCAAAACTATAAACGTGAAATGGAAGTGTTTAATGTTTGGGTAAATCCACAATTAAAAAATGGGAATTATTTTCATAGTTCTTCCTATAAAGAAACAGAATTAAGAGGAAAAAGCCAAGAAAGCTGCGGGGATTAAAGAAGATATTTTATAAATTTGAAAGCAGCTGTTCAGCCATATGTGCTTACCTTTTCATTTTTTCTCAGCTAGCACTCCTACCCTGGATCTCTACCAAGCTGGCTTGTTTTTAATCCAGCGGTATCATTGCCTGAATAACCAATACCCTCCCGATCTTCACAGTGGAATCAGCAGTAAGGAGGCTTTGCTGTAGTAGGATAAAATGTACAAAATCTTCATTTTCTTTAATTTATTTTAAATCCTGGGTATTCCACTATGTTGCAGTATTTTAGGATCATGAATTCCACGAGCGACTTGGCCGTGAATTTCACAGCCTACAGCCATATAACAATGCAGCCATGCATCTGTTTAATAGCCAAGACTCCTATGCCCTCCATTCACTAAAGAATATAAACATGTGATTAAGTTTTATCATATGTTTATAACTTTGCTGTAGAGGGACAATATAAAGTAAACATTTACTTATTTTGTTGGTCTGAGACTTGCAACAATACCTGCACAGGTTTAAATATGATGTCCCTCTAAATATAGGCACATGCCTCATCACAGACAGAACTATGAATAAAATAACCTGAAGTGAGAGCCAACTATACCCAAATGTTCATGAAATTCCCATTCAGCTCTCAATATCACCTTTTGGAAAAGCTTTGTTTGTGCTATCATTTTGCAGAGACTATCTTAGAAGCTGCTAATTTATGTGGCATGCTGTCAGGTGTGTGTTTTGTTATGTCAAGAAGATATTTCTTATATTCTAATTTAATTTATTTTATACTGAAGTTTGGAAAGACTGCTCATGCTATTGTCCTTCTGGGTGCTTATTAATGGAAAAAATGTGACAAATAGTAGAACTACAAAAAAGATAGCCTATTTAGGAAAGGAAAATGAATCACTGCACATTCAACAATGGATCATATCAGAACTGTTCTTAGCCTTGCGTACTTTACATTCAATGGTCAATCTTTGAACAAAATAGTGCCTGAGCTATAGGTTACCAAACTCATTCATCACAGCATAACTCTATCTTCTGCATTTCAAGAAAATTACAGAAAATAAAAATGCAATAAAACCAAAAAGCTGGAAACAAAGATGACACCCATGATAACATTAAAAACAGAATACTGAAGGCATGCAACCATCTATTCAGCTTACAATTAATGCAACTTGAGATAGATGTCTGCTTTGTTCTGTAGTATCTATGAGGTAAAACATAAGAAACAGTACAAGTTTGCTACTCATAGGTGGAGAGCTGTGTCAAGTAGGGATGAAAGAAACTGATAGAGAAAACCCAAGAATTTACTAAATATTTCTTTATGAAGCCAAATGTTGAGGTACTTCACAACGTCACTCTTGATTAAAATACAGTTGCGGCACACAACAGAAAGTCCAAAATCATGCACATGGCTCTTCTCCCCACAATGAATTAAAACTTGTGATTCAGACACTGAAGTGGCTGGAACCAGATCATCTTTGCAGCTTAGTGACACCTTTGATGAACTCCAAACAAGTAACTTATTTTAAAATTTAATTTTCTTATTATTTTTTAACTTCTCTCTATTCTGCCTATTCTAATTCCAACATTATTGCCAGAACATTATTGCCAAAATATTATACCAGATTTTGAGGGCTTTCCAGCCAAGTTTAATCTTCAGGATGGTAATCTTATTTACTAAATTTCGCTTAATCATCCATATTTTAAACAGTGAAGCAGACTCATAGTTGAATTTAGCCACTCTTAATTTTAACTTTTTTTTTTTTTTTTTTTTCAAAATCTCCTCAGAAATCAAACTGCAAGCAAAAATTTCTTTCTTTTGTGGTCATATGTTATCTTACAAAATATAAAAGACACCTTCTCATCTGTGAATGCAATCAAGGGATGTCAGTCAGAAAGGCTTGCAGAACTTCCATCCCATATGTCTACCTCCACACACCCTGTAATAGGCCTAAGGATGATAGAAAATGAATCAAATTCCACTTTAATATACCACAAAAGGTAATTGGAAAGATCAAAAGCATTGAGTCATTAATGAGGCATCAACCCTTTGACAAGGGACACATTCTTCAAGGCCTTCTTAGCATGCTGGAACAGTAAAAAAAATACCCAATACTGTCTTTGAAAAGTTCCAGTGGTCCAGTAAATATGCCATGAATGAAAACAAAATTTAAAATGTGGCTTCTAGCTACAGATGGAGAAAAAAAGAAACTGCTATTTTCATAGCAGTCCTTTAAGACTTTTTTACTTAAAAGGTGTTTCATGCCGTGTTTCATTACATTTCTACGGAAACAATTTCAAGAGTGAATGTCAAACATCAGAAAATAGTTGTGTAGTAAAGAGAGAAAGTCTAGTGTAATACAGTTAGAATGGGTTTTGTCCTCTTCCCCCTCCCATTCTCTTCCCATCACACAGAACACTGAATATGTATTAGCACAGCTTGAACACCGTACAGAATGGAATATAATTTATTTAGATATATGTCCTTTCATATTCAAGGTATCTCAAACCACTTTATGGAGCAATGACTTAGATAATGGAGTGACTGTGTTGGCAAACTTGACTCTCATTATACGGTCAGCAATAGATCATACCCAGCCCACATATCAGAACTGTGAGAAAAAGTAGAAATGTTGGCTAAAATAAGGGACATGTACCTTAAAAAAAAAAGCCATAAAAAAGAGAATAAAGACACCCACTTTTTACCTCAGAGAGGGCTAGATGCAGCATACCAGCCAGCACACAGTTACTACCATAACTGCTTGTATAACGGAGTCTTCATGTGCTGTTTAATGTCATATACCATCTTAAAAAAATATTGCATGTCTTAGTCACAAATCAGTTTGCATGATCCCAAGTTGTTAGCAAATAACAGCGGAGTCATAAAGCAACTGTTTTTCAAATTTCATGTAGAATATGGTTGCACCTTTGGAGACTAATTATGCTAGAATAATTTGATTAATATTTTAAATGCTCTGATAACAATTTGCACAAGTAAACTCAACAAAGTCAATGACATGGCTGACGTTAATACTGCTCCCTTGTAAGGATAAATGTTTCTGTTGTTACAAATAAATACTTAAGTCCTGGCCTGGGAAAACAGCCTCTTTGCCAAAGGCTGGCCAACATGGTAAGTAGAGCGTTACAGTAGGAATTATGTTGCTGGGGAGCTGACAACTCATAATCAAATGTGCAGGGTGATGTGGGTATGACAGACCTTGTAATCAACAAAACAGGAATGAAAGAGTTGCACAGCATTATGAGATTTTTTTCTGGGAAATCATAAGGACTGAACGCATCTCTGAAGTGTCTGTACAATAGCATATGAATCACAGGGAGAAAACAGGAGGAACAGGAGGTGTGGACTGTGATCCCACTGGGAGCACAGAGACATGCTGGAATAATGAGCCATCTGAACATTTGCCAGTCAGGATTAGAGGACAGACCAAGGCAGGCAACACTGGCATTAAATTTTGCTACAGATCATGGGAACAAGAAAAAGAAAAAAAAATGAGGCCTCCTCAGACAACTGGAAGAAGCCTCTCACCTGCAGGCCATGGTCTTCATGAAGAACTTGAACCATGTATCCATTGGAAGGGTAATATGACAGGGTACAAGCTCTCTAGTACCCAGTGACAGCCCAGAGTCAATGTGCACAAATTGAACTACAGTAAATTCTATTTAAATTAAAACCCCACAACTTTAAGGGTGATTGGACACTGGAAGAAGTTGCCCAGACAGTCTGGAGGCTCAGTTTCTGAGGATATTAAAAACTCAGCAGAACACAGTCTGGACCAAAATATTCTGTCTCACTGTGTTTGGGTTGGACTAGATCTCCTGTAATGCCTTCCAACCGCAGCCATTCTGTGATATTGTAATACTTTCTAAACTAAAAGGGATTAATTTTATATTTTGATATATATAAATCAATGACACATCACTGAAACACAGAGAATGGTTTAACATGTATACCCACACATATACTTTACCAAGAAAAAATTTAAAAAATTATTTTAAAAAGAATCTAAAGGTGTAAATTAGCTTACTGTGGTACAATATGGTGACCAAGAGGTGGGTCATTCATAAAGTCATGGAAGGTGACTAAGAAGATAATGGCTTGATTCCTCTCACAGTAATGAGCAGGTAATTGTTTCATTTCTCCCTCAAAAAGAAAAGTAGCATCTGTGTTACAGTTTCACAAATCTCATCAGTTTTAAAGCTCTTTTAAGCTCCTCTCTAGCCCTGCATACCTGGGGAATGAAGGTACAACAATGATCCATGGAACAGGACCCCAGCTCAAGTCACAGAACTCCGCCATTTAAAGACAGAATTTCCCTAGGGTTTGTGATGAATACCTACAGGATTAAAAGGAGTTAAACGTGTATCTCACATATTCGTCCCTTGGCTGCTCTAAGCCCCCATTCCAATGGTGCTTTATCAAATAAAGTGCACCCTCCGAAGTCTCATGTAGAGAAGTACCGAATCCCCGTTTCTTGCTTTGCACAGAGAAAACACAGAAATCCTACGTGGACCCTCCACATACAGATCTGTGGGGCACTGCTGCCCTGCCCACAAATGAGGAAAGATCAAATGAAGAATAATTCATATTTATAAGGAATCAATTCCAGCAAGAAATTGAACCAAGAAGCTTTGGGCTCAAAGTAGTGTGGATTCCCGCTGAGATAAGAAGAAATGACTTTGTCTGTCTAACCAACTAACTACATGTCACGTGTGGAGTTCTTGCTTTAATGCATGCCTTACACATGGTGTCTGATAACTGCATGGATAAGGGGATAGAAGTACATGTCACAAAACACTACCAGCGTGTGAGTGGGATATGCATAAATGAATGGATGTGAATGACTCTTTTCTAGGCCAACAGGCTTTTTCTGTACTTTCTTCATTATGTCTGAGAGTAATCTTCAAACATGCAAGTCCTCCTGTGAAGAATGTATTAGTAAAAGAAGGGTCTAAAAGATTCTGTGTCATTAACAGGACTTGACTTTAAGAGCCATTTATGCTGCTAGGGAAAGAGTAAATAAATAAAGCGATGGTTATAAAATTAATTTTCTACTATGCAGCCCAAAGGGGAGCAGAGTGAAATGCAATGATGTGTGTATTGTTATAAAAATCTGACCAGTAGTTTTTTATTAGTATTGTTCCTCATATAGTCATTGGATTAGTAAAATGGAAAATTGTTGCTTAACAAATATCCATTTATTCAATAACTCCCTGTATTAGGAGTCTAAAATACAAAACATGCTTATCCAGGAGAGATGGATCATCTTTGATGAAAAACCAGGCCTCCACTCACTTATGCCCCACCCCTACTGTGGAACGTGGAGGAGAAAATCCACCTAAAGCTTCAGTAAGTGAGACAAGGATAGGGAGGTTCACATATCCCAATTACAGTAAGAAGCAAAAACCAGACAGGTTCAATTTGGGAAAGAAGAAAAAAGATAATTTAATCTACAAAGAGTAGGAGAAAACATGGACACATCTTAATATCTTTCCCCTCCACCCCTTGCTTCCTCCCAGGCCTGAGTTTCTTCACTCCTGCTCTCCCTTACTGGCACAAGAGGATAGGGAGTGGGGATTTAGGGTCAGTTCTTCACCTTCTAATTATACAGGGTAAAACTTCAAACCCTCAGTTTACAGAGGTATGTCTCTGCAAAACATGTAGTCTGATCACTGACAAGGGCCTTCCTGTAGCTGTAGGCTTGAAAATCCTTTCCAGGAGGTGTTACTATTTAGATGTATGTCATTATACTCTTATTCTTACCAGCACAAATAAATAAACACCTTACATGAAGACCAGACACATTATGCAACTTCAGCCTTTACCTGGAAGGAAGGAAGGAAGGGAGGAAGGGAGGAAGGGAGGAAGGGAGGAAGGGAGGAAGGGAGGAAGGGAGGAAGGGAGGAAGGGAGGAAGGGAGGAAGGGAGGAAGGGAGGAAGGAAGGAAGGAAGGAAGGAAGGAAGGAAGGAAGGAAGGAAGGAAGGAAGGAAGGAAGGAAGGAAGGAAGGAAGGAAGGAAGGAAGGAAGGAAGGAAGGAAGGAAGGAAGGAAGGAAGGAAGGAAGGAAGGAAGGAAGGAAGGAAGGAAGGAAGGAAGGAAGGAAGGAAGGAAGGAAGGAAGGAAGGAAGGAAGGAAGGAAGGAAGGAAGGAGAGAGAAAAAAATCTAGGGACATTTTGGTAGACCTGGATTTGGCTAAGCAGCAGCCAATAACTAAAAGCTTCAAAGTTTTTTTTTTGCAAGGAAGCCAAGGAAGACCATTCAGAGGAAGTTTTGTAGCATGGTAGGAAAAGGAAATGCAGTAAAGATTGAGAAAAGGCAAAGGAAAGACATTCACAAGGGAGACAAACTCAAAAATATTAGTCAAAGTATATTAGTCAAAATAAAAAAGGCAGAAAAGAATGAAGCTGCAGTGATAAATTCAACAATGGAGCCCTTCCCTGACATTCTTCATGCATTAAGGCTCCTCACACATGCAAAGAGTCCCAGTACATTCAGTAACAGCATTTGTACAAAGATATCAAATAAAGAGTATGAATAGATCATGAAGAGATTTTACTGCAGAGATAAGCAGTTTTCATTTCTTGCAGTAGAGAGGGGGAAAAGAGAGGAAAATCCTAAAGGTGGCATTATCAGAGACATGGGCTATCAGGACAGCCTTGGTTTTTAATTATGCAGTTGGGTGTAAGAGGCCACACCTTAGAGGTGTCATGGAGAAACTAACACGATCATAACAAATATTTTATCTTTTATTGAGTATTATTGCACTACATACTTTTTAATGTTTCTCCCAATGAGTTATCCAAAATCTCTTTTTCTACCCATGCAAGTGTGGCTTTTCTTCCTATGTAGTGCAGTGCTGAGAACTGAGAAGGTAGTGGAGAAAAAACATATGGGACATCTGTAAATGGGCAGAAAATAAGCAGTCAACAGGAAACTCACCTGAGATCACATTGTCTCCAGGATGATGCCAAGGGAATACATCCTGAAGCTAACAATCTCTCTTCTTTTGTCCTGTGGTAAGTAGGTACCAGCCTTGTTCAGTTCATAAGACATCTTCTGAGCCCACCAGCCTAAAGGTTTCCCAAACCCTTAAGATGTTTACTGAGTCTGGCTGTGAAAACTGAATTGCTTTCTTCTCTTGACTCCTTTCATTATATTTGTGTCCTCATGAGCAGTCTCATCATGCTTTCCTGCAGTTCTTTCATCATTTCTCATCATGGTCTAGTTTCATCTGTTCCTTTACTGTTGTCTCAGTTAACATCTTCCTTGTTCTGTGTCTCTGGGAAGGGAACCTCAAATTTACAGAAAATTATGCAAAGCAAGATCTTTAGTCTTGAAAATTTAAAAATTACACAATGACAAAGATTGAACAAACTCAATGGGGAGATCTATGGATGGCAAATAATTGCATTAGACAAATCAGCAATTTGAATCAGGAAATGGTTCATCTATAAATGCCAACCAGCTCTACCGATCACTTCTCTCAGTAGTAAACCAGGATATAGTGGTGACTGCACAATCCATCTCTAAAACAAACATCCTGACAAGCCATTGCATTTCTAAACATCAGTGTTGTGGATGAATGACCAGAACCTGCTTGGTAAATTTAGCCCAATGCTGAAAAGTGCTGAGCATCTGCATTGAATTCAACTGAACCTGAAACAACTCTTCTATTACCCCTTCTATATCAGATTCTTAGACCTTATTGTTTTTCCTTCTGCCTTAAGACTTTCTGTATGTTTGCAGTAAAAATCTGATTTAATCTAAAATGGACAGATTAACTTGGTGTCCAAAGAATGCTGTGATCTGGACTTTTCTTTATATAATTCTGTATGTCTTACTCAGTATATATGTGGATAATTGAGGACTGCTAAGAGCTATGACATTCAGGAGGCAAGGAAAAAGCCCATCTCTCCTGTCACATTGTTTATAGTTCTTATGGTTATGACTGTGCTATGGCAATTATTGTAATATCAGCATATTTACATGCCATTTCCTACTCAAATGCTAATAAGACAAAACCAGGAAAAAAAAAAAAGAAAAAAGAATGGAAAAAAATATCTTTTTTTTTTTTTTTAATCTTTGATATTAGTATTTTTTGTAAATACTGCAAATGCTTCTAATTATATTTTAACAAGAAGTTATGAAGAGGTATACCTCCTATTGGATCCTAAATGACTAAAAATGACCTACTTTAATTTTATTCATTATCTCTAACTGTTATTAGAACCTCTATTTGACATATGTGGATATTATTTGATCTTTTCAAACCACTCATTCTCATTAAGAAAGCCCCAAGACATTTTCTTTCAGAATATTTTTCAAATTTTCTGAGATTTTGCTTGTTATGTGAAATGTGACAGCACTTTCAAGTTCTTTATTATAGTTTTTTTCCATGGCAAGAACCAATTATCTCTTCCCAGTACTAGTGTCTAGTTTTGAACTCAATATTTAAGCAATTAGTATCTGTATCTGTAAATTAATACATCTATATTACTAATGTAGTTTTAATCATACAAAATCAGTAAGAACAGCCTTTTTCACAGTTGCTAAATGTAAAGAAATCTTTATTTCAACTTTAAATTAAACAAGAGAGAACAAGCAATGGATATAATTTTTATGGCATTTAATGTTTGTTTTGTTTTGTTTTTCAGAAGACCACTTAACAGTACCTATTTTCAAACAGTTTTCTGTTTTACACAAACTTTACACAAATTTCATACTTTCAAACTCGGTAACTGCTGACTATCTTCAGGACAACCTCAAATGCATTAAAGTATTTGAACTGTTAATACCAAAAGTGCTTTTTAAATTAAGAATATGCTGAGTGTTATGCTGAAAATGTTTCAAATCAGAAATTATATTTAGCCATAATTATCAGGGCTATGTGTTATTATGAATACACAGTGATTGATACAGATTTTACTGTTTGTTATAAAGTTCTCTTTTGGGGAAGTATCTGTCATATTTCCTTAGATCAGAGAAATTAAGCTGGATATGTACAGATGCATCAGATTTCAAAAAGCATTTCATCAGTAATCTACACAAAATAGCTCTTCTGGCAAATGAAAACTAATTTCTTCATTTTGTTTTCTTATCTTGCCTGCAGAAAATGAGTAATAACAAAACTGTGCTACACAGATTTGAGTTCATTAATACCTTCTTATGTTAATCATCAATTAACAGTTCCTTTCACTCATGAATAAAAATTCTATAAATATTTTAGGTCCACTTGCTGATATGCTGATAGATGGGTTTATCTGACCTGCAGATGGCTGTTGTTACATCCTATTCAATTTGATGGTCTTGGTATGTCTATCTAGAAATGACAGAGAGTAAAATAGAAAAGCTGAGAATGAAAAGAAAAATTACTAAAACTGCATTGAGTATGCTATTCAGTTCAAATTTTGTGTAATACTCACATCATTGTATTTCTTTTCCTGATGTGCAGATTATTCTTATACACTTACAGCCAAGAGAACAAGCTGATGAGAAAAAAATTGAGACTTGGCTTAGCATTTTACTATTGCAGCTACAATTGCCTTAACTCGCTTTTGTTAGGTTAGATGCAAAAAGATAAATGTAAAAACTATTTCAGGGAAAAGTTGCAAGTAACTGAACAAGAGATCATAAGAAAAGGACACTAGGTCTGAATACTTGAAAAACTTAGTTAGGTTCACCTCTATAGCCAATCATCACAGCTAACCACTGTCCCTAACACTATAACCAAACACTTCAATCCGACAGGGTGCAGAAGATACTCATAGTTAACATCCTGGTTCACTCACCCTGCTTAGGAAACCCCAGGCAGTCTGTAACTCGGAAATAAGGAAAGAAAATCAAATAAACTTGACCAGTACAACTGAATACCCATCCTCCCCATACTCAGAATGCTCTTGAGAATGGGAGGGCACTGTGGTTAAAGAGGAAATTGTGTAAAATATGGAAAAGTGGAATGGTTATGCCAATTTGTAGCCAGTCTCTGCTCTTTAAGGGACAGATGCTGCCTGTATAATTCAAAAGATTTGTTGGCTCAGTGATCAAATTACACCAGTCCTCAAACCAAATAAGCAAATAGATTTGTCAGAGGTATGCTTGCTTCTCCAGTGGCTTTCCCCTCACACTCAAACTGGTACTGAATGAAGCAAGACACAAGAGGGGACAGCGCAACATCTGTGCTTTGAAGTTATAAATTTTCTCGTTGATTTGTCATTAAAACATGTATACTAGCAAGGTTTTCTCTTAAGCCTACTGCAAGTAATAGTTTTTGATATGAGAAAACAAGATCTTTTTTCTTTTTTTCATAATCTTGTTCTTGGAAACAGTTGAACTATTTTAGCCTACTTGGCCTGAGCCAGATATTCAACCCAGAATATTTCAGTGAACATTTGTAAAGTCTGAAAAAGTTACAAGCAGATGCAAATGCAAACCTACACTAAAAAGTATTAGTTAAGTAATTAGAGGTAATTAGGCTGTTCCACTTAAGTCATTAATTTGTGGACAGATATGTCAAGATTTTTGAGCTTTCATTGCAAAGGAAGTTACGTAAAACTGACCCAACCAGCTCAAGTCAAAATTAGACTTAGGGATTAGCAGCTAACCCAACGAAAAAACAAAGAAACATGCTTACTCAAGCCATCCCACACATACATCTTAGGTAAAGGGTCAGAAGGATCTGATCCTTCTGACAAGTACAAAAGCTGCATACTCTATGCCTTTAAAAAACACACATTAAGAATAGCTGACTCTCTAAAGAAGGCATAGCCAGACTGAAAAGGATAGCAACTTACTTGTACACTTTTTTCAAAAGCAAGCCAAAAATACGTCAGTAATTCAGTTCAAATAATTTATCTGCTGTTGTAAGAAGGATTCTCTTTTTCTACAACAGGTATTTTTTGGTGACCATTTGTCATAGAAGAAGATATTCTTGGTAGAGGAGAAGCCTGGGGATTTTTTGTTTGTTTTTTGCTTGTTGCTTGGTTTTCATGGTTTTTGTTTTTTTTTTTTTGTTTTTGGTTTTGTTTTGTTTTTTACAGTACAAAATAGTAATGTGGGATTAGCTGTATTCAATGCACACTCTTGATGGAAAGAAAAAGTTCTGTATTTTCTAGATATAGGTCACAGCAGGTATAACATTAATTTTATTGCTTTCGATTTTATCCTTTACACTTAAAAAAAGATATTGTATCTCTTGTGACACCCTCAGATCAGTAAAGGTCTGTCCAGAAAAATGCAGAAGATTAACACAGGAAATCTTAAGGTGAGACCAGTGCCACTTATCTCAGATAGTATTAACACCAGTCCTCTGGTCTCATTATTTGAAAAGCCCTACTAACTTTTTCCTCACTTGCATAGGAAAGGAGAAAGAAGAGAGATATGTTGTGGTTGAGACTGTGACTAATACTCAAGGCTGAGCAAAGTGGCCACTGGAGTAATCTTTTGGTACTAATGGACTTGACCTCTGCACTGAGGTTGGCTGAAAAGCTTCCAGAGTCTCCCTTAGTAGATGTCACACACTTTCAGCAAGCTGGGGTACCGTTTTCTAAATTACTCTGTCTAACTATCAATGGGAACTGCCTGGATATGTGCAGAAGAGGTTGGAGAGAGAATCTATGTTGAAAGGTTTGGGATTTATGTGAGTATGAAAATAAAATATATTTCTTAAGGAATACAGACACCCTGAGTAATATTCAGAGGTCTTTATCTCCTGTTCAAATCATAATGACTACACTTTTAAGAATTACATCAATTTTTAAATATAATTCAGCTCTACCTTATTTTAATTAAAATGTTCTCTGCCTAGTCCATATACATGCAAAAATGTAGTTTGCAGTTTGACAGGATATTATTGAGCAGCATGTGAATTTGTTTAAAAGTAACCAGATTTGAAGCATCCATCAGTCAGTAACAGTGCACTCATAGGTCACTGAGGCTGTCAATTTCAATCAACTCTGTAATTAAATACATCACCAATATAGATTTTGTGTAAGAATGTCACTTGTTCTTCAGATGTCTGCTACTAGGACAAATCGCACTTCAGTGTCTTTGAATGTGCCTTCTAAATACAGTTTTTTAAAACAGCATAACATCTCCATCCATCTCAATCCAATTTACTGAGAAGAAATCTGCTTAACTAATACATAGTCTAAACACTGAATTAAAAACAATATGTGTGTTTCCCTTCCTTTTAAATGAATGCTGCAATGCTATTGTAGACATTTTACTGCTTCTCTTTAAACTTTTCTGCTTTGTATTTTTAACATAAAAAATAAAAATATCTCATTAAAAAAAGAAAAATTGTTATCATCATCTGTAATTAAAATTACTGTGTGTCATATTAAAAAATAAGAGTATCTTCTGGCATAAGAAAGTAAATAATTAAATCTAACTGTCCTATGGACAGAAATACAAAGCCTTTTCAGACTAAAAAAAGGGAAAAAAAGAAAAACCCATTTAGTGCTTTTGAGTGTCAGATTCTTCTATTATACTTGCCACTAGGTTGGAAAAGTCTGAAACCAAGCTGAATTACCAAATATATATTGCCTGCCATTTGATTTAATCTTCAAATAAGCTCCAGGAAGCAGATCCCTGGACAGTTAATCTTTAGTTTTGTAGCCCATGCACATTTTCAATAAGGTTACCAGGGAATTAGGGCTGGTGAGAAAGGGAAAGGCATATTGCCTTATTCTAAAGACAACTGTCCAGATCCTGTTAGAAAATTATAACTCCCTCAATATGAAAAAACTTTATTAGCTGAGTCCTGTTGCAATGAAACAGTAGCCACTTAGAAGAGGAACATTGTTTGTGTTTGTTCCCTGGAATCAGTTGCTTGTACAGTTTAAAAAATATAAACAGAAAATATCATGGGTAGGCTATATTTTAAGGTGCCATTCTGCAGCCTAAAACATGCTAAGGATGCTATGACGGAGGATTCTAAAGAGAATGTTTATGGGTTGGGGGTGCCAGAGATTTACCATGTGTAATAGGTTGTGGAAGGCTGGTTTACTTACTTCTTTAAGCAGCAGTATATGGTTAAGTACATTTGTGTGAAACGAATACCCTCAACAATTTCACCTGGAGCCAAGAGGAATCTCTAAAAACCTAAATATATAAATAAACCCAAATGTTTCATTTTCTGTATAAAGTCATACCCAGGGTATGAATCAAGACCTGTAGCAAAGGAAACACTTTAGAGCTCTTTAAAATATTTAGGTCTACATTCCCAACCCAATAAACACGTGGTACTGGCAAATTTAAAAACAAATACATTTGTATGTACAAAAACATGGAACAAAAGACTACTCAGTAAAAATCCATACAAAATATTTCAATGTGTTTGTCCTTGTGAAGGAAATTGCTATGTCTAATAGAATAGCAAAAGGTAATAAATAAACAATAAAATAAAATTTAAAAGAGAATGGAATAAATATACTCAAAATAATGGTAGTTTCAAGAAAATTTAGAGAAAGTCTGATTGGCCAATATTTAAAGAAGGATGGGATTAGCAGAGAGTCTAGAAAGGGATTGAAGTGGAATTTCAAGAGATAGTTTGCAAAAGAAGTTTTGGTATTAGTTCTTCAAACAACTGAAGAACCCTTAGTATCAAATCAAGGTAAAGGTAAGCATGTATCTCATTTGAATGTGGCAAAACACCCACAGGATCACAAAAAAAAAAATATTAAAAATGTTGCTTAACACTCACTGCATATTCAGGGAAATACAAGAAATATGACTTTGTTGATGGGGGAAAGCTTGTTGGTGTTAACTAAATATTCATGCTAACACACAGCTGGCAGTGTTCTGGCTGTGGCTGCAATCTGCAGTCTCATTTTATACCTGAACTTGCTGATCATACTTTCTACAATCCCATAAAAAAATACTGTCATTTTCCTTCCAGTGCTATGAAATTATCCTTTCCAGTTCAAAATGACTGCTCTCTGACATTGCCTCCTTTCTCATCCTTGCCTCCTTCTCATTCTGTTATCTGCTTTTGAAGCAGTGAACAACATTCTTCTTGAAACTGTTCCCTTTTGGCCTCAGTGACCTCCTTCTGCAATTTTCTTCCTAGCTGTCTAATAATTCCTCCAGTGTACTCCTTAGTGAACCCTCCTTGTCATCCTTCAGTGTCCTGTTGGGGGATCTTTGTCCACTTTTCCCCACTGTTTAATCTCTGAGTAATCTCAAACAAAAGTTCAGACAAACACTGACCTCTAATCAATACCTGAGACAGGTCTCCACTTTCTTTAGGACCTTGAAGTGCACCTCTTTCCCTTTCCTCTGTTCTCATGCTACAAAGGGTATACAAGAAAGTAGGAAGATATGCATTTCAAAATGTAGACAGGATGAAGATAGGCCTCAAAGGAGTATCTTTTCATAATCTATACATCTACTTCTTCATTCATAGAATCATAGAATGTTTTGGGTTAGAAGGGACCTTGAAGATCATCTAGTTACAAACCCTCTGCCATGGCCAGTGACACCTCCCATAGACCAGGTATCTCAAAGCTCCATCCAACCTGGCCTTGAACACTTCCAGGGAGGAATAAACAACAGCTTCTCTGGGCAACCTGTGCCAGTGTCTCACCACCCTCACACTAAAGAATTTCTTCCCGATGTCTAACCTAAAACTACCCTCTTCCATTTTAAAGCCATTCTTCCTTGTTCTGTCTCTACATGCCCTTGTAAAAAGTCCCTTCACAGCTTTCTTTTGTAGGCCCCCTTCAGGTAGTGGAAGGCCTCCATAAAACCTCTCCAGTGTCTTCTCCAGGCTGAATTCCAATTCTCTCACAGGAGAGGTGCTCCAGCCCTCTGCTCAGTGTTGTGGCTCTCCCCTGGACTCTTTCAACAGCTCCAAGTCCTTCTTGTGCTGGGGGCTCCAGAAATGGATACAGTACTCCAGGTGGGGTATCATAAGAGCAGAGCCTCTCCTTCAACCTGCCAACCACACTTTTTTTTTGTTGTAGTTCAGGATACGGTTGTCTTTCTGGGCTGCAAGCACATGTTTCTCATCAACTAACACCCCCAAATCCTTCTTCTCAAGGCTGCTCTCAATCCATTCTCTGCCCAAACTCCATTTGTTCTTAGGATTGTCCTAACTCAGGTGCAGAAGCTTGCACTTAACTTTGCTGTAGTTCATGAGGTTATCATGGGCCCACTTCTCAAGCCTGCCAAAGTCCCTCTGGGTGGTGTAGCTTCCCTCCAGCATGTTGACCACACTACACAGCTTAGTGTTGTCAGCAAAATAGCTGACAGTGCACTCAATTCTACTGTCCACATCACAGATGCTAAACAACACTGGTCCCAGTACCAGCTCCTGAGGAATGTCACTCATCTGGTCTCTATTTGGACATCTCACCATTGATTACAAATCTTCAGGTGTGACCATATAGCCAATTCCTTATCCACTGAGTGGTCCTTCCATTGAATGCCTATCTTTTCACTTTAGAGTCCAGGATGTCAGGTGGGACAGTGTTTAAGGCTTTACACAAGTCCAGCTCGATGACATCAGTTTCTGTTCCCTGTCTACAGATGTTGTGACCCTGACAGGAAAGGCCATGAATTTACCATCAGTGAAATCCTGTTAGTTGCTGATAGCCATCTCCATATTTTCTGTGTGCATTTATTTGCAGAGCCTTCAGGAGGATGTGTTCCATGATCTTTATAGGAATAAAAGTGAGACTGACTGGCCGTAGTTACCAGGCTCTTCCTTTTTTCCTCATTTTAAAAATGAGTGCTATGTTCCCCTTTTCCACTTGGTGGGAACTCCACCAGACTGCCACGGCTTTTCAAAAATGATGGAAAGTAACTTTGCAACTTCACCTGCAAGTTCCTTCAGGGGCTGTGGATGGGTCTCTTCAGTTCCCATGGACCTGTGCACTTTCGGGTTCTTTAGAGGGTCTTGAACCTGCTCTGCTCCTAAAGGGGTGGATGGGGGGGTGGATTGTCCTTCTTGTAGTCCCTGCTTTTGCCTCTGCAACTTGTGTGGTGTGGCCAGAGCACTTGAGAGTGAGGACTGATGCAAAAAAAAGTATTTGACTACCTCAGCCTTCTACATATCCTGAGTGACCAGGTCTCCTGTTTCCTTCTGGAGAGGGCCCACATTTTTCCTAGTCTTCCTTTTATCACCTGCTGAAACTTTTTATGTTACTCTTGATATCCCTGGCTAGATTTATTCATCTTCATAGTTGGAAAACTCACTTGTCTGGTGCCAACACAACCCAATAACTGCTAAGTCTTTGCTGTGCTGAGACTGGAACTGTCTCCTTTATTTGTATCCTGTTTCTGAATTCAACATTTGTCTGTTTAAAAACAAAACAAAACAAAACAAAACAAACAATTGTGTTGGAAAATCTCTAGGGCAGGAACCATTTCTGTCTTTGTACAGAGCTCAGCAAAATGAAATCCCAGATTTTGAACACATCATACTGGGACTATAACACCAGAGAATGCTGGTAATGTACACAATTTAAACATTTGTACCATAAAAGAAATTTTGCTTCCAGTGAAAAAATCTAACTGGAAAAACAAACATCACTGACTTTGGAAATGTGCTAGTGTCTGAAATGCACCTTTCCTTTCCTTAGAGAAGTTATATGTGTCTTCAAGACCAGACCATATTAAGAAATCAGCTCCAAGGAGTAGATTATGCTGGGCCAAGTGAACATATTATCAAAGTCCACCTTTACATGGCCCCAAAGTCTTAATTTTATCTGTACGTGGATGTGTTAAAATATAGTGTTCTCTCTCAGTGCCCCAGACTAAAATGTGCAGGATTCAGACCATAGTAAATAGCTTACTGGAGAGAAGAATTTAAAAATCCATTTGACCAAATCATGAGAACATAATCACTCCACAACTGAACCAGAAAAAACCTGAATAGTATTTCAGGCACATTAACCTCAAATATCTGATCTGAGCTCTTTTTTTTTTTGGTCATCAGTAACAGGTGATAACTCAATTGCAATTTCTTGTTCATTACATTACACAGTTCAGTATATTTCAAAGGAATCCTTACATCATGACTATAACTCAACATCTACTTACAAGTTTAAAAATGATAGCAGGGAAATACCAAGACATCAACATTTTCCCTGGAGATTGCTTTGTTTTTAAGAACCAGGTAAATTTTACAGGAACTGATCAATGATTACATGAAGATGAGGAATGACAGGCCTGTAACATGTGAAGCCATGTTTAATAGCAAATGTAGTCTCCATATGGGGATAACTATGATGCAAATTACCCTGATATAATGCTACATAAGAAACAGACAGAAAACCTCCCAGAAAAACTGGTGTCACTGAAAGAAGCACTACTGCACTTGGTGACATTGTAATTTCACTCCTAAACATAATTTTTATTTCTATAAAGTCATACAAGCAACATAATAATGGTACTATGGTAGCACCTTCACAGACATTGGTAATTCTTCATCATAATAAAGTCTCACAAAGAGATTTTACCATTGACATTTACCAAAGAGTGGGATATTGCCTTGGATGGATGGCTGAATACAAAGAAAGAGCTTTGGAGAAAAGCAGAATCAGAAGATTTTTTAAAGTTGTGTTTAAAACCTGGAACTTTCATATATCACATTTTTTTAGATCTGTTTTCCTTCTGAATCAATAAAAATGTACTGATGAGTTAGAGACTTACAAATCTCATATGATCATTGACATTCAGCAAGGGTATCAATGTATTTGTCTCGAGGAACACCAAGAATGAGACATTTCTGAAGATAAGTTTTAAGCATCTGCCACGTGGATCTCCACGTGTTTTAATTCTAGTTCACATTCCTCTTCACATTATACCTCTTTTACAGTGAGAACAAATGCATTTCTTCATTTATTTTATTTCACTGAAGTAAAAATTTATGAGGGATATTAATTTTGTGTTAGGGTTACGCTCTGCTTCTATAAAATTAAAATCCTTTATTCTAATCTTGACTTTTAGAATCATAGATGATGGTTAACAATCCAAAATCTAATACATCTTGACACAAAACATTGCTTCAAATCCAAAAGTTTTAATGGTCCATTCCAAAACTATAATGCTTTTTCCCCACAATATCTGTACAAATTCACAATATTCCCACAGAACATATTAGTGTTGACAACATAACATTTTTGATCAGATCTGCTTCATGGTAAAGGATTATTTTATTTCCCCCCACTAAGTAAGCGGCAGTTTACACCTTGGGGAGTCAATGAGTTCCTCTGAAAATGTGCAACTTCTGGGTATTGCAAAAATCCTTCATAATGAAATGTTCTAGGTAATTTATCCCTTGTAAGGTAAAAAATTTTCCTTGAGAATGTCATCTTGAGCATTATAATGCTTAACCATTCTTTTCCAATATTACACTGTGATAAATAAAATGCGCAATGAAATTTCCTATGACTCTCAAAGGTGAAATTCAGTCTTAGATTGGCAACCATAATAAATATCCATGATTCCAAGATCTGGTCAACTGGCCAACCAAACAAGAAAGTACTGGGGTGTCAATTCTCTATACTAAAGATGACTAGAGTTGATGTGGAGCCAGGAGACCATACCTCACAGCTTGCTAATGCACAGTCCCAGCATGACAAGCAATGTTCACTTTTCACCATGGTGGACATGGCTAGAAGTAAAATCTTCAGGGGAAAATAAAAAGGTTCAGGGATTCCATCTGGAAGAAATGACTATAAAGGCAGATGACTTATGGCCGGTAAGCCAAGGTCAAAGGCTGCCAAATTACACAGACAATGGGGTTCTTGTCCTTCTTGGTGATGTCTGCTCTGCAGACATTTCCCTTCAGTAAAATTTGACTCCCCAGATGCCTTCTCAAAAGGAAGTCTTTTATTTCAGCAATTCCCAAGTGCAAATGACTCTTAGGCCAAATTTGTTTTTTGTGGAAGCAACTAAAATTTCTACTGCAAGTGTACTTGGAAACAAGCTAACAAATCAGAATTAATCTGCTGAATACAAGCACTAATGCCCTTCCATTCAGGCTTTCAGGGTGGCCATAAAAGGAACTCAATGAGCTGCACAGCTTATCTTTTTCATCAAATACAGAGGAAGAGAAGCAAACAAGAAGATGGAAAACATGGAAGACTGAAAAAGAATATAGGAACAGATTCTCCTACCTCAGGTGTTTCTCACAGACTCATGTTCAAGGTGCCCAGGAAACACTCTGCCAAAGAACAGCGCTGGGAGATGGGACACGCTGATGAATAGAGCTGGCATAGACACAGATTCCAGCAGATCTCTTGAGACCTAAACGACACGTAGTTTTACTCTTATTTTAGTTTTCCAAGAGGAAAAAACTGTCTGCCTTAAATAATATGACATCAGAGGGAAAATGAGGTAAAAGCCAAGATTTTCTCAAATACAAGGAGTTCAACCCCCCTGAAAATTAACAAGAACAAAAAAAAGAAAAGGGAAAAAGATGAAAACCATACAGGGACATAATTTAACAAGGAATCTTTTGAAAACCTCGATTATTTTTAGTATTCATAGACCATATTTGGAAAAAAACCTTAAGAATTAAAAAATAAAGTCAAAGTGAGGCATTTTCATGACATTTTCAAAAATAAACTTAATTTCTCAGACATGGCAGGAATCAGAGGTCTGCATTCAATAAATGATTTTTTTCTCATAAAATGGCGATATTATTTGTTTTGTGGGACCCTATTTTAACTTCTCAAGAAAGGCTGCATTTAAAAATATGTAGGTTTCTTCAAAAATAGGTGATGGGTTTCTTTAAGTACTTAGAACCTGCTGGAGAGATAGAGAGATACTGCCATGTTCAGGCAGGCGAGCATTATTTGTACAATGGTGTCTTGGACTGACACCTGACCTAGAACAGAAACTTTTATTTAACTCTTGAACATAGACATTCTTCCAGCATCAAAAAGTAGGTATGTCACCCATTACACAGCAGTTAAACAAGGAACTGGTTGAGGAAAGAGGTGCTTTTCTCATTTGCTGCAAAAACATAATAATCAAAGATTATTTATACATTACTCATAATATTACTATATGCTTCTGCTCTGAGAAGGCTTGAGTTTCTCTCGTCCATGGTTCAAGCTGACCTGAAGCCATTTAATGGCTGCATTCTGACTTAGCAACAAAGCTTATTATCTCAGCTCAATGCTATAATAATATGTCTACACATCTCTTGTCTTGTTTTCAGCCTGCTCAGAGCACAGGGAAACAGAGCTCACATCTGGATGAAAAATGTTAAGTACACCTATATTGTATTAGGAATAATGGAGTTATAATAAAAGAGTGATAAACAAAATTACAATGAGAATAACATCTTCCTTTTTTCACCCCTCTGGTGTAGGACAAGAAATACACTAAAAACCCCATTACAGTTGATTTTGCTTATTATTTGAAGAATATCCAGTTTACAGAGTATTAAATTAATGACAATCTGACCTTGAAAACACCTCTATCTGCTGAAAGAGCAACACTCCATCACCTGTTTTGATTCATTAATGTATCATTTAACTTGCTATGACACATGTTCAGCAGTTATAATTACATTATGGCCTCCCTATTACATCAGCTCTGCTCCAAGTTTCTGTCACCACAAGTCCAATTTTCAACACAGAGCAATCCAGTGCACTCTTTCCTTATTAGTGTCATCTTTAATGTAGCACAGAGTCTGAACCATTACTTGGCACTGAGAGTTTAACAGCAATTAACCCCTGGTCTATCCCCAGGGAGAAGTACATCAGCAACTTGCCAAAACACTGTAAACAAGCTGGCCAAGATCAATGCAAAACCATGCTGGCTGCAGAGCACCTACTGTATTAATTTAGGATTGATATAGAAAACGAGAAAATAGCCTGCGTGAAATTAACCTAAAAGTATGGCCTACACAGTTTACAAGATTTTCTTAAAGCTGAAAAGGGAAAATCTAAATCTCTAGCTTGCTAGCCTACACGCATGCTTTCCTTTCTGCCTTGGCTCTTGTACTGTGCTCATCACCATAGGACTGTCAGTTATCACAGAGAATAAACATTTATTACCTTCTAACCAGTTAAAAAGGAGACTAGATGAATTGTTCTTGCATGAACAATTTACTTGAAGATAAATCAAGAAAGAAAGCAGCAAACGTGCATTTCTCTTTTGTTTCTGTTTATTGAACAGAATAATTCATATAAAAATCTAAGCCAAAGTTTAAGATTCTTCCTACACAGACGCAAATAGGAAAAACAAAGAACTGCAGAAATCCTTTCAGGTCACTCTCACCAGCTTCCACTGGCATGGAATGATGTCTCCAGCCTTACTCTAGTGGTGTCACACAAAGCAACTGAGAATGTAACTGCAGACCAGGCATACCTTTGGGTGTGATTTCCAAACTCAGGTTGTGCTAAGAAATAGTAAGAAGTCAAATTCCTCATTTGTTCATCTCAGTATCCTGCATAAACAGTATGGTGTGATTATAAATAAAGTCTTAGGAACACCAAAGCATGCCAGTTTAATACTGCTTTAGCGTTGAACTCTTAAAGGATTAATGATAGCATATTACTTCTTTTTATACTTCACAAATTTGGACTGAGAATTTCAAATATATATCTATATAAAGATTTGTACCTATTTTTTTTTTCTGTGCATCTTCTGGAGATTGTCAACACTTTCATTTTTGAAAAATCAGGCTGTAATTTAATCCTTCAGTTCTGAAGTTGATTATCAGTTTTAGCATTAGATCTTTTAAAAAATCATATACACAATTCCCCCACACATATCAGCTTTGTGTGTTCTACCAGATTAATATTTTGAGTAGACATGTACTAAACTTTTTTTTATTATTATTATTTTTTAAAATTATAAGGAAGAAAAGAATTATGGTATAACTAGGTAAGTGGTGTGAATATGGGTGGGAAATCTTAAATAGATTTCAACATGCTAATCTAGATATAAAAATCAGAGTCATCAAGACTTGAGGGTTTACATTTTTCAGTTAATTTGCAGGAAGGAGAATACCTGAAATTTAGACCCTTTAAGCAAATTCAGTTTTTGTCTGAATGTGACTGCTTGTTTCTAGCTTAGTGGAAAGAATTCTCAGCTGTTATAAAGCTAAATACAGTACTCTTCTTTTTAGTTATGTTAGAAAATTATGGTAACAGGAAGAAGATTGAATAGAAAAGAGTGGGAATAAAATGAAAATCACATAAGCAAAAAAAAAAACACAACCAAAAATCCCACCCCCCCTCCCAAAAAACCCCTACCAAACAACCCCCGAAACACCAAAACCCAACCAAACAAAAAACAAAAAACAAAACCAAAAAACCAACCAACCAATCAAAACAAAACCAAAAAACACCAAAACCCAAACCAAACCAAAACCAATAAGATACAGTGAGCTTACAAGGCAGAAGAGTTCTTCCAGATTAAAAGGCTTTGACATAGTTGCATATAATGATTAATTTAAGTTATATCAAGAAAAATCTAAAAAAAATCATAAAGGAGAGAGGATAATCAGGAATAGTATGTGGAAGGTAAATTAAGTATCAATAGGATACTACACTAGGAATAGAAAATTAAGTACAGAACCAGCTGCATACAGTGAGCCAGTGTGCCTACCATCTTCCACATGTACATCACAGATTCACATTATGCTCTTTATTACCCGTCTTATACCTTCATTGGCAATGAAAACATTTTCACCACACTATCACTATTCTGTAAAAATATGCTTGGTTGGTAGATTTTTCTGGGGCTTTTGTTGTACTGTGCTGTAAACACAGATGAAGTTAATGCTGAACTGAAATTAGGGAAGTAATGAAGAGCACAACTATTATGCTGGAAATATTCTTAGCACCTTACAGACACTTCAAATTTCACAGCAAGGGTTTATCAGCATCTCTCTAAAAATGAAGAAAAATATCCTTATACCAGCAAAGACCAAAAAAAAGGAGGAAATATGAAGGCATGATATTTTGGCATGTTCTCTGAAATACATTGTAACACAAAACACATTCTATCCTTCATGTTATTCTCATAACCAAACATATTTAATATAACAGAGGGAAAAAGCCCACAATCCTGTTAAGTACTGGTTTTAAATAAAAAATAATCAAAATTTATTTGATAATAAATTAAAACTCTGCTTAGCACCCTTAGACAACTATCTCCAAGTCAAGAGTCACAGATGTTAAGAGCTGTTAGGAAGCCAAGTTAATTTCCTTCAAATGAGTGCCTAAGGTTGGATGATGAATCTTACCATCATTCAATATGACTGATAAAAAATAAAAAAAGAGCTCAGAGAAGAAAAAAGAAAAGGTGATAGTAGTGGCAAGAAGGAAGACTGGCTTTTTTCCCCCCTCTCAATAATAGTTCAGCTGATCACACAAACCATAATGCCGATACCCCTAAAAATGATTCCTTGGCATGCTATTTCTTTCTTCCACCTGACCTATGAATACCTCCATTTGTTTCTTTTTCTGTGCTCTCTGCAGGGTTGACATTTCCATAAGACATCACAGAACTACCACACTGCACACAGTTCTTGCTTCCAGGGGAGTTCTAGCTGTATTATATACAGATAATCGATCTGCCCCATAGGGTAGAATGGGAATGAGTTAGGAGAACAGCAAATCCCCAGGGACACCACAACAACAAAGCAAAGACCAATATTGAACTGGCTCATAACTAATTGTTTCTGACCAGTTGAACAAATTGATATACTTTATGCAGGCCCAACAAGCCCAGAACTGAATTACAGGCTTGGATTTCTTGATATTACCTCAAAAATTATCTGCAGAATAAGCTTTTTCTATGAAAAACTTTTCTTTAAAGAGAGACAATTTTATGAAAAAAAAGTTCCAAACCAGTTGTGTCACTGGTCTTCTTCAAATCTTGGTGTGAAAAATATACTAGGAATAGTACATTCTTGAATATTTGGCTTTCTCATCTTTTGCAATGCTTCCAATCCAGCTTCTTGCTTGCCTGCTTTTCACAACTAGAGGGTAAATCCCATAATTCTTAAAACCAAAACCAGAAGGAAAAAAAACATCAAATTTTTGATCAGTCCATCTGTAATATAACAGCAAATTTAACTGAATTACTATTATAAAACCAACTTCTGAAAGGGAGTGGCTCTAGAACTCTTCAAGTAATCTTTTAACTTGTCTTTTAGCATTGAAAGTTGTTCTCGGTATTTCCACAGACTCTCTAGTACTTCAGATATTTCCAAATACAAGAAGCATTAATAACCTCACACCAAGACTAGAGAAAGGACAGAGTCAGGTTTGTCAGGCAATCAGCATCAAGACCCAAAGATACCACAGACTCAGCTAGTGTGTCCTTTTGCATATCATCACTTATACTAATTCATCCAGACACCCTTATACTGTGACTAATTTCTTCTGCTTGGCTGAAAGCTTTTTTGCACAACAACATTCAGGCTTGATATCAAAATTTTGGTCCACTCTTTCCCCTGCTATTTTAATTTCCATTCAAAAGGATTGTTTATATATCTAATATGAATATGTGTGTGTTTACCTTCCTGCCCCCAGTCTTGCACTGCTTTTTTCTCTTACTTTGGGTATCACTAGTGTCTCTCCAAGGAGTTAACACACTGAAATCAAATAATCTTTGACAATCTGTTTAAAGAGCTAGTACTGCATTTTTAATATCTTGCTGCAAAGCACTCTTTCCAACCCTTAGAGTACCTCTTCTCCTTACTTTTTCCAGATATTTAAAATCTAAGTAAAATACAGGGCTTGATTCTCTGAGACTTGGTTAGTCATTGACAAGTCTGAAAAAGCATTATAAAAGAGAATCAGTAGCATGTTTAGCCAGCCAGGTAGCAGTGTAAATGTCAACATATGAAGACCCAGGAGTATAGCTTAATCACTTGAGAGATCAACAGCAAAGTTTCATTTTGCCTTCTTTCTCCTCCAAAGAAGGAGGATGTTAAGGCAATGTTTCAGACCCATAATTTTGATATCATGCACCTTAAAGTTTAGTACTTTTGCTCTGACTTTCATCATATGTCAGAGTCAGCAGGTATGCCTTCGCACAAAGTCAAATTACAGGTTTGAAGAAATTTCTGTGAATTGAAACTGTGCAATTCAGCTCAACTTTATCCTTAACTGTGTCTCTGTAAATCTTTCTTGCTTTCATTTTTTCCTTCTTCATTACATTTGAGTCTTAAGTCACTGAGTAGTGGTTTTGGACTCAGAATCTAAAGTCTTTCTTATGTTCTTTTCACCCTGGTTGGTGTCATCTATAATATAGTATATAACCAAGAATTAAAAAACGAAGTCACACCATGAGCTGAAAACAAAGGTTAAATAGCATGGACAGTTTTTAATGCTCAGACTAATATAGTCATTCCCCAGCTGAACCAAGGAAAAACAATTGGCAAGACTTAAAAAGGACTCAAATAATGGCTGGTAACAGTATATATCTGGAACCTTTCACCTTCAGAATGGATTTGGTCCAGATTGAGAGCAATTTAAAAGAAATATTGACTTCTGGATGCTTAGTGACCTGTGTAAAAATGAATTAATAATCCTGGCTGTTTCCTATAGCACATCACTAAAATTGTCAGCACTGTTGCCAGACCAAACGGCACTTACATTGAAAGGTGTAAAAGATTTTTCACTTCATTTATCAATACACCATGCATAAATAGGTCACAGACTATCCAAAGAAACTGAAATCCTTCCAAGTCCCTGACAGATTCTGCTGCATCCTACAATCCATCATTTAATCTACGCATGTATGGAGAAGTGGCTCATGTGTTCATGTGTGGGATGTAAGGTTGGACGGCAAGTGCCAGACTTCCTAAGGCTACCTCACAGCCTTATATTATTAGACAGACATAAACTGAGGGTGTTGGTCCAATCTAGTATGAATGGACAGGTATGTCCTGAAGAAAAAAGTGCAGAGTACACAAAACATTGACTTTCTTTCCTACAACACAGCTGGATAATGCAGCTAAAGTAAAAATCTGTTGTTGGCAAAGGCTAGCAATCAATTACTATTCACTGGGAGATTGGCTATAAATGGAGGGAAGTGATATCTCTCCTTAAGGTAGCTCTAAGAGTTGTCAGGGATAGGTCAGAGATGGAAGAAACATCATCTCTTGAACAGATCTATGTAAAATTCATGTTTTCTTGAAAGAGCTTTTCAGTTATAAAAGGAATGTTTTGTCTTATGTACTTTTCTTAGTCTATTTGCAAATGGTTAAAAATACATTATGATCCAAAATTTTAGGAATGCAATGAAAAAATGAGTAATAGATTAAATCAACATCTCTATTTTTAATTAGCTAAATTATTTAGAAAAGCAGTTACCAAGACATGGGTTTCAAATTATATTTGACTTATTCTCTTCTCTCATGATAATTGTTGTCTCTTCTCTTTTGCTTTTTCTAACACTTCCTTCCTTCCTTTGAGGTCAGGAAAGGTTTCCCTCCTCACCTCATATTAAAATTAGAAGGTGGGATGGGGTGGCAGATAAGCATATGTGCTATTTGCTTTCCTAGTTCTCTTAACTCCAGAATATCTCAAGAAACTGCATTTCTCATCCATGCCTATGGGAGTCATTAAAGGAGGAATAGATTTCTAGGTTTTCAATGAGCTTTCAGCACATTTCCAATATGACTGTGAGCAGATCAGCTTTTTCCATGTGTAAAATGAAGAAGGCATCTTCTCAAAAATATGTAAGAATGAATTAATTTTTGTTGGCAAAACTTCTTGACACTCTTTGTAAGCCACAAGTGAAGGACAATACTAACTCTATATATTTTACTAACTGGACTGAATTATATTACAATCATTATTGTGTGATAATTAACAGTGTATTTCAAAGGATCTTTAATTCCAGAGAGTGATTACTGAGAAAAAGCTAACAGCCAGGCTGTTACTTTTAACAACAGTGCAGTTCAACTTTCTCCATATGCCATTTCTAAAGGAATAGTCCAAACTGATTGAGAGAAGAGGATCCCTCAGTCTTAGGAATGACCTTCTTATTTAACAAAAAGTACTGAGGCACCAGTACAGCTGAAGAGTTAAGTCTATATGGCCTCAGTCCAGATTTTGTCATGGTACCAAGCCATAAAAGAAGAGGAAAGTCAATATTGTATATTATGGTTTAGATGGCAGGATGGTACCCTCAACCTCAATTGGCACCCTGAAAAAAAATAATCTGCCTAAATCCTTTTTCATCCTGTGTAGAGCTTTATCCAAAGATGAAGACAATATGGGTAGGAGCACCTTTTCTCACTTCAGGCATCTTCAGACAGTAGGTAATATCTGTCTGCTTTGTTGTTTAAAGCTTCTCTCACTATGTGAAAACTAAAAAGTGCTTCTTGGCTCCATTCATCTTGGCCCAAAATAACTTTCTGAATTAGTCTAAGAAAATGTAGTCATCAAGCTTAAATTATGGTATCTGCACTACAACCATCTAAAATCAGATGAAATGAATCCTACAAAAAAAGCTGGAAGAGTGGGAAGTAGGCTGTTTCAAGAAACAGTCTTGTGCTGTTCTGAGGTGGAGTCAAATCCCTTTAACAGCCTTCAAACATCAAAACCACTTCACAATGCTAATTCCAGCCTGAGAATTTGACATCTAAGAAAGTGAATCAAAATAATGAGGTACCCACTTGCAGCATGCATATCATGAGTAAGTAAATGAAATCATGATAATTAAGAAACTCAAATACAGGCAAAAAGTTGCACATTGACTGTGTGTCTCTCTTTTTTTATATTTTCCCCCTCAGGCATTAACTTCTCTTGGCCAAACCTTCCTTGCTACAAGTTCAGAGATATTTTAATTTTGAACTTCAAATGAAGTGCAAATAAAACACCAAACAAATTTAGGATGTTGCACAATTGTCAGTGGAGCCCATTTTAATATTTAATGACCTGGACACCTGTGACTATAGCAGGAAATAAAAAGAATTAATTTAAAAGGAATTATTGACGTAACATAACACACGATAGTCTGTTAATAAAAATGCATACTTCTAATTGAATGCTGGCACCTAGCCATGAACTAAGCATAACTTCAAAAGCAACAGCTGGGAAAGCATCTTTTAGATTTTAATTACAGTAGCTCGTAAGCCACTTATCTTTTCAACATTTTTCTTCAGAAAGCACTTCTGTTTCATAGGAGTGAGTTCAAAGGTATTTACAACATGTAGGGTAAGAGAACTAGCTCTGACATAGTCAAACTTCACTTGTAAATTTGGATTCTAGACTGAGACAACTATTCTCATCTTTGAAGTGTGAGTCCCATTTGAGCCTGAAAGAACACAGGCTTCAGGCTTGCTGTTGAGGTTTTTTATTTCTTTTCTATCTCTAGACACAGGATAAGAATTTCTATCATATTTGTTCTTATCTACTATTTCTATATTATTGTTAACTTAAGACTACAACTGAAATTGGAACTTCATTGTGCAAGTATTTTACTATTTAAATACATGGTAAGCATACATAATGATGAAAGTGTCTGTGAGCTCTTTTGAAGAGTTTGTGAAACACACACAGAGAAAGGCTCTCAAAGTACTAAATTCTATAGCTGGATCCAGAAAGCTGTTATGATGTTTAGGAATAAAATATGAAAGCCCAATTTAGTAGTCAAAGTTTAAAAGTCTAAGTGATTTAAAATTATTACCTAAACTGGCTACAGTTGTTTTTCAGTAACAAGTCCAGAGGGGTTATGAATTATTTCATCAAAGATGTGAATTTTTAAAGTCTATGGAGCTACTTTAGACTCCCTCCACCATTAAAAAGTGAGACAGATGGACAGACAGATAGACAGAAAGAAAGAACCAAAGAAAGAAAGAGAAAGATAAGAGAAACAGATGTTGAATGACTCTTCCCACACTATTGGAGATTTCTGCAGCCTGTCTCTGTTCACTTTTTCAAGACATTATTCATATGCAGATAACTGTCCCTGTAGGAAGATAAATAGTATGCAGGAAACCTTGGAGTCCTCTGTCTACTCTGTAGAATAATCCAGACCAGATTTTGTCAAGAGACTTAGAAAAACATCACTGTGTCTTAGTCTAAGGTGTCCTGTCCTTCCAAAATGCTCAAGACCTCCAGGTGAAAATATGACAGGAAGGAACTGTGCCACTCCCTTCTTAGATATGCAGGAATCTGCCAAAAAAGCTTAGAACCTTGAACAACAAGTTTAAGAAATAATACTCTTTTGTACTCAGTTCCAATTCCTGAGGAGGTGCACTGTTCCCTGGATCCTTCTCTCCTCTCTTGAAATTGTGCTGCTTAAGTGATAGTTATGTAGCAGACCAAACCAGTCTTATTAGAAAAAGAAAATAAATTCAAAAATAAATAATCACACAAGAGAATGAGCATACACAACTATGAAAGAAACAAAACTTCAATCAACACTACTGTAATCTAAATACTGTGTGCAGAATTCATGACAAATATTGGAATGGTGTGCTCATTATTGTAAATCCCTGCTTGATTATTTTTGCATTTTGTAGCTAAAACATCTTTCAAAGTGAAGTCCAAGAGGTTTCCAAAACCTTGCACTTTGTATCAAAGGATTCAAGAAAGAAATTTAACAAAGAACGTGCAACCCAGTACAAACAGATTGAGTGGAGTTTATTAATCATAGATGAAGATTATGAGTATTTAGGAGGCATATAAATGAACTAACAACCTTGCTGAAAGGTTAACACCTTTCAACAGTAAACTCTCTGCTCCTCATTTCCACGTGATTTTCTAGGTTTAGGCCCAGAAAGCATCCCACATGCAACTACTAAATCTGGAGGATGCTTTACACCGTTTTAGATTCGTCTTGTTCCTCTTGTTTAGTAGCTCTGTGCTTAGAAGCACAAATAACTTTGTAATTAGGTTTTTAGGAGATTTGACAAAAATATTTTGACACAAGTAGCAGCTGCAAAAGCCATAAGATTCGCTCTCCAACAGTTTGACCTTCTGCTTCATTGTAATTACAGTCACTAAGCTAATCCTTAGGTAAAGGACTGGGATAAAAAAATTTATTCTTTGTGTTATGCATGCTAGTGTATTTCAGCCCATGCTGACATTACTGTAGAATAGAGATCCAGTTTTAAGGACTCATATTTTTACTTTGAGATAAAACTTTTCGCAATTTACTAGCATATTTATCTTTGGAATGTGGGCTCATTCGGAATGTGGGCTCTGAAGGCATCCTTTCCTGGACTGAATTTTTTTCTTTTAAAATTCAAATAAATAATAAGGTTTGTGTACATGTCTTCTTTTGTCATAAATATTTGATGGAAGGGGAAGATTTCTAATGGCATAAATCCGTTTAGATGTCAAAGAGAGCTTTGTGTGTCCACTAAATTAAAACATTATTTGCTGTCAAGCCTTAAAGAATTTGGCATTTCTTCTGATTTCTATTTATGACAGCTCTCAAAGGACATGCTGTGAAGTACTTTTGCCTGTTTTAGGACCAATTGCATGTGACGAATACATTAGTTTCTAATAACAGAAATGGATATATAATGTGGTGAACAATGTCTTTATGCCATCAGTTGTTTTCTGCCATCACCTCTTGACAAAGGCACTCTGAAGATCACCCCATCTCCCCTGCCTGCCTTGATATTTCAACTCCTTTTCCCCTGTAACCAGACCAAAGCTAGCCTGAAGTCAACAGAAAGGCTTCAAACAGGGCTCAGATCAAGACTGTGAAGATAAAAATTTCTAGACCTGTTTCTATCATCTCCTTTTCATGAGAAAGATGAGTGTTCCCTTGTGAACATGAGCTGTTTTCACAGTTCCTGTTCTGCAGAGGTAAGGACCTGCAAAACTTTTTCAGGCTGATGTAGACAATCTGATAGAATCACACCCCACCAATGGAAACAGGAACCCTGCTAGGCTGTCCATTGTCTGAACACTCTACCAAACTCATCACACCTTTGCAATTGTCACCATGAACTCAGTAGGATTCCTCTCAGCTCATTTCTGTTGTTACAAAGATCATGGTATAGCTTACACCATGAATGAGAAGATATTTATGTATGAAATCTTACACGTCTTATTAAAGGTTCAGTCACTTTAGATATCTGCCTTTCTCTTCTTGTTTTTTTGTTTGGTTTTGTTTTTTGTTGTTTTTTTTTCCCTTATAGAACACATTGGCAATATATCATCTAGATTTTTACCCCCAATAAGTACATAAACATGTCTTAAAGTATATGTTAATTATTAGCCCATCTGTTCTACTCACTGAACAGCTGAAAAACACCTCATTAAACCTATCTTCTCTTGTCCTTTGATTTTTCACTTCTCGGTAGTCAGCTGTACACCTTCTGAATTGCAGATATCAGGTTCCCAACAACACATTTTCTTTACTGTTCCAACTAAACAATTAATTAATGACTATGGTACAAAAATAAGTAAGAAACTAAGATGGGAGAGAACATTAGAAATGACCAGTGTTTTTTTTTTTATTTCTACTCTGGTTTCTGAAACTTTCTGGGGCAGCTGCTATAGCCTTATCACTATATTTTCATAGTTTAAATTTTGCTAGTGAATCTTTATCTAAGCCAGCCAAACACAAAAATAATCCAATACTGCATATTACCTTAATTCATTAATGCTTTTTTTCTTTGCTAAATGATTTATTTAACAAAGCTACAGGAGCTAGTTGAATGCAGCAAAATACAACTCATCACATAAAGAATTTAAATTAAAAAAATAGAAACAATTATCAAAGCATATATCAAAATTGTAATTGGCTTAGGTTGTTGCATATTTGATATGTATATTAAAGCTTAGAAAGTGAAAAAAATAATTACTTTTTTGGGTCTAAACACAGATCCTAATTTCAGAGACCTAACAGTGCAGAAGCATTAAGAACTGGAAAAATCACTACACATTTGCAGTTGTAGCTGTCTGACTAACGTTACTGTTCTGTAGGGTGATACTTAAATTCAGTTCCTTCTATTACCATACATGTCCTATTTACTAGTCTCATGAAAACAGTAACAAGTTTTTCTTCACTGAAAAATTAAGGGACATACCTAAGTACAGTATCAATGTCATCAATACTCCTCATGAAAAGTTCTAAAATTTTAGGTGACTCTAAAATATAATTTTATCTACTGACTCTGGGCAACAGCTGTGGAAATCAAATCACTCTTCAATTTCTTACTAGAGCAATCTCTCTTTGCCACATCTCTTATATCTCACCTGTACTTCTTTAATGAATTAAAAAAAAATTAAAATAGGGAGTTACAGGTAAAAATATTTTAAGAAATATTCACAGTAATGTTTTTTAGAAAAAAAAGAATTACATATGAAATAAATAAATAAGACAACAACTCTGGGACTGTAATATAAACTACATATCTCTTTTGATCAAAATCTATAGAGTTGTGCAGTCTAGATGTCTAATTACACGTTTTTTTTTTTTCATTTCCTTTTTCATATTGTTTATTTTTAAGAATTGCTAGCTTGTGCCTTATTTCTGTTTATACTATGAAGATGTGTCTTCCAAAGCATAACTGGAATATGATCCTTAGAAAGCTCATCCTTCAGACTATATGAAACAGCATGTCCATTTGTTTCCATTGCTGAATTACTTTCTTTCCTCCACTTCCACTGTTAGGGGCAACAAGCAGTCCTTTCTTATTATTCTTGAGGTTTTAGTCACAAGGATGTATGTCCATGTTTTTCACCCTCTAAGGACTACAGACATCAACCACTGCTGTTGACCGAATTTGCTTCAGAGGTCCAGCTCAAGAAGGCTTTGTGCAAGATTATATCTAGCAGAAGCAAAAAATAAAAAAAAAATAAAAAAAAATAAAAAGGAATGCAGGCCATTTGCGAGGTCCCAAATTTCACTAAATCCCCAGAAGCTCTTCGTGACCTTCTAAAGGAAATTTTACAGTCTAAGCTATCTCCTGAGGTTGTAATAATGGTTTAATATCTGATTAGTAGAACTATGCTGAACTAGCAGGAGCATGGATTTGGCCATCTAATATATCATATCTATCGGCTATGATTCTAAAATTCTCTTTTGTTTTTCCTTAAACAGGAGCTAAACTCTTTCTCACTGTGAAGAACAAAACAACCTAATAAAGGGGTTATCACTTAGTCTCTTTTTCTCACATGATTACAGAATGGCTGATAGGAATTCTGAAGGAATATTGGAAAAGTACTACAAGTTGTTTTAATTTGATTTTTTACGTCACAAATTTGAGTCGGATGGAAAAAAATGCTGCATGGTCACCCAGCTCAATGCTGGCGTATTATGTTTATTTATGTTACTGATTCATTGAAAAGGAAGGGCTTATTAAATAAAATTAAAAAAAAAAAAAAAAAAGGAAGAAAAAAGAGAAAATCTTACAGAGAAAAGGAAAGGCTATGAAGGAATGCTTCTAGTATCTAGTAGTTCCCAATGATTAGACAAACTTCCGTGCTAAAACTATTTACTGAGTAAAGGAGAGATTTATATGATTTTTAGAATCAGGGATTACCTTCATTATTAATAAAAATTCAATTAATTATTAGAACTCACTGAGGTACAGTATTTAAAGATGCATTTATGATATCAACAAATTACTTTGGAACATATCAATTTCATTTAAAAGTATATTGGATATTACTGAAATATGTTGTTTCAAATATATCCTTGTATCATTTGGTAGCATGCTAGAGAAGTGAAAAACTCATTTCTGGAGAAAACTGAAATATTTCTTTTGACAGAAAAAAAAAATTAAATATTGCACCCTGATATAAAATCAAATCCAACTTTGAAATATCAGAATTTTCTCAGAGAATGGAAATCCAGTCACTTCTAATTACACTGTTACATCAAAAGGAATAAAGGACTTTTTGACAATGATTATGTTGTCTTTTTTGTCTTGTGATTATCTCAGGATGATTGCTACCTGAAAATCAGATTAAAGCACACCTTTAGGTAATGTATGAAACAACATTTTCCCCTTTGTGTTGATGAAGAAGCATTGTTATTTCCCATTTAATATGACTGCACTGCTGTTCTGATCTTTTTTTTCCTAAGGAAAAAAAAATCCATAAAAACTAAAAAATAGCAAATCTTACTGTATTTTTCCCTGGATTCATCCACTCATTTCTTACTTTTATAGTCATGTGAAGCTCCACACAGCCTTAGAACATTAAAAAATAATCTCTTTCTGAAAAAAATCTTCATTTTGACAAGTCCCAGCCATCATTTATCTCCTGGTGGGCAATTCAAAAGTTTTTACTACTCCAAGCAAGGCAGAATCATATTGATTTCATGCAGAAACCAAAATAACCATGTTAATCACACGAGTATATTTCTCCCTACATTTTTGCAGTTGGCAATTAATTTCTTCTAAGCCATCAAACAAAACTCCTGTGCTTAAGAATACATCCCCTATATTTCAGTCAAATTCTGATGAAACAAAGAGGTTTTTTCAAACGAACAAAGGTTATTAGTTCCCCATGTCATACCTATAAGAAGCAAAGCATGGGTCTTAGAATTTCTCATCTCATCTTTTTGATTGTTTTTCTTCTTTCTCTCTCTCTCTCCATTATCTTAAGAACTGCATGGCAATAAGAGCATCCAAAGACTAGAGCAGGTTTCCAGAGAGGTTTTGTCACCTCTGTTCTTGGAGGTGTTCAAGATTCAACTAGATACAACCCTTAGTAACTTGATCTGATAGCACTTACTTAGAGCAGTGAGTTAGACTACATGGCCTCCAGAGGTCTCTTCCACCTAGCCTATGATTTTAGCTAAATGCTTTGTGACAGTTTCTATGGGATGTTTCCCTGATCATTCTCATTGCTAAGGAGCAAGCCACCTGGGCTGGCTTTTTGTGTCTGTGGTCTGTAGTTTGTTTTGCAGCTTGGTTTGTTTTTTTTTCTCTCAGGTTTTGCTCTTCTTCAAGTTTCACTCTTTTTTTTCTTTCTTTTTTTTTTTTTTTTCATTGACATTCTGCCTGATGGGTAGCTAACAACATTGGACTAAAAGTTCTGTCTTTCATTTGGTTTAGGGCTCATGCACTATCTCTGGCTGCTGTTATGCCCCCAGCTTCAGTAACTATTCCTGGCAAAACAAAAGTTTTGCCTGTGCTCCAGGTATAGCAACTCAGAATATTAGATTAAACCATAGATAAAGGTGAATTCACACTTACAGTCTGGATGGTGAACTGGAAGGTCTGAGTTGTAAGTAAATATTGCCTAATTCAACTGCTCCTGTAATTGAGGCAAAAATTAGCAGTAAAAGAGCTGTGACAAACAGCTGGGTAGAATATTAAGCCATTGCAGACATTTATTCAAAGACAGTGGATCAGAATCCTTCTGCTGACTTAGCTAAAGTAATGTGAATTATAACACTATTTCTAGTCATAGTTATCAAAATATTAGTGAAACCATAACAAAATATAGAAAAAAACCCAAGATCTTCAAAGTCCTGCTAGTTACTTCCCCTCAAATAGATGGTATCAAAGCAGAATGAATACTGCTTAGAATTTCACAAAATCTAATTGTATGACTTAATCCATTTATTGTTATTCAAAGAAATCAATTTTGGTTTATGATGCATTAACAGAGATTTTAGTATAACTAGAAGTCAGGAAAACTCTCCAGATGAATTTCTGGCAAAATGTTCTGTTCTTCTTTCTAGCCTTCCACTATTCTAAGTCCACAGATTAGAAGCACATTATTCCAATAACTTCAGTGTGATTCAGTTGTTGTGAATAGATCTGCATTTTTACATCTGAAGCAAAAGCAATCTTTCCTTAACTAACACTTTATGAAAATCAGCTATTGTAGAAGAAAAGCTTATTTCTATACCTGGATAATTTGAGGGACCCCACACATTATTCCCATACCTTCACCCAAACAAGGGCCTTATAGCACTTTTAAAATAAAAAATAGTTTCATGCTTGGCTCATTACACTGAAACCACTGCAGATTAAACCTCTCTATCAACTACAAGCAGCTGAACATCCTTTAGCATCAAACAGAATGACAAAAAGCTACACTATAATGAGTAATGGCTAAGGCCAATTGCTATTTAATTATGTAGATGACTTAACAGCCTTTCATTGATGTTATCTGTATGTTTCAGGATGAAAGTTATCATGCATTGCTTTGCTACAGCTCTTACACTGCATGAGAGCAGAAGCAAAAAAAGGAAGCCTTTACTAAATAGAAATGGCTTTAACTAGTGAAATATATACACCCAGAAATATAAGTCGCACTTCACCATGAACCTGCAACAGATAGAAACTTTGGCTTATTGAGGAAAAAATAAATTAATGCAACACAGCTTACATTTGGGAAGAAGCTTGAAAGAGTGAGTAACAACAGCAGCAGCAAAAGCCTATGTCACGAGCAGTTCCCATGATGTCTTGTCCCTCAATTTTGTAAGTGGGAGATAACAAGGACAGTGAAGTTAGTCATAACATGAGAGATATTTTAGATGGGAAGGACCTGCTAGGTCATCTGTCCATCCCCCTGCCTAGGCAGGATTATACTTTGCAGAATCTTCTCAAAAAGATTGCACGGAACAATTTCACATGAGCAGAGGAAGGGAGTCAAGGACATAATAGATCTTTTCCATCTCTAACTTCTGCAAGTCAAGAGGTCCAGTCTGTAGCTGGTGTGAGGTAGCTGTCGACACAAACACTGCACATGTTGTAAGAAAGGAGATTCTGAGGAAAATTCTACATTTGGATCAAATCACACAAGTGTATGCAAAATGAAATGTGTGATGTTAGTGAGCACAGAAATTAACTCATAAGGAAGATTTTCAGTTCAGTCATAATCAGTGACTCCTTTTCTGTGGGCATGGTGCTGCATTTTTTGCCAACTTCTATATGTGCATTCAGACAGATAGATCTATATTTATTTAAAATTATATATGAACTAAATTCTTTCCATTAATTTTGTTGATGGAATATTGCACACATAATTGTTTAAACTTCCATTTTGAGACTTTAAAACAATATTTTGATTTAAACTGTTTGCTTGTATCTTTACAGTATGGAGATGACAGGCTTTGTTTAGCAATTATTATTTTTCTTGAATTAAACAGAAATAGCAACACCTGAGAGTATATAAGAGGTCAATGCTAGACAAAGGAGTGTTTTTTCAAATATACATTTTAAGTGAAAATTTCAGAATATGGAGAAAGAATAATGGTTCCTTGCAATTCTTATGACAATCAGAAAGGAGGAGGTAATACTCTTGAAAATATAATTGAAAGACAACAATTAAAAGCCTTCTTCCAGGGAATCCTTACATGTGTTTAAAGCTGAGAGTAAAAGGAATCATGCTTATTAAACCTAGCCATAAATATATTCATTGTCCTGGATAGAACCAATTTTCTTCTGGTAATTTTACTTTCCAGTTAAATCTTTTCTAAGTAGCTGCACCTGCTGAAATTAACAGCATGTTTTTCAGTCAGTGTCTGCTTCTAGAACTGATAACACTGAATGTTTATAGTTACAGCTAGAGAATGGTGTGCAGAGCCAAGGCCACTGCTTGGTTTTGAAAAGCATCTTTGGTTCTATAAACAAAAGGGAGCAAAGGGGTCACACTTAGAATGTTCCTTTGGGGAGGAGTGGACCAGACAGGTGACCAAAATTTACCAAACTATTCCATACTGTATGCATCATACTCAGTATAAATTTGAGGGATCATGTGGGTCAAGCTCAAGTCTTGCATGGCCAGGATCTTGAGAGGATTGTCTGTTTGATTGGCTTTGATCCCAATCCATGAATTCACAAATCCATGTGTTCTTTAATCCACCTCCTCTCTGCTGCTGACTCCTGGAGCCCAATCTGAGACTTTAGTGGTGATGTGAGCACTACTGGAGGGTGAAGTGTGATAATGGCTTTGCATATACTGTTCATATTTCATTATTTTATTTTTTTCATCATTGCTGTTTCATTAAAGCTATGTAGTTTTGTTTCCAACCTGTGACTCTCTAAGTCCCTCTCCCTTTTTCTCTCTCCTTTTCCTGTAGAGGAAGGAAGAGGGGCTTATAAAGACCATCTGTCATTTGTTTAATTGCCCACCCAGGGTTAAACCATGACATTCATTTGCAGAATTTGAACATAAAATATTAGGCAATTAGAGAAAGGAAAGAAAAAAAAAAAACCAAAACCCAACAACTAACCAACCAAAAACCAACCAAAAAAAACCCAACAAACTAAAACCAAGAAAACAAAACAAAACCCCCAGAAAACACAACAATAACAAAAACCAGCAAACTCCTGGCTGGACAGATCTTAAAATGAAGTGGTTTGCCAATACAAGGTTTTATGGAAAGGAAAAATTGAAATCTGTTTCCATTTTGCATTCTCTGTCAGTATTAGGTAATTTTTGTGGTCACTATGATATAATTGGACATAAAGGAGGACTAGCAGAGCTTCAAAACAACATGAAAATACATTTATATTTTCCTATATTGGGATCATTATTAGCAACAGGTTGAATCAGAATGGAAAACAAAAAAATGTTGAAATATGAAATACAGTATTTTTTTATTTAACTGCAAATATAATGAAGGAAAATATTTGGCAAATTATTACCTCCTTATATTAATTTCTGTAAATAAAATGTAACAATTAAGAATAATATTAGAGTATGTAGATTACTGGTAGAAGTTGCAACTAGTCATAATTGGTTACATATCCAGCATATGAGATTATGAAAACATGCATATGGTATAAACATGGACATATGCACTTCTTTGGAGCTCTTAAAATTTCTGATTTCTCTTTATTCCATTGTCATTTAAATCGCTTTCAAATTTATGTGTTGTAGATTAGATTTTACAGTTGCTAGATTCAACAGATTTTCTATTCCAATTTTTGATTTTGTACCTAGTCTTATGGCAGTCTTTAAGTCTTTATTATAAATGCACAATGAATGCCATTGGAGTAGCTCAGCAATGATCTACCTGAGGGAGCAGAATCCTTTCTTAATTACCACTTACCAAAGAGCAGCCAAGATGTTCTCTTCTATTTTGATGGTAGGGAGCTGATCTTGTTGAAACTTCAGATAGAGCTTTATTTCTTACAGAGATAAATCCTCTATAGAGCACCTTTCTCATGTATCTTCTAAATCATTACAGCCCTGGATCTTCATAGGAGAAAGCACATCTGAGAAGCTCTGCTTTTCCATTATAGACAAATATAGCAAAAAAATGTTTAACACTAGTTAAGATCAATATAGAAATAATTAGGAAATAAGTCTAGAGAAAGACCCTTGTTTTGAAGATCACTCAGCTAACATTAAGAAACAGTAACAAGATAAGAGGAAAATACTTTTGGCATTTCCAGCTTTAAAATCAGGATAACAGTGAAAAATGGGTATGAGAACTAGTCATCTCAGCCTTGGGCCACAGATCTAGAAGAAAAATAAATAAGACTCTAAAGCATATCAAATCATGTGTTTGATGAAAGACTGATCAAGTGGAACCACCACTAACATTCCCCTATCAGCTACCGTAGATAGCTGTACCTAACAGCTACAGAACTCACTTTCCAAAACAGTAGGTGCAAGAGAAACACATTTGTTATTTTGGTTCTCATGTTGGTCTTTCTGCTATGACTGGGCAGGGAGGTGCTTGCTTTGATAGCCCTTGCATTTCTCTGAAGCCTGAATGTCAGCTCAGCCTTTTACAGAGAAGGCTGAGCACTACTAATTTCCAGTACTAATTTTTGTTTGAGTCAGATCTGAATACCACGGGCACTGCAGAAAAAGCCAGTGTAACTTTATGTGAGTACAGCTTGGTCAGTGAATAGGGAACTCTATCAGCCAGTGATTTGATATTCAGCTTTAGGCAAAATACTTCAGGCAAGACACTTGCTTGACCGTTTCTAGACCCTTTTCTAGACCCTCTTTCCCACTTGGTTCACTCTGCTTGCTCAAATTCTAAGCTCTTCCAAGCCAGGACTATCTCTCACCAGGTATTATTATCATAAACAGAAAAATGTTTCATCCTTTTCACTGGAGCTTATGGATCTTGCCATAATATCAACAGTATTTATCTTATTGTCATAGAAAGAGCAGTAAGGAATGCCAAGCACTGTGCCTGTGCAGATGAAAAAGAGGGTCCACACCTGCTAACTTTAGTCTTCAAAAACCTACAATACTGAAGATTAGTTTCATAGTATGTATTTTGGGGGTCGTTTTTAGTGTGACATCAAATGCTCTTTGTTCTTTGAGAATGTGTAAGAATATGAGCACAAAAATGTATAAATACGAGCACAAAGACACAGGTTTCTTTATTATCCCAAAATAATGAAAATATTTTCTGTTCTTTCAGTTAGTCTTGTTTCTAAACCTCAGTAGCCACAGAATGAGGGGTAAGAGGTTTTCTTAAGTGGTATATATTAATTCATAGAGGTTTAACTCAGGTAATTTCACAGAGCATTTTAGAAAGGTCAGTATCACACAAACTTCAGTATCAGAGTCTAAAGTATATGAAGCAGAGTCCAGAAACAGAACAGAATACAGATATTTTTCATTTTCCTCTGATAGAGTTTTCATAACTTCATCATCACAACTATGTAGCAAGAAAGGAAAGATTTATAAGTTCTTAAGAAATAGCCTAAATACATTATACTTCTTACCTTTCTGAAATAACATGTGGACATTCAGACTAAATGCTTTCATCAACTTTCAGCTTTTAGCCAACCATGAGGAGTCTATACCTGGGACCCCTCATTTTGCTCACATAAAACTTTCAGCAATGCCCTTTCAGCACTAGAAAAATGAGCTGCTCTGCATTTAAATATCACTGTGGTAGTACTGAAGCTTCAATTTAGCCATAAAAATCCATTCCTAAAATACAAAGTTGAGTCTTTTTTTGTGTGTGTATATTGTTGAATCTAAAAGAATCCCACCAGTTTTGCTACACATCAACAGAAAACTAAAGAAATTAGCAATATTTTCCCAATTAAATCCCGCCATATTCATAGTTTAAATCTAAAACAAAATTTTTGTGTAGAAAAACAAGAACAAAAAGTCCTGATTGATTCACCATCTTCTTTGTTCTTCTTATAGTATCATCTGCTCTCTCAAAGGTATGCAAGCCACGTGCTTCCTTAACTGGGGAAGGCAGCAGGAGGAAAGGTAGAACGCCGTTTGGCCCATTATGCTTAATAATGTGGTTCTGATCCAGCAAGCAGAAAAAAAGAAAAGTAAGTGGGTGAGGACGTTGAAAAATTAGGTGTGATTTGTACCTTTTTTAAGAAACTTGATGTCACAGCACTGTGTCTCATTCAGCAGTATAATAATGAACTGGCAGGCTAAGACAGGCTTGCTTGGTTTCTCAGAAGCAAGTCAGGTATAGATTTCCATCACTCTTCTCTGCACTTGTATTTCGTGCAGGGTAAGCAAAGTCCTGATCTACTAGGATCATGCCTTGCCTCTTCAGACCTGTATAATATATCATTTTCAGTTCATTCTTTTTAATTGCTGGTTTTTGTCCTGTTTTGTTTCTGTTTGTTTTTTTTTTTTTTTCCTCCAGATGATTTTTACAGCTACAGGCAATCTTAATCCTAATAAAGTGAACATTTAACAAATATTTCTTGTGCAAGTCTTAAAGGCCGTGTTAAATTCTAATATGTAATTTCTTTCTCTTAAGCTTTGGGATGTAGATGATAAAGTGAGCAGAGGTGATTCAGATTAAGTGCAATGCATTGCCACCTTTCTTACACTGGAAAGGCAGGATTCTGCAGTGCTTAAAATGTAGGGAAAAGTCTTGTGATTGATTAGCTAGTTAAGTGATGAGGTATATCAGGCATAGATAAAGAAAAAAGTACAGATGATAAGGACAATCAAGTATCCTTGATCTGAAAAAAATTACAGGGCTTTCTAATCATTTAAATTATATTTTTAAGTGAGAAAAATCTACTGCACCGAGTTTCTAATTTTCCACACATTTTTTTTTTTCTTTTTGTAAGACAAAAGCTATGGGAACTGTACCAATTTTTTCCAGTGGTGTAATCTTTCCTTGAAAAGGAAATTACCACATCATCAGAGTTTCATTTGTCCATATAACATTTACATTCTTTGATCTCTTCCTGGCTATTGTAATGCTGACAATTATCTACTGATTCTGTTTTTTATAATACCATGTGGCATTCTATTATGTTTCACATTATTAACAATATTATACGTATAATACAATTCTGCCAGATCAGGTTGTGGAAGTTGTACAGTATCAGGTAGGCTATTAGGCTTCAAATTAATGATCTCTATAGGTCACAGGCACACTAAGGATACTCATAAAATATTTTCATTGTGATTTTTAGAACCTTGTACAATTATATTAATATTTCAGATATTTTATGCCTTTTATGTTCAAAGGGGAGGGATCTTCATGATCAGATGACCACTCTCAGTTTTCTCATTAAACAATTTCCACTACCATAAAACACTGTACTGTGTTGATTTTGCTTTACTTAAAGAGGACTTGCAACAAATTACATTAATATGTCTGAAGCTTTATGACTGATCTAGCTAGAGCAGTTCCTATCAAGTTACGAGCTCCTGTTAGACTGGATAATCTGTTGTTGTTGTTGTTGCCTTTTTTTTTTTTCCCAGTCAATTGTTTACCTCTAAGTAAACTCTAAGTAAACCTCTAAGTATTTCCTTCCTTACCCATGACAGTTTGTGTAGTCTTTTGATAAAGGAAACTGTCATGAGAAGCTTTTTTTTACACATTGAAACAGCTTCCACTATTTTGCCTCGTAGGTAGCAGTAGTTTTTCTGTATAACTATTTTAAAATACAGTAGTTATCATTGTTTATACTATCTCTATTAAGAATAAATTCCCATTTTTACAGGAAACAGGTTTCTTAACAATACTGTTTTAACCTTGTATCTTTGTGACCTTTCTCTTTTTATGCTTCTCTGAGGAGAAACAATCATTGATTTCTAGTGCTTTTTCTTTTTTAGAAAATTTTGACTGCCATTGAAATGTTTCTTAAATGCTTTATACAAACTATGCAGTTTTCAAAAGATAGCCAGTTAAGAATGAGTGAAGTACTTCTGAGGACAAAGTCCAGAACTAATCTTATCTAATCACCAGTCATGGTTATCTTATGAAAACTACCAAATGACTTAGCTTATATTTTTTCCAGGATTGTCTTTATTTTAATATAATTGCCAGATAACAGCAAAAACAATAGGAAGTTAAGGGAAGAAACAAAAGAATGTTTTAAGACGAAGTTTCTTGGAAATAAAAATGACTCTCGAAGAGTCATTGTGTTTTCCTGAGATATGCACCAGAAAAGGAGTCACACTCCCTGTGCCACAGCATGACTTTCCTCTCTGCAAGTCTTAGATCTTCTGACCAGACCACATCTAGCACATCAGCTCTGCTGCTCTTGGCCTGCTGGATGCTAAGGTCATTCTTGCTTTACTGTACTTAACTTCTCAAGGAGCAAATCCAGCTAGGTTTTGCTGTGAAGTCTCCTCTGAAGCAATGACATTAGTTTCAGTGCCCATAATACTATGCCCATAGATCAAAGATTTCCCAAAGGGGAAGAACCAGCAATTTAATGCTCCTTATAGCAAAATTTCTAGTCACTCAAAAGGAGCAGGCATTCTCTTCTGCTGACCTTTAACTTTGGTCAGATAGTGAAACTAGCTGTCTAGGAACAAAGGCAAGTCTTATATTTACACTTTCTTGAGTACCAAATAATAAAAATAAAAAAAGGCAACTATCATCCACACAGCCAAAAAAGAAACAAAACTTCGTCAATGCAGCAAAGCACTACTATGGGTTGTGTGGAGATAGGTACCTCGTCAAATACTGCTATACCTGTTGTTTCAGAGGATTCAAATACTTTTTGTAGAAAAAAATAACTGGCATTCAGTTGAAAACAGCTATTAATTGGGGAGTGATTTGACAGAGTAGCAAAAGTTGAAAGTGGAAGCAAGGAACTAATGAGAAGATCAGAAGGGTGAAATTTTTACCTTGCATTTAAGAATCATTTTTCCTGTTACCTGATTCAGCATAGAATCAAACTCCATGGGATTTAAACAAGTTAGGCAAATATTTATGTGCCTTGCTGAAAAAGGACAGTTTGCTGAATGATGTTTTATTCAATCAATATTCTGCTACCTCCAATGAAAATCTAACCACAGTCAACAACAAATGACAATCTGGTGCTTTGTTATATATTTATTTATTTCCAAAGGTCATGCATTTGTATCCTGAGCATCTCTCATCTCCCATTTATTATACTATTTCAAGGTTGGTTAATCTCTACAATATTGAATTATGTAAGTTTCTAAAGCACAATTTTCCTATTTCTTTTTTTTTTTTTAGTAGAAAATTACTACATGTTTAAAAGGTTATGAAAATTAATTATACCCATATTTACTCACATCTGTGGCATTAGAAACTGCTCAAATAAAAATAAAAAAACCAAACCAAAACAAAAAACCCAAGTAGATATCCAGATAGATTCCAGATGTCTTTTATTTGTACTGTAGAAACTTAACATTCAGTTTTAGGAATTTGTCATTTGAATTTTGGCCCTGTAGTTAGAAAAAATATACGTATAGAAAGTTGCAGATGTATCTGAATTACAGCCACAGGTCACAATGATGTAATCAATCTGAAAATGCAAAAAGAAAATTTCCCACTACTTTGCTATAGAAGCGTCTAGAAACTATAAACGATTTTGATGCCTCCTTGTTCCTAAAGAAATATCATAAAACATAATAAAAGCTACTGTATTCTCTGGTGAGGTTCTTTCTTAAGCACATATATTTGGCTTTGTCATATCTTGGTTTAGAGATTAAATTTGGACCAACAAAATGCTTGCCCAAGGCCCAAATCTCGGTTAGATATGGTCAGTGCCAGCCAGGTAAACCTATCATGCTTTTGTGCAACTAACGTCACTCTACATGTTCTCTTGCAATGCCACACTGCCTGAAGGCAGCAGAGGCAAATCTATATTACTTTTTTTCTTACATTTTGTAAAACCCCTTGTGATCAATCAAGATGAAAAACTTTATGTAATTGTAAAGTAATTTGTTTCTTATTTCATTTCTTCCAATAGTAAAGATTGGTTTCTAATCGTGACTTAAGCCACAGATTAGAACAGAAAATAAAATTTATTATCTCAACTTCTGTGAAAACAAAATTCAATACATATAGAAAACTAAACACTCATTTTCCTACAAAACAAGTCACCGGTTTTCACTATAGCAGTACTAAACTTCAAAAGAAGCTTTTTTTACTCGAGGAATCTATTTCCTTAAAGTTTTTATTTTGTTCTCACTGGAGCAACTAAAGAATTAACACTACATAATACCTCATGTTTTCTTTCCCTCCTGAATTTCAGGTCTTTTCCATAATCAGACAATCCTTTTGTTCTGTTGGACTATATAGCATATACCCTATATTTGTAAGGCATTTTATAATCTTTTGTCACTGAGCAATAAAGTTTTTTACTTTATTTGTCTTTAACAACAAACAGGATTTTTCCGGCTTGTATTCCTATTATCACTGAAATTGATACAAGCTTCACTAATTTATTGCGCATAGCATTATGGACCATAAAATTTGCAATTTAATATAAGTATTTTGTATAGGTGTCATTATGTTAGAATAGAGTTGTAAATATCTTCAGCATTTGTTAAATTTTATGACTAATCTTCATCCTAAGTCGTCCCATTGGACAGAAGTGGTGGTTTTCTTAGATACATATCCTCTTCTGAGGCCTAAACACTCCCTTTCTGGTGGCAGCCATTTAAGAGAAACAAAATTTTCAGGATTTCCTTAAAGGGAGGTCTTCATTATCCAGTGCTTACTTTGCAGTTGTTGAAATCTACTGTAGGCAAAGTCCAACTGGCTGTGTAAATAACTAACTCTTGCCCTGGTACCTGCATAGCCAGAAGTGCCACGGCTGCATCTCCTACCTTCCTGGCCAAGACACTGCAGTGGTCAAGTTATGTGATGCCAGAGCTGGTTCCTTAGACAACTCCTGGAAGAAGACACCACAGCTAAGTAATCCCTACAAAAAAATCACATCCAAAGCCCATGAATACACAACTGTCAGAGTCATGATTCACTGAAATCAGTAGTGTCCTATGTTTCCCTGGGGCTGGTTTGACTCTTCTGCACATCTTCACCATATCTATTACTGTATTTGCTGAAAAGGTGCTAAGCGTGCTAAGGGCAGCAAAGTAGGACTTCATAGAGTAGGTACATAACCTGTACTGGTGCCAAGTTCATAGCTCATGCCACCTTCACATGCCATCACTTGGCTCCCAAGGGAAAAGCTGCATGTGCCACAGCTGAACATACTCTACCTTTTCTCATCTCTAGTCCACAAAATGTCTGGTTTGTCTCTTGTTTGAAAAAATCGGTTGGGTTAAAGAGCCCTCATATTCCAAACTTAACCAGTAACAAGGATCTAGATGTCCCCACTTTGAAAACACCACTTGCCAAAATGACATTTCTGTGATTCCCATTTAAATTAACAGATTGAGACTCTCAGATCAGTGACCCTTTCAACCCACTGGCAAAAGGCTTTGGATGATACAGTATTTGGCAATATTATAGCCCCTGTTCAGTGCAGCTTACCATTTTAGTTAGACAGAAACTCAGCTAAAGGAACTATCATTGCTCTCAGTCTCATCAGATTTTAAGGTAGGTATCAAGAATCACAATTTCAATGTAAACTGACACCAGTAGTTTGCAACTCATTGTATGCCAAATTCTGTAGTTTCACCGAAGAAGGGAAAAGAAACACATTTATGAGAAAGAGATGAAGGAATCCTACACTGACACTACATTTAATTTTCCTTCATTTAAGCCATTTTAAAATTTTCTCATTTCTAAGTGCTATGTATCTTTAACTCTCACTAAGTTTAAGGAAAATAGTAAGACTCAGACCTCCATATATGAGCACAAAAGCCTGACCAAAATTGAATCTCTATCCTTGGTAATATTAACAAGATGTTAAGACATGGTCTTAGGAAACCTGATGTATATAACTCTGCTTGAGCAGTGAGTTTGGACAAGGTGAGCTCCAGAGCCCCTTCCAGCTTTGACTATTCTGTGAAGTCTAGGGGTAATGTTGGATTTCAGAACCTAAACTGATTTACTGGATTTCATGAGGAATCACTAAGATATAATGTTAGAAGCCTTTCTTTATGTACTTATCCTGTTAGTGAAGTGACTGATGGTGTTCACAGGGATATTTTTTCTTCTTATTAGGTTACAGTTTATAAAGATTGACCATACATGTCACTGTTTCACAACAGAATTCTGAGAGTCATATTCTTGTTCTCATATCAACTTTACTTAGTCTTGGAAAACAGAATTCAGTCTTGACAGAAGAAAAACAATGATGTATGGGCATTTTCTGCTGAACTGTGTTCTGTAGGATAACTACAGAAGCAATTTAATCTCTTGAAGTTTAACTTTCTAAAGCCTATTGTGAGTACAACATGGATAAGAAACTTGTCATCTTATTAATGAAGAGTGACCAGTTGTCATCCCCACATGGGAAAAAAAAAGATTGTGACACATTAGCAATGAAGGACCATGAGACAAACCAAATGTAAATACCGATGGTTTAAAGAGATAATTAAAGCTCTCGAGACTGCAATTATGACAAGGCAGCATGACAAGGCACATGTATGTTGACAGAATATATTTATATTGACAGAATCTGTCCAAGAAATCCTTTTTGTACAATATATCTGTCTGTCACATCTTTGGACTGCACATGCATTTATTGACTTTATGTTACTGTAGATCTTGAAATTTGTTCCTATGCTTTATTACTCAATGACACTTTGTTAAATATATTGTGTTTTCAAACACCAGTCTTCCTGAAGCTATTTTTCCAAAAGTCTGAGTTCAGTGTGTACATTACTAAGCGTTATTTCCACTACAATACATATATCATACATATTACATTACTGTTACTCACAGATTCCTACTTAATGTGAGTGAATATGGTTGCACAGTATGGATGTTTAGACACCGTATGTCCTAGGAATTCAGGGGACTATCAAAATCAAATTTGATCTTTGGAAATGCTTAATATTCTAAGGAACTTCCAAATATGCAAATTAAAAGGAAATTTAAAGTCAATCTTGCTTAGAAATCTACCACTTCTGTTTTTCCTTTTCTTGCCAGGACAGGTGTGACTTCTTTCTCTGGTTTAAGCCTCCTGACCCATCTCAGCAAAAAGAGACTGCAGCTGCAACAGAAGCTGAGTAGTGTGGCACAGAAGAAGGAAATCCATCTCTTCACTTCAAGGCCACAAGCAGTGGATCTGGCTGTTATTTGAGGACACCTGAGACAGACAGAAAGAACCTGAAAACTAGAACGTTGCTCACCATGTTCTTATTTGTTTGGTTGGTTGGTTTTTTTGCTCTTTAGTAGCCAAATGGATCCTGATTATATTTCTTATAGGAAAAAATATAAAAGACAAGTCAATAGTCAATGTATGCTGACACAAAATTATTTTTATGTCTAAAATAAAACATAATATATTGTAACATAATATTCAGAATTTATATATGGGGGTTATTCACTTACATTTTGCATATTGGAGAAATAAGGAGGAAGTATTGCTAAAGTGGAATGCTGAATGAATAAAGGATTAAAACGGGTCAATATCATTCTTTAGGTAGTAAACACAGAAATGGATTAGAAATAGTTTCAAAAATTTGTTTAACTGGAATACAGTAATCTTTCTTGTTAATTTTATTAATTTTGACATTTGATTTCATTATACCAGCAAGAAACACACACCTTGTTTTATCCACCAAAAACCAAGAAAAATCCTACCTTCCATTATGAGCCTGGCATTCCTAGTCTTTGAAAAAAATCTAATTAGATCTATAACTGAGTTTATACTGAGTTTGATTAAACTTTATAACTCAGTTGCCAGGAAGAGAAGACAAAGAATGTCTCCTTGAAAATATGCTTAAGCATTCCTTCTGTACAATTTATAATCTCCAGAAATCAGATGACTGAATTAAGAAGAAAATTGTATTTCATTTAGCAAGTAATGCATTTTGAACACTTGTGGCTTTATAAAAGAGAGGTAAAAATGTGACTTATCGTTTCAGAAGCAAACAGCAGACAGAATGTCCAAACATAAATTATTTTTTCTTTGTTTTTAAAGAAAACTTCCTTGTTTCAGGTGACCTGGCTTATTGATTTTGAAAGGTCAGTGGCTAAATCACTGAGATTTTATGATAAATGAGAAGGTCTGCTATAAATGACTAATTTCCTATGATTCATGGTTGTATTAGCTCCTGGTTAATTGTCATTTGGTTGGCCATTTCTAGAATCTTCTACTGTTTCGCATTGAATTATGGTTGTATAAATCCTCTGCCTAACACCACTGTTGATTCTACTCTCACAAGATGCTGAGAAAGAGTTATTGGAGGGTTTCTCATTTTTCTTAAGGACAGAAGTTTCAGATTTAATCCTATTCATAACTGTGCATATGATTAGCTTTTCTGAGAGTGAGATGAACTCATAGGAGAGTTTCTCTTGGCTCTTGAAAATTCACAGCCAAAATCACAATTCCTAAACATATATCTCTTCTAAACATATAACCAGTGTGTAGGAAAAGGGGATTATGAGATGAGAACTCTAGAAAATGTAGAAATATATAAGTACAAAGAAATATGGGAATTTATGCAAAATGTAGATAGGGAAATATAAGAGAAGTCCAAGCAGCAACGTGAACCTGGAGGACAGAAGGCAGAAGGAAAACTAAAGGACACTACCCAGCTGCTTTGCATTGGTCTGCCAATGTAAAGCATCTATAAATGTACCTTAACTAACTGTCCAGTTCACTCTGGCTCCCTCAGAGAGCTCCAGGTTGACATAAGGCTGCTAAAGTACAACACAAAGAAAACTTAAGTTTGATGTTTCTTTTTCAACTCACTACAAGATAGCACGGGGCAGATTTTTTTCTTAAGGTTTCCTGTGGAGACCTCAGCCATAAGAAAAAAGAGCTAAAAAAATAAAACAAAAATCTGAACTCTGTCCTGTAGTGATACAAATAGAAAACAATATATATTTTTAAAAATCATTATACTGCGTTGACAAGCATATTCTGTGGAGTCCATAAGTGCAGGTGAGTGCATGGATTACTTGTTTCCTAGAGCACAGCACTGGAGAGAAATAAAAAAATAATCTGACTTTCATTCCCTTTTCTCAGGCTGTCAGCTCCCAAACTCCTTCTGACATCTGAGAGGCATGGTTCTTACCAAATCCTGAATATTTTCTTAAGATTTCTAGACTGTTGGAAAACACACTTTTTCCCCATTGAAGCATACACAGTAATTTTCACATTGAAAAGTACTCTGAGGTAGTTTATAGACTCTACTATAGTCTAGAAATTCTGAAGGCACCATGTAAATCCCCTTCCATTGCTCATCCTCCTTACCTTTGACGTTCTAGGGAAAATCAAATAGTATAATCTTATTCATCACTCAGTTTTGAAGAACAACTTTTCCTAAATACCATAGTGAGATCTGTTGTATCAGTGATGGCTTTTGTTACCATTTGCTACAGCAGTTCCCCACTGCCAGATGGGGTGAATCTAAGGCACACATGAAAGCTTTTAAGCTTTATTTGCTTCCCATTGGTTTTCTTTGTTATCCATTGCTGAGCTAATGCTCCATGAGTATGAGGTTTTCTTCTTCAGGAAACAGGAAAATCACAGTTTAGGGAAAAAATAAACCAAAACAACAAAAAAACAACCAAACATAAAACCAAAAAACAAACAAAACCCAGAAAATAACAAAACCCAAAACCATCAGGGAAAAAAAAAAAAAAAAAAGCAGAAAAAAACCCCACAAAACCAACAGAAACAAACAAAAAAAAAACCCACAACCAACCAAACAAAAAACCAAAAACTCACAAAACAACAAAAACAAACAAAAAAACACCTAGTACACAAAAAAGGATGGCTTGCAAATTAAAGATGCCTTAATCCCTGTCTTCAGACATGGGAGGAAGTAACAAGCACTTCCCTTTAGCATGAAATGATGACCATCATGTTTTCATAAAGAATTGGATACTCCCATACATTTGAGCAGCAGTTCTCTGTCTTCAGCTCTCCATCCATTGCAGAGTTATCAAAAGCAGAGATGTTCTGCCTCCTAAAATGATTGCAATCACTAACTAGAATTAAATATCACTTGCTAACATTAAACATCTCATTGGCAACCAGATACAGTGAGCTGAAGCCTTCAAAGAGAACTGCTAAAATGCTTTTCTAGATTCATTGATTCCTCTTTATCCAGGAGCATGGGCCTAAAACCAGATAACTACTTGAGCTTAAAATAAAACCTTTAGTTATTAACTATGCCGGTGCTGGGACTTGACTATAATTTATTTTGTGAATTTGCCAAGATATAGGATGCAAATGGAATATTATCTGATGTTATCAAATAGAGAAATATGCAGCTTTTCAGGGAAATGCACTGTAGGGAATCAAGAAAGGAAGATTTAAGGAAAAATTTGTAAATTACCTGTATCAATGAACTCATTTCCAATATACTCAGTTTTCCTTAGAGAATTTATGTCCACAGTTTGTCTTGAAGATCTGATTTAAGTATAATCTGATGATAGACAACATATTTGAAAAAGCTGTTCTTTCAAATCTCTTTAAAGTTTTTATGTAATCATAAATTTTTTTAAAAAAAAATAAAAAAGTATTTTTCAAAAAAAGAATTATTTTTTCAGAAATATTTTACTTCTTGACAAGAGAAAGTATTCTGAGACTTTTTTAATAAATGAAGAAGACTTAAAAATCTGTTTATTGTTAATGCCATTTCTAATCAAAAATAAATCATCATGGACAGTTGTCAAGTCTTCTTTTTTTCTAAAAACTCTAAGTTATCTACTGGAATATTTGACTACCTGAGCTGAACTTCAGATCTGAAATTCCAATTTAAGTCAAAAGCTGCCCTTTTCTTCCACTTACAGTTGTGCACTGCACCTGGCTATAGTCTAAAACCACAAAAATTATGCTTAGCTGTTTGCATTTGGTATTGTACACTGAGATGCTTTTTTCCTTCTCTCTCACTTCTGTTGCAAATGTTTTTATAATCTTAAAAGCCTCCGACATTTTTGCAAACTCGAACAGATATATGAAAATTTAGGATGGTTTTTTTTGTGCCACAAGCCTCTTTAATTCTAGTATTTGTGTTATAATTGTTTATTCATACAGAAAGAGCTTTTTGAAGTATTGGTCAGTATATTATGTAAATATAACTTGAACAAAAACAGTTGCATTAAACAAACGTGTAATATATCTCTGTTTTGAAAATTATCATTGGAAATGAGTTGAAGTAGCATCAGATGTTTTCAGAGCTCTCTCACAACATCTGTCCCTGGAAACATTTACACTACGGTCTGAAAAATACAAAGCACAGATTGGGTCAACAGCAGACAATCTGGATGAACGACATGTTTGTTTTTATTGTTTGACTGGTCTTTTGCTAAGGTGCTTGTGTGATATCTTCATACGTTCAAATTAATTGAAAATATAGCAAGCCTATACACAGCAGGAACATTAAATCCAGTTTCAAGAAAAGCATTTTAGGAGGTCTTCTAAGACAGGAACAAATTTCAGTGTTTATCAGGTGCTTCTATCCAGTGTGAAGAAGTCCTTCTCAAAGATGTTAATGGTTCATTTATAAAGCTGCTATAAATCTAAACAACATTTTCTTACATTGGAAGTTGCTCTCAGTGGTTGCATGTGTGAGCAGGATTTAAGGGGAATCTGAATACTGAATATAATGAATGTTATACTGGTCTTTTAAAAGAATCTCATTATCTTTACAACCAATAAGGTATAAAGAGGGTTGATATGCTCAACATATTGTGGCCAAGACAAAAATTAGCATTTCAAATGGCTGGAGCTATTGTACTCTTAAGTACGCCTGTTTAACCCATCATTCAAGCAAGGGAAATAAAGCAGATGAAGGGCTTCAGCAGTTTTTTTCATTGGAGTCAATTCCAAAGATGGTGCCTGCTGTAACTAAGATCTGGATGTCCCCTTAGCCAGTGTAGTAACCATGCTTTGGGAAGCCACAATGCCATCCTCAGCTGTGGATATGAGATAAGGGTGCTCACTAATAAGAACAGTTCTAGGACAAGCACAAATGAGATTACTTTAAGAAGACCCTAGGTGTGCCAAAACCTAGGCTGACTTTTCTGTCTTCAGCTGTCACAGCTGTGAAGATTTAAGCATGTGCATCACATAGTTTTAAAAGGAGGTTTCAGAACAAGGCTTTCAAGGACAAAGTGTCAGTGAAATGACACGAGAGTTGGCCTTGCAGAAAGAGCCCAAAAAACTAAACCTATTAAAAAAACTGGCACATTACGAATTTGCACTCTGTTCAGCAATTTGGCAGAATCCATTTATAACAGATTTCATGTTGAGGACTGAGTCCAAAAACGACTCCTCCCCTAATTATGAACTGAATCCCCCCTTGTTTTGCTTTTTTTTTTTTTTTTTAAGCAAAAATAAATGGAATAAACCAACATGAAATAAAATAATATACTTTTTTTTTTTTTTTTTTACTTGCAAAGAAGCGTAAGTGGAAATGTAAGGTAAAGGTGTGAGTCTTCCCATCAGGAGAAAATTTGGAGAGAAGCAGAAATATGGGATTTGAGGGACCGAGCTGGTGAAATCTGAGTATGTCATAAAGGTTAAGCGCAGTCTCCAAATGGGAACCAAGCATCCCATGCAAGAGTAGCCCTGCTGGTTGGTGGCCAGCTAGTGCTGGCATTGGTGCTGTGGCAGATGCTCAGTTAGACTTCCACCCTAAAACTTTCTGGAAGAAAAGTTACATCACTAGTTGGAAGAAGATGAGAAGAGTGAAAGGGGAAATATAAGGGAAGAACTGGAGATTGAAATGAACTGGCTACCATACAAAAGCATTTGAATTGTCAATGTGTAGATAATGGTTCTTGGTCCCAACTGTCCCTTTGGCTGCCATCATTTTTATTTTTGGGTCATTATAGCATAATACATTTGACAGCTACCAACTTTCCCTGTAGTTCTTTCAAAGTAAATCGAATTACTTTTTTTGCAGCTATGGTCATACTTTAACTAAATTGTTATTCTATTACATTGGAAAGTAGAAAAATGGTATTTGATAGGGTGCACTCCCTGCCATTTCATCCTGAAAATAGTTTACCTGGAAAAGGTCTATGCAAAGTCCAGTTAAGAAACCAACTGACTTTATATGTCAGAAGGTTCTTGATTGCCGTGCCAAAAATGAATTTGATTTTACATACACCCATATCACTGCAGTTTGATGTGAGATTTGAAACTACGTGAACTGACTTTGGAGGGTTCTTTAATGCATATAAATTGCAGCAGCAGCTTAGACTGAGCTGCGAAAATGTGACCCAAATGATCAGTACAATTTTCAAGAGAATCTGTGCAAAATGAGAACCCTAATCCAGGATTTTTCAAACATTTTCAATTGAATTTTTCTGCCTGAATTTTCCCACATGAAATAATGTTTAATGTACATAAGACTTAGTCATTCAAAAGTATGTTTTTCATATTTATAGAATTTTGTCATTTATTTCATATTGTACGCCAGATATGGAGACTGAAATCTAGGCAGAAAAATGTATGAAGCACAGGAGCTAGGAATTTACATATTATTTGTAAAACATGATAAATGAATAAGTATGCATATTGATAATTGTATATATCTAGAATAAAAATATATCCCAAAATAAATTTTCTGTAAATTTTCCTCTGGGAGGACTCCATTGGTTGCATTTGCAAAAGCCATTCATTTGTGCTGGCCTTTTAAAAAGTTTAATGTACAACAGGGCAACACAATTTATTTTAATTGAATTGGAAACTATTATTACCTGTGGCAGCCTAATACTAATTTCTCCAAATTTTTTGTTAGTTTGGTTGCAGTAGCGGCTTGTAGAGTTTCTATCTTCCTATTCATTTTCATGTGACACCAAAAGAAATATCTGAGGCCTGAATAACAGGATTGAAAAACCACAGTGCATGCACAAGTTTTCTATTTATTTCAGACCATTTAAGTGATCCAGTTTACAGTGAAGCATCAAAAATATTTGTACCAGGAAAACTAAGTGGAAAGTGAAGGTCTAGAAAGAGATGTGGGAGAGCTGTAGGAGGAAGACCAAGATCTGCTGCCATCAGCAGTGATTTCTGCTGAGGAAAGGGTAGATGGAGACGCTCTTGTGGCCTCTTGTCCAGCATCCATCTCACAGTGAGGCTTCAGGAAGAAAAATTCTGACACTTCTTTGATGTTTCAGGAAGCCTGCAATGGTACATAGGTGAGTTAATTGAAATTATCTCCAGCCTCATCAGTGCAGAGCTAGTTCCCAGGCACTGAGATGTCAGTTAATTCTTGGTGTTGTTTACTATTGATCATTTTAGTATGAAATTCCCAGCTATTCGGGAGCACATGCTGCTGGGTTTAGGTGAGGTATTCACCATCATTCCCACTGCTCTATATGACCCTGGTTTAACTAATCTTGTTAGTTTACAGGGCCACACATTTTAGCAGCATTAAGTCTTTGTGATAGATTCATAATGCAAATGAAAAAGCTGTTGGTTTCTGAAGCCAGGAGCTAACAAGTGCTAGTAGTGACTGAGTCAGGTTTGTTGTAATCTTTACTTTGAAGATACACTGGAGTTCTCAAAGGTTAATGAAGCATTTGTGGTAGAGCTTTCCTTCAGACGTTAACTCTGTTTTATTCTTGATGGAACCATTAACTTCAACACTAACCTTTCTACTTGTTACTATTACACACATTCTGCCCACTAAAGCTTTCTATTGATTTTTGCCAGTAAGCTTTTATAAAATGTAGGTTTAAATACATGGGGTTTGTGGTTCTGTTCTAGTATATAGATAGACAAATGTGTAGCTTTTAATTTATGTTTGATATTCTTTACAGTCACTCTGGCAATATCATTGTCCTTAGTTTTTTTTTCTTGAATAATTTGATCTAATTACTGCAGATATCCTTTTCCTTACTGTAGTTTCCAGTTAAGAAAGTAAAATTTGCAAGGTCTAATGCGTAGTGTTAGCAAAATACATTGAGATACTGGAAATTCTTCAAATCCTTTCAAATTTAGAGTCTAATCTCTGAAGAATAATGCTTCTGAGGAAGAGGACCAAGAATTCTTGCCATCTGGAATTTAGCCATGCATTATAAAATCTTATAGTCTCCCTTTAATGTTTTGTTTTTCTAACTCTTCATTTTGTTTTTGAGTTCTTCATATTAAGATTCCAAAGACACAAGTTTTTTCCTTTGGTAACACAACATATGGTGAATTAATTAGAAAACACTTTAGGACCAGTCCTAATTTGTAGGGTTTTATAAATTTATAAATTTTAGTTTTATTATTTTATTGTATTTTTCCTTTTTTATTTTCAAGATTTAAAAATATATTCTATGTAGCTGGTAATTTTCCTCAGTTTCCTTCAGTTAATGGCCTGCCTTTATATAATTGCCACTTGGAAAACTGAAGCACTACAGACATAAATATTTCGTGAAGAAAATGTTTGTTTTATCTAACATTTTTAGTCAAAGATTAGTCTTTCAGTATTGCTGTATTTCTGGTTGCATTTCCCCAGTAGAAAATCATGTGCTTATCAGGGTCAACTTGTCATACAAACAAACCAAAAAAATTCCTCTGCTAGAAAAATAAATCAGGGCATAAAATGTTTCTGGTATTTTTGAGGACTTTTTTTAAACCTCACTATATACAGTTAGTGAAAGCAGACTGTAGGAAAAGTATATTAGGCTGGCTGGAACCCTTGTGCTTTGCAAAATTACTTGTACCTTTTCTCCATAGGGATTTTGCATCAAGGCAAGTATTTCAACACCATTGTTTTTAGAATGTACAGCAATAAAGTCTTGGATATTTCCTTGTTTTATTAGGGAAAAAACCACAAACACCCAGTCCTGGAACCTGAGCATGTTGCTACTATTCTAATGCTTGCAAATCACTTTCCATTTTAAAAATTACTAATAAAAGATCTTTTTGCATTATGGGTCAGATTTCTACCTCTAAATTCAAGCTTGGCTCTCTTGATTTGATTGCCCTATACATTTCAGAAATCATTGTATCTTTGAACAAGCATTATTTTCAATGAGACATTATTCATGTCTGCTCAAGAATTAGGCTTTGAGAGATTTGTAGTACTATTTTCTATTATGTTGATCAACAGGGTGGCATTCTGTAAGTTTCACTGATATTCAGATTCAAATATTCACAACAAAAATATGAATGTCTCATGATTACAGCTGTGCAAATAACAAGGGATTACACCAAATTTGAAGCTGGATTCTGTTCTTACTCTTTTCATTATTAATTTCCCTGTGAACAATAATGGCAGAAATTTGGCAAATTTACTTAAACTGATGGACAATAATGTATATTCATATCTGAACTCTTTACTATGGTATATGGCCCCTATGCAACAGTATATGCAAAAATAGTCCTACTGTAAATTCTCAGGACAGATACTTGCATCTAACATCTATTTAAAAATTTGAAATGGGAAAATGGGCAGCATTGCATCAATGCACTTTTATTATGCTTAATGCAGCCATAGCTACATTCACCACGAAAACACTAATTATACAAAGATCTCACTGAAATCTTCAGAAGTAGCATTGCATGCATTATTTTGTGGTATTAATGTTGTAAGAAAAAACTAAATGTAAACATTTGCTGTAAGCAGCAAAAGGGCCTAGCATTCAACAATTAAGGTCAAGATTCCTCAGTCAGAAGGAAATAAAGAGTTCTTAAAAATCTGGTGTTTGTGAGCTTTGCCAGAACATAAGAGCAGCTGGATAATTGAGGGGGAAGAAAAATAAAAAGGTTAATATATCCTAATTAAATTACCTGAGCCTTACTTATCTTTTTTCTATAAAAAGTCTCTGTATTTCTTTCATCCAGTAATTCTCTAATAGTAATTACATCACATCAAGGATTAAATATATGGAAAGAAAATGACCCTATCAGCCTGAAAAGTAAATTCAGAAATAATATTTTAAGTATATAATGTAGGTTCTTAGGTAAGAATTTGTCAATTGATAGTATTTTCTGGGTAATTTTGAATAGGAAACATAATCTTAAAATCTGTCATTTACAGGCAGGCTGTGAACAAAGAAGAGTTAAATCAATTGAATAATGTATGACTAACACAAAGAGTTGTCTTACCTGTCCCAGTCTAAGTTAGCTCAAAAATAAGACCACATTTTCTTAAAGGCTTGAGAAACAGGATGTAACTTTTCAGCAAATTAGAGCAGGTTCCAAAGCAAAGTAAAAAACCACAAGACCTTAAGATGGTGTAATACTTCACAGTGAACATTTCATGCATCTGTATAAATAAAATCACCACCATAGTGAAGGCAGTGATTGATGATTCAGTGCAGTATGTTTCCAAGAAGTAAGACAACTTCATACTGCTCAAATAGAGAACATTTTAGCACAAACTAGTGACTTAGGAAGTGATAGATTGCTTAAAAAGAAACCAATGCAAAAATCTTCTCTTGTTTATAAACACTGAAGCAATATAAGGAAAAATCTCTAGGAAGAGTCTGACAGCATGGGTTCCAACTGCAGTTCAGGAACAGACATGGACAAAATGTGATCCTACACTAAGCATTTTTCTGTGTACAATAAGTCACTTCTCTATGGAAAAATAATTGGGTTTTAATTTGTAAATAAAAGCGCTCTGTATATATACACAAACATAATTATATATAAATTCATATATTATTATTGTGCCAGTCATGACTCTTTATACATGGGACAATATCTGTGTAACTCTCCAACCTGTTCATTTCTGTTTATCTGATTGTATCCTCCAGGCTCTTTAGCATCAATGATCCAAGAAAATACAACATTGGACACTATGTAAAATATTGTACCATGAACCTGGATAGAGGAGCATAAAACTTAAATACTGGGTTATGATAAATCAGAAATACAATTCTTCTAGGCACATTTTTACAAAATATTTATTTTATATACTTTTCAGCTGAAATATTTTGGCTTCCCAAATTTAACCCTAGAGTAAATAGGGAATATTTGATTTTCACTAAATTTGTCAATTAAGTTCACATTTTTTGATTTTAATTTTGTTTAATTTTTTAAAACACAATATCATTGCAAAAGTCACAGGTAGCAGCATCAGGGAGGGTTCTATTACTACCACTCCAGTTCCTTTGAAGAAATATTTTGCAGTTTGTGAAGTCATATGGAGGATACCTTTTTTTGTAGGAATACTGAGTAAAGGCCACTCTTGCTTTTTAAAATGCGCAGAGGAAATTGTGAATATAAATACAGGTCTAAAATTGTTCAGGGAAGGATTTGGAATGGTGATGTAGATAAAAATATTTCCTTTGAGCTTGTTTTGAATTACAGCAAAGAATATTTAATAAAGTTCATTTGTCTTAAGTCTTTCAAAGTGAAACACAACCGTGAGTTTTTAATGTCTAATGACAGCAAAAAAGGAAAAAAATAAAAAAAGGGAAAAAAAAGGAAAAATATAGACAAAGTGAAAAAAGAAAATATGAAACCGCCCATATGTTTAGAATTGAGGATGAAAAAATTGGAAATCAGATTTAATGTGGATAACTTAATGTTGATAGGTGAATTATTTCTGAGCTATTGCACTAAAAGCATTATAACGAACATTATTTTAAACAGATTAATTTAAAAAGTTTTAACCCATCTACAAATTACATATTCTAAGCTAGACTTTCAGTATCACTTCAAGTACTAAATATGTCAACCTTTCTATATTTTAAATTTATATTCCTAAATTACTAAAATGTTTTTATATTTTAAATTTAGGTTCCTAACTTACTAAAACCCCCTTTTGATTTCATACTGATAAAGAAATGCTGATTACAGTTTCCAATGCATTCAGTACAATGGAGAGCCAGGCTTCAATTCACAGTCCAAAATGCAATGGACAGAAAAATGTAAATGTGCCACTCACAGTCCAGCCTGCATGCTGCAACTTGTGTTATTGCTCTTACTACATGGACTTTAACTTCATTGCTTCTTTAACTTACCTTTTACTAAAATATTTAGTTCCCATACAATAAAAAAAAAACAACCCTGAATTTCACAAGAATGCACACCATCACCATTGCAGTAGCATGAACTTTCACTAATCTGAATGGTAAAACACACCAAGTGTGCTTGGATTAGAAAAACTCTACCCTGTTGTGGTTTGTACAAAATGATCATGAAGGTCACAGCCCAATCCCCGAAAGAGAAACGTTGATACCATAAAAATCACCATGCTCAGTAACTGGCTCCAGTGCTGACAGACATGGCAGAGAGGCCAAAGATCCAATTGACCTAAAGACTAAACAATGTGGGTTTTTTTCTTTTTTTCTTTTCTTTCTTTTTTTTTTTTTCATTAGAAAAGCTTCCTTTAGATTATAACAGAGATACAGTTAGCATCACAATGGTGCTCCATGAAGCAAAACCATTCCCTGTAAAATTGTCGTTAAAAAAAAAAAAAAAAAAAAAGCGTAAAAAAAAAGGCTTAAGACATGGATTTGAATTAAAAAGTCAGGTTCTTTTCGAGGAGGTAAACTGTCTTTATTCATCACACTCATTATTCAAAGAAATACAGACACAGACATACATGAATGCATTGAAACACAAACTGACAAAACTAGCAGAGATCATTCTTCTAGACCCAAATTATAATTTTATAGCTGTTTTCCATTTTAAAAAAGTATGCAAACAAAGCATCTGAGATTAGAATATGTGCCTGGAAAAGAGGGTATTGAATGAATGCTAGTGCATACAAGGCAAATTCAGTTCTTAGCTGTAAAACGTTAACTCTGGTGAAACTCTACAGATGCCAATGAAATGGTATTGGATTTGTAATGGAGTGAGAACAGGATGTGGCCCAACATATCTTTACATATATATATATTTTATTTTAAGCAAAACATACTGAAGAAATCTCCTTTGCTCCCCTGTTATCAATCAATGACCATTGCTCTGTTAATGTATTACAGTAAAATATCTCAACGGTGCATTGAACTGGTTGAATGTAATATATCAGCAGATCAATGGTTTGCAAAAAGAAAATGGTCAAATTCAAGACAACCTTCTCCATTTAGACACTTTTCAAAGATTTCACACACTTAGTATACAAGCAGATACCTGAACTTGCAAAGGAGAATCTGCGCTTCGAGATGTGTGATTTGTTCCTCCTAAACAAATTTCTTGTGGGTGAAATTCTTTACATGAAAAAAAAAAAAAAAAAAAAAAAGAACTCTTCAACTTTAAAAGCTAGATCTAAAAGCTTTGCTCTGCATGCATTTCTTCAGCAAAAAATTTTTTTTATTCATACATCCTTCTTTTTCATTGACATCATATATTACTGTAATGGTGCATAATTAAATGTTGACAAATCTAAATCAATAAACATCTTCATTGGTTGGGGTGGCATCAGCACTCAGAAGTGCTGCTTATAGAAAAGCTCTGGGGTCTCAAAGATCAGATTGCATATTTCAAGATACTGACATTTCTGATTTGTTCTGGCCTGAGAATACAATAAGGAAAACCTCTCAGGTTTGCTTTGGGGTTTTTCCTCATTGAGAAAGGGAAAGAATGAATGAGGGGAAAAAAAAAGCTTCAGAAACATAAACAGTAACATCAGTTCAGTGCAGCCTGCACAAGTAATACACATTTTTAGAACAAGATCTACACATAAAAAAAGTATAGGGTGATGATTTCTCTGCATATCCAGATTAGTGTCAAAGAACTAACAAGAGAAAGTCAAAAGGTGGGCTCTGCTGTATGCTGTGTCTCACCAGATGGAGCTATTCCAGACAGCTGTATTTACCTGGCAGTAAATGTGGAGTGCCTGCAGAAATGCTTCTTGTCAGATATAGTGCCTTCTTTTAAGCAAATTGAATATACCACCAATAAAATTTGTTCTCCATATTCAAACTTGCCCCTGAAGCACACAAGCAAACAATAATCCGTGATGCCAAAGTATTGCAGACTTCATTTAATTACCCAAAGCTCAACAGAGATATGCTAATTGAGGGGTTTTTTTGCTTTTTTGTTTTGTTTTTGCTTTTTTTCTCTTCGAATGGTTACATACAAAACAATAACACCCAAACAATGCACATTTAGAAAAATATCGTTCCCTGCAGCACAGTATTTCTGTTCTTGCTCAAAACAAATTTCGAAACATACAAAAAAAAAAAAAAATAATCTCATTACTCAAAGCAGGTAACGTACCAAAAAATGTCCTGAGATGATATAAAAGACCTGAGATGATATAAATGATCATAGGCATATTATATGGTCAGAAAAATTGAACGCTAATATTGGGAGACCAAGCGTTTTGGAACCAGTCTCCCCCATTTGTTTGCTGTAGAATGTGGTCTATCATTATCACTAACTATAACAGTAGTATTAAACAATCAAATACGAATTATTTGCATTTTTCAATACTAAGTAATCACAAAGGACTTTCCATATAAGAAATTCAACCTTACATAGAAAGGGAAAACTTTCCTGCCACAGCATGTGAAAAAAAGAAGTTCAGATTGAAAGTTAATTGCAGGGTTGGAATTAGTTTCTACTCAATGAAAATGAAACTACAGGCTTTATCGAATTAGTGCAATATAAAATATACAAACAGTTTTAGAATTACATGTGCTGGATCTTGTATGATCCAGAAGTGCATGAAAGGAATATATAAAATGCTTCTTGTCATACAACACAGCATATTTCACAAGAGCGATACAAAAAATTGTATGCGATTACCATTCAGTATTTGACAAATAGTATATGATTCAATAATCGTTCCTGAAGCTTTCAAATTCTGAGTCAAATCAAAGATCAAAGAGAAGTAAGGGTGTTCTCAAAGCCACATGTTGTCCTAAATAGTTTTAGACTGCTGGCAGATTACTGGGTTTCCTCAAGCAAACAAATTTATCTTGTTAATGTGTGTTAACAAAACATAAGGTCCCAAGCAAACAATTACCTCATACGTACAGCAAATGAAACATTAACAGTTCCGGACTTCTAAAAGCCTGAACTAACTCCAGTTTGCTCCTAACATTTAAATAAGGGTCTTGAACGTATAAGATTTTATTAATTATAGTTATGTATATTTTAAAAGGCTAAATTCCTACAAAAGGACCATGAGTATCTTACAAAGGAATATTTTAGCTATACAGGGTAAGAACCACATAGCTTCCTACTATTTCAAGGATATGAGGGATGAGACAAATTAGCTAAACCAGCAGTTGTGCAAACCACACAATGAACAATGTAAGACATGGAGTGAAAGAAGCAGGATCCATCCCACCAGTTCAGAGGGGCACTGTACACTTTTACAGAGATCCACAGCACTCCACTACAAGGGCAAACATCACTGTGACACTACAACACCCATCAACACTGTAGAGGCACAATGGCACTTACTGTAATGCAATGCTGTACCAAAAACATTAACACCTTTCACTGTGATCTTTCCACTCAAGGTAGTGACTTGTCCATGATAGAGTGTGCCCTACTGGACAAGCTGTAAGAACTGGCAGCTCTAAGAAATGTGTCTACTTTACCTCACAGTCACCTCTACGTGCAGGATTAAAACCATAACCAAAACAATGAAAGGAAAACTAAACAATTCTCTATTTTGCAGCATTGCAAGATGGTTAGACCAAGTTATACTCTGTTTAGCCAGTGTGCTCTACCACTTCTGACAGTTACTCCAGCATGACAGAGAGAAGAAATCAGGTTATTATTGTAGCCTTTGACAGAAAACAGTGTTAAAGTGATGTTGTCTTCAGATTCTTTCATGAAATCTGTAAACAGGTTTAACGTTTCTTTCAATAGAAAATATGGCTTGTCAATCTATATTGACTCAATGAAAAGAAAAGTCCAATATATTAAGCTTAGATCCTTCAGGCATTTATGTTCTCTAATGATTAACTTTACAGTATAATTTCATCCTTTCACAAATCAATCACATTAATCATAAAACCTCAAAATGAATATTTACACTGTATTTGTCTCCTGGCTTAACTCTTTTGAACAGCGCTTGACTGAGCAGAATACTGTATGGGGAAAAACATAGCATAAGTACAACTGCTAAATTAAGACCATAAATTTACAAATACAGAAAGAGCTACTGAGTCTTTAATTCAAGTTCTTCAGGGGACCAAAGGCCATCCTACTGAATAAGATGGCTAGCTTCTCTGAAATAGGGTGATTAGTAACAAGCATGGCATGATGAGTCTTCGTCGAGGTAAATCCATGGCCTATAATCTATACTGTTTGTAATTTACAAAAGGATGCTATTAGTTATCCAAAGCACCCCCTTATGGACCATTTATAAAATGGAACATGATAATCTCAATTTGTGGGGAATTTAGAACTCAGGGGGAAGAATTTAACTGTTTCTCTGTTGCTGTGTTTTTTCTGTGTTAAGTCCTTCTTTCTGGAATTTAATCTGTATGTCTTTGTGATTTGGACTTTATGCCCTATAATAAAGGATGAAAGTACAATGGATACAATATTAGTCCTCTATTTCCACAAATCATATATAAGCACAATCTGATTATTACTGGATGAATTTTCAAAGTGAGAAAAAAGACAACTAAGCTGAAACAATATCCTGTGACATATCTGACTTTTCATACGAGGATAATCATGAATAAGAAACAGGAAATCCAAAATAAATAGTTTGTAAAACCCAATAGTTTATAAAAAATCCAAAAAAACAGTCATATTACAGTGCATTACTCCATCATTAAGTTGGTAGCCACATTTTGATGCTAACTACTTTATATTTTAGCACTGTTTATGTAAACCTAAGCATGAAGATAGGCAAAGTTAAAAAAACAAACAAACAACAACAACAAAAAAACCAACAAAAAAAAACAACAAAAAAGAGTACTTGTGGACAAAAAAACCATACCTGTTGAACACATGCAGGTGTCCTAAGCTTCTACAAAATATCAGTCATGACTGCAGAATTATCACAGGATTTAAGTTTTGAAATCTTCCTATCAATTGGAACAGTGCTTAGTTTAATGCCAGCAATCCTCTCTCACTCCTTAGAAACTGAACCAGCTGTCTAAGTCAAAGGTCCCAAGCTCTTGCCTTCTAGCACAGCCACACTGATCAAAGAAAAGGGGTTTTATTTGATTGTTTGTTTTGGGTTTTTTATGTACAGTTTGAACATAAGCAAATATATCTGAATTTCAAAACTTCGCAGAACCAGAATTATTTTCTACTCATCTCTGGATGTAGGATTTACATTTACCGATCCTTATGAACTCTTTCACTTGATGTGACATTTCCAGTTGCATGAATTGATCAAGGGGAGTGAGGGGCACAAACACGTGGCCTCTGCCTGCCGTGGCTTCTGTCTGGCATGGTGCTCATGGGTGGTGCTCAGCCACACTTGTTCATTTGATGCTGTAACTCCACACAACCTACTTACACTTGCCATTCCATGGAAATTCTTAGTAATGATTTAGCCCTAAAAGGAGACTTGGATGTACCTTGCTTAGAATATTTGAAGTTTATTCTCAATAGCAATTAATGCTGCTGGTCAGAAAGCCACTAGGTGTAATATATTTGCATGCATTATTTTCTCAACACTTGTACACTGCCAACAATTCATTTGAAAAAATCATGACAAGATTTCTTACTTCTGGTAAGTAGCTGTTTGTTAATTAGTTTGAACTGAATTGGATTTGTTGAAGTCCAAAAATTAGGCTGACCTTCTCCATATGACATCTCTTAAGTACTCTCTCATGGGGCATCTTAATGCTTCACCCATTCTCTCATTGCTGCATTGATGTGGGGCTATACTCTGGGCTAAGTAGGTCTCTAAATGTCTTCTTGATAAAGGCAGTGGTTTAAGTGAAAACTGTAACTGAAAACCAATGTGCACTCGATTTTATTTGTAAGTGAACAGAACCTAAAACAGTAATTGGGAAAAAAACAACCAACCAACAAACAAAAGAAACAAACAAACAAAAAAAAAACACCAAAAAAAAAGTCCAACTAAAAACCCAGCCAAAATTAAAACCCTGAAACATCCAGCTCAGTGCTAGTCAGAAAGCTGGGGAAGGGGCTGAGCAGATGCAGTAGTTTTGTTCCTAGAGTGGCTGGACTGTTCCTCCAAGATAGTGAGGCAAATCTTCAAAGGAGCATCTAGTAATGTCAGTCCTCATGTAAAGAACTTGATATCGCCAACATTCCCTTACTTCAGCAAATAACAGGAATCTATATCTTTCAAGTAGATAGCAAGATAAGACATACTTTTTTAATCCCCACTGTAGGGAGACTTTAATCAATAAAACCTGCAGTTTTGATCTATAGCCAGCCAGCCTGTACATCAGAGTACATACTGCCTGCAAAACAAGCCAGGATTAGGCTGTTTGTGAGTCACTTTTATTGTTTTACTTACTGAAATTTCAAGACTGCATTAAATATATATTTAATACCCCGTACCAACCTTTACTCAAGGCTCAAAAACAAGTTGCCAAGTATTTCTGAACCAAAAAAAGACGGAGTGTGGTTTTGTTTCTTTGCTTTACCATGTAATAAATTTTTCATTTAGATTTTCTTAGCAGATAACTTACATAGATATTCATGAGAAATGCACTAGCATCCTCTCAGCTATCATTAATTCTCATTGCACAGAAACTTTTTCACCCCTATTTACTAGTTCCTTAACAAGAAGCACGTGCTCACCACACCTTAGATGGAGTGTGCATGGAAGGTGGAAAAGCAATTAACCAGATTTTGCATCCCAAAAGAAATTCCTAGTGCTAGATCGCAACAAGAACTTAGTGGTGTAAGACACAGTTGCTGAAATATGAAGATAGACCAATCCAGCTCAGAAACAAAGTATATGTGCCTAATGATAAGGCATGGGGGAGGAGGCCTGTGGTCAGTTCTCATTCCACCCATGGTCTCTGTATCAGGACTTACGGTAAAGGTCTCTATCCCACAGGAACATTACTGTGATGGCCAAGACTAAAGTGAGTCTTGATGGCTACTAATATACAAGACAGATCATATGGTTGTAAAATTAACTCAAGTGAGTTTTCAAAAGGTCTGTGAAACATAATGCATAGATATATAAAATAATCAACCATGCTGCCATAAATTAGTGTGCCTCTTCTCCACAGCAATGCTAACTTTGAGAAAGATGAAAAAAAAAAAAAAAAAAAAAAACCACCACAAAAAAAACCCCCAAAAAACCTTATGTTCTATACATCCAAATAGATACATACACATGAGGAAAGTGGTCCTGAAGCTTGTACATTTTAATTACGCCTAACATTATTAAACCAATTTTCTTAAAATTTATCTGCATATGTAGGCTTTGCAAAACAAAGAAAACATGAAGAAAATGTTCTCATTAGTTAACCCTGCATATTTAAATTCAGCATGCAGCTCCAGGAAGGCTAACTCAGAACAGGCAGCCAATATGGCCAAAAACTCCCAAGAATTTATGAGGGTACATAAACAGTAAACAATAATAGAAACTGATTTTCTGGCTTTAATTATATTGGATGCTAACAGGCTGGATATATATATAGTAATTTATACTGTAAATACCACTTGAGAGTAGAGAAATTTAATTTAATTTTGCAAAAGCTGTAGCAAAGAATTCTCACTTGATTTATTTTGTGTAGGGTTTCCTCCTTCTCCCCAAAGCTGGAGGAACAAAGGCCCGGTCAGCTGCATGTTTGAGCCTTTACCTGAATGAGATCCCTGTGACACTGTGAAGTAAAGTCAGGACCTTTAGCTCTGTATCTTTTCCACTCCAGCTAAAAAGAACCTTTCTAAAAGTAGCAATAGAGTTTATATCTTTTTTAAGGTTTCCAGCTACTTAAGAAGAGCGTGATTATTAATGCTTGGGTAGGAATATTTTATTTGAATTAGGGCAGTATTCATGCTTTGCAGATGATGCATCATAGAAGATGGCATTGGGACATTAGGGGGACATGTCTAGCTGCTTTGTTCCTAAGCTTGTGCAGTGCATGTACATTTATCTACTAAAATGCAGTCATTTCCAGGATTGATCATATTAACCTATAGCACAGAGCAACATTATAGACCAGGTTGAGACAGGAAGTGAAGAACAGCTCTTCCAATTAATGCCAGACAGGGATATTCATTAGATAAGATGTTATTACTTAAGCTGGACTTAGTCCAGAAACTGGAATTCAGCCAGGACATTAGTTTAACATTAAAATGTTAAATAAAATAAAATAAATTAAAAATAATAACAAAACACCTTTAATGGTATCCAAGCCAGAGAAGACTTTCTTACTTCTTGATCACATTACCTTGTTATTCAGTCAATGCAGAGCATCTCTGATGCCCAAAATGGTTTTTCTCTGGGACCCAAAGGTAGAGAAAAGGGGGAAAAAAATGAGATGTTCTCCTGGGTACATTTATTCATGATAATGTCCTAGCTGAACATATGAAACTCATTATTTTTATTACAGATTTGGAAAAAATGATGTAGCTTGGAAAAAATTTCAGCTGATTTTATGTGATTAAATGAAACTCAGAATAAAAACAGGGAGCTGACAGTTTAAACAGGAAAAAAAATCTCCCCTGAAATTAATGCTAATGGACATTGATGGTTGCTAGACACTTCTATATGTATGAGAACTGTAAAATGTGCACAAATTTGAATGATCTACTTGTATATCAGATGCAAATGATATTACCATCAATAGTCCTGAAAATCATCATCATCACTTCAAGGATTTCCCATGGATTTTCCCAGTTCTCCTTAGGAAGACTCCCATTAAAATCCTAGTGAGTATCTGCACTCCAAAGCACACTGAAAAATAAATCTAGTTAATCTGAGAGTAGCAGAGCTAATGAAGACTGTTTCCCAAATCCCCACTCAATATATCCAAGTCCCCCTCTATGCTACTTTACAAACTCCCTCCACTCTTGTATTCTTGCTCAAAATGAGGACACAGCACAGCCATCTTCCTCCCAGATTTCCTAATTACTGAATAGGGAAGAGGCAGCACAAGAGCTATATTTATTCTGCTTGGCCAGCCAGCACATGCCAGCTCCAAGAAAGAAAACAACACGAGCTCACAACACGGTCTTCCTTGCAGCAAGAACCCTAATTTGCATCACCTTCTCCTCTTGCCGGTAACCAGTTTCCACAGAATTGGGAGAACTCCCACAGTAAACTTTTGTTGAAATTAATTAAAAGATTCCAAAGTTATTTGGAACAGGCTGCCAGACAAACAGCATGACAGCATGACCTGTGTTTCCTTAAGAAAGCAAGCTAAAAAAGGAAAACACTAGTAATTATTATTTCCGTATACCATGAGGCCCAAAGTCTTGACTAAGGCCTATAAACACTACCATGATAGCTATAATAAACAGAAAATTTGCCTAACGGAAGGAACAACAGTAGATGAAGTGATAACACAGCTTGCATTAATTAACAGCACAGCTCACTATTCACAGAGGAAGTTGCCATAAGTGTACGGACCTGGAGCCAAAATTTTGGGAGAGATGAGCTCCCATTTGCTGAGGATGCTAAAACAAGACAGGCATTTTCAGAAATACCAAAAAGTCAGCAATCTCTATTTTAGGTATCAGCAGAAATACTGAGAGCTTAAAAAAAATAAATAAAAAAAGAGTAGTCTCCTACTGTTCATTGTGGATGGGAGCAAGGATGTCCCAGCAGGAGCTCTGGGTCTTTCAACTTGGTGGGGGTCCAATGGCCTCGGATTGCCTTTTCCAAGCCTGACTATTTGAAAGGCAAATAATAGCTGTAGTAATAAACCCAGCATTACTGAATAATTAATTCAGAGCAGGAGGAAAAAAAAAATAAATAAAAAAAGTATGGTGGGGCATCATACTAGTACAAGAAAGTCATCTTTTAAAGTGAGTATTTTGTGATTCTTAAGCACTTTAAGCACTGGCTCCCTTGCCTCATTATCAAACATTCAAACATCATTAGAAATTACTAAGATTTAATGGGATACATAGAAAGAACTTACATTCTGGGAAGGAAAGTCTTAGAATACCAGTCAGAGATAGAGTAGGAGAACACTTGAAAAGGGATGATTACATGAGAACAGTAACGGTACCAATAAAGTTCACTGAAACTATACTTTTTGCACAACAGAAATCCCTTGAGAAAATCCTAACATCAGTCTGGAAAAAAATATGAACACAAAATCAAAAAACAAAAACTCCAAAACCACCATAATGTACTTTCAAACTTCTGATAAGATATCATTTTCTTCAGATACCAAAATGTCCTCTTTGTGGAAATAAAAACTTGAACCTTCAGAAAATACACCTGAAAAACTACTACTTTTAGAATTAATTAGAGTTGCCCTTGTGACTGTCCAGGTGTTCTACAGAGCATCCTCTGAGCTGATACCTCCAGATCCTCTGCACACTTAAAATTACACAGGTCAGCAATGTTATCACGAACAAATTGTAAAACATTCCCATCAAATGCTGCTTAATATACATTTGTGTGCTAAGTGGTTATGCTTCACTTCCTTATTTATGATTCCGCACTTACTTTTCTTTTAAATAGGAAAACAAATGAATAGATTTTCTAGTCTGTCACACCACCTTGCTGTAGTAGTCATCAACCTATTATGCAGAGTTAATCATCAACTTCAAAATGTATTTTGAAGGTAAAGAGGGGATTTATAATATTTGTTGCACATCTCTGCAACCTTATTGTATTAGAGGTAAAAGTGGGCATATGCTCCTAGACATAGAACACCCCAAAACCATGTCATACAAAAGAATAAATTTTCCAGGCATAAAATAGAATATGTATAGCTGGTAGCCATTCTCCTAAAACCAGGCTTCTAACCCATTAATCTTGGCTTCAGGAGGGCTGAAAATATGCATCACAACATAAAAGGCAGGGACAAACCAAGCTAGACAGTGGTTCTGTCATGGATTACAGGTACTTTACTAGGGATCTATCATTCAGTGAATTATTTCTTGAGTCCATAAGTACTTTTCAAAAGCACCATTCTGCCATTAATTATATATACATCATTACATTGAATGAAGGCAGCACTTTCTTCCCTCAAAATATTCAGATTTTTTTCACCATGCATCTATCTCTTGCTGCCTTCATTTTATTGTCGAAGGCCACAGCAAAAACCTACTTCTGTGAGAACATTCCTCTGCCAGATTGGGTGAAATACTCCTGGTTGGAATATCACAAGGATATAACCTTAAAAACTGTGTTTATCCTCAAGTTAGATTGGATTAGTTGGGTAATTCAGTTTTTTAAAGGTTAGCATCCATCTCTGAAACTTTATGCAGAAGTTTTGTGGTGATTGGTGCAGGTTACAAAGCATAAAACCCTAGCTGTGGAGAAGCTGAGATCTTGGTAAGAGTGAATGAAGTTTTTGCATGCAAGCCACTTTGGTGGTGGTTGAGACACCTGCAGAAGAGTCTAGGAGTCCCCTCCAACCCCACAGTGCTCTCCAGCTCCATGTGCACCGAGCACATGAAAACCCTTCCCAGACACACTCACAGCACCAGGGAATGAACTTGTGTACAGCCAGCCCATACCTCTTCACTGATGATGAGCTTATTTCTGGCTTCAAAAAACACACCAGGTCTGGGATACCTCTAAACAGTGTCTCACTGTGTTGTAAACAGGATACAAGAGGAATTTGTACCCTCTCAGTGGACATATCTGGAAAACGCTTACCTTGTCACAGCTGCCATTTCATTATCTAAACACAGCTGCTGGTCGAAGGAGATGCTGGAATCATGAGTTTAATCCCTGTGACAATAGTGACTATTGATAGCATCTATTTCCTTCTTTCTGCTCATCTGCCACATCTTTACTGCATGTAAATGGAACCACAGTTGTATGAATTGATCATTAGTCATTATTAGTCATTATGCGATGACCAAACATCAATAACCAAAGTCACAAATACAATCCTTGTTTTATATTCAGGTATAAAAACTCTAGCAAAATTAAAAGTCCAGGACATCTGAAGTGAACAGAGCCTTGAAGATGACTTGGCAAAACCATCTCTACAAGTTTAATCAAAAAAGGAAGATTAAACACTACTTGTGACAAGACAGATCGTTAAAGCCAAACGATGATCTCTCAAGCAAAGGATAGCTGTAAAGTTGAAGGCTGTAAAGATGAAGGCTTGCTAACCTCCTTAATGATAACCTTGTACAATAATGGATTTGTTTTCTTCTTCACAACTTTTGACAATCAGGAGAGAATGAGGTTTAAAACAGAGGTGGTAGGTCATCACTTTTCTACCACCACTAGTGCCTTAACAAGCCACATAGGCCAGAAGTTCTTCAGCACTATCAAATGTTTTATAATGAAAATCTATTTTATTTCAGGCTAAAGTAAATGGAGGGTTTCATTGTACAATTTAAAGACAATATGGTTTAGTGGTTCAAAGGTAATTGGGAAGGAAAAGCGTGGGGAGAGAACCTCAAGCACACAAGCAGCTCAAGAGAGTCAGTTACTTGGTGCCTTTGAGAAGAAACTCAGACTTACCAGTGAAACTGAAAAAGAACAAGGACACCAAATACTCCTTCTCATCAGGATAATAAGAAAAATGGAAGTAGAGCAAGCTGTATTTTGAATCTCGTAATGACAAGTCCCCAGAGGGACTCAAAACCCAATGTTTTTTTTTTAATATTTTTGTTAGCATTTTGAAGAATGAGGTGGAGCTTAGTCTCATCAGACTGGCCCGAGCAGTCTGATGGTAAACTGCACCTGTTTTCTCTTGAAAAGCTTCTACTCCCAACTTGGCAGTGGCATACAGAGAAAACACAGAAGCATTGCACTACATATTTAGACTGAATTTCCTTTTAATGTGAATATTAATGTCAGCCTAGTCAGCTTAAAACATAGTGATTCTCAGTTAGGACATGTTATGACTGTCTGGAACACAGCAGATGGAATCTGAAAAAAAATAAAAGAGCTGCATAAAATATTTCCAATTTAGTTTGTGGTTTAGGCCAATCCTGCCTAAAACAGTATCTTCAGTGGATGAAATCACTCACACAACAAGTGATAAAAAATTTAGCTTCACATAAAATACACAAAGGGCAGTGGCTCATCTGATCAGGCTAGCTTATAAAGGCATGAGGACTGGCAAAAGAGAGGGAAGGAACATGCAAATCTTGGGTCAAGTAAGAGCTCCTGGCCGTACTGAGCTGGGGTTTGCTATAGAGTTCTCCCCCACCCTACATCAAAGATGTCAGCAGTCTCTGAACTAGCAACTGCCTGGCCTCTGAGCTTTTGCTTCCCTACCCTGAAGTGATTTCAAGGGGGCATGGCTGTGTGAGAGGTACCATCCTTTAGATGAGCTAGAAACATATGGCACTGACCACATGTGGCCATTAAAAAGTCCCACACCAATTTTTGCAAGGCTAACAATATTAGCCCCAGTATCCTGGCCAAATTCCAATATAGGTAATTATATTCTGGATAATGACATACTGGCTAGTTTTATAAGGTTTAATATACATTGTGGAAAGTGGCTTACACCTAAGGGCTCCGAGTTAAACTCATTGCACAGTCAGCTGGGATAAAATTAGAGAAGATACTACCCAAGCATGTCAAATGTTTAAGCTTTAAAGCCCTGGGTAGAATGAAACAAAAGAGGAAGGGATCCAGGGGTGCTTTAGCATAATCAAGCTGGCTCATACCGCTGAAGACACAGCTGGGACTGAGAGCTCTCTGCTGTGAAGAAACTTGTAACAGTATCCTCACCCCACCTTCAGCAGTGGGTGCCTATGCCTGGTAAATTACCAGGTTAAGGAATAAGATGGAGCTGTATGATGCAAAATGTTGATTGCTGGATTTTTTTCTTGCCCTCCCTCCAGTTGAATCTAAATCAAATCAGGGTCTTGTAAAAAAAAAACCAAAAACCAACCAACCAACCAAAAAAAACCCAGCAAAAATCAACACTCTTCAAACGCACCTCTTGCATGGCATCCCTGTAACCCCATCTCAGTGACAGAAGGAGTATGATATTCTTTTACTATTTATTTCTAATTGCCTCATCTTGCCCCAGTTGGAGACATTATGCCAGTACCATCACAGGATCCATCTGTAGCTGTCTGGGTACCCACCTGGTACTGCTGATGAAAAACTCTGAAGCAGACCCCCAGAGTAACCTGGGTGATGGGACATGTCCCTCCAGCATGCCATTAAATTAGAAGGGGTCATTGGGAATGTTCTACCCTCACTTCAGCTGGAGCAGAAGACACTCACTTGCAAGGGCTTACAGGGGTCATTCAAAATGTATTGACATGATGTATGCATTTGGATGACATGAAGCACTGGTGTGAAACACAAGAGGATGCTTCAGACTTAGAGGCTGAGAGTGCAACTGTTAGCAAAATGGTTTGGCTCTTTGGAGCCAAATATTTTACACCCTCTCAATATTTTACACCCCACAGAATAGAAGTAAAACAATTTCTAATTCAAAATCACAGATGGAACAAAATCTGCAGAACCAGCTTCAGATTTGAAGCCCCACCTTTGTCCAGAAGGATCCCCAAAGCAATTTACTGCTGCAGTACAAGAAGTCCTAATTTACTCTTGAAATCAAGTTCCCACAGTAGCTGATGGAACAGGGGAGGTTTAGCCTGCAGTGATGGAGGATGAGGTGGGTAGCAAGGTGGGTGCTGGTCTCTTCTCCCAAGTGAGAAGATTCAGGACACAAGGAAATATCCTCTTGTTGCATCAGGGGAGGTTTAAATTGATTATTAGGAAAAATTTATCCACGAAAAGGGTTATCAAGCACAGGAACAAGATGCCCAGGGAAGCAGCTGAGTCATCATACCTGGAGGTATTTAAAAGGAAGTGGAGATGTGGTACTTAGGGACATGATCCAGTGGTGGGCTTGGCAGTGTTAGGTTAATGGTTAAACTTGATGATCTTAAAGGTCTTTTCCCAACCAAAACAATTCTGTGATTCAAATTCCACTGCGATTTTGTTTTCCCAGCTTAAGTGAGTTTATTTCAGTAATAGCCTCTGGATTCCAAATTTTAATCCACGTATTTCGCGTGTTGGGTGTACATGCTATCCTCCCAAGCACACCAGCCCATTTCAAGGTGCTCTATGCCTTTCCCAGGCTTGGCTTTCAAGCTGTCAAAGATGAGAGACAGAGGTTCTCCCCCTGCTTTTCATGTACAAAACACCGTTTCATCTCCTCGATTTCTTTCTCCATTAATATACATTCAAACATAATTAGTGTAACATTAAAAATGGAGGAAATTTTGTAATTGCCAGTTGTTCTGTAGCCATGGTTACATCAAAGATTTTTACCAAGTGACTCTGGCCTGAGCACGCACAAGCAGTTAGCAGGAACAGCAGTAGGATAATGTTTGTGTGCATGTGCAGGTGTGCTGACGTGCGTGTTTGCCAAAAAAAAAAAAAAAAAAAAAAAAAAAGGGAGGAAGATGGGGAGGGGGGAGAGAGGGGAGAGAGGCCAAGGGAGAGAAAGGAGGGAGTATGGGGAGGGGGGAGACAGAGAATATTCGGTGACATTTAAGGTGCTAATATCTGGAAGTCAACCTTTAATTTGACAGCTTTTAGTGCTAGTTAATTTCACTCATCCAGACGAGGTGTAGGAAATTTGCAGCACCTTTAAATTATCACGTTTTTCCACACTGCCTGAGGCCTATGTGGAATACCTGAGCCATACTTTCTGCCTCCCTCCCCAGCTCCCCATCATCCCCCTCCCCCTCTGCCCCCCCCCCTTTTTCAGGTCAGTTGAAGTAAAACTTTCATTCCCTTTCTCAGACAATTAATCTTTAGCTAATTGAAGCAGCAATGCTGCAGGATGGGTTTCACTGGGGCCTGTAAATCTCATTTAGCAAAGTGAATTCCAGGCACATGCTGCACCTAATGATGTGACAGGTGGGCTGCACCGCAAGACAGCAGCCGCCGAAAAGTTGATTCTCATTAGACCCTCGGAGTCCTGCAGTCAGTTTTCTGATGGCTGAAGAACACTAATCGCATCTGTTTGCTGCTGGGTGGGGTGGGCAGCAGGGGGGGCTGAGAGGAAACGATGAGTAGCAGGGGGGGGAGAGTGAGGGGGGAGCCCATTCCTCCCTTTCATGAGTTAATATCCTTGACTCCTGCCCAAAAAACCATCAGGCCTGCCTCCCACCATGCGATCAGCCTCCATTCTGCTGACTCCTACAGGGTGCACCCTTTTTCTAATTAACTGGAATGGCTATGGAAAGCAAAGGAGGCCTTGTGTTGGGTGAACCAATTATTTTGAAGGGTATTAAGTCATCAGATTTACTTTTATCTTGATTGCATTGTGGAAATCGTGCATAATTAATGGTGGGAGCTTATTAGGAAAATGATTAGGCAAATTACACAGGTGTCGGATGCATTTTTTATGATAAATTTGCTAGAACAATCCTGCAATTCCATCTGTTCAGCTCATATCAGAATGTCACTCTGGAAGAAATTAATGGTGTAGAGTCGCACAAAGTTACTGGAGGCCTTGGATGCAGATTTATGTTTTAAAAAAAGATACAGTTAAAATTACCCAGCAATTTCCTAATAAATACTTGATGTTACAGTTCAATAAATTACTTACTTAATCTTAAAAGAAAATGATAGTCAGCTGGAAAATAAAAAGTAGAGAAAGCATAAACCTCATTTTGTCAGTTTGATGTGTATGTAAATAAAAAATAATCATAAGACATAATAATTCTTTGCTGTGGGATGCTGACTAGAGACAATCTGTCAGTACCCAAGTACTTCTGATAAGTATTTTTTTCCACAGATACCAAGGCTTGTCTTACAAACCCAGTGCTGGTTCTGAGGTGGCAAAACTGGTTCCCTTTTCTGCAGTTTCAGCATTTAACAGAAGATTTGGAAGCTCGCATACTGGGAAATAAGGAAGTTGCCAAATTCTGTGTTTACTTTCATGTTTCTTTCACCTAGCATTTCCTATCATGCCAGAAAAAAAAAAAAAAAAAGAATGAAACCAAAACTCATAAACACATTCTGTTTCAGAGTGAGACAGTAAATGAGTGCATCTATTTCTCTGTGTTTGTGTGCATCTAAAAGGCCATGTGTATATGCATGTGGGAGCATGACAAAGAAAAGACATTTAGTCAAAGCAGGGCAGATGAACACTCGATTGTGATTTTTAGGAGTATATTTTGTACAACCTGACTGGCTTACTGTAATCACTGCTTTACCTTTGTTTTACTTCCACTTTTAAAAAAGGTTGATTAGATAAACATACTTAACATGGCTTCTCCAGGGATTGCTCTGAGAAAGGTATAGCCCCAGATGTCAAGTGGCTTAGAATCTGCATCCAACTCTGCCACAAGGGTCTGCATCACCCTAGATAAGGGATTTTTTTTCCCCACTCTTCAGGTCCCTGGATATAAACCATAAGATCTGTGGGCTAAGGGAAGCACAGAATATGGTATTTTGCCCCAGTAAAAAGACAGGGCTGCTCTGAGGGTTGGAGGCACCCTTTCAGGATTACTCAAACAGCACAACAGGCCTTTGAAAGGGTATCTCAACACTGCAACTGCAGGGTACATTCAGCCAAATGAGCTACCAGGTAATTTCATTGTCTCTCACCACAGGTAAAGGCATCCTAGCAGTGAAAGCCTCAAGCACAGTTTTCAAAATCCATCTAAGGAGCTGAGTGAAAAAGTTTGTCTGTTTCTTTGTGCAGCTGTTGGCATGGCTTTGAAGCTAGCTTGAATGTTTTGAATGCCTTCAAAAACACAAAGCAGACTTGTCCCATTTTGGAGATTACTCCCTGTGGTTCCCAAGGACTACCATTCTGCCCAGACTCCACAGCACTGTGAGGCTACTACTCAATTCCTCAGTGTCTTAAGAACTTCCTCATTGCCACGGGGTCCTTGGAAGGAAGACTTACTGGCAATGTGGCCCAGTCTGTTTGGGGATTTCTGTTCTTTTCAGGATCTTCAGCTCATTGTCATGTTACTGGAATAGAAGTAAACATCTCACTTTCTTTTGATACTCTGAATGTAGTAGTAATGACCACCAACTAAAAGTAATAATAATAATAAGATTAAAAATACTTGGAAGTTTACAGTTAAAAGCAATCCATGAGACACGTTTCTCCCTAATATCCTTGTTACATGCCAATGATACCAGTCTCTGTGGCTTTTGCACCTGTTTAATCCCACCCCAAAAAGTGGCTGCTAGCACTCTCTGCCATCTGCACTGGAGGTGAAGGCAAAGCAACTGAATTCCAAAGAGCCTCTGTCTGCAAGGAGGACCAATGTAGCAATACCTTATGGGTAGTTTTGTCCACTACATATGGAGCCCTCAGCTTATTTGAGAATACACCTTCTCCTCTGAACCTTTCACTAGCATTGAATTTGCTTTCATATGCATCATTATAGTAAACTATTTCAGAAAAACTGCAGGGAAATACCAGCTAATGTATAAAAACTGGAGTGTCCCAGAGTTATTGTTACTGGCTGTTAATTAAGACTTTTACTAATTCATGGTTTTATTCCAGGAGACCAATCAGAACAATATAGATTAATGCTGTTAAGCACAACAGGTAAACCTAATGCAGTTACTGAAATATTAGAGAATATTTAAAATAAATTTGAACTTAGGGTGACTAACCTCCTTCATCTTAAGGGATGTCCCTTATCTCATGGCCCATGACCCATACCCAGTAAGGAAGTGCTAAACATTTAATCAGATAAAAAGCTTGTTTTCGAGCAATCATTATTCAAAGGATCAGACACTGTGATACTAATGTATGATTTTGTACCATGAATAAAACATTTCAGATGATATCCCTCAAAAAAAAATCTATACTGGAATTTATATAGGTGAGCAAGGAAGGGTCAAGTGAATTTCATAGTAGGAGATAGAGACCTGTCTGGATTAAATTAAATGGGTTTATATGAAACATAGCAAGGCCAAGAGTCATAGATGCAGAATGCATAGGCCTAAATGTACACCTGATATACAGCTTACTTCCCAGTTTCACATGGGCCTGTCCCCATCCTGTGAAAGAAACTATTTTCTCCTGGAATTGGTTAGATTGGCAAAATGGAAGACAGTATAGAGGAATCAAGCAAATTATATGTCCTTTGTAGTTTCTGTAGTTAACGTGAAGCACAGACAGAAAATTGCTGTCTGGCACACTACACACCTGAACAACTCTCCCAAGTGTACCTCAGCCTGTTCCCTCCCAGGTGCCAGAATATCTCCAGGTGCTTTTATACAGCAGCATTCAGACAGACCAAAGGTCTTTGCGTCACCATCCGAACTCACCAGTCTCAGTGAGCTATAGGAAAGTGCAGCAGGAAAGCCCTGTCAGGGACACAGGCTGAGCCAGCACATTTACATAGACATGCTCCTAGAGGCAGCAGAGCAATTAGAAGATCGAACCAAAGCTGTGACTCTCTTGTGAGTGGCTCTGTACCAGAAACCAAGTACAGGCAGTCCCTGTTCTCAGAAGCATGGAGCTCAGGCAGGAGGGAGAAAGTGATGCAGAGAAATTCTTAAAGACAGACAGGAAATTATTGGCAGTGAGGGATGGATAAAAAAATGTAACTCACACTAATCTCAGTGCAAGTCTCATGCACCAGCCACACTGATACTTTTGTGTTGAGTGCTGGAGTCATATTTCAAGTGTATAGTACCCCTCTAATACTGTAATATTTTTTTTTTAAATTAAACACTACTTTTGTTTTCCAGAGCACCACTCAGTTTTCTTTAAGCCCTGCAAAAATAACTAATTCCTAATCCTTAGTATAGATAACTAGCTCAAAACAAACAAGCTCTTTTTATTGTTGACAGTAGAAAATTTTTTGGCATATGATAAGCTTGTATCTAATACCTAGACATTTTCTAATGCTACATACTCTGAAGTGTAGGTGGAAAAAACAGAAAGCTATTTGTTTATCCAATTTTCTGAGTACATCTCTCATGTTATGATTTTAAAGCTTAGCCTCTCAGCAGCAGAACTTTCAAAACCTGGCACTGGCTATGCCCAGATCAGATTTTCATTAGACAATACACTGATTCATGAAAGCTTCTCAAATTATTTTAAGGGAATTTTTTTTTTTTTTTTTTTTATTAGTGAGTGGTGCAAAACAGTGCTTCTCACTCAAGGTAAGGGCCCAAACAGGGAGCATTTATCTGAACACCACAGAAATATGGGACACTTTCAGTAGACATCTCTTCTTTTTCCAGGTTTTCACATCTTGCCTGTCACTTTAGAAACAAGACCTTTTTCTGGACGTAGGCTTGTCATTAAACACTGAGGCCTAGCTGATTGGAGCCTTTCACCCAAACACCTTTGTATTTTGTTTCAAAAGTGTGGATTTGGATTCATGAGCAATACCATTGGGATGCTCTTTTACAGATGGTGAGCGGATGAACAGGCAGTGCTTCCCTCTGATGGGGAGGAGGCAAACCCTTCATTAAAACATCAGCTTCCCCCAGAAACTCATACTGTCTGACATGCCTAACCTGTGTGCATATGTCAACACAGAATGCTTGCTAATGTTGCTGAGGCTGTAAATAAGTGTTCATACTTACACTATGAGGGAGATTAATGAGTAGAGTGCTTCCTTCTCTGCTGGAGGCTTAAGTAGGTTCCCTATTAAGATGCAGTATCTGTCACTGTCAATAGAGATATGCCGTGTGGGTGTGAGGGAAGGTTAAGAGGTGTCTCTGAATCTGGTAATTCCTTGCTTTCAAGGGAGACTGACATACTCGAGAACATCAACTTCCTGAAAGATGTTTTCCGTAGAAAGAGTTAAGTCCAGTAATGCCTGTGGCCAAAGAGAGAGGAATGCAGAGAAATAGGAAATATTGTCTTTTGTGGAATGTACACAGCTTTCTTCTTGAACTCAGAAAAGAGAGAAGAGAAAGAAAGTAGTACCCTGTGCATATGTCATGCAGATTTCAGGGGAGGGAGAATGGAGAGATCCTTACTTCTCCTAATTTTTCTCACTGTATGTGTTGAGAGCTTTCTGTGTTCTTACAATAAATTGGATGTCTCCCTTCCTTACCCATGTTCCCTTATTTCCTTCAGTCTTCAGTTCAGCTAAAAAAGTGCCTATTTTTATTTACTTGTTCAACATCCATTGCTGTAGTATCATAATGTCTTACAGAACTCTCTCATCTTCATGAAGCACTTGATATCATCCTCTGAAGGAAGGGTTATCTGTTTTTACACATAGGGAAACAAAGCACAAAGAGGCTCAGTGCCTTGCACAAGGCTACACTGTAAATGCTGGTGAATAAAAGTATTAGTTCACGAGGTGACAAGCCCTTAAGAATGTCCCCACTCTTGGACTTGGAGTCACAAAAGAAGATTTCCCATATATCCTGTGCCTGTGTTGCAGTGGAGAGCTAGCAAAGGTGGTCAGCTCACTCAACCTGGGCACAAGAAGGTCTTTCATAATTTTTAAGGAAATCTTTTCTTTGTATTGAACCTTAATGACTTTCTAGATCAGAAACTTGTTTCATACAGTCGACTTACCCACAGAAGTAAATAATGCCTATGAATTGAAAGACAGTCCACTGGGTCCTCTTAAAACCTGTAACAAACATGTAAATTTATACAAATCAGCCTCCCTCCATTAATTACAAGATCAGCCTTTTCCCATTAATTAGAAAACTGAATAAAATGATTGTAACTCATAGCAGTATTATCCACTTTTCCCTAACATTTATGTCTACCTTACATAAGATGAAAGAACCTGAGGAACTTTTACAGCCATTATATTCATTAATTTGAAAATATTTTTTTTTTAAATATTACATTAAGATTTTAAGATCTTGTTAAATTCATCAAAAATAAGCAACTAAAAATAAAATGGAAAAAAAATAAAATGAAAAAAATTGGAAAGGGAGAAAGCTGGGGAAAAAGATTGGGACCCAATGTCTAAAAAAAAATCCAATTACTTCTGGATTTGTATGTGAAAAATTTATATCATTTATATACCTGGATATGTAGCCCAAAGTGAATGGGAATTGAAAAAGGGCAGCACCTCTGAAGAATAGATAACTTCTTTTGCTTCTTTCTCAGTTTTAGACTTAAGGCAAATGCTATTTACTCTTCCTTTACATCACCAACTTTACCAAACACCAAAAATTTAACTTTATTTTTTTTTATAATACAGTTTCTCCATAAAAATACAATAATAGAAAATTTGCAAATCACCTGTAAGGATTAGGTAGGTTTTGGATGCAAACTTCAGAATTCTTTGCCATTGAAACAAACATCTAGGAAAACATGCTTCTTAATTAACCAATAGTATGTTAATTTTATGTATAGCATGGTATTAAGAAGCACTTGCATTATACTAAACCATGCAGTAATACTTTCCCAGCAATATTGATAACTTCTCTGGAATTGCTCTTTGAGCAGTTGTCATCAGGTTCCAGCTCCATGCATGGTGTACCCAAGCTGCAGGGATGGCATGTGCCAGGGAAAGCAATGTAAGGTTTCCCAGCCACTGCAAGCTGAAAATTAAAATACAAGGGAATTTTTTCTTTGCTACAAATAATTCTCCCTACAGCTGTTATTTAAAGGCTCTACACACTTTGTGGAAATAGCTGCCAACAACATATTGAGTCACCAAATCTGAATGACCCTAGAGGTAATTTTTGGACAGTAATGAATGATGTCCATTAAAATGGTTTTATCTGAGCAAAATATTAGTTAAAACAGGTGCAAATACCTATGCTTTGCATTAACTTCTGTTTCTCTTCTGAGACATCCCCAGGAAGCAAAGGATCCCATCTACCTCTTGAATGCTGTTGAGGGGTCTCAGCCTCTCAAGAGTAAGACCCTGGAAAAACCTTTTCAGAAGTAAATTATATGAAAGACTGTATCAATGAAGCGTAGATATATTAATAAATGTGTAAGAAGTAATTAAAACAAGTGGATTCACACAATACTGTCTGGATTACATCTAACAGGTGATGCCAAATAGTACTTTGCACCCCCAGAGAAGAAAACAAGATAATGTCTGGAATTAGGTCTTTACAATCAAATCCTGACACTCTTCCCTAGTCATTAACATTATTCTCTCAAGTGGCATTAGAATTTGTCACTAAGTGCATAACTGATCTTTTCTAAAGCTAGGTAGATCTGAAAAACACAAAATACAGGTAATCGGTTTTCATATTGCAGAGATTATTAATCATTTTAGATGAGCTTCTGTTAGCAATCCTTGGCACTACACTACCTAGAAAAAAAATAATAGATGACATCCTTTGGGCAAAGCATAATAGTGACCCAATCCAGCAAATATACATCAGGCATTCCAGTCAATTTAAATTGAAAGTGAAAAATCTGAAGTGGCATATATTAGGTTTAAGAAAGTGGTTCAGATGATTAATTTAATACAAAAATACACTGAGGATTTTAATTACACAAAATCAGGAAAATAACAATTTGAAACAAATTACAGGAAAGCAATACAAAACACTCTGGACATGACCAGATTCTTGCAAGGTTACTACAAATGTATTTGATAGCTGAAGTCAAGTTTTTGCAGCAAAGTATTTCCAACCAAAAGTGAGTTTTCAAGAATTCTGCATGAAGCCAGATGTCTATCTGTTCTCTAAAATGAGCTAAGTGTTGCCAGAACAGAACAGGCCATTTCAACTGGTCTTTTCCAAATGGTTCCTTGGTGATCAGTTTTAAGTTTGAAAGGTTAGCAGAAATCTTCTACAGTGCGTTCACTGTACTATACTGATGAGGGAGCAAAGAGTTGATTTTCATGCCAACTATTCACGAAAGAAAGTATTTTGAGAAACTATGTTGGTCCTTAAAAAAAAAAAAAAAAAAAAAAAAAAAAAAGAAAAAAGAAAAAAAAATTATTGACCCAGAAAAACAGAGAAAGAAAGTGGTATGAAGGATCTGCCACACAACAGAAAATCAGTGAAAATCCCCAGAATTTTTTCATGTAACCTACCAATGCCATGAGGATGAGTAAACTAATAAGGCAGTCTGAACAGTCAAATAATATTTTTTTTCTGCAACTTCACTTTACCTAGCTGATTATTCTTCAACACACACACACACACACACACACAGAGTGCAAAAACTTATTTTAATGTAATGCTGCCCCCTTGTGCTTTTGTGTACAAGGAAGTTTTTGTCAATAACTGAGGTCCGTAGCAACTAAATAAAAGCAAGAATTCAGACTTTTTCTCTGATCTGAGCTCTGAGCTTTCTTACAGATTTTTTCTCTTGAGCAGTAGTATGATCTTATGTGACAATCAGCAGTCCTAGAATCTAGGGAGGTATGAAACACGTATTAACATAAAATTAAATATAGGGTAAAAGAAAGCACACCATATGTGAAAGATGAAAAACAAAGACAAAAGTCAGATCAAACAAGTTGCAATAAGACACTGAAAATAAGTGCAAAATTGGTGTTTAGATTTCATAACTTCAGTTGCAGCACGCCAACATGAAGAAACAGGTTTTACAGGAAGACAAAGAAAAAGTAATAGGACAAAATAAGGATGAGAACTCTACAGATAAGGGAAATCAGTCTTCTTCACACTAGGAATCTAGAACCATTCAGCCTTGGGTTAGCAACTTTTGCAGGTCCTGCCATAAAAATTTGTCTAGTGTGTGCCCCTTGTTAAAGTCACTATAAACTTTTTGAGAAGTTCACACAAGAAAACCACGTCTTTACAAACATTTGGCTCAGAGTCAATAATCTATCAGCGTCTTCTGTAGATACAGTAACTAGGGACTTTCTGGTAATTTTTTCTTCCTTAGAGAAGGTTCCCCATGAAATTGCTAATTAATTGAACTATGAGGACTTGGTACCATTCCATATGGCATAGTTTAAGGCTGAAAACAAGCAAATTCTTCCTAGCATTTTTCAAGAATATTAAAATTTTTTAAAATTTTGTAAGAGAAATTGAAGTATGTAGGCCTGATACAAAACCATGGATGTATAACATCAGTACTTACAGCCATTTCTTTTAACTTTAAACAAGTTCTGCAACTAAATCAAATATTTTATTTGGGGACTACTTCCTATAATTTCATGTTATTAATAATAATAATATTAATAAATAATAATAAATAATAATAAAATAAATAATAAATACGATAAAATATTAATAAAATAAAATTGCCAATAAAAAATAAAAATGAAAATACAAATAATAAAAAATGAAGGTTATATTTATTAATTTACTTTTTACATGCACATTAGATAGTTTAAAAACATATCTTTTTTTGTTCCAGCTTTCTTATGTCTTGTGAATAATAATCAGAACAATCACAGAATAAATAACTACACATAGATATGTATATTCTTGTTCTGTATGTGTATTATATTCAGGCTACTGAATACATCCATGACCATTACTGGCCATTTTCCCTTCTAAATTTCTTAGATGGAAAGGTTATTTGTAAATAAAATTAAAAATGTATATTTGGGTCAAGAAGGGTATGACAATTTTAGGCAATTCTTAGTTAAACAAAAATGTGAAAAGCAAGGTGAGACTATTTTGTTCTGATAGCTACTAAAGAAAAAGAAACACTCCCATTTTCCACTAGAATTGGTTTTACTTACGAATTTATTATCTTTGTATTTTAAATATTTTTAAGCTCTGACAGAGCAAATGGAAGTCAAGACTCTAAAAACCCCTTTTGTTTCAATCTGAATGACACCTTTAATTTGAACTGAAATAATTTGTTACAGCTTTTCAGAATATTAAAGGAAAATTGAGCACTTCTAATTCAGAGCTGACCTGAAGTAAATTTCAGTGGTCCATCTGTGCTTGGCCATTGACCTGACTAAAAGCCAATATTACAGGATGACTACTGTAAATAAGATTTATTCTCAGAATTTCTACTCTTTACCTTGTTTCATTAAATCTTATCCTTCATACAAATTTTCAAATCGGAAACTCAGCAGATGCTTTGTGCAAACTCAAGAGTCTATAGTGTATTATTAGAATATGTGAAGTAGTATGCAAAGTGCCATCCTCTGATTTGTTCCTGTTCCTCATGAACATAGATTGAAAAAGTAGGGAGTTAAAGTATGTTGGCACTCTGCTTGAAGCTATGCTAGTAATTTTTAAACTCTATGTTCTCACTTCTCGACTTATACCTCTTACATAAATTAAATTAACTTGGCCATGATCACAAGCTGAGCATCATCCTCTGTGAAACTCAGGTGACCAAGAAATGGGCTGCAAAGCAACTGTAAAAGATGTTAGGGAATTGTATGGTTACAAAAAAAGATTGTGTGTCTCGCTGCCCATGCCTCCCTCCTGCTGTTGGGAAAGGAAGGAGCCGCAGTGGTAGGCCCTTGGACAGGAGGGTTTATGGGAGGAAAAGACCATTCATTATGTTTTCATTCCTGGTGCCAGACCTGGCATTTGGGGAGATGTAGGTAATGGCACTATGCCCATTCACACCTGAGCAAAATTCAATGCGGACAACAATCTGACTGTCTGCCTGTTATTTTGCCCAGCAGTCATCTGAATAACACTTCTAAAATTGTAACCTTCTTTCAACTAATTAATTTAATTAAAAAAAAAAAAAAAAAGGTTTCTTATTTTTAATGACAATGTGCTAAGTCTCCAGGAGGAGGCTAGTGACAACCCTTCAGAAAGAGCTTATGAATCAAGAAAAAATTTACTGTATGCTTTATAAGCAATAAATAACAAATATGCTTTAATTTCTGCTTTTGTAGACCATGAAGGGAAAAATATTGTTAGCCTTAATATTCCAGTGCTTATACTTTAATTTAGTTTCCCTAATTGATTTGACTTGAATTTTTCCAGAAACGATTCTTTCTTATTTTTTGACCTATCTTATATTTTCTTCACTTCCCTCGATTCTTTCTGGTTTTACAATCAATTATATTTTAAGCTAGATGTGTAAATTTTTTTAAAGAAACTTTTTCTATAGTTACTGTTATCACTATTATTAAAGGATTTAGTACACGTAACTCATCACCTTTTTCCACCATTGCCAAAATGCATGTAAACAAGAAAATTAGACATTATATTTACAGACACCTATCTTAGGGAGCCTGAGACCTTGGAAAAATCAAAAGGAGTCCTCTGGGGGCAAGACATTCTAAAAACCAACTTATGTTATTTTAAAATTGTTTTCTTTGACATTACATTGACTCTACTAGGGATTTTGTGAAATAAGGTTCCTAACCTCAAACAAATAATCTAACAATTATCTGTCAAAGTTAGGCTGTATCAATCTTCTCCAAATTATTAACAATCATCATTAGTAAACAACATAGTACCTGACCAAATATTTAACCTGCTATAGTATATATATATATAAAATAATCCTAAAGTTAGTTTATTTGTTTTGATGTAGTATGTCGTGGGAAAAACCAGATAGTCCAAAGCGAAATTTAAGTCTGTCTCATAAAAAGTACTGGGAACATGAGAAACACTTTAGCCAATAAGTTTCTAAACATACCCTGAATCTATTTGGCACACACTAGATCAAAGCCAGTCTCTCTTCTTAAAAGAAAGGAGACTTACTCAATTTAGAGAATGGGGATTACTTGACTCACATGTAGGGACTTGTTTTCTACAAAAGGTCAAATTTGGAACGAATATATTTGTGTGATGACCCAGTCACACTGTAAGAAAGGATTTGTTGTGTAATGGTACTGCTTGTGCACCAAGTTTTGTTGCCTGAGTCACTGGCTGACACCATTCTTGTATATGACAGCTTGGATGTCTCTCTTAGCTTTGTAGCCAGAAGCGTACAACATTGGAGACACATCTGGAAATTGGGTTTTATCTCATCTAAGCCTGAAATCTTCAGTACTACTTCGATTTATCTGCGATGAAAAGAAAACATTTTCTAATTGCTTGTGTATTTCTATTTCCTGTCTTTCTCACAAAAAAAACCCAAACAAAACCCAAATAAACAAAAAATCAAACAAACTTTCCCCCCAAAATGTCCCCCCAAAAAACCCCACCCAAAAATAAACAAACTAAAATAAAATCAAGACAGAAATATGAGGGTTTTCTAATGGCTTTTTCATATCTGAGGATAAGAATATATTTTGATTATTTCTTATTTGACCTAGGCAATGAAAATCACTCCTGAAAATAATAATAGTAATAACATATTAACTCTCCTACAATCTATTTGTGAGTGGATCCAAGGTGTGTTGATTGAAAACATGTATGGCATATCTTGTGAAAGCCCAATAGAAAAAACCCAAAATATTATTACTTACAGCAAAACAGAAAGCTTATGACAATTGAGACTTAATTCTTGAAAAAATATATATATATATATTGGGCTGAGTTTCAGAAAGCATATTTTAGCGGTGAGATCTGATGAACTACAACATAGTCTCCCAAGACATGAGTCTTATCGCTTGAGTTTCTTAAAACAATGCAAAACACTCAAGAGCAGAGTGTAGGGAACACTCTAAATTGGTCCCCTGGGTAAGGACTAGCTGACCTAATTGGTATTTCCCATCTTTAATTTATGTGATCATACAGTATGCTGTTATCTTTTCATTATGTTAACCCATGGGGTCAAATATTCTTCTGGTGGATTTCCATTGGCACAAGCAGATTTGCAGCAGGGCTCAGTTTGGCCCTTACTATTTAAATATAAAATGAATTTCAAAGATAGATGTAATCAGCTTTACGGAGTAAGATTATTCTTAATCAAGACCATGTGGTTCGACTGTATGAAAGACAAAAAAAATTTATCAATGTAAACTATATAAAACATAATACCCATCAACTATTACATGCCAGACCAGCACTAAACTACTTAGAATGGTAAATAAAACATTAGTTTAGAAAAGTATTTGGATTCTTCCGCACATTATTGCAATGTTTTATTCATATCCTGCTTATATATTCTCTTCATTCTGTTAATCTAAGTGACCAGCATGTGATCAGACAGTGCAGTTATACACAGTTCTGCTTCCTTTGAGATTACAAAGCACCTCCATCACCTTCAGGGCAATAGCAATGCCACTGTGGCAATCTCAGTTTACAAACATATGTCTTTTAATTCGTCTATCAAAGTCTTTCCATTAGGCTCCAGCACTAATTCTGGATCAACTTTCAATGATAGTTTCTGCAAAATGGTAAATATCAGTTCTCTGAAAGTACCTGAAGGTGGCCATCCAAATTAATTCTCTTAGGAGACCTGCCAGTAATGAAGAGATGTTGTCTTTAATAAGCAGAAATGTGGGCAGTAATTCTTTCCTTTATTTTTTTCTTGTTCTATCAATTAAGAAAATCTAAGTAATTTTAACCTATCATTATGATTTTACCTCAAATATATTAAATGGGTGTAAGCATTTGATGTGTCATTATTTTATCATGTATAAAATTGCTTTGGACTCTGAAATTGTTGCAGGGCACCTCATGGTAGTTGTGACACTAAGTCAAATCTACAAATTTGCAGCATCGCTAAAAGTCTTTAGACATTGAACAAGTGACTAAAAAATATTCCACATAATATATGTGATGGATAGGCAGAAAAGTGGTTTCATGTATAAGCATTCAAACAATTTTATCTAGGAAAGCCAAAGTGTACTGAACCAGAATTACTTGAAGTCTGAGATATGACTGTGCCTCAAAGAAACCATTGCTAATGCCTTTTGTACCAAACCTTTGGGACCAAAACTAAACATACTAGATGATTAAGAAGGATGACAGTGAAACATCACAGAAAATGTGGATTATGTCTATATCACAGGAACCTCAGAGGACTTTCTGGCTTCTGAGCTCCACCCATGGCCACATACAGCCTCCATGAAGGATCTCAACTTGCTGCTAAGGACATGGAGTTGAAGATCAATGGTAAGGACTTCCCACAGTCAGCCAGAGAAACTATTCCTTTTTCACCCCACTTCTGCCTTCAAAAGGAGGCACTCAGACACTGAAATTCTGGCCATGACCAGTTAAGAAAGATTAATCTTTAACCTTTCTCACGTACCTTAAACATGTTCCACACCATGAAGACAGACTCAGGACCCATCAATAGGACAGAATCCATATCAAACTCAACACAAAATGGAAGAGTTAGAGTTTTATGCAAATAGTGCTGAAAAATCAAATGTGCTTATTATTCTTAGTCATAAGAAGTTACAGCAGGAATTGCATTAATTTATCCAAAGAGTTGATATTTTTCTGTTTAAAATTTTGTTTTGTTTTTGTCAAGAGCAAATATTAATATTTTTCTTTGAAAATGAAAATAAATGTGTGAGTTCCTGTTCTTTTCTTGTCATTTTGTTTCCATAGCCTGAAAAATATGCTACTTTTAATCATGTCTCAGGGAAAAGAAAAAAAAATAAAAAGAGTGAAGATACAGATATGAAGGATGAAATTTCAGTGATAATTACTGTGCATCAAATAGGTGTGTGAAGCCCAGTACATAAAATGCTTTCATCATTTTGGGGAAAATAAAAGCCCCTGAAAAAATCTATGAACTGTCAGAAAGAGGGTGAGAATTGTAAAGCTATCTTATCTGCCTTACCAAAGGGTTACTTCATCAAGTAACTTATAAGTTACAGGCACACATCACTGTTGAGGGAAAAGTAATTTGTTGTAATCATTTTTAATTATAGTTATTCTTAATTATCTTTGCTGTATGTTTAAACATTAAAATACAAACAGTGCTGCCATAGCACAGATGGCTGGTGCCTGTTATGCAGACTGTCAAGCTTCATTTAAGCACCACTGTCATTTTTCCTTACAGTTTTAACTTAAAGTAATGCACTTTCTGTGAACCATAATTATTCATCTTTTAAGAATATCTACCATAAGGTATCTAAACAAAGACATTCTGGAGCAGAAAACCACTATACAAGTTCCTCTAAAACAGGCATTTGAAGCCTGAACCACAAAACTGGGCATACCACTGAAATCATATTCATAATGGAAAGCTCAGTGGATAATTTTAGCTGTAAACAGCTGAGATCAGAGTGGTAAAGGCAGGGCAGCACCCCTTACAAAAGGAACAAAAAGAAATCACTATATTTTGCCAGCATTCCCCCTCCAATTGTGTTTTCTTTTGTCTTTAAAGATGATTTACATAAAAACTAGGTGGGGATTTTGTTCTCTTCTTACTTCTACATGTGTCAATACAAGCACCCTGTTCTGTGCAGTGACATGAAGAACCATTTTCCCCAAACCAAAGTTGAATATTTCTAAAATTATTTAGCACGTTAGTGCTGGAGCATATTTATGTCCTGTAAAATCTCAGAATCTCTTCTTGTAAATTCTAATCCCAGGAATGTAAAAATAAAAAAAAAAAAAATTAGGTGAGAGAATAGACTCAGTTGTGGGAGACACAAATATTTCTTCAAAACTGAACCCAGGGAGAACCAGAGCAGAGGAGAACATGACAGACTTGCAAATTCAAGTAGTCAAGAAGAGAATGGGCCTGTCCAAGGAAGTTCTTCAAGCAAATTCGAAAGGTGGAAATTTGAAATTTTAAAGGACTGACAATACTTCCTGGACATTATTTTAAAATGTTATCTGGAAGAATAAACAATACATCATAAAAGATGGATCAGTGGGTCCAAGAAAAACAGCAGGCAGGCTTATATGTTAAATGGCATAGTTACTGTGCAATGAAGTCATGTATCACATCCAGGATTTTAGGACTCTGGTGCTTACTTTCCTACTGTCACCACAACTCTCTTATCATTCTGTCATGAAAGTGACACCTTGTGCTTTCCTGAAAGTCTATTAGCCTCATTCAAACTGTTCTGAAAACTATGCATGCAACAAATATCAGATTCTTTCATTTTTATGAGCAAATATTTTCACTCTTTCATTCCCTGCTTCTACAGGTTCTCAACAACACAGTCCTGATTTACAAGACGGGGCCATTCTTTAGGCTGATCTGGAGAGATAGATACCATTCAGATCTTGTGAATAAAAACGTTCAATGAACCTTTTCTCATGGCAAAACTGCTTCCAGCAAAGGAGCAAAAAATAACTAAGTGCACATTTCTTTGACCAGGGTCCATTTGGAACACTTCTAGCAACAGTAAACCCAGCCTATTGCCCTGAGAACCTAGAACTTCTGTGGTCAGTGACTCAATGCCACAAATGGAAACTCACTCTGGATAAAGCTGAGATAAAGCTTGATTTACATTTTCAATGCAGAGCTGAAATAGGCATACGATGGATCTTTGTTTCAAAACAAGCCTTGCAGAATGAGACCAACGTGCTGATTGCATTTAGGTCCTTCTACAAACAGAACTAAAATGAATTGTTAGTAACAATGGAAACTTGCTGGTTTTGTACTAGTACACTTCCATTTATATCAAATTCACTTGAGCCATGAATGATCATTATGCTTCTCCATCAGCACGCTTTACCTAATACTTATTTCCAGAGAAATCCAAGCTCACTCCGTAAAGTCCCTTACTTCCTTCTTGATCTCAGTACCATAGGCATCCTTCAGTATTTTATGCCATTTTTTGATGGAAAAGTTCTGCAAATGGGCTCATTTTTTCCTAGAAAATGGGCATATTTAATGCCTCATTTCTCATATGTCATCAAAAAGATATCATGCAGTAGTTTCTGACCTGGTTTGAAAGTCTCCTTATTCCATTATCAATTTGCTGAGCCTCCTACTGCTACATTGTATAGTTTTAGTGTTAATTTTTAATATTATTTTCATGCATTTTTAAGGTAAGAGTGGGTTTTTTTTAACTAGAGTGCAATAATAGCTCTCAATATTAAATAAATAATGATACAGTGTTGAGACAATTATGACTTTTTGACAGTGTTGATATATTATTATTTCAGCTGCAGAAATTCATCTGTTTCATGTATTTTATGGGCAATTTTTTCTTCTTTACCCTTCTTGTTTGATTTTTTAAAAATTAAATTTGTCCAATTGCCAAGATGCTTCCCTCAGGCCAATACTGACTAACACTTTTTTCTATGAATCAGTTCAACACACAATATCTACCTCTATTTCCAGAAGATCTATAGCAAGATTCTAGAAAGAAAAGTGAGAGAAGCAATGTTTTATGAATCAGGCTTCTTTTGATGTTAGATAGTGGGATTAAAACCTTTGTGAAAATTCAACATGGTGTTGTCATAAAAACCAAGTAAGTATGAGACCCCATGAGGTTTTGCAGGTCTTGTATCCTTCAGAAGACTTTTATCTAAAGAAAATAGTTTGTATGTGTGAAAACACCAGATGCACATCCTCTTCCTAATAAATCTCAAAACAAATACATGTAGGGAATAGGAGACATGGATTTTGACAAGCCCAAACTTTCAGAGTAAGACTTAATTAAGAAACTTCCTCTGAATAAATATATGAAGTGAAACTTTACATAAGAATTGAATTTTTAGTTCAATAGAAAATTCCAGCCTCCTCTTCTCTTCCTTACCAGCACACCCCCATGTCACTCCACCATTACTTTCAAGAGAATGTAGATTTTTATATAAGAAAAAAATTCTACAGGTTGGTTGTCTATTTGATCAGTAAAGACAAGAGAACAGTAGTTATTTCCAGAGACACGAGAGAGCTTTATAGAGAAATATATGTTCAATTAAAATTATAGCCATTTTAATACATGTCTGAAGATGAAAACAGAAGGGTTTCTAAATTTAATACAGGTCATGCAGATTCTGTGCAACATTTTCAAGAGATTGACGGATGTGATTTAGCAGTAAATATATTTAATCCTTGCCTGGAGAACTTCACTCATAAAAAAAACCAATGAGACAACCTCAATGATAATGGTTCCTATGCAATACTCTGATGCATCAATATGCACTTTTCTTCGCTCATGTTCTCCCTCTGTATCTCTTATTCTCAGCCATGCTGACTTTTAACTTCCAGTGTTAGTAAGAAACCTGAATTGGGAGCATTAGAATCTCCCAACTGATCTTTTTTTAAAATATAAAGTAAAGTTAAAAACCACTTCAACTAAGGGTAAAGCACTCTTAAAAGTCACAGACACCTGAAAAGGTCAGCTATAAATTAGAAGTCACCACCATTTGGGGCAGAGGGAGGAGAGCAATGGGATAAGTCCAAGAAAACTAAAAAGGAATAAAAAATAGTAAGAGAAAAAAATAAAGACATAAAGTAGTTTAACATTTTCTTTAAAACACAGAGTCACATCACATAGCAGATGATTCATTTCTACACAGTCAGAACATGAAGAGGTCGCACAACATTCAAGGTAATTCTTGTAAATACCCTGTAGGTGGTATGTAGTCCAGACAAATCCAGTGAGTCATTCGGACACTGCAGATTTAGGTGGTTGGGAATTAAACCAGTTTGGTTGCAAAAACACTCATTAAGAAATGGGAGGGAAAGTTAACCTTTAAATCATGATTTTACATGTTATGGAAAGTTAGGTCTTGAAATGCTTGAAATGCTTGAAAATTATAATTTAAATTCATATTAAGATATCTGAGATATCAACTGTGGAGCAGAAGTGGTGAGTTAAACACCAGCTCAAACTTAATTCAGATTTCAATTCTCAGCACTTCTGAAAACCTATCCACTTCCTTAAGTACCTGAATATGGATTTGAGAACCAAAGTTCAAATCATATTTTAAAATTCCTTTCATATTTACATACCTTAGGATTTTTCACACTGTTTTTTTTTTTCCTCAAGCCATATTAAAGGTTTAGTAAAGGTTATGAAGTTGCAAATATTGTACCACAAGAGCAAGTTCTAATTGCCCAGTCCCTCCCTGAGGACGTATTTTCATAGCAACTTCACAGAATTAACCCTTACAAATTAACCTCTTATAGGAGTCACAGTAGCCAGATGAAAGATTATGACCACACACATAAGCGAATCCAAAAGCCATAAATGGAAGAGTGTAATTCCTAATAAAAAATAATAGGCTTTTTAGCTTCACTAACATCTTCTGCCTCTGTGCACTGCTCATTTTTATGGACATGGACAACCTCAGCACAATGAGAGAATATCATAGTTCTACTTTTACAGGCTGGAATGCAGTAGTACCTCCAACCAAGAGGGAAATTTACTTCTTAAAGGTCAATGACAGAGCTAGACATTACGTAGATCATCTAGATTTTAGACAGTATCCACAAAGCTACTTTAGTGACTGCAAAGACAGCGAAGAAGGCATAAATGACCTAACAGGAAAATCCTTGTCTATTTTTACTACTTTTTACTTCTAGTTACAGAAGCTTGACACTGGCAGAAGATGTTTAAGCATTTCCAGTATACAAATGCCCAAATCAAGGGCCAGAACATCAGGGTTTAACAAATCTCTGCCAATCTACATGAGCTGTGGAGTTGGCACATACTATCTACTAACACAAAAGGTGCATAGATATTCCATGGCACCTCTCATCACTGGACTGATTGCTTAATTGTCGCATTCCTCTCTATGCTGGAGTCCCTGTGCCAATTAAGGAGACTCAACTGTGTTTTTCAGTACATTTTTTTTTTTCAAAAAATACGTAGGCAAAACATCTGTGTGCTTCTTATGTGTTTATTTATTCATCGCATGAATCTCTGTTAGATATCACATTTGTTAATGGAAGCAGATAATCTTTTTCATTCCCTTTTTATACATGAAGTTTGATTTGCAGGCAATTGGGGAACAGCATATTTGGATTGAGAGGGCATATTGGAAGCCAAGGAAACAACTAGCGCACAGTTCGTTTTATACCTTTGCTTAAAGCAACTCTGTTTGATAAAAGAACCATTTTTTCGCTATTTTCCAAATATGGAAAACTGCACACAACATGTTCAGCGCATTGTGCTGAATAAAAGAGGCAAAACAGAGGCAAAAAAGACCTACATGGATTTTTTTTTTTTCCAGCTCCATTAAAAGATCAGCACATTTCAGAATCAATCCAGACAGGAGATTCAAGCCCAGTCATAATTCTTACTACAAACACGCATGAACTACCTATACAGTTGCTGATCTGAATTCCTCTCAAACCTATAGAAGTTCAGTTTGGGATTAACCCCAAATGCATACCAAGCTAGATACGTTGATGAAGATCAAAGACTTATGCACGTAGTGATATTTTCATTGCTGTGATTATATACTGAGGGGCTTCATGATGGGAGAGCTAATATCTAGTCACATAAACCTCCAATAAGCACTAAAACCACAAGAGAGTTCAGCAGAAGACCCTCACAAAGAACAGAGGAGCAGAGAGTAGGCAGGTCGAGGGGTGGATATGGTGTCAGCATTTAGCAGAAATGCACAGAGCAAAAACCTTCAAGACAAAAACTGTATGAGTGGGAGCACAAGGCCACAATAACACTCTGCAATATAGCCCATAATATGAGATCATGCTGACTGAGTACCAGACTTATGCTCCCCAGGCCTCTAAATCTTTGGCTCTTCCCTGAGTGCATTTTACATGAATTAAGGCATTGTTTCCAGGGTACTTTGTTCTATAATGTTACCCTATTCACATATATGGTGTAACTTGAAATTCAATGACTGTATTACAGAATGTACTGTGAAAAGAAGTCATACATACTTAATTTGACCAATGCTTCCTTCAGAGTGGTCAGTATTCTAACCTTTTTTCACCTCCTCCTCCTTAAAAGCATCAGAGACATGAGAAAGGAATAATGTTCTCTTACTTTTTTCTTCAAGACCTGAGTCAAACAGCTAATGCTGTAGTTCATGAAGAAAATTTAAGTGTTTTGCCACCAAGAGCCTACACTAGAGTTGTTTTACTTTACAGTAAACAAACAAAAAAAACTTAAATAGGAGAACTAGCTGTAACTCTGCAACCCTGGTCATAGACAGTAGAATTGCTGAGGATTTTTCCAAGCAAGAGATTAATTCTGACATTCTCTGCTTTTCATGACTTTTATGCCAAGACTCTTTGTATTTGGTCATTCAGCAGTGGGAGGAAAATCCAAGTTCTCTTAATATTTCATAGACACTGTACCAAAGGAATTGAGTCTCTTTACTTGACATTTTGAAAATATTTCCTTTGAAAACCAATGTTTGTCTTCAGTAAAGTTATTTTCATACGAAACCATCCATACTAGACATACTAGAAGATCTGTTCATTTTGCACTTTCTGTCTATTATTATTTCATTGTAAATTTTGTACAGAAGTTACTCTGGACGATTTAATTGAGATAAATCTGTTAATTCTTATTATAAAGCTTTGTGCTGTATCTTTTTTTTAAATCCTTACCAGTACTGATGCTGCTGTAGGAGATTTTTGGAACGGATGGTTGTTTCCTCTGTGTGGTGCTTTTCTTTCCTCCTTTCTTTTTTTTTTTTTTTTTTTTTTTAAATCTAAAGCACATATTTTTAACATTTGACCTGATGTGTCCTTTTGAATAATTATTCTCTCATCCTTAGAGCAAAGAAAAAAATATCTGAGATTTTTATCCTTATTAACAACCTAAATACAATTTAAGAAAATATGAAATGTCCAAAGCATGTCCATCAGTTCTAACTCTTCCCTCTGTATGTGCCACCACCTTTAGGAGAACAATTAAATTAGCAATTAAAGAACAGCACCTATGTGGCACAGAATTATTTCAGTTACCAGCTAAGCAACTTAAATAATTTGAGGGGTGTCTGAGTACATCATAAGACTCAGTTTTCTTTCAGATGTTACCTGAGTATGAGACTACTTGACCGAGTAGCAACTAGTGGGAAAACATTAAAAGGTTTCTACTTTATAAAAAATATATTGTTAAACAATGTTGTAAGGTGTGGGAGCTGTTCTCCCAGCAGTGAAATATTTCAGGATTTGGTGTTACCAAAACAGAGAATAGGGAATAAATAGGGAATTTTTTCCCCCCAATAGGGAGGGAACAACGCAAAAAATAAAAACCCACAGTGTTACATGCAAACTTTAGCAAACCTCTTCACATAGTCCCAGACAACAGCAAGTATCTTACTCATTTTAGTTCTATGCTTACCATGTAATCAGATTTTAAAGAGACATCATTCATCTTTCTTTCTCTAGAGTGTGAGGACCACTAACCTGATTTTACTTGGTGATGAACTGTCTAAACCAGGGCCAAGCACAAGAGCAGGAAACCACTTTATACAAACTGACCTATGGAAGACTCAAGCAGAAGCCTCTCCAACACCGTTCATGTTGTTAGGTTTACGGAAAATAAGCATTCCTGATACATCATCTTACCTACCTGTTGAAGGGCAGCTTTCATGGTCATGGCAAAAGGTGCTTAATTGTCACATAATATAAAAAATAAGAAGAAAATGAAAAAAATAAAAATAAAAATCATGAAAGGAATACATAATGACAAAAAGATCTATGCAGATAAAATGTATCTTCACCTTTTGAGACTCTTCCAGTCATAAGATTAGTCAACCTTGTAGTTTAACAGTAATATACCAAAAATATAATGAAAAGTGCTCCTATCCAAGATATTCTGAAATCAGTCTCTTAGCTCTCAAGAAAAAAATCAAAACAGTCTCTAAAATATCAACTCTGCCTAAACTTACAACTCTCAGCTAAGATAAGAGTTTCCGAAAACAAGCTTGAAAAACTAAGCATCCTCTTTTTTGAGATTACCAATTTAAATACTGTGTAGATGCCACAGGCAATTGTTTTTTTCTGTAAGGATCTGCAGCACATGTCATTACTTACAGTGCAATGTTAATACTTACTATTTTCTGTCACTTGAGCACGATCATCTTAACTGAAACTGTAAATATTTTGAATCAATGTAAAATTAATGCATCTTTGCTATATTTTACTTATATGTCTGTAAGCATGTGTGCATATAAATGCATTTCCGTACAAGTATATTCCCAAACCCACAAAAATGTTAGCAGAGAATTAAGATGCCTACATTCATTTCCCAAGCCTAACCCACATGTAAAGTACAATGCTAGAAACATTTTTGCTAACTGGAAATCTGGATCTACATCCAACAAAGACTATTAATAATAAAGTTGAGATGAATGGCCAGAGTAATCACAGAATCACAGAATCATCTGGGTTGGAAAGGACCTCTGAGATCATCAAGGCCAACCCTTAATCCACTACCACCATGGATTACCAGGCCATGGCACTGAGTGCCACATTCGGTCTCTAATTCCAGTCCATGTCTGAGCACGTAGATGTTCAGACTCATTCTTCTCCCCCCAAAATACCATCTTCTAGTTTTCATCAACATACTCTCTGGAATAAATTTTCACTGAGGCTAGAGGAAGACTGTCCCTTCATGGGAAGTACCTGCTGCAGTATACATGTAGTTTCACAGTAAAAGTTGTGTTTCAACATACTATCTTCGTCTGTCCACAAAACCCCACCCTCAGTGATACTGTCAACTCCTTCCAATAATATTCAGACACACCATCTTCATTTTAGCCTCAGCTACATTAATATCTATTGCCAACCCAGGCTTTAGAAAAATACAGAGCTGATTTATACTTTAGTAGAGAAATTAAAGATCAAAAAGATTTATTAGGGTTACTCTACCATCCCCCCTACCAGTGCATAATCATTCTCCACTGTATATTTTTTATGGTAATTAGACACTCGGGGCTCAATCCTACAGAATGCTAAGTGTTCTGTCCCAGTCCAGCAGCTTGATTAGGTGTGTGCTTAACTGTAAATGCCTGAGCAATCCCTTAAAAGTTAGCCTCGAGTAGGTGAATCATGCTCTGTATTTAAGCACATACTGAAATACAATCTCATTACAATGAGACGCTCAACATGCAGTAAGATAGACCTAAACCTTTGTTTATGTCACCTTTGTTCCACTGCCATCATAGCATTTAACAATTATATCAGTAGCAAACTAAGCCATTGGCACACTGTTTTTAACAGCAACTGGTGCTGATTTTTACTAAAGAAGTCTTCATAAGTTTATTGTAGTGCTTAAAGTGTGATCATACTCCAAGAGCACCGTATCAACCGCTTGAAATAAAAAAAATGCATATCCAAAGCAAAACTTAATCCAGTAACAGAGTTTGTGTAAATTATGATGGTTTAAATTATGCTGCTGCTGGAAACATAGCACATTGCTGCAAAATGGTGGCTGTCTTTCCAACTCCACAAGGAAGCAAAAGCAGAAGAGGCAAGAGCAGCCAAATTTCATGAGGGAAGACAAGCACCTCCTCACCACACAGTGCAGGTACTCACATTTCCTTTTTTATTTTCCCTTCCTTTTCTCTCCTTTTTTCTTTGTTTTCCTCCATGGCTTAATACAATAAGAACCTAGACAAAGCACTGTGCCTTGTGCAAGCAGTTATTCTGGGAAAGTTTAATCTCTCAGTTCTTGGCTGTGCAATAGTAGAACAGAACTACAGCTGTACATTAAAACAGATTTAAACATAAGCTTAAACATAAAAATTACTTTAATGTTGTTTATATTACACATACAGAGGAAACAAATTCTAGCCCAACAAATATTTCCTAATATTTTTGATAAACATGTAAAACATATGGCTGAGTCTCTGCAGATGTGCATGAAGTTTATAATCTTTAATTTTGATTCCAAACACATTAATGTTTCTTACTTCAAAATGACCTGCGTAAACTGTGAAATTTGTTTAAGCTATTAAGAGTAAATCTGTCACACTGACAATTTCAAGCAGTGTCCTTATTGCTAAAAGGACATATACTGTAAGTTAGAGGCTTAATGGCTATTGCTTTTTGCCCTGACGTGCACAAGTCCTTTACCTTCACATCTATTTATTTGCTGATAGGCAATCAATGTACAAAAATAGAAAAACTAAATGGATTGAAAGACTGGTTATACCCTGATCTCAGTCCAACAGAAAGGGTTTGTTCTCATAAGTAGAATCAAATCTACAGTTAGAGGATTTTGTCACTGGTGATTGAATAGATCAGTATGAAAGAGTATCAGAGCAAGTAGAGCTCATCTTGTTTGTGAAGGTTAGAGGTTCACACTCTATGTAAGTCACAGACATGGACATATGCAGAGCACAGGAAATTTACATGTATCTTGTATTTTTCACAAAAATTTGACAGCGTAGCCTCATGGCTGTGATCTAAAACCTGGTCCTTTTTACACTTAGATGACAACTTACTTTATACAAACTACATAACTACTCATGAGCATAAAGGCAAGTTCATGCATGTTTACAGGAAAGCTTTCCCTATTTGGACTTGCCCACAATTTATTTAACAAATAACTGTGAGACTTTTCTACTTATTACATGAAATGAGATTAGTGGAAATAGAAAATATATTACTGCATACCACAAGGTGTAGGCTTACTATGATAGAAATATCTATTTTCATTTAAGAAAACAAACACAATTCCACTTCATTGGTGAGACAGTGTATAAAATGTTTCATACTATAATTGTAACTTAGAATTTCTTAGCCCTTGTCACCAACCCTGCATCAACGGAAAAAACAGTAGTCCCATGCCTCTGAAAGAAGTCTATTCCTCAAGATTAGTCTGCAATAAAAATCATAAGAATTACATAGAAGTATTAAAAAAACATGACCAAAATATGAACTGTTTTGGAGAGAGTAAATGACCAGGAATATGTTTGATATAAATCAGAAAACAGGAGAATTTAGTCTAAGGACCTGGATTCAAAACAATGAAGTCTAGTAGAGTGTCACGAGGGGAAAGTGGTGGAAGGACTCATCAACTGCATCACTTAAAGCTGCAAAAAACCAAAGCACTCGTGATGTACTGGCTAGAATAATTCTGCATTATCACTGAGAGGGTTAAACAACTGTTGACCCAACAGCTCTCCTCACTAATTCTCTGATTCTAAGCATCACATGTTATGTAGGTGGAGACGTAAGGGTCACTGCTACAGGAAAAAATTAACAAGTGCGGTGATGTGTCAGATGTTACTGTACACACCATATACAAATGAAAACCCTGGGAGGAAAATATATGCAGGGCAGATTTGTGGATGACCTTCTAAGTTTTGAGTGTCACACCAGACATAATGGGTTTTTACTCAAGTAAGTGTTTTGTATGAAATTAGCAGCTAGCAGCCTGATCCAACTCTCAGTGCAGCCACAAATACACGGCTATATTTACTGTATGCACAGAAAGGCACATTCTGAAAAGGCAGACTTTGGACATTGTTCCACATCAGGCTTCATAAAGATGTCTTTTAAAGAATGGAAGGATTTCAAAAGATAATGTATAAGACGTGAAATCATTAATAAATTACAAGGAAGAGAGAGGACTAAAACACGAGACTAAAGAGGAGTTGCAAAGGAAACTTGATCACGATGATCAAGCCTCTTAGAGACAGGCAGCTGATAGAGAGGGGACTGCAGCCAGACTGGAGCATTCTGTGTGCACTATTCCCTGCACACTGCATTGCCTTGCAGAGACAGACATCCTCTGTTACTAGTTTGGCTGGCTGCTGGGGCCATTGATAACCATATGAAACCTTGGAGTGAAGTCTGAGTCGAGTGCTCTCAGAGCAGCCAGCAGTGGGACGGAGTCAGGCTGTCTGTCCATTACAATCCACATCGTGAGCACCTAGGGTTTAATCTAAACAAGGGACTTATGACTGCAAGTATATCACTATATTGGCGTATCATATTGACTTTCTGATAATGTTCTAAGCCTGTCGGGTAAGAAAGAGAAAGTGCCACTGGGTACAAATTGTGGCATCAATTCTCTGCCAGACTGATCAATTGAATTTATATATTACCTCCAGCTACGTACTTAAAATCTATAGTTTCACTCCCTCCAGTGCACAGCTCACAGTTTAAATAATTGCAAATATAAATGAAATTTAAAAGGATTTAGCCGGCTTTAAATTAAAAATGTGTGAACATTGTTATTTTAAGCACTCTAAATTATTTACTAATATAACCCAGCTGATTCACTTTATTCTTCTCTGTCTTTGCTTGATTTTTTGATCCCTGAAGCCTCAGTGGAGCTTAACATACCTCCAATAAACTGCAAAAAGTAAAATACTGCTCTATTTACCCAATTAAAAAAAAGAAATTCTTAAAACTCTGTCTACAAAATAATAACCAAATATCAGCAGTACAAGGACTGTTCAATCCTGCATTAGAAACAGGCAAGTTGTCAAGAGACAAACATGCAGTAAACTTAAAGCATGAGTCTAGATATTTAAAGTTAATCAAATGTTGGAGAGGTCTGTTTTACATGGGCACTGCAGTGATACAATAAGATGAGAAGGTTACAAAAAATGTTAAGTGCAATACCTAAAAGGTGTCTGGTTATATGACACACTTACTGAGTCTCATTTACCTTAATCAAACATTGCAGCTGTTTTCAGTTTTAATGACATCTTTTGGATTAATCTGTAAAATACTTGAGTCGTAAGATAAACATCACATCAAAGTAATAAATTAGGTCATTTGAACTTGAGCTAAAACACCATCTTACTTGAGCACCATCTTACATTTTTTCCATATTTTCTGACTTCAGACTATTAATTGTAAAAAACACTCACAAGCTTCTTCAGAGACAATAAGGGACTCGACACAGTAAGAAGTGTCTGCATGCAGACTTCAGGTGTCTGCTTATAGAGCTCGGTCCAGTGCTGCAACGTGGTTGATGTCTCTCTTATATGCCACTATTGATATATGAACTTCAGAATTTGTTAGGAATAATGTTTTTAAGAGCAGTTAATTCAAATGCAACATTAGGTCCCAAATTTACAAGGATATTGCTTATTCCCTGAACAGAGAAATGTGATAAAATTCTATTTGTAGTCTTGCTGGGAAAAGGCTTAGGTAACTCTATATGTGTTTGTCCTCACTACTTTTTATATTCAATTTGTTGAGTGAGAGAAAGAAAAAGAAGCTAATGTGTAAGGATCATAGCACAGTGCATAAAAACATAATATTGGGAATTTGCAAATAATTGAAGAAAGGTTATTATTGGTTCGAAGGAAATAAAGTTATATTCTCATTATGGGGATAAACATACAAACACAAAATAAATGTTTGTGCCCATTACTTTTGCTTTTCTATTGTTGAATTTATGATCTGAGGTAATTTGAGATGACTTTCTCTCCAAGTAATGCTTTGGCCTTTATTCATATATATCTTCATCAAAGTCAACAGTAGTGCAACTAAAGCCTGTCAAAATGACTCTTACAGTCAACATCAGTCCTGCTTTAAGACTTCGCTGACTGTGGTATTTTATTTTCTTTTTTGTAAAGCCTAAAGTAAGGGGGATTTACATTTACATCCAGTGTATATCCTTAGGAAGCTGAAAACTGACAGCAATTCCAGGTTGAATATAATACAGAAAATATTTTTTCCCAACACTGATTCCCCAAATTCATCTAAATACACTAGAGAGAACTTTCTTAATCTAGACTTCAATAGTAAATGGAGTTACTGCATATCCCAGAAGATGTGGGGTACTCGTGATTCCGGTTTGAAGAACCAAGACCTAAATGGAAGCATATAGTGTATAAAATATATAATGGTATTTTTTCCCCATTTACTTTTAATGGGGACAATGGATCTGAGGCTGAAAGCCTACTGCTTCAGCTGTGTCTGCATACTGTCCTGTATATCACTACCTCAAAGCTTGGAGCTGCTGCTTTTCCAGGCTAATGCCAGCAGCTTACTTTCTTAGCTCTGCTCCTCAGGTCTATCTTGGATATTTCAAGTTACCAAACAGCCACCAGTAGCAACTGTGGCAGTCACCTACATGGTTAGATATAAGAAAAAGTCGGGGGGATAGAAATATTCAGAATCTGTAAGGCTGTGAGAAGAGATTGAGTTAAAGGAATGCTTTTCAGGACCCAAAGACACAAATTTAAGGTTTGGTCTGGGTTTCCTGAGTGATTCTGCCATGTGTGAGGAATACCTTTAAGGTTAATGGGATTCTGAAATCAATAAAAATGACTTACTAATGGTTCAGGGAAGTTTTTGTACTACAGAGTGTGAATTTACAAGGTTATTAGCTATTCTGCAACAGCTCTCTCATTCTGCAGTGATACACAACTTTCACAATGGAGTGAGGTACCCAAAGGGGGACTGTGCACAGGAAGATGCTCTGAGGTGCTTCTATGCACTGAATTTGCACCCCAGCTTACCTATTTACGTTCCCTTTGTGCACAAGTGGAAGTATGTGGGATTAGTACTGCAAGTTGTAAGGCAATTTTTGATGGTTTGTAATAACATGTCATATACAGAAACATTTCTTTAAGTAAATATTAATTCAAATGACAGATAGATTTAAAAGATTCTACTGAGGAACAAGTTTTAGAATGTCGTTTCTTTTTTTAAATTGTGTCCCACAGTACACCGAGTTTGAATGATGTGTTATTTTTTCTGTTAACACTTACTGGACCTAAGAATTCAATTTTATGGTCCTTTAAAAAAAGAGTAAGGTAGCCCAGTGTTTCAGAATGGAGCTGACACCCCACAGCGATTCCATCCCACATGCAAAGCCAAAGAAAAAATCCAAACTGCAAGGCATTAACCAACATAACTGAATTATTGCTGCCATGTTTTGGAGTACTCTGTTCTGGGCAGAACCAGACTCATGTACCTAGAGGACATGTGCATTAGCAGTTTCTCTTGAAGGAAACAGTACCCTTTTAGATACTCCATCCTCCCTGATCAGCTTCCCCCATAATCTACATAAAACATAGTATAGATTAAAAGTGATGAGTCCATACAGTTCACCTCCTGATGTGGAAACAATTCATTGCATTTTAGAGACTTTAAAATTCTCCTCCTTCTTCACCACAAGATTCATACCAGGATTGCTACCTCAGACATAAAATAATTCATCTGTGTACTTCTTAGAATAGAGATTTTGTTCAGAGAAAATCTTGAGGAAGCAGCCTTATCTGTCTGATATTAAAGGCTTGTTTGACAAAACAAATTTGCAATAAACACTCTGAAAACAGGAGCCACACCAGTTAGAATGATAGGAAATCATGTTGAAGAGATAAATGGATCATTAAAGAGAAGGTTCTTGAATTTTCATTACAGATTGCTACACAATCACTTAAAGGTTTCTGAACTTGTCTGGCTTGTTGATCTTGTGTGCTCCTCCTACCTCTAACTATTATGCCTAATATCCATATTTTTGCATACCTTTCTGAAACCTATATATTTAATTTTCTAAAGGTATCATTAAAAGCTCTTTGTAACCATAGAATTAATGAATTTTGATATTCATTGGCCTGAACAGTATAAGAAACAGTTTAATGACTAATAATGCAAACATCATCCTAATGATTCAGAACCTGCATGACATAAGTGATGGTATTTTGTTGAACATATGGATTTTAACTAGAGCTTGGCAGCACAAAACCCTTTTTTAATTCTGCATGTTGGGCTGCTGGGGAAACTAAATCAAAGGGATGTCCGAATTATTAGTTATGATTTTTCCATTTCTGTAGACTTGCAAGTAGAATGACATTGGAAGACAAGAAGCCTAGTTATAAACAGGAGGCTAGCTTTCTGTTACTTGGGATTTTTAATGCTGTAAAATTGCAGGAATAATTTTTGCTACACACCTAACTCCTGCAGTGCAATGAAGGCTGAAATGCTCAGGAGTCAGCTGTCATTAACTGCTAGGCCCCATAAACAGTGGTCTAAATAAGGGAAATGAACGGTAATTCTCCAGTGTTTCAGATTTAAGATGAAATGTATTCATTCCTAGCAAGTGCAGAACTGGTACTATTTACTCTTGCAGCAAAAGGACAAGAAACGAGATCAGTAATTCATAGATCAAGAAATGTTTTTGATTTCTACTGAGTTTAAGTTGCAGCAAAAGTTGTATCAGCAGAGAGGTCTTGATTTAACTAAGATAAAATTTTGACGCAAACTGGTATCTTTTGTCATCAGGATGAAAGCACTAGGATAAGACAGCAATATTCTGCAGTTGTTGCTGGAAACTTTCCAGCATAGAAGAGAGCCTATATCCCTTCCTGTTAACCCCAAGCTCATGGCTCAACTTAAGAAACAGAACAAATTACCAGAAGGTAATAGGAAACAAATTGATTCCCTAGACTAAAACAAACTGTAGACTCCAGACACTTTCCTGTTACTGCTTCCAGCTTTTAAAAGGGGCAGTCTTACTTTTATCCAGGCAGTTCTTTTCTTTTCACCTGTTTGTGTCATCCTGTGACAGCTGTGCCTCAAAGACGAAAAAAAATAATTTATCAGTAAATCTGGCACATACAGCTTTACTTTTGAACCTTCTATGTACAAACCCAAATGTGTTGCAAAATCACCGAGAGAAACATTACAAAAATATCACATCAAATCAGCAAAATCACATTAAATAAAAAAGAAGAAAATAATTCAGTTTTCCTTTCTAGGCAAGGAAGAGATTTTTTTTCTGGCTACAGCTGTTTTAAAGATTTTGAGAATCTACAGCAAATCAATGACACTAGCACCAGTTTTCTAGAACATATAGTTCCTATCTGATAACAGCTGATCTTCAGATAAAATATAGACATTCTAGCAAATAGTAACATACACCCAACAGCAGACAGGAGAGCTGTGAATATAAAAAAAAGCATTGGACTTTGGTTAATACATAATCTTTCCTTTATCACTGTCACTGGATTTTAGACCTTTGGCTAGGGCAGATTCAGGTAACAAATACAGAGGGATGGGTGGGAGTGAGAGCTGTATAGCAAATGTCCCTATGAAGCAATAATTCTACTGTCAAGCCTATGAGTCTATCATCATGCAAGAGCCTCTGGCTGGGAAAGGGGAAGGAGCCAAGAAGGGGTGGGAGGTGGAGGAGTACCCTTAGCTATTGGCCATTCCAAACTATAATAATATAATGATACTATATGGAACATATTTTGTATTTTGAATAATGAAAGTGCATTGGAATAAATATCCAAATATCATTAAGGTCTCAACTAAATTATGACTCAGAAAATTAACTTACTGCTTCTGTAATTTTCTTAGCATCTTTATATTCTGTCCCAAAGTGTTATTTAATGATTAAATTAAAAATCATTATTTGCTGTTTATGCCTTATCACAGAAATGTCTGCCTTATGATGGTGAAAGATCTAATCCCCATATATTCCAAAATTATAGCCAAATTTGTAGCTGCTGTCAATGCCAGTGGCATGATTTCCAGCTGGCTAGTTGCTCTTCCAAACATATCTTGCACAGCAAGACTAAAAGACTCTTCTGGTAACAGCACCAGTCTATTTTCTTCTCTTGAAAAGAAGAGATACTTCATAAGAGCCTTGTAAAAATGAATTAAAAAAAAAAATATCTCTAACAGGTAGGAGAATAAAGAAAATAAAGATGTTACTCTTTCTAAAATTTACTCCAGAGCAATTCTGTATTCTACCAGGTACAGATAAACCTCCTGCATGAGGAAAAATAGGCGAAGCTGGCCTTATATGTGTTCTAACTAAAGAAAAAAATCAGGTATTGTCGCTTAGCATGTTTATGTACTTTCCAGCTATAGATCCCAAAGTGTTTATAAAGCTTCAGAAATATAATTATCTCCATTTCATAGCTGAGGAAATTGAAAGGCAAAATTAAGTGGTTTGCTGAGGGCCACACAGTGAATCATTTGAAGAGCCAAATTGTTACTGTAAATCTCCACACCTAAGCAATGATTATACTGCTATGACTCAGGCAAGATATTATTCTAGAACATCAATTGCTGCTGCATAACCAGTGTCATACACTGGCTCCTACACAGTCTTCATTACATTCAGCTGAATGCTGGACTTTTTAACTGGTTTCCATTTTGCTCAGCAACAAAACAAATGCTCTTCAGAATTCCCAAAACCTTTCCTTTAAAGAGATGTCAGATCTCATTTTAAAGACGTCAACCTATGGTAATTCTACTACATCCTTCAACAAATTGTTCTAATACTTAGTTATAGAAAGCTTCATCTTTTATAAGGTAGAATTGTTGAATACCTCTGCAAAGGAAAAAAAATCTCACCTATCAGGTCTCTTCTATATATTTTCACATAAATACATGAACAGACCCATAAAGTACACCCCCTTCTAAGGCTCATTTGCCAGTGTTTAGAAAGATGCAGTGGTCCTCCTTTCTTCCTTGTCTTACTATGTATTTCCATAATCTTTCTAAAGTGCAGGTCTAAAAGACATGGTCTTTCCAGAACAGAGTGTGGTAGTGAGGCTTAGTTCTTTATCTAAATTGTTGGCAAAATATTGAATAATATCAGATCAAACCTTGACCTGTACTCAGCACCACCAGAAATGTTGTAACTCAATCTCTACATTAACAACTCTGTTTTAATATCTGTCACTAGGGAAGTTTCTAATCCATTTAATGTGACATTTAATCCTGTGTAGTGCAATTAACAATGGATTGCTTGGGGCCTATTTTTTTGTTTGTTTGCTTTTCAAAAAGATGATATATATATTCCAAAAAAACGTAACTTGGAGAAAACCTAATGTACTATAAAAACCATCAATAGCACTGAGTTTATTTCAGCCTTAGGAGTACTCTACACTATAAGCAGAGATGAAAAAGGTTTTATGTTTGTTCAGAGAGACTTGTTTTGGGTCGTATGGTGGAGAGAGGTATTTCTACTAGTTTCCTGAGGTAGGGAAGTTTGGTGCCTACAAGACAACAGGGCAGGATTGATACCTCCATTTCCTATAGTTTGATAAACAGGATAAATTTAGTTTCCTAGCTAGTTTTTTGAGGCTCTTCAGTCTAAAATAATCTAAGCTTTTTGATGTGAATATGTTCAATTTTAGCAGTTGCTGCCTTACCTCTTTCTTTGTTACAGATGGCAAACTTTAATTTCCATCCACAACATCATATGGGATGGATACATCCTCCTGTTTTATTCCAAGTACAGAACAGAAATATTTATTAAACATTTCTGCTTTTTCTGCGTCATTATTTATGATTTCCACCATCTGCATCTTCAGTGGAACTGTATCTGACCTAGGATTCTTTTTGATGCTGAAATGTTTTAAAATTGCCTTCTTGTTGTTTTTAACCATATTGGCCATTGATGTTTAACAGAGTTGTTAATCTCTTTTATCAGTTACATATAAGACTCAGTATATCATTATACTCTTTTTCCGTTCTTGATAAATCATCATCTTATGTTTTACACTACTTTTATGCGTTTTAATCAGAATATTTTTACTATTGTACCCTTTTTGTGCCAGATTATGTCCTTGAACAATTCACAGTATTGATTAATACTTCCTAATTAAAATCTATACTCCTGCTCAGTTATGATGATTCAAGCTTGAAAAACTGGCCCTCCAAAAAAAATCTATGCCAACTTTGTGTTATATACAGATCATATTCATAAAGCAAATATAAGTAGGTTGTGATCATTATTCCATCAACTCTTCTTCTTTTTTGATGGTCACTGGTGGACAATAATCATCTCTTTGGCCATTAGAATGTTGTTCAGTTTTGACCTTCTTTATGAAAGATGGATCCCTACACCATGAGATTATCTTCTGCTTTTTTTATAAACTCTAGAGAATTATGATCCTGGCAAACCAAAATATCAGAAAATATTCCTTAGTTTAAACTCTACTATCATAGTAGAGGGGTTTTTTTTCCCATACTAAAAGGGTTGAAAGAGCAGCTCATCCTACTGTCTACAGAGTTGTTTTTTCTCTGCAACATTCATATGTGTCTTATCTATAGTTATATTTTGGCTCCGAAGTACTGAGTTCTGTTACTTGGTTATTTTTGTCTCTTCAACATGCAACACTCTATTTAATACAACAGTCTGTCTCAAACCACCCTTGCTAATTTGTTAAGGTGATTAAAAAATCAACCACTTTCAGTAAGATTCCAGCCCTATGACAACTTATCAACTTTCAGAACTATTAACTCTTTGACATGTATATCTTACATATGAACACTGCCTCTGTCCACTTATTGACAAGATTCTTGAATGTTAGTTTAGCAATTCTTTTAAAATGTGATGTGTCCCTTATCACTTGTTTCATTGCATATCTGGTGTCCTAGCTGTAATTCATATACACAGAACTGCAGACATACAAGTACATATTTGCAACAATTTCTTTTTATTATTCCACACCTCAACAGCAGTTTTTCATTGACTGGTATGGCTTTTACTGAGATGGTCAAAAAAAACAGGGTTTCTCATCTCTGGTAAGAAAGCATCAACAGTCTGTCAGATGTTTTTTGACATGGTATTAGTATCAGCCCACATCCTGCTAACTTAAATTTCACCTAGACTTGACTTCAAATTCTCCATCTTTGATCTAGAAAAACAGAAATTTACAGTTGTCCCCCTGTTTCCATGGAACATCTTCCAGGTTCTTCCTAGTAGTGGCCAGAAGGCTGTCAAGAAGGACTACATCTAACTGTCCCAGTAAGGATGTTTCACTGGGCTTTTTCTTCTGGTCTGAACTATCCTCTGGTTCTCTTTATTAATGTTAATGCAAAAGTGATTTAAGTAGTACAAAAGTAACTAAAAATTTGTAAAATAATATGGAGAAATAAAACCACTTCATTCACAGCAGGTCATTGTCTTGCAGGTAAAATGATCAAATATAAATAGATAATGTATGACATAATTGCCACGTGAAATAGCTTGCAGGCAACTCATAGACTGAAGTCCTTTGCCTAAACTATTAATCAAATAACTTCAACTGATGAACAAAAGAATTCAAGTCTGCACTTGGATAATTTGCAAATAGGAGAAAAGAAATAGATTTGTCAAATTAATTATTCATTATAAGTAGTTCAACCAGATCTATTCCTTTTTATCATTTACATTGGTTTTAAATTCTTAAAGTAGTTTGGGAACCTTAAAGAGTAAAACCTGCTATAAATGCTTAATGCAATGATCATTTATATATGATACAAACATACTTTACCTACCACTGAATTAGGCAGTGGAGACTAAGTGAGTGGGTAAGGATACTTTTAACACTGACAAAAAAAAAAAAAAGATAGAAGCCTGATAGTTTTCAGGCAGATCAAAGACAAGCTGGATTTGGACAAACTGCAGTTTGAAAATTACTACTACAAGTGGCCCTCAAAACAGCTTAAGGACCCCCTGGCACTGTGTCCACACCAGGGTAATAAGCCAACTCTGGCAGAGATGCAATGGCCACACTCCACAGTCACTGGGCTACAGCAGAGGCACAATTTCTAGAAATGCCCTTTGGCAGTTCCATGCCAAATATGTTCAATATTTTGGTTTAGGTTTTGTACTTTTTGTTTTGCCTTTTTTTTTTTTTAAGGAATATTTTCAAATTATGATCCAATCTAACAATACTTAACTTGCTGTGACAAATAGGTTCACAGAAGGTAACCCACAGAAACAAACAGACAAATGTGTGAATAAATTGCTTAACTCAAATGGCATGATTAGAGGTAGCATTAAGTTGGGGTTTTTTAAGTATTATAGTTTGTGTACTAGTATAATAAAAACAACTTCCCAAATTTAGATGATTAAATGTGATTAGAGAGCTCAGTGACAAACATAATTTTGAAGTCTGACAATGATGTAAATAACATAAAAAACAGAAAAGGATTTTCATTTTCAGGTGGTTGGGGTTTTTGTGGGGTCAAGAGGGTGTTGTTTGCTTTGGTTTGATTTTTACAGCTCTGACATTTAGCAGAGAGTCTCTGGTTTTGAATCTGAGTAAAACCGACATAGAATCACCCAGAGGAAGTAAATATAAAACACTATGAGGTCATGCTTACAGCCACAGTTTTTAAGGCTCTTTCTACATTAAGTATGCCACATCTTGGAATCACTTGTGTTATACTGTGTAAGCAGTGCAGTATTAAAATTACTTTTAATGACAAAAAAAACCCCTTATATTTTAGGGTTGAGCATCTGTTATCTGTTCAGACAGTGAGCACTCAATTCAATATTTGGGTGAATAATTTGCAAATTCAATGCATAGAAAATTTGGTACCAGTGCTAAGGTTAATTCATTTTTCCTGGGATGGTTTGGAGCCAAAGGGAATCAAAATGTCCTCACACATTACTTCATACCTGCTTACTTCTCTGAGAAACTACACAGCATGTTGGACAGTGCTGAAGGCTGTAAAGATAACATAGAATGAAACAGGAGGTATGAACAAAGCAGTAAAGAGAAAAGTGCTGTAGAAATTAGTCTAAAAAATGCATTTTTCATCTCAGTACAGCAGAAACAAAGTAGTAAAAAAGTCAACAAAGGAACCATAATGAGACTTACCACTGTTTGAATTTATTTATTATTGCGAAAGCAGCTAGTAACCTAATTTCATGAAGCAAACAATGCAATACCTTACACGTGGTGTTGGATAGAAAGCTTTCAGAAGCCTTTAAAACAACACCTTTCATACTCAAATATTTAATTTGCAGCATATGGCTTCATATGGCTTTTGTTGTTTATTTTAATGTAAAAATATCCTTGAAAATTTTGTACCTCTAGTTACAGCACTCTATAATGTTTCTAATGGGGTGGTATCATAGTAACTAACCAGTACTTTATATTGGTAAAGAGAGATGAGTAGCCCATTAAATAATTCTGCAGTATCTAGCAGCTCCTGGTATTCCAAAGCTTAATGGAGAGTTGGTGGCTGCTTGTGTGTGGTCTCTTTGCTCTTTTGTCTAGTAGTTTGTCTGTAAGTCTGGAAAACTATGACAATGGAAGAAAAGTGTGCTGACATTCCTACATATACTTTTGACAGGAAAATATTAATAAGAATACCATGAAGCAGATCCCAAATGACAGTTGTACAGTGGCCTTTGGATGTGGCCTTACCATCGTCAGATTTCAAGCTTTATTAACAGGAAAAATGAGTTGGAGGATAGTAAAATGATCTGAGGACTGCTGAAGTTACAGTCTCTTTTCCCTCATTCCGCTCCCCATCCTTTTTATACACAATACTGAAAGTTAGCAGGAAATTCAGAAGCAAAAACTAAGCCTAAACCCTGAGCTCTGGACTGGAAAAAAAGAATATTTTCACCCTCTTAATTTGTGCCTGGATATCTGTCATCTATCATCTTTTCACAGCAAAGGTTTGGGGACTGATGGAAGAAGCAGGATGCTTTGCACATCACCTGCAGTTCTATAAATTTCAATAGAAAAGTCCCAGTCTTTAACAGGTTGCCTACACTTTCCCAAACACTCCATTTTTCCCCTTTTTACTGGGCTTCTCACTCCAAGGAATCTCCCTGGAATAGACTTTCACAAGATAGACTGTCACTGATAGTTAAAGGCTATGTTATTATTGACATGTACAACATCATTATTCACAGCTAACTAATTCACAGGTATGAAAAAGCATTTTTTCCCCAATAGAAAATTTAGATTATAGTATATAGCCCAGCCTATTGATGTCTCATCATGGTTAGTTCAGTACTTGATTTCATCACGTTAAAAGAATTAGTGTATCCCATAAATATTTCCTGTTTTCACCCTAAACATGCATGGTTATAAAGTTGTGGAGTTTCAGATTGATTCACTAGTTTGGGAACAGTAAAATAAAATTAATTGTTGTTACCACTGTTCTAGATGAAATCCGAATCTCTAATGGTGCTGAATGTAGGACAAAGTTGCTGAGTATTGTCTGCTAGCTCTCAAAGTGGTCCAACCAATTTTCAGCTCCTTCTCTGAAATTATGCTACTGGTTTTAGTTTAACAGTGTTTTATTAAGAAAATCCACATGGGCATTTGTTGGTTCTTCAGTGTGGAAAAACAAACAGCATCAAATGTTTTTCTGCATGTTTCTGTTAAAGAAGCCTACACAAACCTCTCAGTTTTTCTACTGCTTGTTAATACATAGTCCTGACAGCTTTTCCATACTAGCTCAATCATTTGAATTTATCCAGGTTTCCAAACCCAGCTGCCCAAGTAATAAACAAGTTTAAGTTCTGGTTTAGACTGTTTCAGACCATAGCTACTGTGACATTCTTTAACCACCTTTTTAATACTGCAAGAGAGAGGTCTATACTTTTCCTGTTAAAAGTATCTTCTAATACTCAAAGATTTCTTCCCAAAAATGTAAAAAACTTAATAATAGTATCACTTCTCTAAATGAACAGAACATATGATAAACTTTCTCAGACAAAAAAGTTTGGATGTCTTCAACACAGCTTATTATGTTTCGCAACAAATTTACATTTTATCACATGGTTGCTTTCCCAATTATAGTGCAAAATAAAAGGCATCATCAAATAGTTTAATAGGTGCAGAGGAAAATGTAGTTTTGCTCATCAAATGATGCAGAAAATAACGTGACAAGAGAAAAAAAATCTGTGTGTTGGGAAGGGAAATTTTGCTATAGCGTTAGTTGTCCTATATCTCCTCAATGGAAGGGACAGAGGGCCCCTAGGTTTGATTATTGTTTTTTCTGATAAAGCATACACTGGGATAAAGTGAAGATTTCTTCTTCCAAACAGGGTCTGCAGTCGTTCCACTGCGTGTGTAATCTCAACAGTTAAAAGACAAATCACATTTATCCATAAAAACAGAAGACCATGCTTAGGCTGCAGGGTAGGAGATTTAGGAAGAGAGACTGATAGTTTTTCTTTAGAAAACTGTTTGGTTTTTTACTGCAATCTACTCAGACATATACTAATAGAATTTTAAAAGGTCTGTACACATCCGCTGGTGCTCAGATCGCATGTTGATAAGTACCTCCCGGTGATTTGCAGTTCTCCATCTCAGGTGTGGGCCAGTGATTACCTCTGTCTGCCTGGCAATACAAAGCACTAATCTGTCTTAAAATAAAGGCACACCAAGAGCATGCAGGTAGAAAGCAGTGGATCACCATTGCATACTGCAGTATTCTTATGAGAGCCTGCATCCCGATGGCTTAGCTCAGGTATATATTATTTATAGCCGTGCTTCTGTATGATTACCTGCAGTTAACTTGAAGCCTCTTGGAAACAAAGGTTGCTCTGGTCCCGCTTGCCATTGGCGTGAGGCCCTCCTCACTCCCACTCTCCCCCACTGGTGTAAGCAGACATAGCAGCCCTCGCTCTAATTAGCTGTCTTTAAGGCAGGGCTAAGTGGGCTCAGTGGGGGGAAGAGGTTTTCTCGGGCCCCTCCAAGCCTCTCCTTGGTGCTGGCAGACAGAGCGCGAGCGGCCTCCAAGAGGCACAGCAAACTTGCTGACATTATGTCCACGGGTTATCATTACCATCTTTTTTTAAAAAAAAAAACCTGATCGATCGCTCCTGACCACAATGATGCTTCAGGGCATCTCTCACTCTGCTGGGGAGTGATTGACCATTGGGTATCATTAAAGAGGGGAGGCAAGGAGAAGGAGGGAGGTGAGGGGAAGACGGAGGCTGCTGCAGCATCAGCACAGGCTCTGACTCCTCCTCACGTGTGCCTCTCCCTCCCGGACGCTGCTGACCTTTCACTCAGGAGCCAGCTGGAGCCAGGAGAGATTTAATTGAACAGCTTCCTCAGATGTGTTTGGAGTTGGGGTGATGGAGGAGGAAGATACAGAGAAGAGAGAAGGTGGGGGGAGAGGAAGGGAAATAAAAAGAAAATAATAAATAAAACGAAAAAAACAAACAAAACAAAACAAACAAAAAACGGAAGGAAAAAACAATCAACTTTAGATGCCCTTCAAAGGCTAATTGTTTGGTTCTTCCAGTCTTTGCTGGGCTTCAGGCCATGTGTGGACCCTAGTGTTGGCAGTGCTGAGGCTGTCTTTCTCCAGGCACAGGTACTTCCACTGTACCTTCTCTGCTACCACAGCTCTCCCCATCACCCTCCCAGTGCAACTGACCAAAACTGAGACAAACCAGCTGCTTCTGCCCCTCCAGAGTGATGCCACACAAGCAGGTGAGAGTCATTCTAATTTCCCAAGCATCCTTGTTCGTCAGAAGCAGGTGTTGGGAGAGGTGGGGGAATACATAAGTACTCAGAAATGTACATAGATTTTTCTTGCCTTTTTTAATGTTGCACTTTTCTTCCTTTTGCATACAAAAACAGACAGTAAACCAATCCAGAGAAACCTGGCACTGTTCTGGCACTTGATTATTTCCACTCACCTCCCATTTACTCAAGATTTGATCCTTTGTTTGTGCCTTGGACACTGCACCTTGACAACACAACCTATGTGCTGCCACCTCCTTCTTCACTTTTCTCCCCCTTCCCTATGCATCCCCCTCAATCCAAGCTCCCCCCTTTCCATTTTAACATAACTAAAAAGGAACGAATGGATCTCAGCTGAGCTAAATGGGTGACAAGGGAGATGGAAAGAAGGAAATTCATCCCTTCTTGTCTTTGAGAGCAATTTAATTAGGCCCAGGCCCCCTGTGAGCGGGTAAGGGAAAGGCTGAGGATTGGCTTGTCTGGGCTTCCTCTGAAGGCAAAAGCAGCCCTGGACACACATACAGAGAAAGGATTTTTAAAGGATCATGTAAGAAGATCAACAGATAAGCAGCTAATTTTGTGTACTTAGGGAGCAAATGAGTGCGTGCACTCCCACTGGAATAACCAAAGTGTTGGGATGAGAGAAAGAAAAATGAGGAGGAAGCAAGGAGAGATCTTAAGGTATTTCACCATTAATGCCTATCACCAAAATTAAAGATTTATGCTGCTTGATAGGGTATTCTGGCTATGGCTTTCACAGCAATTGCGAATGTGTACATGTATCTATATACATACACATATAGGTATAGATTTTTCTTTATACAGCTCAGTTATTTCAAGAATTTTCATCAGACAACCATTTTTAAACTAATTGGAGTCTGTGGAGAGGAAACCTCATTTTTGGTTCAAATGAATTTTCTGAAAATGTCATTTGATTCGGGAAATATGACTGATCTGCCCGATTTCTTGATAAGAAATGAAATGAGCCGTTGTCCTTCAGGATATCATAGACTTGAAATGGGGGATTTTATGGTTAATGCCATCAGATAGAAGTGTCCTACTTTGAAAGGAGAAGTCCATCAGCCCCAGGGAAAGGCTGAAGCCTGCATTTTGCCTCTAAATCCGCAGATGCAGCTGGAGCTGGCACAAAGGATTTATGGATTTTTTTTTTTATTTCCCAAGCAATAATTACAAAGTAAACAGCAATAAATAACACAATGATTAATAATAATACTATAAAAAAGTTTGTATTTCTCCATCCCTTCATTTTAAATTGTGATTTTTTTCCCTCCATGATGTGGTCAGCTCTGGCCACAGAAGCTAAAATGAATCCACAATATTACAGCATCTTAGGTTTTAATTACCTTGCATAGAGTAAACCTGTGTTTGAAGATGACTGACTTCTCAGTGCAGCACAAACAAAATCTCTTTAATATTAGTGTATTAATTTCTCATATGGGAAAACTTGAGAAAGACTAAGTGACTTTCCCAAGGACAAAAAAGGAATGAGTTAGTGAGACAAGAAAGTTCCACGAATTCCTTGTTGCAGGGCTGGCACCATTAGTTAGTATATCTTTTTCATAGCAGCATTTATGCAATTAGAAATGGAGTCACACAGATGAAAAAATGGCATCAGTGACAAGAGAAAAAACAAAGAGAGAAAGCCAAATACACGTAAGCAAACGTTCTAAATGTTTCAAACTAATATTGAAGAAAAAGGTTTTAAACAAAGTATTAAGAGGGCACAAAATGATACTTATAATAGATTTGAGTAGAAGATTGTTTTACAGTAAAAATTGTTTGCAGACAACTAACAGGTTACAAAGTTGGGATGCAAAGTTTCAGGCCTCGCAACTTGGACTTTTAGTTCTAGCCCAACTGGCCTCCTGCACCTATTTCAAGTGTATAAGCCTCAGGTATTCAGCATGATGTTCACAAAGCTTTTGGCCAAACTCCTGTTGACTTTTCTAGGAGTCTAAAGGGGTCTTTACAGAGCAACAGTTGTTTTATGGTGAGCTAGATCAAGGAGAGAAAGTCTGATGCTACCACAGATTTCCCCTTGACTTCAGGACACCACTAAAAAAAGGCTAACAGGAAGAAAAAGAAACAAGGAAAACCCAGGTGTTCATATTTCACAGTCAGGAAATCTTTAAGGAGCAGATAGACAATATGTCTCAGTTCAATAGGGGTTTATATTACCAATGCAGCATCCTGTTAGTGGGAAAATTATGAATTCGTTTACTGACACTATTAAACTTGTTTCTCTGTATACAAATTCACTTCTCGATTAGTTGCTGGGCAGACAGATTCTTAAATGCCCAGAATGGAAGCAGCAAGATGATGTACTACTCTAACCTTTTCCCTGTTAAATGGAAACAAATGGGCCTTTCTGTGATGCATCACTGATTATTCTCAATGAGTCTTTGTATTTCAAAATAATGTCATGTTAGAGCTTTGCCAGGGCTCTTGCAAGTAAGAAATCTAAACTGTGATAGAAAAATTTTACTCCCCCACAAAACTGCACGTCAGTGCACACTTCATATTTTGCACCTTCTTATCAGCCATGGCTCCCCAAAAATGGCTGCAGGTATAGATGAGAGAAGACTCAACATGAAGAAAAATCCTCTTTAAAGAGAGGTTCTCTGACTCAAAAACATTGCTCTGCCCTGCCTAGTGTCCCTTTGAGGCCTGGCCTGCTTTAAGTTGTTATCTGAGGGAATTACATGTGGAGTTGCTTTTTGCAACTGCCCTCAGGTATCAGGTGCAAATATTGTTGGGTATCTTCTTGTGTGTATAGACCTGGTACTGGTTTCTTTTCCTGGCTAGTTTTCAGTGGGTTTTAAAAATCATGGAATGTTTGGAAAAAAAAAAATCCTATGAGGAATAACAATATTTCAGTCTTAGAATATTTCAGTCTTTCTCAGTCAGGATGAAATTGTATTGCAATACATAACCCTGAAACTCAGCCATAAGTATTACAGATGGAAAAGAGTTATTAGGTCATCTAGACTGGTGCAGGATTGTTCCCTACTGTATATTTCCCAGTTCTAAAACTAGTCTAGTTTTAATTGACACGGGCAATGGGCTTTCCATCATGTTCCTTGGGAGACTGTTCTACTGCCTGAACTCAGTATTAAGAAATATTTCCTGATGCTCATCCAAAATTTCTGTTGCTTGATTTTGTCTTGAACCATCAATACACTACTTCTTAGGCTGCATACACTACTCCTTCTCCTGGATTTTGAAGCATGAAACACAAGCTACCACAGCTTTCCCCATTAAGACATTTCTGCTCATGTTCACTGAATGTGTTCATTTTGTTGGGTGGATAAATGTATATGATATACGGCATTCTCTGAGCACAACATACATTTGTTTTGTACAGCAACTGCTGAATAAAGAGCAGACCAAAAAAGAATTACAACGGGGGAGACTTTGATGTACGAATACGTAGAAAAGAAGAGGAGAACACATAACTCAGCCACAGATTGCACCCTCAAGAAATCATGTTGAGATTCCCAACAGGTAAATGCCTTGACAAATCCTTACTGGCTTGATGAAAGCAGTTCGCAAAAATATCGTAAGAGCACAGGGTGGATAACACAGCAGATAGATCAATTTCTTTCCCTGCACTTCTACAGTACCCTGTTTAGCTTGAGATAGAATAATGTTCTATTGCATGTAGTATCAATTAGAAAGACTAAAATATATCTAAAAATCTCAGAAAAAATAATAAATATATAATCACAAAGGGAATGAAATGTAGCAAATAAAACTTACTATCATGGCACAGCTTTTTTATCTTCAAAGTGCTGTACCAAAAAAATGAGCAATCACTTTACTTTTGCAGATGCTCATGGAGTAGGTAGAATTATGCCCAGATGTAGACAAGGGGCTCATCCTGAGGCGTGCTGAGGAGACTGAAAATGTGTGCTTTTTAAGGCCACTGTGTGACAACATTGTACATCTAATTTTAGGCCTTCTGTGTACCAGGTCAAAATCATACATAAGCTCATACATTATCCCACCAAATATAATTAAAATGTATTAATGGATTAAATCTGTAGTGATAGACATTGTTCTATGATATACATCACCTCTCCTCATTTCTCTAACTAGGTATCAACTTTCATCCAATGAAAAGACAACATAAGCATTGAATAAAATCTTGAAGACAATATAAATTCCTGATAAATAGTCATTTTGATGACACCCCTAGAAAACATGCATTTAATCTGTCCTGTAAGTGTAAGATCTTGTTGCAGATCACAGAGTGCCATTAATGACTATTAATGAAGACAGAAATAAAGCTTTAACATCATAGCCTATAAGAAAATGGTCAGGGAAAAAAAAACAAACAAAAAACCAAAAAAACCCACAATATGATGTATTGCTCAGGGCTACAGCCACAGCTATGATCAACTGTGATCCAGCTGGCTGGTGACAGAGAAATTTGGTGTACAAGATTTAATGTGCAACACAGCTTGTTTCCATTCAAGCATGACAGCATATCAAAGGTGGCAAAATCATCATGGATACCTCTAAACAATGACAAGTTCCTTCTAAACACTACCTGTTTGGCTACCACTCTTCTTCAACTAACCTCCATAGCTGGCTTAATTCAAAGAGTCAGAGAGCATTGAGCCAGAATCCACCCTGCTACTCCTGTGTTCTGCATTTCCACATGTATGGTACAAGGTACTATCAGCACCAAGACATTTCTCTGAGTGTGCACTTATCAGAGACTGAAGAGAAGGAGCAGAAAACAGAGAAAAAGCAGAAGAGATTACTCATTAAATAATCTGTAAAGTGTTAATTTCCACTGTCCATTGCATAACTGTAGGGAAGCGTGTAAATGCTAATTATTGCTAAGTTGCATTTAGTTGCATTTAGATTGCTTTAGAAACCATTTTTTCATGGTTTCAATTACTTGAAGTGACACTGGAGGATATCTTTTCTGGAAATAAAAAGTTGTCCAGGGGTGGGTGGGAAAGCATAAGAAATATGAGGCATTCTTTTCTAAACAGAAGAACAGAATATAATTTCCTAGTCTGAGAAGTAGGGATAAGTGAAATATAGGCATTTGGGACCAAATCAAAGCCCATTTTCCTTTGCACATTCTTATCCAACACTTAGACAAATCAATTACTTCTGTAGTGAAAAATGAGTAGGAGTTCTCTTACACATTAGACCCACCTGTATTATTCCTTCCCTCCCTACACTGCTCCCAGTCATGTGCTCCTAATGTCCCCTTGCTTCCTCCCAGAATCCAGTGCTCTTTTCACCCTCAGTGAGCTGGTCTGTTTCATCCACCTGGAATAAAAGTCATTGGTTTGACAGATCAGAGCCAGTGTAAGGTAAGTGACAAATCATTTGCTAGGGAGAGAGGAGGAGTTGGAAAAGAAGGGTAAATGGTTAGTAGCCTGATTGTGGCACCAGACTCTGATAGACTCAACCACATAATGTGATTTCATCCTCTGTTTAATTTTTACTTCCTTTGTTTTCATCTCAAATACAGACTTTGCCTCTATGTCCTATATCAGTGAGAAGCCAATTAGAAGTACTGAGACAAACTGAGCTGTGCATTACACAGACACTGTTCCTACTGTCCATATAAACAGCGTATATATTCCTGAAATGTGTGGTTTTATTCATTAAGGTCTTTGAGATCCTTTTAGAAATAAAAATCTTGATTAAATAAACCTTGGTTTATGTCACAGTCTGTACCTTTGACTACACTGATTAAAAACACCAAGTTACAAAACTGCAGAGTAACACACATACTCTTGGAGCCCAGGGAACAGTTAACAGAAAGTAGTGATCCATACTAGCACTTAATAATCAAGTTACTTAATTTTACAAGTAAATAACATTCTTTATTAGAAAGAAAAAAAGGCAAGCCGAAGAATGACTCAGGATAAATCCAAATGTGAGAGAATAAGTTTACCACATATTCAAAAAAATCTAAAACTGAAGATTTAGCAGGATTCTAAATTGCTTATATCAAAAAAAAAACCAAACAACCCAAAGCAAAAAAAACCCAAAAAACAACCAACCACCTAAAATGACTCTGCTCATTCAAAATCTAAAAATTACATTTAGACAGCCCATCCTTGTTTTTTATGTGACCAGCCCCCCAGAAAGGGGTGTGATCAACCTTGGGAAGAAGTATTCACACAAAAATACAATTTCACTATACTGCTTGTCCCTCCCCCGTTTGTGTAATGCAAACAGGACTGCTTAGTTTCACAGGTAATTTTCCCACCCACGAGATGCTCACTAAACCCCCTCCACAACTACCAGCCCTGAGTCCTGAAAGGGTTCTTCAGTACAATTGGACATTCAAGTATTGCACACCTTGACAATAATGAAGTATACAGAGAGGGAGGGATGGAACTGAAAGGGTGAATTATGGATCACAGGCTGAATGACAGCCTCTGGAACCTCTCCTTCTCCTTTTAAATCTTCATTGATGGCTTTGGAGAGGATAGGGCACCTTAGCATGTGTCCCTGTCAGGAACAATAGAGCAAGGGATTGAATACCCCCATTTGGATGCCTGGAGCACTCTGTGACCAAACCAGGGGAAAAAATAAAGGAAAGAATGTGTTTAACTTATCTTATAAACAACATATTTTCAAAAATCTAATCTTCTAAGGATCTGAGTAGCTTCAGGGTTTTGTTTATATTTTTTTCATTTAGGAGTCTCCCTTGGGTCTTTTCTTTGCCAGGAGCACAGTGGGCAAAACCAGGATCTTTGGCTTGCCCAGTGTGCTCAAGAACTCTATGGATAATTTAAGCTTTCCTACTGCAATAAAACAGAAAGTTCATAAAAATAAATAAAGTAATACTTTGCACTCATTCCACAGGAGGCTCGTGCTTCACAAAAACTATTCAGTGAAATATCTCTTAGAAGTAGGTAAGTGCTGTTTTCCCATTTCACAGATGTGAAATGAAGATACAGGATGTGTCAAGACAATGTAAGTCACTGAGGACCTTTTTGATAATGATAATGTTGCTTTTCTGGAAGTCATGACTAATTCACCTTCATGTGAAATGTCACATTGTCCTGCTTAAAATAGTAGTTCCTAAGTATATGGATATAAGTGTGTAAGGGCTTTGATGCAATTTCTCACTATTATCATCACTTCTCAGTAGTGATCACTAGTAAGTGATCTTATATCCACAGTAGAAACAACCCACAGTAGAAACAACCCCTCAGCATCCTGTTTAAAACTGCTAGTGAAGATGTATCAGAACTCTGAAGATGGATTTTGACCTGGAACAGCAAAGCCACTTGTACAATTTTCATCCTACTGCTAGCAGATACTGATATTTTACCTCTCTGCAACAAAAGCTCTATCCAAATGACTTCTGAAAATAGGACAGATGCTCCTAAAGACTGATTCCAGTGTGTCTTTCTGATGTCATCCTCCGAAGCTCTGATGAAGTATAGAATTTAAATCTTCCAAAACCCCAGTTTCTCAGAAGAAATTCTATCAATGGAAAGCCCTTGAGATCATTAGCATAAAACTCAGCAGTCATTGCATAAATTCCCTTAATAGGCATATAAATAAATATATATATAAAACAGTTGTGTTTGATTACTTTTCCAAGTGAGCAGCTGCTTTAGTCAGGATTTATCATCCCAGTGGTCGCTAGTGGAGAAGAGAATGGATGCTGTTATCCCAAAGGAATATCTAGAAAGAAGAATATTCTTTCAAGAATGATTCAATATATGGTCAAAACAATGGTAATAGCAAGACATGGGGCAATTGTTCCCTTCCCCTTCAACATTTATTTGTCCCACTCTCCATTTGATAGTGCCCAGTCTTCTGCAACAGGCAGAAGAATACAGAATGTAAAAGAGAAAAAGGTTTAAAAGAAATTCAGAATATGTCAATAATCAGCTTGGTTTACTTTGTTTAATTGGTACATTCTTCATCATGATGGCTACTTTACAGGGATCTCTCCCAGGAAGCTAATTTAGCATGAATAATAGGTACCTGAGACTATTAGACTAATTTTCATTACTGGAGACACAGTGATATGGAACTTAAATGCCATCTAACCTTGTTTCAGACAAGTTTAAAATCTAAACCAGGAGAATTTAATCTGGTAGTTTAATCAAAGTTATCACACATTCAGGAACAAAAGATGTGAGGTGAATATTTTTGTTACAGATAGAAAAACAGCTCTCCCAAGTTAACTGAGCTGCCTACATCTAATCCATAATCCAGTTCCTCTGATACAGGTCAACTAACCTGGTTTTAGATGTCTGACTTCTGTATATTTAAGGTTACTTGTCTATACTTTCTCTAAAGGTAGAGGAAAGAGGCAACTCAGGAACACAATTAAAGACATCATTAGTTGTAGCTGAATGGGGAAATGAGAACATAGGAGATTAACCTCATTGGAGGTGACTCTATATTTATTATAGAGGGCTTTCTTAAACCAGATTATCCCTTAAAACACATTTGAAGTTAGATGGACTGAATCTTGTTCTGAGAGTTGTCAATACCAAATTCTTTTTAGGAGGATGAAAACAACACAGAGGGGACAAACTAAAACATACGGTTTCCCTAAATCCTGTTCATTGGTCTTCTACTTTCCTACTGTTATTCAATAGAGGATTTGTCATAGTGCAAAAAACATTTTAATTTTAAATAATTGTCTCTTGATAAGTTAATCCTGACTTTAATGGTGTATCTTTAATTTCTTTCTCTCACTGGTTCTTGATGATGCTCTGATTAGTTCAGCTTCCAGTTCTTTTTCTTCAGGGCCATTTTCCTGGTTAGCACTAAGTCCTTGCTTCTCCTCTCCAGTTTTTTCTCCAAGTCCTTTATCCTCCTCTTGATTATTCTCCCACCGTTTCATGAATTAAACTCAATTTTTTTCACCAACTACTACAAAACACAGTCTGTCTCATGAATATTATAAAATTCTGCGTATATACCCAAACCAATAAAGTGTTTATTTAAATACGTATCAACAGGCTGCTGTAATCAAGAAAGTTGAATTTGATCAAAATAATTCAGAAAAGCAAGGAGCAGTGGAGGTAGAAAGGGAAAGAAATGTCAAATTATTAGAGGAAAATTCTTCTGAGAAATCCAAGGTGTTAGGAAAATGAATGACAGCTAAATGCCTATTACATTAAAATGCCTGTAGGTAACTGTAAAAATTTCTTTCTTACTTCCCAAGAAATGCAGTTAGATGTCAGTCCTAAAGTAGCATCTTCAAGCAAAAAATCCACCATGAAACAACAGTTTTGGAACTAATTTTGTTTTATTACATTTTTATCCTAGCCCATAGCTACAAAAACACATATCAGCATTTCTGGCCTGTAAATTACTTCCATCTCATTCTACCATGTTGATAGAGAGTATGGTGGAAACCTCCAAAGGAGAAAAGCCTGAACTCATTGTAACACTCCACTTGTCCTAAGATCAACAGTGTCATAAGTAAGATATGGATAGCTCAGAGATTTAGGCTGTGAAAAGTCAAGATGACAAAACATTATTTCTCTTAAGGACTTCATAGAATCATAGAATCATAGAATCATAGAATTAGCCGGGTTGGAAGGGACCTCAGAGATCATCAAGTCCAACCCTTGACCCACCGGAGCACAGTTGCTAGACCATGGCACTGAGTGCCACATCCAGTCTTTTTTTAAATGTCTCCAGGGACGGAGAATCTACCACCTCACTGGGCAGACCATTCCATTGCCTGATCACCCTCTCCGTGAAGAAATTCTTTCTAATATCCAATCTAAATCTCCCCTGACACAACTTAAGACTGTGTCCTCTTGTTTTGTTGAAAGTCATCTGGGAAAATAGTCCAACTCCCTTCTGACTTCTTTCTTTTTCACTTTCACAAGAACACCTTCTTCATATCTCTATGGCTTACTGCTATCAATGATATCCACCTGATGACCTGACCATACCCAAGACCTTGCAGAGGTCCAGTTATGCTGTTCTTTAAAAATATTCTAGCGTTTGGGTTGAATAAAATAAACTTGCTGGATCACATCTTTCACGTAACTCTACTTATTTAAAAAGTTAGTTGGCTAGAAATAAAAGGCCAGATTTAATGCTATGGTATCAGTGTAAACCTGAAATTGGTCCTCTTATTTTAATGCAGTTTTACAAGATCAACTGCAATGAAATGAAACAAAGAGAGAAAACTAACCTAGAGTCAGATTTCAAACCTTAGTACGTCATTCAGCCATAACTGGTATAAGGTGTAGAACTTACATGACCACACAAAAAACCTAAATGCTATACCACAATCTCTATGATGCAAAATGCATGAAATTTATTTATATATATGACCAGTGAGAATTTTGTCATAAATAATAAATAAATCAATGAAACAAACCTAAACAAAAAACCCCAGACCACAAAACCCCCCAAACATCAATTTGCTGAACATTTTATTTGTCCAAAAACCTTATAGAATAGCAAGGAGAAGTATCTCCTTGGAGGAGAAATGGAGGTATAAACTCCATTAATGATGATTTTTAGATTGAATTTGCATAGCATATTAAAGACGCATACACTCATGTTTAAGGTGAGAGACAAAACTGGCTACCACATTAACAAATTTGATCTGCAGTGGTACACACCAAGTCTAAATCCTGCATTTATCTTTCCTTACGTCACTGCCAGTCTCCTCATCACTTTTAATATTGTAGATCTACTAAAATTTAGACCAAGTTTAAGATAACAGCTCTAATACATCATAACTATAGGTTACAGTCCATAGTAGAAGTTAATACAGGTTAATTCACATTTCAGTTGAAAGAACATTTGACAGTCTTAGATTTATGGGGAACACTGGTAGGATCCAGATGCTTTTTATGTATTCTGTGTGTTATATCTTTGCAGATTTTTGCAGATTCACTAGCATTTATGAAAGGCACTGAATGGTCAACACTAGAATATACATCGCTGTCTTGTTTGCAAGATTTAGAGATGTAATATTCTGATAATTATATATGGAATAAATTCTTGGTTTACTAAGCTAATTCACAAAATATCAAGATTATATTCACTCTTCTAAGATTAATCTTCTCAGAACGTTGAAATAAGGGGTGGGATTTATTACAGTATGGACATTTTTATCAGCATCTGTTATTTGGAATATCCGTGGGTCAAGAGAAAAAATACACTCCTTTATTATATAACCTCTTTTATGTTAAAATACACCTCTTTATTATATAACTAGATGACACATATGCCATTACTATGAGCTGAACCAGTGTTCCTGCCTGTTGTTCACTGCAGGAAACTTTCAGTGCCTCCAATACAGCTTCTTTCTAGACATCTAAATTGAAAGAGAGCTCATCATAAGGGTTGCTCTGCATATGGTGAACTTGTGAGAGACAGTGCCCTGTGGAAGCTGGAATAAATCAGTTGCCAGTCTCACATATGCCAAACAAGTCAGGTCTCAACAAGCTGTGCAAACATACAAAAGTGCCGAGTTTTCTAGAGGTGTATAGTGAGCAGCAGACAAAAGTCAGAGTAAGTTTTCTGTTCCCAGCTTGGTCACTGTGCAACTGCTATTTGACTTCAAGGAAGACACTTAATTCTCTCTGTGTTCCTGCTCCATTTCCCACCTTTTTACTTCTGCTTCACAAAGAGAGAGGAGGCTTTTCTCTGGTCAGTCCTTTGGAAGCTTTTGCTTTTCAAGTGAACTGGTAGCAGAGAAAATATATATTTGGTACTAAGGAATATCCTGAAAGTATCAGCCCTGTAATCACTGCAGTTTGAATATATGCATTTTTCTAACCCTTAGACCCATTTCAAAACCTGTGATGACTCTGGACAGGCTACAGTTAACTAGACAGATTTTTTAGATTCATTGGGTTCTTCAGTATCACAGTTGAGGCTAACATCAAGTAATACTGATAACATTCAAATTAGTTAGCTACACATACGTGAAGAGCCTGAATGTTAAAATAAATAAATAAAATAGGTTTCCTTTACTGTAAAGTTGTTGAGGATGATTTTTTTCTTTCTTATTTTCTTGGATAAATGCACGGTGTGGTGTTTCATCATTATCAATACCATATTGCATGCAGCATGGAATTCAGAATGACAGCAGAATGGTTTGCACTGAGAAAAAGGTAGACAAACTATACTGCACAGTCTATGTGTTTTTCTCATTGCTAGATTTCTTCATAAGTGACTGGAATATCTTCTTAGCTTATTTATTTATTTATTTAAATAATGTATTTATTATGTAACTGGCCATTTTTTTGTCAAACAATGAGGCTGTCATTTTGTAGAAATGTTGAAGGGGGAGGGGAAGGATAGTAAACATCCAACCAATATTAGCTCTGAAGTGCTAGGTAATTGTACAGTGCCCTGGGCAAAAACAAAACATAGATGTGCAGTAGTCATAGCACATCTTGTCTTAACTTGTCTTTGTTAGTCTAAGTGAAAAGGTTAATGCTGTTCAATTCCCTCAACACAGAATGAGGCACTGTGGCACCTTTGAAATACAAACTTACCTACAGTGCAACTGATGTGATTCCTGAGAGAACCACATTATTTACAAGTTTGTATACTAATATGAATGAGGATTAAACACATGCTAGTGTATCATATATTAAAAAAAAAAAAAAAAAAAAAAAAAGAAAACCAGATTGCTTTTAGTATGCTCATCACAGGGTAAAGCTTTGATGCCGTCTACCAGCAGCATATGGTAAGGCCTTAGCCATCTACTAGCCATGAGAGTTTAATCCCACTATCCAAGACAGACAATACCAAGGATGGAGCCCTGCAAGAGTTTTGAATAGCATGTATGGCATTCTAAGGAAAAAAACTGCTTTTAAAACAGAATAATTGATCGTTACTTAAATTTAGTGCCAATTAAAAATGTCAGAGGTTGCTTTTTGTCTGCCTTGCACTTTGTGTAGTCACTTAAATTCAGAACAAAATGTGTACCACAAATCTGCCAAATTGTCCATGTTTGGCACAAACCTGGCAAAGCGGTACATGGTGACACAGACGTAAGTAAAGGAAGAAGCAGATCCTCAATTTTTAGGGACACATCTTCATCAAGAAAAATGCCATTCAGCTCACCTTAGATTACCTAAATCATAGATCAAAAGCCCCACAACAAAAGTGAAACAAATATTAGTACTATCTGTTATTTCCTTGCGAACCTCTGACTATTCCTATTCCTTTCCCATTGTTTTTTGGTGTTTTGTTTTTTTGTTTGTTTGGTTGTTTTTTTCCTAACCAAACGCTTTTGACCATTCTATGCTTTGATGTCAGCACCAAGTAACTCTTTATAATGTACATATACTTACCTCAGGAAATACACAGCTAATAGGGATGCAATTTCTCCTGTACACACCTTGCCCTGCTAGTAGGGATGGAATATCAGGGTTTATTAATTAGAAGGCAGTCAGTTTAAAGGGTCAAGAATGGCCAGATTGGAGCTGCCAGCATATCAAACCATTGCAATGCTGCAGACTTAAAACTTCACACTTGAATGGTGATTTTTAGCAATAATGAAGTTCTACCCAGAGACATTTCCTTAGATCTTCTATTAGTTTCTCCAGATTTGATCCCAACAAGCAATCCTCATATGAGAAACGTGAATTAGAGGTCAAAATGAGAATACACCATGGTATCACTATTACTGACTATGGAGCTTAAAGTATGGCAGCAGCCACAGGCATACCTAGCTTGCATAGGATGAATACAACACTGAATCTGCATAATGCTTCTGGCTCCATTCCCAAAACTACCCTCTGTGCTAGCTCATGCAGGGCTGGCAAAGGATTAATCCATGAAGCACAGACAATACAGAGCATCCCTGTCCCTCTACTCCTGTGGTGAAGCCTCCCTTAGTGCATCATGAGGTCACGCAGGCTCCAGACTGAGGTTTTCTTCTACCACCCATGACTAAAAATCCCTTGTTCTTTTCATTCCATCTCTGAGCTTGATTTCAGAGGATTTCAGTTTTCAACATCTGAAAACATGGATATGCCAAGAAGCAGACCTAAAGCTGCAGGTATCTTTCCTTTATTGCTACGGATTAAAAGAGATTAAAGATTTTGCGGTATACCAGCAATACATATAGTCTACTACCATCAGTCCTCAAAATATAATCAATTATTTTGAGATTCTTCATCACCAGATTTAGAAATGGGAGTCAGATTTCTAGAAATTTTTTTCAGGTTGTGGAATCACGCTTAATTTATTCAGACCAAAGTTATCTGGAATTGAGCACTTAAAACAGGAGTATAAAAAAAGAAAAAAAACACTCCACCCACACACCCAAAATCTACAGAAAGTGAACACTTAAAAAAACATATTTATTTTCATTCTATCTTTGATTACATTACACCTACATTTTATCTCAAAGCCTCTTATTATTAGCAAAACTATGAGTCACACTCACATTATTTTAATCAAAAAGCAAAAGGTTTAAAATACTCCCACTCCCTCTTTGTCTCTCAGCAAGCAAAAGATGAATCAAAGTCTCCTCCACAGCAGTGGTCCATCCTACTTTATTTTGATGCTCTCTTTTCACCTTTCCCTGGCCAGAGTAGTTGGTCTGGTACAAATGGAACCCATTCCTACAGACCTGCCTAAATGCCTCTGAGATTTACCCTACTCCAGGAGACAAAGGGACCAAACTACTAAGGAAGGACATACCATATCCATAATACCTGTAAGCCAAATTCTGGTCCTCATTTGTATGAGTAGGCAGAAAAAGCAGTGTGACTAATGTTTATGAATGCAGGTGTTCATAGGTAAAGCAGACCTGGCTTGTTTTTGTGTCCAAGCCTTTCATTTCTACATACAATGAGGAAAAAAAATTTCATGTAACAACAGAAATAAAGTGGTATTTGCATCAACATAAAAAAACACCAAAACCAACCCCCCCATAAAAAGTAAAAGAGCATGTTTACAGACACTTCAGAGAACATGTTAGAAGCAACTTTCAGACTCCTACCTTCTTTGCTCAAAGAGTAGATCCGTCCTCCTGTTTGCTGTTGACACCTTTCTAAAACAACTTTAATTTCTCTTGCTATTCAATACATGTCAGAGCACTTGACAACACTCACAATCTCTATTAATCAAAGCCTCCGTAGCTGCCGCAGCCTGAGCAAGAGTATAATCCTTAAGATTCAGGGCCTCCTCAAAAGGAAAAAAAAGTATGGAGGTAGTTTGCCTGACAACAGGGTAAACAGATTATTGTGTTATTGCTGGCTGATTGCCGGAGTTATTTTGGAGCTCCATAATTCGTTTAAAGAGATTTTTGACATTTATGAAATGACTTCTATAATCAACTGACAGTGCAATATCCTATAATTGTTCAATTAAAAATGACTACTAGTGCATTCATTTATTAGTAGAATCAGATAATTGTCTTGCCACTAAAGAGTACTTCACACTTTGCACATCAAATGAAAATGTTTGAGTATAAATCTGTGGCACAGCAGCCAAAGTCCTGGGGATTTTTCAAGTGAAGGTGTAATTATTACAGGCCTCTGAAGTAAATATGGTTTCATGTGATAATCTTTAAATGGCTTGCATGTGTCTTACAAGACACGCTGCTGCATAAACTGTCACATCTGGTGAGATGGACACAAACAGGTTTTCAGTGACAGGTGAGAATCCTGTGAGTTAAAACATGATCAGCTTAAAAACTGGCATCTAAACCAAGGAACGGGTCTTACATCCCTCTGGTCTTCCTGTTCTTAGGGAGCACTGTTTTACTGGAGGAAGGCAGCAGAGAGTGGGTGCACAGGTAAACCAGTTTTGCATGGTTTGATCTGGAATATGAATGCGTAAGCCAGACAGCCTCAGTCACAAACATACACCCATACACTGTGCTCCTGAGACATATGAACATCTTCATGAAATAGCTAGTGATTTTTAGACATATTTGAAGTCTACTTGAGGTCACTTATCAACTTGAAGCAGTTTCAGAATAGAGACTTTCTCTTTAAAATTGAACATTTTCTCTTGTATTATCCAAACTATCTGCGAAGCCAAAATCAAAAATCAATTTTTATTAAATCATAAAAAAAGCTCTGCACATCAGTCAGGTAGAGATTATTTGGAAAACCATGTTGGTGTATCACTGAAAGACAAGCAACAGCAGCAAGCCCGTCACAAATATAATGATATAATTTTTTAATTATCTCTCTGTTTGTAAGGACAACCTGCTAGAATTCTTGGCTAAAATTCACAATTTATGCTCAGATAATAATAATTAAAGAAATTCAGTGCATAGTCACCAGATGGAAGATAATACTTAATTTGTGGCTGCTACATTATAATATTTAGTAATGTCATTTTAAAGTCTCAGCTGAGCTTAAGCCCTGTTCCCCTCTCCCATCCCTCCCCCACTGCACACCAGTTTGATGGCAGATCATAATTTGTCTTCACCTCACACATGAGCTTTTCTGCACTGCCTTTCCTCCAATGAGGACAAACAGTAATAAACAACTTATTGTATCATAGCTTAGCGAGGTATTACTTTCTCTGTGTTATGCAGGGAAGCTGTAAAAGCAAGGGAATTACTGCCAAATTTTTCACTAGCAGTTCCAGGATTAGGGGGAGAGTAGCTGGCTTCCATCTAGAGAGCCTCAGCCGGGGAGTATCTGGAGAGCACCTCGCTTTGCAGCATGGTGCCAATTAAAACCAAAGGGTGGATGTATCTGTGTAGAAGTCAGAGGGCACTGGGCATCACCTGGGCACCCCCTCCCTCATCAGACCTTTAGGAGAGGGCTGGTGCTAACGGGGCACACTGGAACTCTGTGGCAAAGCCCACTCCAACCCTGCTTCTCCCCTTCTCTGCTGTAATCCCAAGCCCACCCTTCTTCCTACTTAGGGAAAAAAAAAAAAAAAAGGAAAAAAAGAAAATTAAAATCAATGTGTCCTCATATCAGATCAGCTTCCCTACAAAGCTTTGCAAATGACCTATCAAGGATACGCTGCTTCATTGACTGCATTTTCTCCCCCTTTCCTCCACGTACACACATACCTTTTTGTTATTTGTTGTTGTTTCAAACCCTTTTCTCTGCCTGTTGCACGGATTTTAGAAAGACTTTTGATAAAGATGGTCCTGGCAGCTGGATGATAAATATTATTTTCTTAACCTGCCTAGCTTTGTCAGCCACCTGCAACCGCAGCCTGCCACGCGTTGGAAGCAGCTCATTAACTTTCCCACAGCTTCCCAGGAGTTTTCCTTGTTTTCTTTCACCTTGGGTGTGGGCTGCCTTCTCCGTGAACAGTTAACTACCCGAGCAGGCCGAGCGGGCTTTGGCACTGCAAGCATAGCACGCTTCAGGCAGCCTCCCTGCTAAGGCTCAAAATCTCTCTTAAACACATTAAGCAGCCCATTTTGGATTGATAGTGCAGTAATTATTCTGCTTCACCCTAAAAACCATCCTGGGGTAATTGGCGCAGAGGAAAATTACCCAGAGTCCTCTGCCACCTGGTAGTTAAGGAACGAATCCAGGGAAAGATAAGTGAAGCAGGGAAAAAATCGGCACTTATTTGATTTTAATCTCACCACTTTGCAAGCATTTAAATTGCCTTAATCAGGTGGCTGGCTCCCAGCCTAGCTGGTAATCTGTTATCAAATTTGAAACTAGATTTTTTAAAATGTCAGTGTAGGCTGAGAATTGAAGTCTATTAACAGTTATGAGCCTCCCTCCTAAACTTCCATAATCTATGTATTAATGATCCCTTTTACAAAGCTGTCAAATATTACTTTATTATAACTATATATTAGTAACGTCGGTGTAAAAGCAGGATTTAATTATTTATTTTTTTAAGATAGAGGGGGGAAAAGCCGAACTCCATGCACATACACAATGGTAACATTCTTAACACTGAAACCTGATTTTTTGAGGCAATAACTTGAGTGTATGGAATAACCTTGATAAATGTAATTGAATTTTCCTCTGATAAGATTAACTAGTGGTAATTGTGAATGGGGAAGGTCTGACCCACTACAAATGAGATGTATGACGAGCTGAAAATAATCAATTTTTTTTCTCTCTTTCTGATCTACTCCCCTTCCCAATCCACCCAATAAAAAATAAAATTAAAAAAAAAAACCACAAAACCCAAAAAACCAAAAAAACAAAAAGACCAATCCTGAAATAGTAATTTTGGGCCTGGCAGGATGAAGCCTTTATGCTTGAAATATTTTTGTATGTGCTGATTATCTGCTATCTTCTCAGTGTGCCTAATTGTGCTGAGCTCAGTTTAAAATGAGATCAACACATTTAAACCCCAGAAGGCTTAATTAAGGGAGGGACTTAATGCTTTACAAAAAAGGGGAATTTACGTCTTTTGAGAAATGTAGTATAAATTCTACCTGCAACTTCCTTGACAAGAGTGGTCCAAAATTTTGTAGTTTATTGAATTGCTTTCAAAAGCAAACACAAAAGACAGAACTTTGGAACTCATAATTGCTGGTGGTGGTTGAGAGCTGCAATTTTTGGTTTTTTCATGCTTACTACCTCTTGCTTTTTGTTTCCACATGCTCTTGTTTCAAGCTGTCCTGATCAAGCAGGCAAGAATGCAATATGCAAAACAGGCTTGAAAAATCCAGCATTTAAACTCTTTAAAACCACAGAGAAACTATGTGCTTTTTGGAGTCGAAGATGCCTCTCCCATTGCATGGAAAACACACATGCAAATCCAGAGAAAGCTCTCCCCTACCTTGCATTTGTTTCTATTAAGTAGAAAAAATATTGCAGTAGAAATTAAAAAAGGGGGAGGAGGATTACTTCTTTTTAGTTATATGATAAAAGTCAGTTGAGTGTTCTTTGATAATAATGCTACCATTCATCTTTTTTCTTCCTCCCTCATTATCCTATAACTCTGACCATTGAACTTTAGTGCTGTAGATCAGGCTAAAACACCAATGACAACTGGGTATTCATATTAATTTCATTGAATCCTGTGTAAGTTCTGTGAAAGACTCTTCAGAAACATAAAATATACCGACAATGAAATTAATCACAAAGTACAAAAGAAAAGCAGCTGGCATCCAACTACTGAATAATGCAAAACGTGCAGATTTAAATTACATGTCACAGTTAATGTATACAATATATCTATATCTACATGCACACACAAAGTTGTGTTATAATCAGTAAATAATTTTTCACTGCCTACAAAGTCTTTTAATGCAGAAACAGTATATACTGAAATTGCATCAAAATTAAATACAAGATGAGTTGATCTTTATTGATATTACTGCTGTAAATACTAGAAGGAATTAAGCTCAATAGGAAATGGTTGCCACATAAAAGGAGAGTTGTTTAAAAAAAAAAAAAAAAAAAAAGCTTTCATACAGAAGGAAGTTGTTAGTGCAACTAGTAAAAATCCATGTCAATATCACTACATATTCTAACTCTCTAATTAGTCAACAGAATCAAATACAACAAAGAAAAAAAAGGTAAGTTTGCTTAATTTATGTGCTCATTAGAACATGGATTATTTATAAATAAACTACCTGAAAAACTTTAGGAGAAAATTGCTGTTGAAGTCACTATTTTCATGCAAAATTGTGTGTTGTCCTGGGACCAGCATGACTTTTCTTTTATCCAAATCAAATAATAGACTTAAAGAGAAGTCTGGAGTCTGTAACTACTTCCCTTGAATTCTGGTTTGCTAGCTATGAGCTGCACAGCTATCTCTGCTTGAGAGCAAATAAACCCAGAGTACTTTATTTCTCAGTTTTTGACAGCCTTTATTATTTCATTTATCTGCTATTCATAGTGAGATGTAAACATCTTACTTCCCAGTGTGATCCTCATATCAACAGTGGGTCAGTTTAAAATATTGGGAATCAATACATTATAAAACATCACCCACCCAGTATCCTGTAAAAAGGCAGAGCAAGAGCAAATTCATTGAATGTCAAATAAAAAAATACACAAAAAATGACAGATAAAAAAACCATATCAAGATCATAAATAAAAATACAAGGAATTAGAAAGATATATTTCTAAAACAGTTACTTGACAGGGAGATGTCTCTACACTAAATGCTAAGACTCCTGGAGTGACAAATTTCATATAGGCATAGAGAAAATAGCTAGTTTTAAAACAAATCTCTTAATTTAATAGAGAACTTGCACGGTAACAGTGTTCATTGCTATTACAAGAGTGGTGAGAATGTCTAATGTGGGTAGAAAAAGCCAAATTCAGATTCAGATTGTTTTTTAATTTTAATCCATTGGGCTAGACATTTCAGACTGACTGTGTAGTGGGGGGGGGGACAGCATCCACATCTTAGGCAAACAAACAGGCATCACGGACATCTTGTACCACAAGCTTGACGTAAATGAACCAGACCTCCTGCTGCAGTTTCCCCTCCACAGTCCTCAGTCTAGTCAATGATAATCCTATGAGCAGAACTGATCTAAATACATATTTTTTTAACAAAGCTATTACCAAACGCAAAAATAAATAAATAAATAAATAAATAAGTTATTTTATTAGAAAAAAAAAAACAAAAACGCAGGAAAGTTCTAGTTCAGAATAATGTTTGTTTGTAAACTAGAGAAGTTCATACTGACCCTTTCAACACGGTGGTGATTAATTTCATAGGGATAAAATAGTTTGTTTTGACATCATAATTTTGATTATTTGAGGTAATTTCACATTATGCCAAAACACGCTGATGACACAGGACCTATTTAATGAGATTCTATGAGATAAATGTATTTATACATTGCATATCATATGGTAATGTTTTGCCGTGAGCAAAATTAACTGATCAGAAAGTATCCACATTAAATTAGGGACTAAAACTTTACAATTTAATAACTTAATTCATGAGAAGATTTGATTTTTTGGTTAAAAATCTGGAATGTATTCGTTTCTTACCAAACATAGAGGCTTTTCCTGAACAGACATGCCTCCAAATATGATATATGTTTTCATAATTCATAAATAAATATAAAATTTTAAAACATGTAGCTAAAATAGGTTAAACAAAAAATGTTTCCTGAAGGTTTGAAAATCTGTGGGATTTGCAGAAAGGAGAAAACAGATAAGGAAGAGGGAAGGAGAAGGAAAGATGAAAAGATATCAGTTGGAATCCATAGGTTTGGGTTAGAACTTTATCTCCCTTACATAGTATAAAACATCATTTTCTTGTGACCTTCCCTACCATAAACTCTGATGGCTTCACAGATCAGTAATTTCTCAACAAAGCAAACCAAATTATTAACTCATCTCCCTTACTTTTGCAGTATTTCCACTAAATACTAGTATTCTGCATTGTTCCACTCAGCCTCAAACATTTGGTTCTAACCTTTTATAAGGTTTCAATAACCTTTTTTTTTGTTTATTTGTGAAAATTTTTCTTATGCATGAAGACTTTTTCAGTGTCAACTTCTTTTTTTAAATTAAAAAGTACATCCCTTCCAAAATGAAACTTTGAATCAAAAGAATTAAAATGTTTTAAAATCTTCTTATTACTTCTCCCAAATTTCACATCCCAGTTTGTCAGATCATATTCATAATTGAATATACCTTTGCAGCATTCATTTCCCCCCTCATAATTACTTTGCCAGCTATTTTTGCAAATAAACTATTAATCACACATATCGTCCAACACTTTCAATATCCATCCTATGATTTCGTGGGAACCCAGCTGCCAGAAATTTATCATCATCCACAAGCCGTGGCCTTTCTGAAGAGACACACACACACACACACAACCTAACAGGCAGAAAATACCATAAAGACAAGGGCAGAGGGAGTGGCTGGAAATACAGACACCCAATGGAGACAAACCAACAATGATAATACAGAAAATGCAGATCATCCTTCACTGAAGTTGATCCCCTACAACTCTTCTCTCATCACTTTTGTTGTAAGTTGGCAGAAAACAGCTGCTCACCTTTGAACCCTCGTTTATTTGGTTACTATCACTTGCTGCAACACCTTCTCCTCCACTCAGAAGTCCTTGCACAGAGCCCAAGCTCAGTCCAGCCAGTGTGCTCGTAGTAAGAAAATATGCAGTCTACAAAGAAAAATTTACAGAAGTCAAGGATAGGACTTATATTTTTTCACAATGTTAGGTCTTCAGCCATGTTTTCTGTGGGCTTTGCATGCATCCAAGGTCACGTAGCCCTTCTGTCCCTGTCTGTCTTGAGGTCATTGTCCCTACCTGAAACCCATGAAGCAAAGAACCTGCTTTCTCCTGCTTGTCCTATTCCTACCTGCTCTGCAGTACTGTAGAATAGAAGGGGGAGTGGGGGGGTGAAGGGAGGATCAATCTGCTGGGGTTCTCCTTCATTCTGTGCCATAAAATCACCTTGGAAGCATCCTGAGTTTCTTCAGATACAGTAGATCTCTTCTTTCTGGTTTGATTCCTACTCTCATCTACTCTGACAGTTTTGGTCTTGGGCTCTTTTCAGAGGAGGAGAGGAAGGGGTTGAAGACAGGGAGCCTGTTTACAGCTTGAGTCAAACACTCTATCATTATAGCCCTGTGTTTTTATAGCACACCCACTGTGCATCAGTGTGCATCCTCTAAAGCCCCACATCTCACTTCCATTCTTAATACGGCATCTCTTACACAGGATATTTAAACTTGATAGCAACCGGCTTCTAATCACACAAATACAAAATAAATTCATGTTCTGGTGTTTTTCCTCACTTAAAGACTTTTTAAAGATATTTTTGAAAGTAACACTAAGCACCAGCCTGGTAAAACTGTTAAGTCCATGAAATTCCACTGGCAGAGAGGTGTTACTTGCTGGTCACTGTTTGAGGAGTCAGTTTCTCTGAGGTGTCGACCCTGCTCAGGTTTGACCTGAGAAGTCACAGATTGCAGAGCAGCAGCTCCACCACTTGAAATAGGAAAGGATCTTTCTTGAGAGACAAAAATGATAAAAATGAGATCATCTTTCAGGTTTTCTGACACTAGAGGGCAAGCCCATTTTAGGTAACACTGTACTTGATGAAGAGTCTTAAAATATATTTCCTTAATAGTGAGTAAACTGTGCCAAATCTCAGTCACTCCTCTGGCTTCTGAGGTTGAACAACTTTGCTAAAGTTGATAAAACTGAGAAAACTGAAGAGGGCAGACACCAAACCCTAGACCACAAGGAGGTATTCTCACTGCCTGCAAGGAAGGTGTTGGATAGTGATGGATAATGATTAGCTCCAATTATAAGGACATTTTCCTTGCCCTTCCAGATTTTTTATATTTTTTATATTTTATTTTAACATGCTAGACTTCTCATAGTTGTTTAAGTATATTGAGTGCCCAGTAGTCAGAAAGATAGATACACAAATTAGCACCTCATCTAACCATTTCTACACGCGAATAAGAAAAGGGGAAAGAAATTTTTAAATCACGTCTTGCTGCTTTAGAGACTCTTCCTTTCTACATTCCTCTTTACTGAAATTCAGACACCACAGATCATTAAGCCAGACTTTGAAAGATAATAAAGCTTATAGATTTCTCTGAGGTTAACATTTCCTTAAGAAAAGACAATGGTCTTGTGGTTAAGCCACAAACTCAGTGTCAGGGGACCTTGGTTACAATTCATTACACATACAGACTTTGGCAAGCCATATTACTTATCTTGTCTTGACTACATTTCAAAGATGAGGGTCAACTAAGTTTGCTACTGGGATAATCAAGGCATAAAATAGATGCTGTACTTTCTGCAGGGACCAGACTCCTAGGGATGGAATATTTGCCACCATCCCAGACAAATGAACTTTTGGTGATTGTCAGAGATGGAAAAAAAAGCAAAAAAAACAAACCAAAAAAACCCATAAATCATAAATCAGCTTCCTTCAGATGCAATTGTAAACTAATATCACAACAGGCATTGAAAGAATTCAGAATGGGCATCATCATAAAATCAACCATCTATAGGTAAATTTCAAAACTAAAATGGACCATTTTTCCAAAGACATGTAGATATCTCACTTGAAAAGACTTAGGCCTCAGAGCCCTGCTTTTAAGGTGCCTGCTCTGATAAACACCGTCAGAAACTTGGGGTTGAACTCAAGTGCCTAAACTTGTTTTAAGCACTATTTAAGTCACCATAAATCTTCCTATGGACCCCCCTGAATGCCAGTCTGGAAGAGCACAGGTCTCAAGATTGTGCTAGGGCACATGCCATCTATATGCAGATGTCTTTCATGGTCTGTAGCACCTGCAATAACATTAGATATTTGTGGTTAGACACCTGAACCTCCCATAGTTATTTCCCCAAGCGGAAGCACTCGTAAAATGCATAGACATGAGATTCCTAGAAGTATTTGTTTAGGCTACAAATCAGGACAAAATTCACACCTAAAGCTATGAATATTGACTTCAGCTAAATTATGTAGATTTGCATATTGTACACTAATATGCATTTCCTATGTCACAAAAATTAAAAATGATAATACAGAATAGCTAGGTTTTGTACAATAACATTTGTAAACCTTGTGTTCTTTTGAATACAACAATCTCAGTTTCTGTTTGAATATCAAAATTTAACAAAAGACTGCTGTAGTTGCTCAGACCTTGAAGACTAAAGCAGGTATAGAATAAATGTGTGCAACTACAATTGAGAACAGTGGGAATCAGTTCCACTACCTTTCTTCTGAACTGTGCAAACTACACTGAGGAATTTTCAGTTAAGTCTTGCATAATATTTTATCATAAATAATTACAGCTTAACTACACTTGGCAAACTTACTTATAAAGAATTTTTATAAAGAAAAATATCTTCTTTTGAAAAATTTCAAAAACCCCAGCAATATACCACAATTTTTTAGAAAATGTGGGGATTTTGTGACATGAAGACTGAAAATATGTGACATGTAACACACATTATTGGTAAAGTTTCCTCATTTACTTATAACTTTACTTATAATGGAATTCTTTTTGACCAATATCAAATATTTGGAATCAGCAACACCTTTGGCAGGGGACGTTTCAGACTGATGGAGGTTAAAAATATAGTAATGCTGTCATATCTGTGACAACATTTGTAGGAAGGATTGATCAATTTGTCAACACCTTTGTTGGGAGAATATTTTTTTCTATTTCAATACAATGTCCTCCAACTTTGTCACTCTATTCAAGAAAAGATATCACCCTGTTTGTAAAGCTTGTAGAGCAGTTTAAAATACAATAAATAATAATTTAAAAAAATCAGATTCTTACAAAGACCAGATGAATAAAGCTTCCATATACTAGTGGATGGAATGTCATGATAATTTGTGCATTCTGGATGAATAATCACACTCTCCATCTCTTTTGTTTACTATAATGCCTCTCTTTTATCATGCTATGTATTGCTGCTGTTTAGAAATAGTAATTCAGTGTAATGTCTTATCCAGAAAGCCATTTCCAATAAGCAATGTCTAGTTCCTGTATGCACATGGTCAATATGATGTTTTTTGACTATTAAGGATCTTCTGCTACTGAAGTAGGGTATTAGTACATAATGTACAACAGTTACTGCAAGTCATTAAAGTAAAGAATAAAAAACCTGCCCGAATTTACCATTTTTATGTTACTCTCCTGTGTCTTTTTTATCTGGAGAACAATTTGTTCAAGGAAAACCATACATTCATTTAAAGGGAGAAAACTGATACCCATTTGTTGCTTGCTAAACCACCAACATGCATGAGAAAAAATCTACCCCAGAAACATTGCAGGAAGAAGAAATCTGTGTGGATAAGTATTGAACTCATACTGGACACTGACCTTCCCTATATTCTCCATCGTTATCTATGTCTTTGTGCAATGTAGGTTGCCTGGAAAAAAAAAAAAATCTTGGTTGGTTTGTCATAGGATTTATATTATTCAGATGTATTTCTGGAGAATGAATTCATATGTATTTAAAAAGAGGATTATATTGATGAACTCCAGATATCCTTGAGAGGGTCTAGTATAATAGAAAAGAATCATAGTTAGATTGGCAAAAATATGACAGTATCCTAATATTGGAGATAAATAATTACTTTAAACAAAGTGTCAAACAAACCATGCTGAAAGTTCCTTGAGACAGATTCTATTTGCAGCCTAAAGCTGACTGCATATACAATCTCAAAAACAAAGTCTTGAGATTTTTAAGTTATTTTTGAAAAGAAAAGCATCTATCAGAAATTACACTTGGCATACTGTAGATGGTCTACTTAATCTATGACCAAAAGTTAAAACCTTTTTTTTCTAAATTATTGTGCTTAAGACTTTATTTTTTGCCTTCATTAGAAACCTAACTTCTTGTGAATAAGTTTTCCTTGCTAACTCTTCAGATGCTGTCACATTCTGAGGTGTAGCTCTCTTTTGTTCAGGTTCAAAGTAATGAGTGATTTAAATATGCAGCCACACCAGCAATTGTAAAATGATGGTCATTCTGTCTTCTCAATCATGCTTACTGTCTGTTTGTATCCTGCTCACTCTGAAGCCATCTAACTTAATACCACACCAGTCCACATGCTGAACCCAAAACTTCCTGTAGTGCCAACCTTGACAAGGCATCAGTAAAAGTATCTGGAAGGTAGCCCATTTTTTTGTTGAGCTAGATATGAGCTAGGTTACAGCAAGCATGCAACTTCGATGTTCCTTTAGAGAAAATTCACAAAATAGGTCGGAAACTGTTGCACGAATAAGGATGTGCTTTAGTAAAGAAAGAGGAGAACTTGAGAGGCACTTCATTTACTTGTGAAGCAGATCTCTTTAGATGCTCCATGCCTTTCCCCTTACGTTGTAAGTGCTCATTTTTTGTTGAAAGCAAGACATGCAGCATGGAGAAATCATAGTGGGCCTTGGTCGGCTTTCGTTAAAATAAACATTGCAAGACAGGTTTGCAGCCCCCTACACAATTGTGAAACCCCAGACAACCAAAAAACCCACAAAGTACAAATAAACCTTAAAAAAAATATATAAACCATGTAATAGGTAGTCACACTACAAAGACAAAAGCAAACATATGAAAATTAAATCAAATTTGTGTGACAAGACCAGCCCACATTATGCAGAAAAGTCCTTTCAACCATATTTCCTTTATACATGTAGATTGCAACTTTTTATACTGTAATAGATACGTTATAGCTGACAATTGAACCACGTTTTAGACTACAATTACACTTCATCAAATCCTATTCAAATTAATGTGCATTGGTTCTTACTGAGTTTAAGCATTCAAAATGCCCTTGGCAGCCACAGACTTCTAAAGAAAATGAGATGCCCAACTTCTCCTAAAAGGTCACCTTTTTTACTACCTAAACATGTCTGTATTTGTCTGTTTCTGAGTATAAAACAGAAATTAAAAAAAAAAAAACAAAAACAAAAACAAAAAAATTGTCACTCACAATGTATTTTTGGATGAAAACCAATACTGTTTGAAACACAGTTCCATAGTTGGGGTAATGTGTAATATATTAAACATCAATACTCACTGAGCTCTTTTGCCAAAAGTCACACTCTGAAAGAGGTGTTTAGCAATAAGATTATGACATTTTTCATCAATAGTGTTTCAGAGGCACAAGTTACTGTATCCCTTGAAATCATGTTTCTGAACTTCAACATTTCCTACATTCTGTGGGTAAAATTTTTCATTCTCATTCTGTGATTTGGGGAACTAGTAACAGGAAAAATAGGGAGCATCTTCCTTAATCGAGGTCATACCAAAAAAGCTTGTGAAAGAGACTTATGAAGATCAGTTTTCAGCTTTCAATCAAGTTTCTTTGCTTCTCTCTATATTAATATTTCACTTATTCCTTTAAAGCATTACCAAATAGAAGCATTAAGATCATCACTGATATAAAAAGAGTCAGAAAATTCTTGGGTTTACTCCACCTACAGAGATAGTGGGTAATTCTTTTCTGAGGCAATAGAAGGGAGAAATTGCAAGCCTCTATATTAAAAGACATAATGTTATATATAATAATATTAAGGTATTGTCAAATACATATTAGACTTCAACTGTAGAAGCAGCTTTTGCAATTCCTCTCTATTGTAATTGCCAGCTTTATTTTCTTATGCCTGGGCAAAAGGCTGCATTTTTGGGAAATTTACAATTATGCACTATTTATTGAGACAGTTCCAATTCCTTTTTTATTTGTTTTCCAAAAGTACTTATTTTTACCTCTGCTGACCAGTGCAAAACCAGGCCCACTAATGTTTATAAAATACCACATTATTGTTAGATATCGAATCCAAATGCAAGCACTGCAGCTTCTAACAGATAGAAGCTTGATGGAATTTGCCTGGAGATTGCAGTTGTCCAGATTGTCTCGGTACCTACTCTGGTAATAGCCCCTGACACAGAAGACAGAAAGATCAGCATTTTCTAAAACTTCCTGAAGCTTTGATATCTTAAAAGGAACATAAAAATACCTCTCTTGTCTCTAATTTTCAAGGTATTATGAGCTTGATAATTACAAACTCAAAGGAAATCCAGGCAATTACTTATTAATATTTAAGTCAGTGATTGGCTCTATAGATTGAAAATGAGAGGATGAATAGCATTGAGTCAATTAATTTTTATTTTCTTAGCAGCACCTTGATCTAATGTTTTATCTAGTGTGCTAACGGGACACTAAGTGATCAAGAAGGCTGAAGTTACTCTGGCAAACATAGAGAAATGATCCTTCACAGCTCTCCAGCAATGTAATCAAATACCGAGTATCTCTTGATCTTGCCTGAAACTTTTTGTTAGTAAATCTCTAAAGGCTTTATTGAAATGGCAAACATTGGCACTCCTATGTTGCACAGACACCCATTAAAAACAGTTCAAAAATCTGGTTAGTGGCAGGTCAGTGGTTAGTGGCAGGTCTGGGAGTCCAACCAAGATCCTCCCACACCACAGAGCAGCACTCTGCCCCTTGGTAAAGCTGCTTCCAAAACACACCATAAATCCTGATCAGCAAAGCCAGGTCCAAAATAGAAAGACCTATGTCTGCATCTCCTGAGTCCTGCCCAGAACAGACAGGGCTTAATCCCAATGGATTTAATCCCAAAACAGGCTTAATCCCAAACATTTAAAGTGGATTAAAGTCCATTGGGTCCCTGGGTGATGACTGGAAGGTAGGAGGATCAGGCAGCAGTGTCTTGCCCCTCATCAGAGGAAGAGCCAAGCCAGCTATTCCTTTCTTTGGCCCTAGCTAGGATACGAGCAGTGACTGGTGCTCCACCACTATTAATGGGGAATTAAGGGGAAAGATTTTCTTCCTGCAGAATTTCTTCTACTAAGCTCAATTACTGCAGCATGGTGTGAGGAGGAAGGGGTGAATTTCCCTCTCATTGCTTAGCTGAAAGCAATTACTCTTCTGACTATGTTAAAAAATAAATTTTCTTCTTGCTTAAAGATTCATAACCCTAAGAGGAAGTTGCTGTGCATGTGCTTTTCTCCTCTCTGTGAACAGCACACAACAGTCTTCTGTGTAAAACAAGACTTGAGATTTGGTCAAGGTCAGTATGGTATGTACTGTACCCTAACTTTTTTCTTTCACAGATACATTATTCTATTAGATGAAAATAGTGCCAGGGCTATTCACCCCCTTCTGGCTTTTCTATCTATGTGTGAGTATCTTTGAGAAGTGGGATTAGAGAGAAACCTGCAGGCATATTAATAAATAAACTTCACATGCTGTTAGATATTAAGTAAACATACTGCTAAATATTTCTCTAGGGGGCTGTGATCTCATAACCCATGGACTTCTAATTTGGTTACCTGTGACATGTGGTTCTTACCCTCAGGGTTCTACAACGAATTAATTCTAAAGCGCTTTTTAAAATTTAAAGTACTGAGATAGAGTAAAATAATCAAACATATGTTCTTAAAAAATCTGGCTCACTTTACTTCTTAGATTACATGAAGTATTACTATCAAAAAGGAAAAAGAAAAAGAAAAAAAAACAACCAAAAAAATCAACAAAAAAACCACAACCAAACAAAAACAAGATGATACAACTGTGAATCCTCAGTCAGGGGACACACATCGACCTGATATAATTTGAGAGCATAGAACTCATTCTGGAATAAGGATCTGCCTCTATCAGGTAAGCTCCCCCTCTCAGCATCAGCAGGTCCTCTGTTGTTACAAGAAAAAGAGCTTCAGTCTGAGAAAACATGATCATCCATGTAGTCACATTTATAAATGCTTTAAGTCCTTTTCCCACATGTTTTCCCATTTATTCCTCACTGTAGCAGATAAAATTTTCTATTGAAAAACAGCTCATGAAAATTTCTTTGTAAGATTTTTGGAGGAGTTCTTTTACCCCTTTTTAAGTGAAACTTAAGGTAGCTCTGCTTGACATGGATCAGACAGGTGGATTTCCACTGGATATTATTCAGACTATAGCTTCCAAAAGTGGGAAAGGATCAGGATCTCCCATGATTTCAAATTTTCTTTCAAGATTACAAGAGGCTGTGTGGAATTACAAGAAAAGTCTTCATCTTGATTGCCTGGGAAAATTGAATGTGAGACATCCAAGTCTTGAAATATTACTGAACCCTGATGATACTGGTAACTCCAAGCTTTCTGAGTTTGCTTTTCCACACAAAGACCTTTCTTGAAAAGTGGTTATATAAAAATAAGATCACTGTTTTGATCAATTTTTCTTCATAGTTTCCAAATTCCTTCTCTCACTGTCAGTCACCAATAGTTTCTTTCTCTAATAAGGCAGAAGGGAAAGTAAATGCTCTTAACATTGAATGCAATACAAATATGGTTTAAGAAAACCCATATACTTTTGTCTTGGTTTTCAGTAAAGATAATGACTGATGAAGATAATTAACTGCAAAATGCTTAGGAAAAAAAAAAAAAAAAAGAGAAGGGGCCAATTAAGTGAACTCACTGCCTTCAAATAACAAAAAGCAAGATCTTAGATACACGTATCTGGGGGAAAAAACCACCAACCAACCAAAAAAATAAACAAAAAACCTCCAGAACCAACATCAACAGGAATATAATATATATATATATATATATATGGTAGTAAGAACTTTTAACAATGTTTTTCAATCAGGAGGAGGGCAGGAGGAGAGCAAATATTTTTGGGAAAATTACCTGTATGACTCCAGAGCTATGACATTCTTCTGCTGACAAAGACAGCATGATAAAACCAATTTTGAAAAAAAATGTTATAAAACAGGGAACTTGGTCAGAAATCATCTTTTTTACTGCCTCAAAATGAATTTTAAACTGATCTCAAATTAAATCCAAGCTAAAAGTCACCCCACCAAATAAATATTCAGTTTCATTTAAAAAATAATATTCAGTGTTCTTTTGGCTCAATGTATTTGATTTTTATATATTTACTAATGTAATTGAAGAAAGTGAGAAACTTCTCATTCTGAATATTTTATTTATTTTGCCTTTTTTATGAGAGAAGTTGGTCAATGCTTGACATCCCATGAATAATAATTGCTTTGACTTTAAAAGCACTTTTAGAAGGAAGACCTTTAACAGAAGTGTTTGGACCACCTTTTGAGAAGAGAATAGTGTAATACAACCTGTGGGTTTTTTTCTGCAGAAGCTAGGGCATACTCAGTACTACAAATTGTATGTGCACCAAGTATTATCATGTTACATTTTTATTTTACTTTGGTGAAGCAAAGTAACTATTATCCCAGTTTTTCACATCGAAAGGTGAGGAAACAGACTTTAACTGAGATGGTCAACATCACACAGGACAGTCCAGGAACAGAAGCCAAATGTCCTGATTAGCCCAGTGAATTAACCAAAAGGCTCTCCTGCTCCTAGAGAGAACAAACACCTGTCTCAAGACAATAGATCTTTTAATATCTGACAGATTAAAATTTGGCTCGTTTTCATAAATTTTTCTTTTTCAAATTCCAGAATTCAGAAAGTAAGAGACTCCAAAACTTGACATATGTTGTATTCAGATCTCTAGATTCTATAACTTTCTCTTTTTCTTCTTTTTTTTTTTTTTTTTTTTTTTCTTTTTCCTTTCTTTTTTACCTCGAGTTCAAATCATTGTTTAGATTTGCTTCTGAATTTCCTGTTTCTCAAGATGGATAGACTCCCCAAGATGGGAGAATCGTGTCATGTATGTCAGTGGTTTATTATTTCCCACCTCAGACTTCTAAGAAGAGTTTAAAATTTCCTTGAAAAAAAATAGATGAGATATAAATGTATACATGACAGAATCAATTTTTCTTTTAGCTAAAGGGCATAATATACAGCAGTGTGTCTCCTGCTGCTGAAGGGAAATTATTGGAACATCATTCTACTGCCCTATGAATGGGGACTATCAAACAGCTTAAAGAAAAGGATAGTTACTAGGGAGAAAGGGAGAGGATGGGGAAAAAGTTTAATTGTTGGTCTTACCCTTACTCTTCCCTACACAAGAAACCTGGTGCCTAAAAAATTACACTTAATCCATGCAGACTCGTACATCCTTGAATCCAGCAGGAGAACAGCTTATGGAAAATTTGGCAGCAAAACATTCCCTCTTTTTCTTGGTAAACTGACTATACTTTGACTCTGAAAAAGAGAAAGAGGAGACTGCACATTAATCTCTTCTCAGTGGGGTGCAGCCTAAACATTCCTGAGCCCTGGAAAGGCATCTTGGAAGCAGGGAGTCGAAGAGCAGCTTCTTTTTCATCACACACCTCATTTGCAAGTGCTGCCTACACCACCTGGGCAACGCTCATGGTTCCCAGGGCTGTGCAAGAGTAACTAGACTGTGGCCAAATAAACACTTTCATTGGTATCACACACACAAGAGCACACTCGTATTTCATTCTGCCTCAGTGTTAGCTCTGTGGTGCTGACAGGAGAGGAAAAGTACTGAAGATTTTGTTTTGTAAAGCATAGCGGCTGTATGTCTCTGCACACAGAGAAAACAAATATTTTGGGCCGAATCATGTTACTTTTACAGTAACCTTCCATGAAAACAAGTGGGCTTTGAGTAGGATTTTGAGGACTGGGACAAAGAGGGAAAAGAGGAAAAGTGGAACTGCCCATTTTGCTGGCAGCATAAAAAAATACTTTATTAATCAACTACATTTCTATAGTTCCAAGTGGGGGTGCAGTGTGATAATTGTCATAGCTTGTGAGCTTTTTTGTACTGGACACTTCTCCCTCAGGGAAGAGGCATCCTGTTCATTTTGTTTGTGTTAATAAAACAAACTAAATTTATTTTAGTATCTTTACAACTATCAATAAAAAGACTTACAAACACCCAGTAGCAGAAGATGACTGCAGAATATTTTCATGTTAAGAAGTATCCAGACCATAAGAAATAATAAGAAACACCTAGACACTTAAGCCTGTAAACAGAAGGCTGTTCTCAAATTTTGTAAATATTACATGGGATATATCATATCATAGCATAGTGTTAACGGATGGCAGACTTTTGGAGGAAAGTATAAACTGGACATAAACTGTATAATGTGGAAAAAATACTTTTCTAGGAACAGAAAATTCAGCAGAGACTGATAACAACCATGTAGCAAAAGAAACACACAAGATTTAGAGATTTCAACCAGGTGGAGGCTGTGGCTGAAGTAATGGGTGACAGTGTGTTCTACATCACAGTTGCTATTTAAACAGTGCATCATCATCCACAGCCACCACTTTGACACAGGTTAGGGGCATGCGCCTGCCTTCTCTATAAAGAATGTAAAAGAAAATTTTCTTTTCCTTCCCATAATACAAATGAGAAATGACAAAAAAAAAGAAACTGTGCGAATAATTTTGGTTTTTCTGGATTTATTCTCAAAAAACTTGAGAACAGCTTCCCTCTTTGTGATGAGGGCAAGCAGAGAGGGGGCTGCTGATCTCTTCTTCATGATGCACAGTGACAGGACGTAGGAATGGTTCAAAGCTGTAGCATTGTAGGTTCAGGCTGCACATTAGGAAACATTTCTGTACTGAGGGGGTAGTCAGACACTAGTAAAGGCCTCCTGGAGAGATGATCAGTGCTCCAAGCCTGCCAATGTTTAGGTCAGTGGGCCCATGATGCTTCTGCTCATCAAGGAAAAGATGGAATATACAAATGGCCTCAGAACCGAGGGTTGGATTTATCTATGGACATTGTCACTCAGTTTTTCTAGACTTGTGATATTTGTGCTGCCATTAAGCAGGCCAGACAGTCAAAATCTTTGCGGTATGAGTGACACTGGATTAAATATATGTGTGTAGAAGCCTAGCAGGTTGATTACATCAGACTCCCTCAAACTCATCAGGGTAAACATTAAGTGCTTACGATGGTAGAAGTGAACACTGAATGGCTGGAAACACATCCACATGCCTTGTGCCACTGCTCATAATACTATTCTGAGCCTTGAAAGGCAAAGTCTATGGAGGCATGAGACCCCACAGAAGACCAAGTCGGACAACGAGACTCATTTCAAAAAGCAACCTAATAGCTAAATGGGTCAAAGAGCATTGTACAGAGTGGATCTATCATAGCCCTTATCATGAACCAGCCTTTGGGAAGATTGAATTTCATAACAGCTTGTTAAAAACCATCCTGAAAGCAATGTGTGGTGGAACACTCAAAAACTGGGACAAACACTTACCACACTCCGCCTGACCAGTTAGTGCCAGGGGACCACTCAATAGAGCAGGCCCTGCACAGTCAGACATTTTTCACAGAGTTAGAAGGCTATTAAGTCCTTGTTGGATGTGAAAGAGACCTGTTGCAAAAAGTTGTGTGCATGTCTTCATCAATGGGTAAAGGAAAAACCATCTGCGGTGCTGTCCCTATTCGAGAGCCTGAAGACACCAGGTGAGTGATGCAGGAGAATAATGAGGTCCAGTGTGTACCACAGGGGAATTTGACTCTGCCCAACAAAACTTAAGTTCAAACTGAATGATGTAGGGATTTTTTTATATAGCTGTATTGTATACAGTTATGGAGACACATGATAAGGAATAAAGGGTGGATTGTCCTGGTTTAAGACTACCAGGATAACATTTTTCTAAGGCCATACTAACCTGAGACCAACTGGGACCTCCTGAGCAGGTGCAGGGCTGTGGCAGTGAGATTGTGAGAGCAGCTGTACCTGTGGGGAGGAGAGGTTGGGTCAAATGTCCTCAATGGACAAATCACAGCACTCCTGCCCATGGTGTTCAGCTTAAAATAGCTCCTCAGAGAGCCCTCTCCTGGTGTCTCTTGGCTGATGTATTGGCTAGGATGGGATTTACTTGTTTGTTATCTCTCTCTGTGCTGCTGGTCTTCCTGAATCCAGTTTTCTTACTGGAAAAGAACATAATTCGCCAAGAAATCTCACCTTCACCTGCCTTCCAGAGTAGGACTGGCATTGCCACTTCAAGGCTATTTTGTGGACTGTTGCCAGAACCCTGGACTCAAGCACCCACATCTGCTGCCGAGTCCAGTTTGGAACTTTTCTGCTCAGGATCTAATTACCGATGAAGGAGCGTGGGTTCCATGTTTGCGTTTTCATTTATATCTTTGAATATATTTACAGATTTGTATATAATTTTAATCTTAATTATTTTTTTTATTTCATTAATATTTATTTCTAGTTTTTTCCAGCCTTAAAGTTTCTCTCCCTTATTCCCCTTTTACCTTCTCCTGGAAAGGTAATGGGAGGGTAACAGAGAGCATCAGTCACCCAGTTATTGGCTAACACTCTGACAGAGGCGTTTGTATAATACCTGGAATAATTTCAGGTAGCTGGACTAGATCATTGTTGTAGGTTTCTTCCAACTGAAATTATTCTATTCTATTTTTAAAAGTACTCTAATTCCTTCCCACATGTTTTTCTGATCAGGTTGAATACTAAAGCATCTGGACAAATGCTAGTTAAAAGGAGAAGAGGGAAAAGGTCAGAAAAAAGTAATTAAGTAGAAAATAATCAATCCTGAAACTTTTTTTGTCACACTATCCAATTCTTTCCACTAGACAGCACAAGTAAATTTTTAAACTGAATTTAGTAGAAAATTTCTGTGCTCTTCTTAGAACACATTTGGGTCTTCTGCTATTTAAGTTAAGCCAAAGAAGAAATTCAGAAATTGACAGACTATTTTCAAGGGAACTTGACCATAATACTTTGCAGTAGAACACCATTGCAACTAGACATTAAATTAAAAAAACAAAAGACAAAAAAAAATCCAAATAAGAAAACCCACATCAAACCCAAAAACCAACTGTGCTAGTGAAGTTCAAAGCCAATGGAAACTTCATATTTTTTGCTTATCTATAACAAGTCGTCTACTAATGGTCCCTTTTTAGTATTATGCTTCTTTCAGAGTCTTTCCAAAGACAATTCATAAGAAAAAATTTAATGAATCTCCAAAGCTGTACTTTCTTGACCTATTACCTTAGCAGGGTTTCTCATCTGATTGGGAGTTTTGAGAGAATCACAGAATTCATTAAAGCAATTTTCTGTATAATGGTAGATGGCTAAGATAGATCCCTACTAATGAGATGAACATTAATTAAATAAATTGTAGAATAGAAGCAAACTATTTAGATGAGTTAAAACGTCTGGCAAACAAGACTCACAGTCTGCAAAGTCTGAATTCTGTTTGTCAAGAAGCAGACCAGTTTATTTTTTTAAGGGAAGGCACTTAGCCAGCAGGTCTGCCAGTGGTGACCAGTCTAAATCTTTTAAAGCCAACTAACATGTTTTTCCCAAATGAAAGTCAAAATTTGTATTGTTATTGTTGAATTACATATTAGAAATGGAGCTCAGCAGGTAATAAACTGTAGTATCAGCAAAGATCCAGTGAAGCTATGGAGGGAAATTGCCCTCAAAAAAATCAAAACATAAGCTTCAGAGCAAGGTCCCCCCTCCTGAGATCTGCAGTTTGATTTAATGACCCAAATACCAAGTAGCTGCAAGATTATAGAGGTAAACATAAGGGAAAGACTAATATCCAACTTTAACATCACAGCTTGTCTACCGTATTTTTCCTTTTCCAGTTCCTTATATCTACTACCAGAGGATCACTCAATTTCTTTGGTATCACATAAACCAAAAGACAGACTGATACAAACATTACTTAGTGTCTGGTTTTAAGTGTTACAAGATGCCTTCAGAAAGCCTAGGGATGATGTTAACGTCCAGCTTCTTTTTATTTTTATGTCTACTTCAGACCACTTTTGAGACCATAAATATAATATATATATAAAAACTTAAGTTTTTGTTCCATAAGACCCATTTTACATGAAACACTTGAAGATGAAAAGAGCATACATCTGTTAGAATGAGATTATAGTATACAGAGATTTTTTTGTAGATAAGCATCAATGTAAGGTTTTAAAAAAAAAATCACATACATTCCAATGATAGGTGGATCTAAATGAGGGATCATGGTGGCATTCTTGAAGGAATGAAGGAAAGCAGTGTAATTAGTGAATTATATCATAGGAGAAGAAGCTTCTACAGTGACTTGAGACTAAGTCATGATCCAATGATAAGGATCAATAGCAGGCTAAGTAGTTATACTTAACCACTGTATTTTGAATGAATTAGGAGAAGATGATGGTTTAAGAGGAGTCAAGAAGAAAGACAATGCAGTACACAAATGTTTTAAACCTAGAAAACTGAAACAGAGAGGATTTCCAAGGGATTCCAGAGGATACAGCAGCAAAACTTGCAAACAGTGGAGTAGCACTCCTAGCTCTCTGTGTCTCTTTGCACAGAGACATCAGCATCTGCTGTTATCCAATGGGACAGAGAAAGAGAAAGGGAAGGAACCTTGGAAAGAAGTATGAGATATTTGTTCAAATCTTACACTGCCCTTTGGAGGGTAACTCTCATCCAGGGTGATGAAAACCTGTGGAACTAGAAAATTTCATTGCTGAATGAAGAGTGGTGGGACAAGGTACATGTCCCTCAAGACATATCCAACAAGGAATTCCTTGGCAGTATGACTCAAATTACGCTTCAAAGTCCAGGATGTTTTAAAACCTCAGTCAAGCCAATGTATACTACCTCAGCAATAAGAACCTGAAGTGTGGGGAATGTTGGCTGGGCAGCTACTTGTACAGGTGTCCACACCACAAAATTGTTATCCATGCAGGCAAGTGTGGCAATGACTGTGCTGTCTTTCAGAGGTCTCTCCATTAGAGGACTGAGACACCAGGTTGTAAGAGGAAACTTATTCTGACACTGCCTGTTCTGTGGATAAATAGAGGGCTCCAGAGTTGTCAATACAGCATTTTTGCTACCACTTGATTCAGTGCAAAATAAATGAGGATATTTTCCTCTTGCAGCATGTATTAAATCCCATTAGCATTAATGAGAGCTACACGTGAGTTTGGCAGAGAGCATATACAAAGTGCAGAGCAGACATTTTCCAAATTCTCAGCTCTCCCTTATATCTTTCAGACATCTTTCTCTGTGGAAGACTTACCGCACAAAGTCCAAAATAAAAGTAGTAAATCAAATTACTGCACATATCGTCTGTTAAGATGATAAGTTGAGGTGGGGAAGGAGGAATCCAAGGGGCTAACGTACAAGTAATTACTGTGCTTGCATTTAGTAAAGTGCTACCAGTTAAACTCCCAGACAGCACTAATATAGTAGGAACACTTTGAGTTGGCTGAGCAACTTTTCACAGCACACTGGTAAAATAATAAATTGTGCTATGACTGATAACATTCAATAATTTCTCTGATATATTGCCACAGCCACTTTTTCTAGAGTATAAAGCTCATATTTCTCTGTCATATTAGTAATTTCCATATTGCATTTCAGGCTCCGTCTTGGAGTTAGTAGAAAAAGTACATCACAGCAGTAACAAAAGGAAGCTGACTGTTTTTTCTTAAAAAAATAGAGACAGTAAAAGAAAGAAGGAAATGTTGGTATTTTTTTTAAAACTTTCACAATACACTAACTAATGTCTACAGGAATAAAAAAAAAAACAAAACAACAAAAGCTGTTGCCACAACACTGCTTCATTAAAGACCCAGAAGAGTAAAAACCATGGATCCATTTTGCCTTTTTCTTCCTTGATGATATCACTAAAGCATTAATGGAATCCTTACATTCTATTGGTACTGTATAAATTTATCTACAGTTCATTCTTTATTGGTCTGAGTACAGACATGGTATTTTTGTACATGGGGTGATAGGGAAAATGGGGTTGCCTGCATCTTTTAAATAAAATACTTTCCTTATTAACAGAAAGGAAAAAAAATAGTACAAAATAAAACAATACTCATAACCAGGTTAAGTTATGAGAATGAGTGAGAAACCAATTTGGAATTTAACTATCATAAAGTCTTTTTTGACTTGGCCTTAAGTTATCCAGGCAGCTTCTGTTAAATCTGGTAGTACAGTACATACTATTGTTGTTATGGCTGTTAATTCATGTTTAATCTTATAATCTTAAAAGAAAAAGTATCTTTATTTTAAGGAGCACCTACCAACTAATTATTACATATGGCCATAGGATCCCATTGGCCTCATTTGATTATAAAACTCTGAATATTTTACTGATTATTAAACACTTAAAATTTTATTTAATAGTATAGTAAAATATATATTGATTAGAGGGTAGGATAACTAACTGACAGCAAAACTGAAGTAAAAGGGATGCAGGATGAGGCAAGGAGAAGATGGTGAGGAAAGGATGCAGGCTTGCACAGTAACTGTGTTCATGCTTCCTATTTTATGCTACTGGATCATCAACAATGTAAACAAATGGCTCAGACCAACTCTTCTAAGATAAGAAATGTAAGGAAGGACATCAGTAGAACAATTCCAGAGACTCTGGTCTCTTGTAGGAAAAGAAAAAGACTTCTAGTATAAATTATCTTGTTCAAACTTGCCATCTTACAGCCTCTGCACTGGTTTATCAATGTAGCCACCTGGTTTCCTGGGACTCTAGAATATAACAAAATCCAGATATTTCTCTGCTTTTTCTAGCCTGCTTAGTCTGTGTTTGAATGTAGCAGTGCTCTTAGCCATGCAGCTCTGAGGAATACTGACCTCTTTACGTGAGTACTGAGAGGGACAAGAGCTTAAATGTTTTTCAGTGTTTCAAGATTTTCAGATTCCTAGTATATAGGAGGAACTCAGTGACAGTAAATATTTGCTATCATAGAGCAATGTCAGTTTTCCAGGTACTAAGTAAACTGCAAAGAAAGCCATCTAGGTTATCTAGGTTTTCTAAGGAAACAGCAAGAATCAGTAACAGGACAGAACTCAAAATTCACAGTTACAAGCCAGTTCATATGAATGATCACTTCAGAGGGCTAAGTCTGGTGAATGAGAGACTTCATACCCATGAATAATGCTTCAAATGTCATTGCAACTAATTGTGAAAACCACAGGTTGAAAAAGTCACAAGGGGTTGATTTATTTATTCAATAAATTGTGTATTATAAGGAGATTTACTATGAGGTTGTGCTCTAACTTCTTCATACTAACTGGCCTGTCCAAACTAGCAGCTGTATTTACTAAGAGTCCTGTAAACATAAAGAAGCAGGAAGGGAGAATGAGGATGCTGTTTCATGTGTAAGCACAGCTACATGACCATAACCTATTCTCTGCATTACTGCCAGCCTTAGAAGGCTCTGAGGAACCTGATCTAGTTGAGGGTATCTCTGCTTACTTAAGGGGGTTGGACTAAATGACCTTTAGAAGTCCCTTCCAACCCAAATTATTCTATGATTGGTGCCATACAGGCATAACAACAGAAGTTAAGAAGAACCAATTGCTTTTTGCATCCAGGGATCAACATCCCCATCTCTTTCCTTGCCATTGCTTAAGTGGATGATACAAGTCTCAGAGTCTCAGCAGATCAGCATGGATGCCACACGTTGCCATATGTCAGTATGAACAGTGGGAAACATGCCAGTTTTAGCTGGGATGCTCTCACCAAGTAGCAGCTTTCATACCGTCTTCTCTAACACCATCAAGCATTCCTAGTTGAATGACTTGTGAGAGCACTCTATCACTGCTCATATCTGCTTGCATTTCCCAATCCCTTTTGAGAACTGTGAAAGGCATGGAGTGAATAGTGGATTCAAGAGCAACAGTTTTCTGGAACAGCCTCTCCCCACAAAGCCATTTCTGGGCTCATGAAACAAGCACCAGCTGGCACTGAAGAATGATATTGCAGAGATACCATGCCCAGGAACAGCTGCAGAACTTTAGCCTGATGTAAATATTTCCTCTGATGTAAAAGAAAGTCTGCAGCTTCATCTTGAGATGATAGCAACAGGGTATCAGCATGAGAACCATATGAGCTGTGAGAAGTACACAGCTATGGCCAGCCAATTGCTAGGCTGCTCCTAGGTGCAGGTCTGAACTGCTCGACTGGTAGATGCAGAGGTACAAACCATCCTTTTAGAGCTCATTGTGATCTATGTCTTGCTAGTCTTGATATTCATTTGGAGAACAGTGATGGTTTGGCATTTTCACCAAGTTTATTTGCAGAACATCTTGCAGTTTATTACAGGAAATAGATAGTTTTGCACTGTGCTTTGTGACCACTATCTACACACTCTTGATCTACAACAAAAAAAGCAAAATATCTACCTAGTGTTACAACTGTACACTAGTTTCTGCTCTGGATCTACGAGAACAATGGGCACAGTCTCATCATTAGCTAGAGGCAGCTTAAAAGCCTCTGTCAATGCAGCCCATAGGATAACTTATCTAAATTAAATTCCTGTGAAAATTCTTTGAGGAAAGAAAATGAGACACTTTGGACATTTGCCCTGTATAGAAGTTTCTGCTGCCTGTTGTGTCTTAAGTCTGTGGCAGAACTTGCACAAGTTCCTCAGCACAGTAAGCCAGAGGAGTACTTTTTAGTTCTGTGGAACTGGTTTTGCACAATCTGTATGAGTTGGGGTTTTTTTTAAAGTTAAAAAGAATGGAGGATGTCAGTTTGGATGGAACATATGTCAGCATTTTTCCAATATGAATGAAAGGCAGATATGACCTTCCCTGGGGTAGTGACCATCAGAGGTAAGACAACACCTTGCCTTTTAGAGGGTCTCAGTTTTCATTCTGCTGCTCTTGACACATATGTACTGTGTACCTTTCCGAGTTTCTAACCACATGGTACTTGTGCTTTTGCTTTGACACTGTCAGCATCACAGCCTGGGATGATGGTGTCCCTGTCAGCAGGCAGTACACATGTTCTGTGGATCTGTCAGCAACTGTGAAAACAGAGGATAAGACTTCACTGAACTCCAACACTGAATGAAAAGTAGAAATTAAAAGAATTCTAGACTTAAACAAAAGTCTATTTTTAAGTAGGTGTGCTGTGGAAGTGGCAAAGGCTTGAACTGAAAGGCAAGAGACAGCTCATCTTAGACTGCTAAAAAAAAATTTCCAAAAGGCCAAAGAGATTTACCAGGCTGTGGAACTTTTATGAGCAGGTGGAAGAGGACAGACAGGCACAGTTTTGAGAGTTTCAGACTTTTTTGAAGTTATGTCTAACTTTTGTGATGTTAGAGATAAGTCTATATTTTAAATATATTTTATATAAAAACTTGTAGATCTTGTACAAGCATATTAAAAATTGCTATACTGTTAACTCAAGTTTTCAATGAATTTTAAACCTATTGAGAGTTGTTGTTAATGGTTTTTTGCAGTGTTTTTCCTATCTCTTATTTCAATTACTTTTTAAAAAATACATTTTCAGTGATAAAAATCACCATTCAGAGATTTATATTGATAAAAAAATCCTTACTGATAACAAACTTGTTCAGTCTATCCAAGTTAATTATTGGTTTTATTAAAATGTGCTATACATAGGAACTATTAGATCTTATGGTCACACTGATTCACAGGCAATACAGATGTGATAAGTGTTCATTTTTAATCTAGTGATATTGGTATGTGCACGAACATCATGTTGAGGGGGGGCATATATGTTGAAATTGATTAAGTAACAAGCAAATACATCAAATGCTTCAGGATCACGTTGTGGTCAACTAGAGGGAATGAGAGAGTACTGCGGAAAAGAGATGTGCTAGAACTATCAGCCTAATTCATGCATTTTCCAAACAACATCCTCCTCCTTTTAGTGTATTGAGAGAAGTAGCAGACACATGAGTTCAGGAAGCTGTGGCTGCCCCCTTCCTGGAAGTATTAAGGGCCAGGCTGTACAGAGCTTTGAGCTTCCTGGTCTAGTGGGAGGTGTCTGCCTATGTCAGGGTGTTGGTACTAGATGATCTTTAAGGTTCAACCAACACAAACTATTCTGGGATGCTATGATCTTATGAGGTTTACATCTACTCTTCCTAAAAGCAAGTATCTATCAGATGCAAGTTAAGCTAACCAGAGAACTTTAAGGTTGATATAATAATTCCCTACTGCCTTTCCTGATGCCATGCAGAGCTTTCATGGACATTTCCTTCAAAACAACATTCTAGTCAAGCCTCCTGTATATCAAAGAGCTCTTGTCTCTCAGACACTGCATCATGCAAAATTCAAGATTGACATCTTCATAACTACAGCACCATCTCATCTTGGACAGGTTGTATCACAATTTGCAGGTGATTTTCTATAACAAAAGTCCTATTTTATTCACCTCTGGATAGAGAATGGATGATGCAACACCAGAAGTCCTGTTTCCATCTTTTTACTTCCATAGCATGTGTTTGAACCCAACATTGTACAGTATTGTGGATATAAACCTTCTTGACCAACAAGTTGATGTAGCACTCAGACTTTCTACACTATAAAATGTGGACCTTCACATCTCTGGAAGAGATCCAGAATGCAAGCACAGCTTCATTTAGAAGCTGAACAAAGAGGGTATAGTGAGGTTTTAAAGTATGGAACAAAACCAGGAATGGCATTTATACAAACTCTTGGAGCACAAGCAGTTCGGCTGTGCACCAGAAGTTAAACTGAGATGTAGCATAAGTGCTTCAGAGCAGTAGAGGACCTACAGGTAAGTATTGCAATCAGAATATTCTGCTTACATGCAGAGGTACAATTGTTTGAATAAAATAATACATATTCACATAATTAAAACTATAATGTTATGCCTATGCAAAAGAGAACCAAATTAAGGTTCCACCAGTATCTTTAATTCTAGTGCTTCTGTTATATATATATTAGTTTAATCAATTAGTGTAATTACTGTAAATATAGCAACTTAGCAAAAATTTGTAATAAAAAAGCTGACTTTCAGGAGAAAAGCCTTACATAATACAACATTGTCAATAAAATACCTCACAGCTATGCAAGTTCAGGGAAAAAACTGGTTTACCTTCTCCAAGGAATCTCAGAACACTTTTCTCTAAATTGTGCTACATGAAAGTAATCTTGCTGCATCTTGAGTTACCTGACCTCAAGGGAGTGCCCATGGTACTGAAATCTACCATGCTTATGCTTTCTATGGGTTAAAAGCCTTGTCAAGACTCATGCACCGAGCTGTATTCAGTGAATGGTACCTAGCAATTGCACTTGGTATCATCAGCCTAGGTAGAATATACTTTTTTCTATCATGACTCCTTCAGGTACATCCTGGGCAAAAGTAAATCTTTATTCCCCTGCTTTTATACAGTCATCTTTATCCAAAACTAAAATGTAGTGCCAATAGCAATCTTTGTGTATGGAACTGCTATGTACCTCCAGCTTTTTCTATAAAAAACTGTTTCAGAAGACAACCCAGCAACAGTTTCTTTATTATTATCTACTCACAGACATGAGTTATTTGGGCTTGATTGTTTTGGGGGGGGACAGTACTTGTGAAGTACTGTAAAATCAGTTCAGTATTCTTTAACCATTTACCATGAGAAAATTGTATTTTCATGTAACATGCATTACTTACATCTGTTTATTAAGGGATTTGATGCATAATGCATCCACTAGAAGTAGAACGGAAACTTTTAGAAAGCTTTTTCCTGGCCTGATGCAGAGGCTAACATAATGTTCAATACTTTATTCCTTACTCATTTTAGATTTAAAAGTATTCTTCTGTATGTCTTTTAATTATTAAAAAAACCAAACGAAAACAAAAACAAAAAAATAAAACAACACACAAAAAAACCCCAAACCAAACGTACAATGCTTGGACACCATGAAGCCAAATAATGCCTTAAACTCATACATGGGGCTGAGATCTCAAACTGAAAATCTTTTGTTCAGCCAGGTGAAACAAGTGCAACGTGCACTTGTGGCCCAGAAAGCCAACTGTATCCTGGGCTGCATCAAAATAATTGTGGCCAGCTGGTCAAAGGAGATGACTGTCACCCTCTAATCCTCTCTCATGAGAGCCCATCTGGAATACTGTGTCAAATTCTGGAGCTCCTGACATCGGAAGGACATGAAGCTGTTGATGGGAGATCAGAGGAGAGACACAAATAAAATCAGAGGACTGGAGCTCCTCTCATATAAAGACAGACTGAGAGATTTGGGGTTGTTCAGCCTGGAGAAGGGAAGAGAGACCTTATTTTGGCCTTCCAGTACCTGTAGGGGTTCTACAGAAAAGCTGAGGCAGGACTTTTTACAAGGGCATGTAGTGATAGGCTTAAAAGTGGAAGAGTTTTACATTAGGAAGAAATTCTTCACTGGGAGGGTGGTGAATCACTGGAACATGTTTCCCAGGGAAGCTGTGGATGCCCCCTCCCTGGAAGCGTTCAGTGCCAGGTTGGATGGAGTTTTGAGCAACCTGGTCTAGTGGGAGGTGGCTCTGGCCATATCAGGGAGGTTGGATGATCTTCCAGGTCCCTTCCAATACAAACCATTCTATGGTCTAAGCAATTTGGACAAAGCCAACTGGATATTCCAGAACCACAGCACTGCCTCTTGGTCATCACCTTGTCATCCTACAAGCTAATTCCATTTATTCATATTCAGTAAAGATATATAATAGCCTTACTTTCTTTTAAAAAGTATGCAGCTGATAGAGATAATAACCAGCGTCTTCTGTTGGCTTTTTTTAGGTTCAGCCTGTAAAGAGTTATTACTGTCAGACTCTCTCCCTCTTTTCTAAATAACTTATTTCTATAAATAACTATGATTACTATAGTGCCACCAGAAGCAAAACAAAAAAAGTAGTATGGGGAAAAAAAAGCCAAACTTTTGGTCATGAGGCATTTCAGCATCAAGTGAATGTCCTGTTGCATTTTCAGATTCTACATAGAATATTTTTAACAGCTTTCAAAATAAAGGATGAAGAAAGAAGATATTACTGACCCTTCAACAGTTTAAAATAAATAAATAATATTTAAAAGTCAAGCAGATTCTAGAGAAACAAGATCTGTTTTAAAAGGCTAAGAAAGATCTTTCTTAAACTCAGAGGTACAACATGAGGTGTGGAATTACTTCGCTCTTCTTTTTTCCAATCACAGGAAACTGCAGTAGTAACAGGGAGCCTCTAGTTAGGAATCCTTTTGCCTAATAGCTATTACTTAGATAACAAACTATTCGTACAATCAAGACTCCTGTTCTTATAAAATTAACAAGGAATCTTTAACAACTGTGACTCCAGTTTTCTAATTAATCTGAAATGTATAACCTAAAGATAGCAAACTAGTGAGAAATACCCAATTAGGAGCAACTCTTACAGGTAAGGAATAGGGGTTCAGGTACATAACATACATTAATGCAATGACTGTAGGATAATGTATTATGCTCAATAAATGTTTACAATTTGGTAGTGCTACTTTGGGTTTTTTTGGTAGGTTTTTTTTTTTTTATGTAAACAAGCTAAGAAAAGAAATATATCAGTGACTGAGTGAAGCAGTGTTTCTCATAAGGAAGCAAGCAAAAGAATAGGAAAGAACAGGTATTATTTTCTGAAAACAGAAGGTTATGAGCCAAGTGATGCTTTTACCATAAAGATCAGAATTGGAGTTATGCTTTAGGTCTTAGGTGAGATGAGTTTGACAGATTAGGTCCAGTTACTAGCCGTCAGTGAAGTACATTGAAACACAGAACATATGTACACAGCTTACTGCAACTAACTGTTCTCTGTCTGAGACAATTTCTTCTGGAGCTCACACAAAGATAAATGAACTCCTCTGCCCAGGGAGAAGTGTCCCACAATGAGACAAAACAATACATACTCATAAACATGCCACACTGCTTCTGCTCTTCTTGATTGGTACAAATAGAAAAACAAATCTGTTTCCCAGTAGCTGGATGACACTACATGAACAGGAGCATGATTAGAGGAGGGTTAGACAGGGGGGAAAACCCCAGAAGTACTTTTTTGTTTTTTTAATAGAAACAAAGTTTAATATATTTCTCATCTGGGAGAATCTTCTCTCTTCCATCTGTTGGTTTGTCCCAGTTCCTGACTATTCTTCAGCAAGAGGGAGCATTTCTTGTGAAGTGCCACTTCTGCCTAGCCAAAGGTTTGATTTTGACTTTCATCTTTATTACATAACTCAGGGTAAGTTCATTACTAGAGTTTCAAATTTAGTCTCATAATTCAAACAAGTGTTAGTGAATAACTTAATCAATGACAGTACAAAGCTGACCTCTAATTAATAATGAAATACAGAATTCTGAATGAGATGAGAGAAGGACAGTCCAAGGTTGGCAGCCCACAAAGCAGAAGGGTACCAGCAAGGCAAGCACCCTACTTATGCCAGGGTTCTGAATTACAGATATAGGTATTTTCTCAGCATTCTGAAACATAGGAGGTTATATTATCAAATAAAGATACTACTCCAGAAACACAAGGGGTGGTTATTGCTACACTGATTCTGTCATCCTAAAAGATGAAAGTCACTCTTCGGCTAAAGAAAACCTGCTTGAAACGATTGCATTGGAAATTTTTTTTTAAATCATTCTCTAAATTCAGCACCTCTGGAAGGCAGTGACTGGGTTAACAATTTTGCACCTTCTCCAACCATCAGGCCATGTGCAATGTGATCAGACTTACACAGCATCCTGTCAGTCTTACAGATGTACAGATCATCTGCTTACTTCAGTCTAGCTCTGAAGAATCAGTTTGACTGGGTCAAAAGGAGGGAGGTAAATGTTGTGCATGCTTACATGTGAATTATTGAGTGATTTCATTCAAAGCAGTCTCTTTGGGCGAAGAATTTACAAGGGTGTGCTGGTAAATACATGCCTTACACACAAAACCACTGACCTAGAAAGCCAGGCTTGCTCTGTGACATTTGGTGGCAACAGTTTCAGAAGGAACCTTTGAAAAATTCCATTTGAGGACAACAGGACCTGGCAGCTGTCAGGCCTGGTAGTCAAGTCAGTGGGGAGAAAGGCTTGGCTAGCCATGTCAGACCCTCGCCAAGCTGTATTGGCTAAGGCTGTAGCCAAACCTTTCTGCACACTGGACATAATTAATGCAGAAAAGGCCTTTTGCCCTGCAGCAGCCTGAAAGGAGCTGATAGGAAAGCATGGATATTGCCCTAATTTTATTCCTGGATTATCTAGTTCTGTGCACTCATGAAATTAAGTACTTGAAAGACCTCAAGACAAATATTATTTCAGTTTCTGCAGGAACTGTGAAAAAGCCCAAACTGTTTATTTGTTGATAGTTATTAATGTAAAAACATGTACAGACATTACTGAGCATTTTCTTTAAGAGCACTAGTATGGTAAAGAAGAATATACACCGTTATTTGCTGGAGACTGATATGAAAACTTCAGTCAACAAGAGGTTAGAAGCCACTGTTTCAACAAAACCTTGCCTTATGAAGGCATAACTTCAGGAACTATAGGAATAGCCATGATGTCATAAGTTTCATTATTGATGTATATTCAGGTTTTACCTACAGCACCCAGTTAGGATTGTAGATGTCCTCCACAGGTAAAGGTATGGGAAAGCTTTTTCAGTGAGCATGTGGGAAAGAGAACCTAGATGAAAAGGTCTTGATTATTCTCAGGAGAAATCATTACTTCTCAACAGACTATGGAGAAAGCTTCCCTCCTAGACACCTGCAAGTAGATGCTTAGCCCTGTTTTATCTTGTTGAATTGCAACTATCTTGCAGTATCATCTACCTGCCTTTGTAGGTAATGGGGAGGTTTAGAAACCAAGATGCACCTATATCCTCATCCCTCACTGTGCACCTACTCATCTCTTCAAAGACTAAAGAAATCAGGACAGTTCATTTAACTTAAATATTCAAATTTTGGGCTTGAAATGCTAAGCAGAATTAATACAGTGCCGGTAGTATATGATGTGATGAATCCCTCATCTCCTTCTGAACAGAACTTCTCTTTGCTAACTGTAGAGGTATATTTTGGAATCATTCAGATCCCAGAAAGGATTTTTCTCTCATTCAGAAAAACACCATTACAATTCACCACCTTCCTGTGCACCCAGCATCTACAGGCATACTTTCCACAGTGTTCCTTCCAGTGAGATGCCACTTTGCTGGAGCTGATGATGATAATACAGCATCCCATTGATTTAGCTCCGGCCAAACAGCCCAGTTACTGCTTTGTGGTTATGATGGAAGGATTGGATTTGGCCTTTCTCCTGTATTCTTTCTAGGCATCCATGTAAGATACTTAAAATGGATGCTGAGGATTAGTTATACATAATACCTCCAAAAGGATTGAATAGAAAGGATCAGACTAATGCAAGTAACCACATTGCACCAGTCCAGGCAGAAAGTATTCATCCCAACAGACAAAACTGAGAATAGAAGAGTGTATGATTTGTGGCTAAGCAGCAACTCAGCATAAGTGTCAGAACAACAATTTAGATGTTCTTGATATCTAATCTTCTGTTGTATCGAGGACATTACAGTGCAGCTCTGAGCATCCAATTCTGTATTAGCTACAGCTGTACATATTGACTTCTCTACAACATTGTTTCTGTTCTTATGCTGCAAGCTCCTTGTCCCTTTCTAAACAAAAATTATGGGAGATTTTTTTTTTTAAATCAGAACAGTCTTCTAAATCAAGCAATTCTCTTTAGGAAAAGCAATTTGAGCCTCTAGAGTACTTTCGGTCACGTTTTCCAGCTTTCCTTCACAACAATGAAGGCCACAAATATACATTAAGAAGAGAAAGGAGAAAAAAAAAAAAAAAAAAAAAAGAGTGAGAGAAAGAAAATTACAGTGGAATCACTTGCCTCCAGCATCTGGCTCTTGAAGAGAAACATACGTGACTACCATTTTTTCATTACCCTCCACTCACATGATCCTCATCACCCTTCATTAGATGGAGAGTCTCACTAGATGATTCACAAAGCTCTCTATCTGCCAAGCATATTCTGGGCCATATAATTTTACCCTGTGATTATAAATGCTGTTGTTACATAAGGATGTGGGCGCACTTACCAGGTCATCATTTCTTTTGGGATGCAGCGGTTCTGAGTTGCAAGCTGTAGTCAGCAACAAACTCTGCCTGATGTTCTGCTAGTTAAGTAATGCTTAAATAGGAATGATATCAAAGTGATAAACACAAGCCCACTTTGCTTTGCTCTTTTCATGGCCTCAGTCCACATTTTATGTCAAAAAGTACTGTGACGTATTGTAGAAGAAGCTGATAACGAAAGTTATGGCTACTTAACATTTTCAATTATAACAGCTTATTTTCAATCATTTATAACTTTGCCAGAAACAATGCCTCAAGCTGTTTAGAGGAGGAGGGGTTCAGTAATTAAGCTAATCTGTATCTGAGAGCATCAAGGAAAACTAGTCTTTAACATCACTTTCAGAGAAAAAAAAAAAAGATTTTAAAAATCCCATGATTTCTTTGAAGCATCCATACATTCCTCTGCTCCAAATCTGACATTTGTAAGTATGCACAGGATTGCCCTAAAATTAAGGAAGTTCCTATTTCACAAAGTCATAAAGCCTTCAGGGAAGGAAGGAAAAAAAACAAAAAAACAAATAAAATTTTGAACTTACTTACAGGACCAAGTATCACAGCCATTAGGGAACATGGCCTAGGACCCTGAGCCAGATGTCTCTATTTTGGGTTAGCCGATAGGAGCTGCACTGAGCAGGGCCATCCAGCCACCCCTGATTCCTCTATAAATGGAGCAAACAGCAACTTGGAGGAGGAAGGGGTGGTCTAAATAATGAAGTGCTTGAGGGGGAGCAGTTTTTTAAAGCAATGAAACTCTGGAGTCTTCCTGTTCCTCTTTCCCAGCTGCTCTCTTTGCACACCAGTATGCAAATTTGTGCAAATCTATGCAAATGTTGGACCTACTGTGTTCTGTTCACTGGGTGCTTGCTGGCAATCTGATCTTCGTTTCCCTGTGAGTGCCAGGCCACAGTGCCTTCCTTCCTTTCTTGACCACATGCTCCAAGTTTAGGAAAATGGGGAAGAACTGCAGCACCTTGTTAGCATGGCAGGTTGTGCCAACATGTCAGGAAAGGAGAGATGTGTGTTCATGCAAGCAATGTCTTTTTAAGGCTGATACCAGCTCCCAGAGATGCCCTGTCCTTACATTAGGTGTTGGCAGCCTGGCATTGAGGTATCAATTTCCTACAACCAGTAGCACTGAACAATGCCTGTAGTTTCTACATTGAGGGGCTGTGGGACTTTCCAGACAGAAAAATTGAGGTTGTGTGTCACTTTCACATCTATGCTATGGCGTATTCAGATTTTCTTTGGCCACTCTTCAGGCTTCCTTGGACACATCCTCAAACTTGGCTGTGATGCCCCTGGCCCATCTCAGCCACACAGTGCACAAGCCAGCTCTGGAAAACACCAGAAAACAAAAGCTACTTCTCCTCATACTGTCCTGAAACATGTTCACCTCCTTTGCAGTGAATTCTCCTTGCATGGACAGCACTACTTCTGCATATTTCAAGCACCTGCTCTGCAAGCCAGCTGCTTCCTCCCACCACACATGACAAAATGCATCTCCTACCACATGTATCATTCACCTCACTCCTCACCACTGCAACACTTCCTGATCAATTCCAAATTGAGAAAACAGGAAAAACAATCCCAAAACCACACAGACTGGAGATAGAACTGAGCTCAAGTTAACTAATGAGTTCTTCCAGCTACTTACCCACTCTTTCCCACCTGAAGGCTTCAGGTGGGATAGTTTATGGGTATCTCCATCCTTTGCTGTCTTCTGCTGAAGAAAAGTTAGAAATGGTATGAGAACAACTTGGATTTCAGTTGGCCACATGATCCCACATGGGAACTGGACCAAGAGTTTCTTTTCCTGCCCAGGATCTCAGAGCTCCCTATTGATATAGGTATCGCTGTTGATCACTGAAATGTGCTCTGTGCAGTCACCACAGAGCTGAAAGGTCACAAAACTCTTCCATGCCATCCTCTCCTTTCATCAGCCAATCTTATTTCACCCCTGGTTTATTTCCTAGTGCCCAGGAAATTCTCCCAGCAAAAAGATGTCAGTATGTATTTCAGATTCAGGATGTTCTGAAGTCTGTTCAGGAGATTCTTGTTTGCCCTCCTGTAATTTCTATCATCACAATGTCTGGTTGTTGTAAACTCTCATTTTTTGTGATAAAGGGGCTTGCTTTGTAAAAACAAGTTTTATTCCCCTTATAGTTCTAAAAGTAGGGCAAGCATGATTTAAATGCAAGAAACACATATATTAATTACCTCTTCTGGTGAATGACAAGCATAAGAAACATCTATCTAGGTATCTATGAAAAAAGGTTTTTCTGGAGTAGCTGAGATACTAGAAGTCAAGGCAAATATTGAAAATCCTCATTTGTTTCTTTAGGAATGGCACCGGTTGCTTCTTGCTTTTTTGGTTATTGCTGTGTAGTTAGTTGGATTTTTGGATAGGTTTTTTTGTTTGTTTTTGGTTTTGTTTTTAGTTTTAGCCCTCTCTATCATTCTTCTCTAAATTTAATAAAGTTAATAAGTAAGGCTGTGCAGTATTTTCAGCCCAGTTTACAACTAGAAATCTTGGTCTTGACTATGCTAGGATTTAATACACATTACAGTTTTTTATTTTATTTTTTAGCATCAGTGCACTCCGTGTTTCTATTAAAACCACTAATGAACTTAGAGGAAGCTGCAGCAGGGTTTGAGCTGAGATTAGATTTACTGCAGTTTTGGTGAAGCTTAAACTTTCTGACAAATGGAAGAAGATGCTGCACTCAGACAAAAAATAAAAATCTTTTTGCTGGAATAGAGACATATCAAATCAACAGCTGAGCTATGAGTGAAGCAGAGATATTTTGCAAGTTTTACAAGCATTGATTCAGTTAGCATGTTTTTTTCTCTCAAGGTTTCCAGCTCTACCTTGCAGACGAGGGGGCTAGGAAACATAGATAAGAGCCAGACTTGAACTTTCAACCTTCTGAGGCTCAGATATCAAAACTTCATATTTTTTTTCCTTTGGTTTGAGGCTCCCCTGATGAGACATTGAAGGGAATTATGTTGTGTTCTACTGTTCTCCAGCCTGTCCTTTAACAGTGACTATAACACCACACATACAGAATGGTATAAATAAAACAAAGAGAAAAATTAACTTCCTGAAAGAAAAACTCTTGGCTGTCTTCCCAAAATTATGTGCCAGCCCTGACCCTTTAGATGCATCAAGACATCCAAGCCTTTTAACTTCATGAAAATCTGTTTAGATAGCTTACTCTCAGGGCAGATTTATGTCCAGAAAATTTGGAGTTGCTTACCAAAAGGATGAGAGTCATTTATTTTCCTGTTACCAGTCTGCCACACGAATGAGATATCATCAGCTAAAATATTCAGCAGAAGCTAGTCCTCACATTTTTTTCTCCTTCTTTTTTTTCTTTCCCTCTTTGAGACCAGTTACCTATTTAACTCCATCCTGTCAATTAAACCAGAGAAAAAACGCAAAGAACTAATTAGGCAACTGTGTAATTTTAATTAGCTGTTTTGATAATTAAACTAATTAGTTCCCCTGTGTTTCCACAATATGTGGTGGACTGGTTTTGATATCACGGCTTCAGAGTTCCATTCCATTAGTTAATTAGTCACTTTTGCATTAGAAAGCTTTATTAATGGCCTTAATTTGCAGTTGAAATGAGAAATCTGCTGTCAATAATTTGGATAATTGCCTACTGTTTGATTATAAAGTACAAAAGTAGCAGCACACTATTACATATGCAAATCCCAAGGGTTATTTCCTGGATGCTTAGCTTTCTTGATCTACATTTCATCCTCTCTGGCTTTCTGTTTTTTCTTGACCCTGTTAGGGGGAAGAGAATCCAGCTTATTAAGAAAATGAAGGCCTGTTTTTTCCCCTTGTCCTGTACTGCATGTATGCTTGTGCCTGCAATTGTTAAAGTTATTGCTTGCTTTGTACCTAATTAGTGTCCTTGGAATTAAATGAACAGCTCTGTATACACCTCTAGCTCCTGCAGCCATGTTTGTGCATTGAATAATTGATTCTACTCTGCTAATCAGATAGGGACATAATGAGCCAGTTTAATTAAATGGGGATCTAACCTGGTGAACACTGGGAAAATATTTGCTCATTTACTTAGTAAAAGGCCACAGTTGCTTTTCATTGGATGGAAGGGAAGGTTACAGAAAGTAAAGTCGGCTTTGAAAGCAGAAGCAGTTCAGTGGCTGTCTACCCGTCGCAAATCAGGCTACTTGAATAGCAAAAAGGTTTAGCAAGTTGTTTTTTTTTTTTAAAAAAAAAAAAAAAAAAAAAAAAAAAAAAAAAAAAAAAAAAAAAAAGCAAGCTTAATCAAAGGGCCAGGAGAAGCTGAAACTGCTGACAGGTTTCTCTGCCTCTCCCAAAGGTGTCAGCATCACTGTTCGGCTATGCTCTAAGAGGCAGCTTGCCTGGTCTTACTGCCCTCAGTGATTTGCAGAAAGAATTTCAACCCAGTTCATTGCCAGTTGGTACCTGTGTAACTGCAATAAGGTAAGATTCAGTTGCAGTTTATCTTCTTGGTAGCAGAGGACTTAACTCTAAGTGCATATGTGTTTGTCTTTTGTGAAATGTGACCATTTATCCTGACTTTTCCTTGTGAATCCTGCTATTAGTTCTTGTTATGAACATTGGTGTCAATATGTAAACTGGTCGCAAGGGAAGGAAGGGAGCAAGGGAAGGACTGCTGAGAGTTATGCAACTTAAAAGTTGGGGTTTTTTTTGCTATTTTGAATAAGCAGCTAAAGGCTTTGAAGATAATATCTGATCACTTTCAAACTTTCAAGTGACTACGGCAATAATTCTTCTTTAACACCAGCTAAATCTTTGAAATGGGAAGATGATTATGGTCTCTAAATGCAGAAGATTACCTACATCTTCAATGACAGCTTAAGTGAAATTTACAGTCTTCACCATAATCTGCAAAAGCAAGCACTAGCTAAATACACATCTGTAATTCTAATTGCACATCAGACCAACTTTACCTGCAGGGATAAAGTAGTGCAAGGCCAATATAGAAACAACATGGTGCTCATCTGCTGTGGTGCACTAGGATGAAATAGCATATTGACCCTGAATCCATACTCTGAGTAAAAGCAATTGTCATTCTGCCACTGTAACACCTTGTTGCCAGTGGCGATGTAATTAAAGCTGTGAGGACTCATTTTCCATTCTTATCTCTTAAGCTCGTCTGAATCAGGAACTGTTTGTGGTAACTGAGAAAACGTACTACAAGGCTACATGTTTATGTATGAATTTTTGGTAGTCTATTTTTGTGGGGCGATGAAGGTACAGCTCTAAGCATCTTATTTCCTACATTCATTCTCCTGCTGTATATATATATATATATAAAATACAACTTGTGTGTGGAGATATATATGTAATTTTATATATTTGATTCATACACACATATATAGATAGATATATAGGCACACATGCACATACAGTTTAAATTTTACTCACTCCCTTTTCTCCTCTATTAAAATTCCGAATGGCTAAGAGGATTTTCTCAATTTAGTCATACTTTTAATCTTCACTGAAATGAGTGATGACTTCTTATAATAAAAAGTTGACAGGCTTACATTGCGCACCGGTGGATTAGTTTCCCTTGGTGATGAGGTTTTCTTTTGTGCGCCGTGTGTCTGTTTGATGGAGGTTTAACAGAAAGCATTTTGGCAGAAATTGGATGCAGCAGGGATCATCTGGAGATGGCTGCTGTTCGATATTAACTGCACACAGTAACTTTTTTATTTATTTATTTATTTATTTATTTATTTTCTTCAGCCAGGTGACAGAAACAGCCACAAGATATTTTCCCCTAGTGAAAGAAATAGGAGTACTTTGGGGGCAGATTATAAAATGTGTGTACAAGGAATGAACCTCCTTAAGCATTGTGCTTAATTTGCTCTTGGTCATTGTCTAACAAAAGCATGCCAGTAAACTGTTCTCTGTAAGAAGTTATCAGACTCATGAAATCTGCAACATGTATATTTTTTTCTAAAAATAATAATAAAAAAAAAATCCCGAACCAACAAAAGTGAATAAATGGATTTTCATCATTGGAATGGGGGGGTCGGGTTGGTGTAGATAAATTTAAATAGAATGCTGGCATAAAAAAATGCTATCTTAGAATGTGCATCAGTCTAATTATTTCTTAGAAAAAAGATTGAAAGAATCTTTTGGAGATTTTTAGAAGTCTCTGCCAGGCACAAGGGGGCATAAACAATATAACTGCTCTGCAGTATCTTTAGCAGTGCTTACTTGATAAGTGTGAGGAATGCATGAAACCATTTCAATGTCCTTTTTCAAAGGATCCAATTAGTCTGAGCTACCTATATGTTCCCTGATATCCATGTGGCTAGTAAAATATAAACCTGTAACAACTACCTGATTAGTTTATAATTACGTAAAAGCAATTGTACTGGACACAAAATTATTCTGTTAATCCTGAATAGGATGGAGTGGTCAAAGCAAGCTCTTTTCCAGCTCTTCTGAACACAAAGCCTTTAAAAAACAAGTTTTGACTAGACTTTGCTTCTTTGCCTACTCTTGCCAGTTCATCAAAAGCTACTTTTCCCAAGTGCACCTGTAAACAATTCCCTCCCATCAATGTAAATTTTTTGTAAGAATTTCTAAATTCATGCTGTTCTGACAGACTTGCATCCATAAGAATAAGCAAAGAGATTCACACTGTGCAAGAACTGGTCTTTCAGAAAACATGCCACACAAATACAACGTCATTCAACATTGATTGAACCCAAATACATAAATTATTCTAGAAAAGTAGAGAGAAATGGGTTAATACCTTTTAAAGTATGCTATACTCATCATGAGTGCTCTTATAATTTGGTTCTAGGCATGCAGATATGACTGTTTTAAATTTTAAAGGAATTTGTGTCAAATACCAAACAGCTACCAATAGAATAATAATGAGCAGCACCTGAGCACATTCAGCAGTCTAGAATTTTAGCAGGTACTAAAAATATAGGGTTGTTTTGTTGTTGGGTTTTTTCCGTTTGTTGTTTTTTGTTTGTTTGTTTTCAAATAGTAAAAAAACAGTAGTCTTTTTTCTGTTTCACTGAACTTTTGAGAACGGGAGCAATGTATTTATAATAGAGATAGAAAAAGCTTAATCTGCACTTACCTCTGGTTCAGACAGCTACCAGTGACAATCCTTCTTTTCTTGTCAAGTTTCAAGAACTCACAATCCTTAATTTAAACACTTGAGAAATCTATGGAGCCTGTCAGTCTAGTTAATGAAGCCTCCTCCTTCCCCTTTTTAAACAAAATCTGACTTTCTTTACATATCTCTGATTATACAAACAGGTTCTGTGCTTGAAGAGTGAATAATCCAGTACTACTTCCTTTGACTTGTTTTCCTCACCACCCCCCATAGTTCCTGTATAGGAATGCAGCTTCTTTAAAGGTGAGGACTAAGTCCCAAATAAACAACAGATAATACAGTGTTTTCAATACAAAGAGTATGCAATGCTTGACATAAATTACTGCTTTGATCAAAGGGCTTCTTCATCTTGGGTCAATTAGAAGGTTAGGTACAGGAATGGATAATCTCAAGATTTTTTTACATATCTATCAAAATATACTTATTTTCCAAATATTTACAAAACGTGAGAGTGCTTGCTCACATAACACAGCATATGTCAGGGTAAGTATATATGATGATACAAGAAGAGATGTTGTGACTGCAATTGTACAGGAAGTTATACCACCTAATTAAGTGGATTTTGGCATCTTAACATTGGTTCACTAGACTTATTAAAGCAATTTATTTAGAAAATCAGATGCTGAAATAGGATTGATACCTCACTGTGCTAAATGTTGTGAAATATATATTGATTGACATCTCTTTCTCAATGAATTTACAACGCCCCATGGGGCAAAACATGGTAAATTCTTTTCACATGGTATAAGAACATATAAAACCTTTTTTTTTTCTCTTTCTATTTTGTACTTTAATCATAGAAATCTAGAAGGAAAAACACATGAGTGGCAGGAACTTGAGGTCGCATAGTTGGATCGTTTGTGTAAGAATTATGGTTGGATCAGATGCCCATTAATAATAGTTATTTCTGATAATAATTCTCACATCTGTCCCAGCTGAAGAGAATCTTGAGATTAAACATTTACTTCAACAATAACAAATATGTCATGAGCACTAATGACGTAGTTATTCGTATGCACTGAGAAGATATAACACAGAATACAACAGATATTTAAAAATCTATGGCCCTTGATTTCTGAGGCTGGCATCACAGCTGCTGGTGAAATTATGACCAAAGAAGGATAGAATTGGAGGCATGTAAGAACAGTGGTTTTAAGAACAAGATTAAATTGAACATAAAAGAGGTGGAGCTACAGCAGGACCTACCTATAGTCTAACATATTTAGAATTAGGTATTGGAAGAGCTAAATTAACTAAAGGCATTTTGAATATGTCATGGGAATAGAAATCTGAATGTTTTCAAGGAGGTTAGGGGACTTTACCATAAATATTGAGTCAATCCAGGAGGAGATGAGGGATGTGAGTTTGGAATTCCTTTTGTTAAACCACATATTGGCCAGGCAGCTTGGTTAGTACAGGGAGATATGTGCCAAGATGGGGATGCTGTCAGAAAGATGGAAAGCAGTATCAGAAAATGGTGCTTCAATTGTACATGAATAAAAACCAGATTACAGTATTGGGTGCATGGACCAAACTTTGGGAAGACAGAAGCAAAGCTAGTCATATTAACCATCAGTTTTAAAATTATAAGGCTACCAGAAAGATCATGTCAGGATGAAAGACAAATACAGGACAACAGAGGTAAAAAGTGGAGAAGCAGGTCTCTGAATGTAAATATTATACCATCTCTTCCATGAAAATCAGATAAAAGGTTTTCATCTTCTCATAGGAGCTACCTGGAAATTCTTATTTAAATACCTTTGTTGAAAGAGCTTGGACTTACTATTTATTTATTTATACTTACTATTTATTTATTTATTTATTGTTTCTATTTTTAAATGTCTTGTAAGGACTCTGATATAATAGCATAAGATAGAGTTAATATTTCATTTTTCATGTATGGAGCTATCAATGTGGACTAACCCATTAGGTGCTTTTACTGAAGCTTTGGAAACTTGGCTATTGAGGGAATGCATGTATAAAGCTGTGGAAGTCTTTCATCCAGATGTATAGCCTTATTTATGCTTTAATTTTCTGAAGGCTTATCCTGAAAAATTTCCAGTTCAGAAAATGTTTTTGACAGGGGTATTTTATTTGTATACTGTGTGCGTGATATCAAATTCTTTACACTAAAAAGTTAAAAATAGTTTCTTTGAATTGTATTTTAGTATAAAATCTGAAGTGGCTGAACCATCTTTAAATTGGAGCAATTTGCATCTCACTGAAATTCATCATTATCACACCTCCTGGAAACTGAGAACAATTTAGGCTGTGGGCTAGACACAGTTGCAGGCTGTGTAGTTAAAAAATTTGCCCATTATAAAGCAAGAACCTTATCTATGTGCCAGAAGATATTTATGGTACTAGGATCACAGTTCAAAAGTGGCTCTGTATTTCCAGCTTGGGCTGTGATTAAACCAAAACTGTCACGTGACAGAAACCTTGCTTTTGATCCAGTCCATAGAAGAGATTGGTTTAGGGGTAAATCTATCTGCACTGTCTCCTTGCATTTCCTTAGTTTCTGGGACTTTCAAGAGGTTTTCTCGATTGATATTTACCAGTCTGTTAGTGGTTCTGTCATGTTTTATTCTTCCATACTGTGTTAAATACTGGAGACTAGAGAAATAAAAAATGATCCCTGGAGAACTTTACAGTTAGAGAGAATTAAGTTGGAAGTTTGAATATGTGTTCAACAAGACTTACCACACGTAAAGCATATTCCTTTAGCCCTCATGGAAATTGCTGTCCTGACATCCCTGAGTCCATTGCTGCAGACAGGTTCAAGTGACTGAGGATCATCCATCTCACAAATAGAATTTCTTTCTTCACAAGCTGATCTGAAATCCAGATTGTGCTGGCCTACTGTATTGATTCCAGTTTTCTCTCTGGATAGAATCTCTTTGAGCATACTCCAAAATTAAATGTTTGAAGCTGACTGCTAGCTAATGTAATGCAATTTCTTCCTTGAGGGGAAAAAAAAGACCTGCCCTGAGAGGGCAATTGATTAATTTAGCCAAAAGAAACATAGTTGCTCAGGATAAATTATGCCACAGGTCAGAGACAGAGGTCGGGATGAAACAACATTCAAGCTTCCATTGCTTCTGGAGACGTAAACTTGATTTCTGTAATGAAGGCCAAGGAGTTTCATGATCAGTGGGCAGGGACTCAATTGCTGTAATGTGTGAACACAGTCCTTGGCAGACACTTGCCTCCTCTCCCAGAAGGATGAAGATTGCCCTAAGTTTGCACGCAATACCTGATTACTGACCCTCACTCCTCTTGACATCTGATAAAGGAGGGGTTGAAATTCTGAGCTACACATCCCATGTGAGTACACGGTTGTATGTCCAAGGAGGGGGAGCTGAATCATGCACACCTTAGGTCCACTGGCCATATTTACTGACTGAGAGCCTTTGTGCTTCTGCTGAAGTCAATGGTTACAGAGGTACAAGTCAATACAGAACTTGAATTACAGTATTTCACATACATATTTAAAGCAGCATGGCTTTGCATGATATTTTCTAGCTTTATTACATGAATACATGTGTTCCCGCTGATGTAATTCTCTTGAAAGGTATAAATAATGGATATTCTTCATAAGCAGTTGACCCCCTGGAAAGACTGAAATCAGAGAGAGAGAGTTTGAGCTACCTTGCACAATTCAGCTCGCACCTGCACTCAAAGTCACTGGATAAAAGTCAGTTAAAGGAATTCCTGTAATGTGTCATTGCCTGCTGCCTCCAGTGTCACTCTGGTCACTAGCACCAAGGAGTCTATTAGGTGGAAAAGACAGGGGGAGAACAACAGTTGAAGTAATGTAGCTTGTTAAACTACTGCCTTTCAAGCCTTAGAGAACACTTTTATTTTTAACCAAGAACATTCACTTTGTGACAGGGGGGGCCTTTGGCATCAAAACAAGTGTGGTGCCTCCCTTTTCCAACAACTAGCTACAAGAATAAGGAAAATAATTCTCAAATGTTGCTAGTTCTGAAGCATTTTAATAATTTGGGATCCAAAGACTGCTAGATCTCAAAACAGACAACCTAAGATCACCGCACATCTTTATTGCACTTAAGCACAATAATAAAAAAAAATGCACGAAGACAGCAGCAATGACTCAGTTTGCAAAAGGTACATAAATTCTAGACAAGTAAAAAGCATTACAAATATCTAAATCTTGTCCACTGCCCTTACAGTTGTCTGGTTTGCATAATGATAACAGCATCTGATCTGCAGGTATGGGGATTACCTTATCAAGATGGCTGTTGCTATACCTTTTTATTAGACTCTCCTTGTGCATGGTTTGAGAGGACTGGCTGGGACTCAACAAATGGAAAAGAAAGACTGAATTTTTAAATTTTTTTTATCTGAAAAGAAAAATTCATCTCTTAATGTTCAGCTTTCCCATCCCAGACATTGCACCTTTTATAATAAGACCTAGTACAGCTAGTATAATCAGAAGCTAGCTGGTGTTAATACTTCCTACAAATGTTTCAACACTGGTGGTAATGTAACAGGAATACTAGTGAATTTTGGGGTGCTTTAATCACCAGATCTGGTCTAGGCTTGTATCAAGCAGGGTTAGAGAAAGCACTTAGTCTTGCTCTCATAGTCTAACCACTGAAGCAACAAAAAGCAACATCAAGAAAAACTCCAATGTATTCAAACAATTAAGCATCTAAGCATTATTATAGACTGGAGAAGAATTTTGCTTCATAAACTGAGAAATGTGGGTTCTCAAATCACATATGTGCTCCGTGGTGCTACACTGGCAACCAAACAAACACACACTCAAGCCTTGGTCAGAAGGAAAATGGGAAAAACAGCCCTTTGTCCCTCCTCACCTAAACAAATTTAATGCAGCGCTTTTTAGAGCAAATTCAGTTCAGTATTATAGTCACACACTGAGGTAAAGAGGTAAAGTCTGCCTTTTTTTTTTTTTAAGGTATTGTTGCTAACAGAGTATTTCTCCAGATTTGCACCTTTTTAAATGAGATGAGACTCCAGCCTACTGTATACAGTATAATTTTTTTCCCTCTATGGTTAGTTATAGTATAAACATACCCTGCTTCTTTCATACAACCACCTGCCATTTTTGCTTTATTGCTGCCAGAAGGTTTAAAGGCATGCTTTTAAATATCTTGAAAGTTTCCTGTTGATAAGAAAAGGTGGTTTTAGCACTTTTAAGTAAACAGTAACGCACAAACATCACAAATCATGCTTTTTGATAGAATCTACATTAGCTACATGAAGCATGGGAGACACAGCTGTGGGGGGAAGAGGGAAAAAGAAAATGCTCAGTTTCTGGAAGGAAGTCCTAGCAAAAATTAGTTACAAAATGTGGGCTGAGTATATACTGCTATATATATTAAAACAATTAAGTCAGACTTTAAAACAGTCTTTGTATGTCTTTTGCTTCAGCAACAACCATTGGGCAGTTCTGCAGGTGGGACAGGTGGTTCTGAAGCAGATAGCTAACACTCATGAGCATTTTAGTCTATTGAAATCCAAAATTAAAAGGAGAAAAATTATCTGCTGATATCCAGGAGAGTATTTACAACATGATAATACAAGTAAACATTTTTTTAAAGTGCTGTAACATGGGTATTCAGAATATAATTTCTGGCATATTATTGCTATTCTTAGAGAGCTGACATATAAAGACTTTAAAATCATTGATGTGTGTTTAAATTTTGTCATACAGAACAAGTCCTTTCACCGGCCAGCAAATTAAACCATAGGTGACCAAAAGAGAGAATATTTATTATAAATCATGAGTACAGTGCATAGATTTGAACTGTAAACATGACCTCCTGGGTGGGTACCTACATGTACATACCCTGTGTCAAGAATCACAAGATTTGGGATGTCAGCAGAGCACCAGATGCATGTTTTACATAAACCCCAATCTGACAAGTGGTAGATTTATAACCTCTGTGTTTGGAACACTTCCTTGACATGTAAAAAGAATAATTAAGATAGCCTCTTGGGGGAAAAAGTGAGTGGTGGTTAAACTATAGAGAATATTCATAGTAAGCAATTTGAGATGCATTTGGTTTACTCTCTCCATTTGATAGTTTTCAGTGAGGAGCTTCACATTTCTAAAGGTGTCTTTAGAATTCGTGATTCAGAATACTCTAGTCTATGAAGTATTAGTCTGATCTCCACTATTTGGGTTGAAGTTTTATTGTTGTTGTTTTATTGTTTTAGAATTAGTTTGACTAAACAAATAAAGTGGGATAGTTACTGCTTCTGAATTAGAAGACTAAAATGCTATAACCTGAGAATTAATAACAAGTTTTTGTAATGTGTTAAGACTCATGCCTTTATGTTAGCAGAGGCAAATCACATTCCTGGAAGTTTTATGGGAGTGTGTCTCTCTTTTGCATTGCAAGGGCTTCTTCTGGAAGTAATAGATCCAGTATGAGGGATCACAACCACAGAAAGTTTTAGGCAGATTGGAGTAAATCTGCACACATAAAAGGAATAATTTGGTTCTCTCTTGTTTGATGTTTAATCTTTATCAACTGTGACTGCTGCCAAAAGAGAGTCCCATGTCTGTTCACTTGCTTCTCCTGTTTCACATCTGATGCAGTGCCTAGGAGGCTATGAGTTGAGTGGGTTATTGGCTTGATAGAAAACAAGCCCACTGAATTACAGTTCTCAAAGGTATGTGATTCACTGATCTGGCCCTGGAGAAAAATATGGGAATACATCACTTTGGAAAGGGGAGAGAAGCACTGGCACTCTCAGCAGAAGTCTTCTGCTATGCCAAATAAAATTCAGTGTCAAACTCTGCATGGAAACTGCAGGTCTGTGGGCATCAGAGCCATCCAAACAGCCTGCTGCCCCTTCCACCCTCCCTGATCCATGGTCCTTTCTTACTCAGGGCTGTGTGATCACATCCACTCCTTTACACTGATTTTTGATCCTTACTAGAGTCTGTCATCAACCACTTTAATTTAATAGCTTAGTGAAAGCTATCAGACTGGTTTTGCTAGGCTTGTTTTCTAGAGTGTACTTTTTAAGCATGCTATAATAGGGATCATATGGGCTGGCATATGGTGAGGGAAGACATGGAGATGGGGTAGCAAGGAGAAAGGGAAAGGGGTAGCTTTTAGCAACACTGAACTGCTAGAAATTCTGACTTTTAAGAAAAGTCTGGGTTTGGGCAGCTTGGGAATCAGAAAAATAAGAAATCCATCTTCAAGGCATAAAAGTTCACTACAGTGAAGTAATACTTCTTCCTCAAAACCCAAAAAGAGGACAAAAAAGCCCAAGAAGCAAGTGGCTTAATTTACTTCAAAGGTGATTTTGAAGAGGTGGTGGAGGGAAAATGTTCTTAGCTATGTGGTTAGACCAAGATTAGATAAACACTTGGGGGAGGTTCTAGAAACAATTAGTCCCTCCTGAAAGAGGGTGATCAGCAGTCTTTTCCAACTCCACGTTCATAAGGTTCCAACAATACTTCTCTAACACAGGTTCAAAGAGGTAACCATTATTATTCAGATATCAGGATAGAGACCGTAATTCATAGGAATGTATTCAGAACAGTAAATACAAAAATCTAGCTATCCATCTGTAATTCATGCAACATTTTCTCACACAACTCATTCATCTGGACAGTTTACAAAACTGGCCTGTCTGTAGCCCTATTTGCATTATAGCAACACCTGACAAAAGTTCTGGAAGCAGGAGGGGTGTCTTTATGATGAGGGCCTGGAGGTAAATTAGGCATTCAAGAACACCCCTTCTTATGGGGTGAAAATAGGCATTTTGCATGAAGAGAAAGAAGAAATATCTGATAAAAAACCCCAAAATTTACTTCTACTCAGATAGCTTTAAAATAATTTACTGACTTGGGGAGAGGACATAAAACATGGAGTCAGAAGTCATTTAAGTGCCTATACCACCTTTTCCCACTTATATCTCTTCTGTTTGTTAGGGCTTAAAGTAAGTACACTAACACCCACATTTAATTTCACATTTATCTGCTGGTCTTCATGCAGCAAGCAGGAATGGATACCTCATTGCACAGCTGCACTATCCCCAGTGGAACAAGTCCTACATCTCTGTCTGAGGGGTCAGAAAACTGACCACAACAATGGCAAAAACAGCTCAAAAAAACCTCTTATTCTACCCTGACTGCTTATTTCCACCTCCTTCTTGTTCAGTCCCCTCCTGAGCCCCAGGTACCACCACGTGTGGGACCATGTGGTAAAAGAGCAGGCTGAATTGATCTGAGCTTACAACAGAAATTCTACAAGAAAGCCAAGATCCTGAAAATAGTTATGCCAGTCTCCTTTAAGAAAGGGGCCTGCAGTACAGAAGGAGTGAGTACCGTGAGAGGGCAAAAATTAATTGATACTGGCTTTTCTATCAAAACAATAATCTTGGAAAGCCAAAACTTCAGCCAGAGGCCCAAGCCTGTAATTTAATTAATATAACATCAGAATAACAGGAGTGGCTCCTTTTTATTTACTTGTAGCTAACTTCAAGTTACACCAAAGTAAATAAGAAAAATACGAATTATTGTAAGACTTCTCTAGCTTACAAATATAACAAAATTTACATGCAAAGATTGAGATATGTCTCCAATGGCAGGGATAGAATATTTATCTTTAACAGTAAAATGTTGGGATGGCAGTTCTTTTGGTTTTGGGGTTTTTTTTTTCTCTTTGCCTCCTGTATCTTGAAAAGAAGAAAGGAGAAAGTTACAGCTATAAAAGGTATTTGTCAAGAACAGCCATCGGCCAGCACCACAAATGAGCAACTCCAGCGTGAAAACACTTTCAAAGTTCTAAATGAGTTGTCCCTGTGGTAATAAAGAAAGGCTGTTTTACAGCATGACAGTGTGTAAGACAGCATTGTCAGCTATAGTTTGTTTAAAGCACAAGGCCTGTAACAGGAAAATAATGACTTTAATAAAATTTACTATTGACTTTGTAGGCTAAAATCTTTCTGTCATCAGGAATACAGAAAAACAACCTGCCTGTAAGCCCTTCACTTAAATATATTCCTTTAATATTTCAAAGCAGCTTGTGACTTTTTTTTTAATATACATGCTACTTCAAAAGATACTGTAGTGGGGTGGAAATTAGTATTTTTAATAGAAAGTTGGAATTGCTTACATAAGGGAAAAACTGGTAATGACCTATGACACTGTCTATGGAAAGCAACATTTGAGGAAACTGCAAAAGCAGTTAATGTAATTCCTTGAAAAGCTGTATAAAGCTATGTCACAAATGAATGATTTATAAATTACTGAACGTCCTTCTCATCTAGAGGATATCTTTTAATCATGCGCTGTAGTTTTCTCTGAGTGAACTCCAAAGAGCCTGCTGCAGAGATACACAGAAATCTGCAGCATGTTAACAAGGTTGGGGTCATTTCTAAGAATGGAGGGGGGAGCAAAAAAAGAAAAAATCCTCACATTCGGCATGATTTTACTTTCGAACCAATTTGATTAAATGCACTATAGTTTGCTGGTAGTGTGTAAGAGGTCATGCCTTTTATATGAAAAACTGCAGAATTTTCATTCCTTTAATGTTTTTTTACATAGTTAAAATAAACGGTGGTGAAAAGTTTCTCAACAGTGTATGACAGCTCAATTTAGAGGTGAAACCTTTTAATAAAATCTCATGAAATGAATGCTTTGGTTTATGCACTCTATTTGTGTTTCCCACTGGAGTGCTTAGCATTGTGAAGTGGTGGTTTCTTTCTTTACTGCTGCAGAACAACATTGCGGAAGAGGATCTGGAGCCTTAGAACAGGAAAGTTGTAGCTCAGCAGCTGTGAAATTGTTGATGGAGGAACCTTAATTTACAGTGAAAATGCTTTCTTCTTGACTTAAAGAAAGACAAACATGCTATTGTGCACGAATTTTTGTAGCAGATAATTAATTAAAAATGAGGAAAAATATTCCACAGAGGCTTTTTAGAAGGGACTCTGGGGTCCAGAAATAGTATTAAGAGGGTAACCAATTAAAGGTTTATCTAAGAATTAATAATTTTTCTAGGACTTTGGCAATGGAACTGGCTGAAGTCATATTTGTTGTAGCTTTGCCTTGTTTCTAGCACATCCACAAAATCATTCTTATGTTTTCTAGGGGACATAGCAAGGAAAAAAAAAATCTTTCCATAAGGAAACACAGTGCCTGTCTTCCCTGATATGCTGCAGAAGTGACACCTAAAAAAGTGATAGTGCATTTCTTAAACTCCCAAAATTTTAAACATGCAGTTTGTAGAAAATGTAGTTCATTTCCACGTTCTGTAATGCAGAGCTCATTCACAGAACTTGGAAGGCAAAAAAGGTGAGGATCAGAGCAGGACCAACTCTGGCAGAAACAACCACTTATGCCATATGAATTATACTGGCTCAGCCTATCCATGCAGCCAACACGTCGTCAAGTGTTGCCAAGAACCCAACAGCCAGTATCATATGAATAACTCAGAGGAAGTATCCCATGCAATGAGTGCTGGGAAAGCCTCAAAATCAGAGTCCTGATAGGATGTTGGTTGCAAAACATCTGCTATTTTAGCCTTTCATAGTGACTTCTGCAGTGCTGTAGTATTGACCTCATTTTAGGTGTTGTTGGTGTGACAAATGATCATCCTTTGTGAGTTTCTGCAGCTAGAAGCAGGGTTCTTCTTGGCATCTTGTTCTAGCCTTTCATAATTTCACACCAAAGCTCATTAAGTTTGGCACTGTGGTACACTGTGACATAACTAACATACTTGCAAAGAGTTAGGTTCGTGTCTCTTTCTATTAGCCTCATTTGGCAATGGTTACCACGACTTTCGGGGGTTGTTCCAATGTAGGCATACTCTAAAAATATTTTGAGTTTTACAGTTATGCCAAATTTTTGTAAATATCAGAGTCCTTAAAGATTAATTAATACTCCTAAGTGCTACAGTTGGCTTCAGCCCTGTAAAGAATACACGAACTAGAAAAGCTTCAAAATCTTTATTTTTTTGTGACTGATAAAAGACTCAATGGTTAGAAGAAATGTATACTACTTCTTACAGATTTTTAACCAAAGCTTTAAAATAAAGTGCAGATTTCCTGGGTGGTACAGAAGAGGAAATCAAAACTAAGATGTCTCTTTTTAAAATGGATACTTAAAAGTGTCCCTCCTTCAGTCCCTCTCCCATCCTCTTTAACCCCATCTCACACCATGGCACTGAGGACTTGGCTTAGGAGAGACCCAATGCAAAAGATGTGCTCACATGTGATCTCTTGCAGGAATACACCTCAGGCTTTATAATCAAATTGATATTTCACTTATTTCTGAAATAAAATGTTGAATCCATTTTTATGAGACCCACTTTTCAAGACATATTAGCCCTCAGAAATTTCTATCCTCTTTAGTAAGAAATGCTGAGAACTCATTGCTTGGAGAAAAAATGAAGACTAAAGAACCTCTGTCTAAATTTTGGAGAATGTCTTCGACTCCAGCTCTTCAAAGTCTAGCCCTAACATTTTATCCAAACTGCAAAAGGATAGTTTTATTAATTTCAGCTCGAGGTTATTTTGACTTTTATCTTATTTTTCAAGGCATATGTGAGCAGAGGGAATGACTTCAAATCTATAGCTCATCAGCTTAAACTTTTTTTTTTTTTTTTTTTTTTTTTTTTTTTTTTTAGGCAGTATTCATATAATGTAGAACACAGGACCATCATTCATCATTAAACTCTTCCTTGGGGTCCCAGAAGCTACAACCATCCTAATATATACTGGGCAGGAGAAGGAAGATCAGGCAACTCAAGGTGAAAAAAATAACCATTTTCAAGAGTATTATATTATATTTTAAGTCTTTTAGGGGTGTACCTATTTTGTTCTGTAGTTGTTCTATTTGTGATTTTCAGACATTGCTTTGCTGCTTAGTAAAGATTTTGGCAATTAAGAGCTCAACATCAGGAACCACACTGCATCCAAAACAGAAATAAATATGTCCTGGCAAAAACATGTCATATTATAAATTGTGCTTTCTAAAGTACAACTGAAAATAAAATATAGTTATGAGAGGTGAAATAAGATGCCTAGACAACTTCTAGACATACCTTCTAAGCCTGGATAAATAATTAATGGCTTTATATCAGAGTATCTACGTGTAAAACATCTAAATTATCTAGGAGTCTGGATGGCTTAATTCAAGTACACACATGTACTTAAATATTTTCTTTTTGAAAGGATCACCTGACACAGGTAATCAAGGAGCCAATGAGGCAGATACTCTGCTAGACCTCATATTTGCAAACTAGGAAGAATTGCTTAGGAATAAGGATGTCAGGGGCAACCTTCACTGCAGTGATCGTGAAATGGGATCTTCAGAGGATGAAATGAGGCAAAAAGCAGAATCACAGCCCAGAATTTCAAAAGAGCAGACTTTGCCCTTTGTAGGGACATGCTTGGAGGAATCCTGTGGGGAAAACTTCCATTTCAGCAAAACCCAGTAAAAGTTGTTTGGTTTTTTTTTTCTCTTCTTCTCAGTTCTTCAGTTGAGAAAAATAATAGGTTTCTGGCTTCTATTGAATAATCAGCTCTAAATCTGCCAAAAGTTACCACATTTGAACAATTACCTTCCATCTTGTTATTGTTGATTGATTTGAATAGAATACGATCCTGCTCCTGAAGAGTTTGGTTGGCTTCAGCCAGAGCCAACCTGAGACACTACTACTGAGCCTACTGAGTTGTAGGTACTTTAACATAATGAGATGCAGGGATGTTTAAAGTCCTAACAGACTTGTCAGATACTGAACTATTAGAATGACACCATGTACAGAAACTTCGTTTTTGAGGATAACAGTTATAAATACTGACTTTAATGCAGGTCAACACGTATTTGTACCTAGCTTTACCTTGTGTTGTATCATACGTGGAGAGAATTTTCATTAATATATAGAGATGCCTCAAGAGAAAATAACATCACAGCTTCCAGTAGATGGTTATAGTTGGAGTGGTCTCTAGCAAATCCACAATCTCTAAATGAGTGTTGTTTCCAGGAAAAACTTATTTAGATCTGTTCATTCATTTCTGAGAAAACTTTCATTCTTCACTAAGTGTGCTGCCTCTTATTTTTATTAATTTCTTTTTCAATCAAGTAAAACAAAAAATGTTTGTTCTCTTCTATTTTACAATCTCATTGACCAAAATGTAATGCATTCATTTTTCCCCAAACCATTTAAGAGGAAAGTAATCTGAACAATTCCAGCATCTTCCTTGCTTTTGCATTCACAGAGTATAAATCAAAATTATGCACAATATTCATCAAAGCTGAGCTGTGCTGCTAATAAGTGTGTAACTCAGATATAGAACGAGCCATTTAAAGAAGTTATTGATGCCAACATTAAATTTACAATTATTCATAAAAGAAAACCATTTGAAGAATTCCCCATGCTGCAAGTACACAAAATACTTTGCTGCACATAAGAAGTTGCATTTATTAACAGCCCGTTTTGCCAGAATCTCATTTCACCAACAGAAACTTCATCCTCCAATGGGAATAAGAATCACATGAACGTCACAGATGCTACACATTTATTCACCATCACAATAAAAGAGACATAAATCTGTCTCACTACAGTGATATTTCGAAGTGGGCAGTTGTTTAAAACGTAAGACACAAGAAAACTTAGATATAAGAAACTGTTGTAATTAATGAACATTATTAATTACACCTTTTCTTCCCCCCTTGGGTTTATACACTGTTCTATAAACGCTTCATGCACATATTGTTCTTGTAACATTTAATTTATGTTACACATAATATGAAAATTTCTTTATTGATGATGTTTGACATTCCTTTTCAGTGGTAGTATACAGAGATGTCATATCTTGGGCATTAGTTTTCCAGCCAGCTGGGCTACATCTTTAATTAGAAAATTTTTACAAATATCATGATTATAATAGAAAGTGAGAATCTCTCGTTGGCTTTGGTAAGGCATGTAAGTGATCTGTAGTTCAAAAATCAGAACAAACTGAAGTTAGGAAACCAAAGATTAAGGGCTATAAAAGTTATATTCGCATAACCAATTTTTCAGGAAAATAATGTTTAAAAAATGTAAATATCTAGGCTACAAAAATATTTGGGATTTTTTAAGTGAGAATTTTTTTGCATAGATGCTTTAGCTACTGACATGAAAATTCAGCTATTTAAGGCTAGACATACTTAGACTTCTAAATTCTAAAGCTTTGCTTTTCTTTTCAATAAGACTTTGGGAAAATATCAAAGATAGAAATACCTATGATCCCAATGTCTTAGTGAAAGCAATTAATAATAGAGTATACAGGCATCATTTATTTTCATTTTTTATAGTATATATTTATACTATAACATGTTTATGGCTCCTTCTATTCTCACTAGTGGTTTGGATTTTTGTTTGTTTTTTCAAGGCTCTCAACCTTTGCATCTTTTTAACTTAAAATGGAGAACAGAATGGCAGATGAGGTGGCAAAAAGAGATGTTTTAATAAAATTGGGGTTGTTTTATTTCCTTGCTGAAACAAGACCTCTCTGTAAAGGAGAAAGACAATCCAATAGTTTAATATCTGTTGTAGGATTTACTTTGACTGAATACATACCCAAAGGGATGGGGTGGCCATCTTGCCACTGAAGATGGTTTTCAGGTGGTCCTAGATATATGTCACCATCCCTTCTTTCCCTTTTTTCAAAGCAATCTCTACATGTTTGTCAGTGTCTTCTAGGAAATAAGGAATTAATCTTCAGTTTCTTCTTTGTAGTCCTTTCCTAATCAATTTTTATCCTTCAAATGCAATTAGCTTCTATCTTCTTCTGCTGGCCTAAAGTGTGTTCAGACATCTTCAAGTTCTCTATACTACCTTTTCAGCTTGTCAGGACAAGCAGTTAACTGTGAGAACCATGCAAAGAAAGCTTGAGACCACCTCAATGTACCAAACTTGTTACAGGATTTTCCAGAGCCAGGTGCCTAGTATTAGAAGAACATGGAAGGATGCAAGGTGTATGTGTCAGACCCATTGAGCAGGCTATTTCAGGTGCAAAAAGGAAAGACTAAGTTCTGAGAGACTCCATGTAATCCATGGTTTCAAGAGTCTAGGTGAGGTTTGCCTATGCCACCACTGTAGATTTCATAACCACAAAATTCCAAAGACTGTGACTGAACCTCAGGCATGCTGTGATCCATGAATCAGTTATCAGACATGTGAAAACCTGGATCTGCTGAAAGCTGTGAGCTGGGAACACAAACACCTTGAGTGACAAGAGTGGAATTCTTCCTGAATTTCTACAGACCATAAGTAGCAAACAAGGGTCAGAGCCTAAAATCCTTGAAAAAGGACTCTAAAGACTATGGCTCTGAGGTACAATGGAAATATTCAGAACTATAAGAAGCTACCTATGTAAAATTGGAAAAAACTTTTTGATATGTGTTTACTTCATTTAGTGATGTACTTAGAAAAATATAGATCAGTGGTTTTGAAGTGGTCTTCTTTGAGGCCTTGATTATGGAAATTATGTTTTAAAATTATAGAAATTATATTTTTGATATACACAAGGAAAGTTCAGGAATAGAATAAAGTAGAATTAGAATTATTAGAAATTGAATTGGAACTGGAATTAGAATTAGAATTAATGAGAATGAGGATAGGACAGGATAGGATAGAAATATAAAACAAAATCTGAATAACTAACTGTGGTTATGGCTTACTGCCAACGGAGACAGTTATTAGCCCATACCTATGGACTGGTTCTCTATTAGCAGTTAGGGTCCACTAGGCATGTTCATAGAGCACATATTCCAGTTTAGTTTCATCTGAAGGGTATATCTTTCTAAGGTTGGAGACCTCACCGTGGTTTAAACCGCAGAGGGTGGGACCCAATTTTTTCCCATCAGACCTGGTCAGGATTAAAACTCTAAGGCACCTTCACCAAGAGACAGTTCAAGGCTTTGTGTATTTTCTATCACATCAGGGACTGCTGCTGTTATCTGGTTTTGAATCAGCCAGTCTGTAAAGGGGACCATGACACACAGATGCTGACCTTCACTGCTCTAACTTGAGTCTTACGGTGTTTGGAACCCAAAAAAATTAACTCTGCATGCTATATTCAAAGGAGGGGTTTTTGTGATTTGCTGTAGTGAAAGTTCAGTAGCAGTACTGTCAGGCTTTGGGGCAATTTTCTGATTTTACAGTAAACAAATATTTTCTTTCTTTTTGATTGTTATTTCCACAATTCACTGTCATCCTATTCCAGGACTTAGCCAGAGTGGCTAGAAAGAGGTCAAACTGACTGTTATTTTGTCAAGGATGTCCATTTTATTTAATGTCTCATGCAAAAGAGGGACACATTTTTTCCACTCCAACATCAGTTTTACTCATCAGGCTTTTCTAAGGCCTCCTTTCAAAATAGGGCCACCGAAGAAGAAAATGGCAAACCACATATATCAGTCTGGCTTCTCTCAGCAGATGGATGTCTTAACTATTGACTCTTCTGAAATGAACAAACTCAGTTCTCTTCTTCTTCCCTCTCTCTCTGGAAATTAAAATCTGGACCTGTGAAATTTTTTCCAATTAAAGTTTCAATGAGTCTGGCATGTTCTAACAAACCCATTGCATCAAAAGTGCCTTATACATAATTGGTTGAGCCAACAGATGTCACATTATGGCTTAAGCCCTCCTGAGCACTAAGGATCAGAAAGTGGCATTTTTAATAAAAGAGCTTTTTCGTCAGTAAACCCCAGACATGACCAGTAGATAGATTAATGTCTGTGTGCATCCAAGTTGCCCACAGATGGTAGAATAATCTTGGACTCGTTTTCCTGGACAATGACTTGATATTTTCTTCATAAAACATCTTTCTAAAAACCATTAAGAACTGTCAGATTAAAATAAAATCTCCAATGCCTTGAGGAGTCAGAAAAACAAAAATTATACAATTCATTCCTGTTTATATAAGCCAAGCTCAACTCTAACTCTGTTTTCAAAATATAGCTAATAGCTAATTTTCCAGTACTCACTCTTATAGGCACTTACTGAAATTCCATAGTTTAATAACCATAATATTTCCAAAACAGTTTTTTAAAGCATTTTCAGTCATCTCACCACACTTTCAAATCAATCTTGATCCAAACCTGGAATTCATTAAATAATAAATTCTCTCCAAGGACTAGTTTGGTCATTTGATGTCATAATTTTAAGAAATTTCACTTAAGTTTCGGAAGTAAATGAGGGTGCCCTTCTTCTCATTGTTTTTGAGTAGATACTCAGCCTATTGTATAGCCGTGTATACAGTCATTCACGTAGAGATTTCAAATAATTTTCCACTTTGGCTATTTCTAAACAGACATGTTAGATGCCAGTTCAGCTGCTTCTATTTGCATCCAGGTGCCATGATTTACCATGCAGTAAGAATGTTCCCATAGAGGGGTAATTTTTATAGGGCTAACAACAGTACTATGTTAAACTCAGCTGAGAACCAGAGAAGGAAAAAAAATCTCCATGGTTTTTACACTTGCTAGCCTTGCCAAGGAATTAATTCTAAAAAAAAAATTAATTTACATAACACAAGTCTCTCCCTTTTTTTTTTTTTTTGTGTGTGTGATCAGCACTAGATTATTTGTTATACCCTGTTGTTAGCTATCACTGGCAACAAACCAATGTCAGAGAGTGTGTATGCTTTCAATAGAAGAAAGTTGGGTAATTTTGACAAATTTCCTGTTTTCCTTTATTAGAATTCCATACTACTAGGGTCAGAACAAGTAATGACCTGTGATAAATTTTGTCAGAGATTTTGATGTCTGTCCACAGACTGAATGTGAGGTAGTAGATGATTTTTGCTTGTCAGCTGTATATATAAAATGCATGCTGTCTTCTTTGCATGCATATATATTAAACTGTATACAGAGATCAAAACTGGACAGAGCTTGATGAAAGCCTCTAAAACAAAGCAAAGAGAGATGAAGAAGGTGAAACAATTTTCTAATATAAGTTGAAAACACATCATATAACCTGAGGAATAGAATCACAGAATCATAGAATGATTTGGGTTGGAAGGCATTTCAATGATCATCTCATTCCAATCCTTCTGCCATACACTGAGGTGTGAATGGGACAACTACCCATGGCCATTGCTCCATGGGACAACTGTACACAGGTTGGCAGATGCCACTTGTCCTCCCAGGGGCACAACTCCACTACTCTCTACACAGAGAACTCCACAAAGTCACTGAGCATCAGCAGGGGCTCTGTGTAGAGAGCTGGCCAGAGACCTGTCCCCCAGGATATGCCCCAAAATACGCAGAGAGTCAGAACTCAAGCCAGGAGAATTTTAGTAATCCAGAGGCTTCTGTCAGAGAAACAGATGACACATTAAGAGGACCGTTAAGAGACTTTCGACATGTCTAAGACTCCCAGGAAATAAAAACTCCTCACCACTTCCAGTCAGGATGACCACAGGAAGGGACAGGAGGATGATGATCAGAAAGATCAGTTATAAAGTGTTTGAAATTTCACTTGGCTTGTGAGAGTGCCCAAAACCCTCTTCTCACTACTTCTCCCTACCTGTGGCTAGTCCAACCAGGAGGATATTTTCCCTTCTGGGATGGGTTTTGCTTGTTCTTAGAATTCCAACCTAGAAGAAAAAAACCTTTCCATTTAGAAGTCCAGTCAAAACCAATGTGCTTTAATAAAATGTACTTTTAGCTTCGGTGGGCTGTAGGGGGGGTTTACCAAGGGAGAAACTATAGGTTGAAAAATAACAGCAAGCTCTAGACCGTAACACTTTTAAATCCCAACACAGTCATGTAGGACTCAAAAGTTAATTGCTCATAAAGCTGAACACTTCTTTACATATATAATTGCCATATCCTTCAGCAGACTTCAAAAGAAGGGGCTTGGAATTGAAGATGGACTCTAAACTCTTAGACCCTTCATTCTATATTCAGATATTTTTTTTTTTTACAGTCTGCACTGGAGGTTATTACATTCTGTGTAGATAGAGCCAAAGTCTCTTCCTTCTCTTGATTTACAGGGATATAATTAATTCTCAAGTTAACTGAGATAAAAGTGGTGTAAACAAGAGGAAGGACCAGGCCTCCAGGAACAGAATTACTGCAGGAGCAGTCATCACTTTTAAAATATGGCAAGATTTCAGAAAAACATTGCAGATGCTTTGGCTCTGTCCCTCATCCAAGATGAGCATTGCTTTTTGCTGCTGTGCTTTGCTTATTTCGCCCACGTCTCCTTAGGCATTCATGCTAATACCTTGTACTTGATATGAATGTTTTATAATTAGGCACACATATATGAAATACCCAAAACTATATTAAGCTTAAACACATTTTCAGAAAGTTATAAAATACTTTTGCCAGATTCTGTATTCTCAGATGAATTAATCTGAAAAACAACTGGGACTCAATTTAGGCCTTCCTGGCAGCAAGCAAGAGAAACGTCAAGCTCACAATTTTACTTTATTGAAGACCCTCTTAGGAGTCCATCAGAAAGAACTCTATCTGCCTGGTAGTCAGCTATCAGTGGGAGGTAATATTTAGTTTATTAATGTGGCTTTGATTTTGTTTTTTTTTCCACATGGTTGATGAATAGTAGTAAACTAAGACCCAATTTCTTCCTCTCCCTTTCTAAAAAAAAAAAAATTAAAAATTTTAAAAAAGGTTGTGAAACATAGATAAAGTTAACCAGATCTTGCACAATATCAAAGTGTATTCAGTGGGTTTCAAGTTATCCAGAAATATGGTCTATTTGTACACTAGAGTGTCTGAATTAAAACACATGCACAGAAACTGAACACAATTTAAGAGACCCTGTACTGAAGTCAAGGTTAATTTTGAAACAATCCTTCTGTTTCAAGGCAACTGTTTGGATTAGTAAATGTCTATGCTGTACTGAAGAGTGGCTTACACTGATACTTGACAGCACAGGTAAACCATCATAGAGTTCTAATCACAAATAGACTGCAGCTTAGCCACTAACTGTGAATTTCTAGAATGAAAGGAGACAAACTAAAATGCAGAAACTTTTTGCCCTGTTTTTCTCTCAATAAATCAAAGTGAATTATAGATGCAGTCAGGGGTACTGTCTCAAATGTTATGATTCATATCTTCCAGCACATTACATTTGATTTATCTTGTTTGTGGGGTTTAAGATTGCATTACAAGGCAGTGAGGATATGTTGGGGATAAAACAGCTGACTGGGGTAAAATGCACATGGAATAAATACTCAGAAATTGAAAACATCATAGAGAGAAAAAAAAAAAAAAAAAAAAAAAGACAATAGGATAGGAACTCTTGACAAATACTCTGCTGAGTAAACCACATTTGGAGAGGCTTACTTTCAACAGTGACTTCAGCAGGACTATCATGTGAGTTAACTGCTACTGGGAGAGGTGTAAAGAGTTCACAGTCTATTCCACATAATTAAAAGTCTAACAGGCTTTTTTTTAATGTTGTAGAAAAATCTTTAGACTGAGTCTCTGGCCATCAGCAGTGAGGTGCATCACTGGTAATGTCTGAATTGCACATATATCCAGAATATGCAGTTTAAGTTTTCTGCCTCTTGTTGCACTCCATACTAAGGGTTTAGCTGGGATTTGTTCAAATTTCTCTAAAGATGAAGGGAGGAAAAGTACTGGTCCAGAGAGGAAATCTCAAAAGTATTAGTTCTTGCAGAAGCAAACTGGAATTTGGAACATGGTTTCCAATAGTGCAAAGAAGAAGAGACCAAGAGGAGATGGAACAGGTATAAAGGCAGTGATGTGTATTTCAGCATCTCTGAAAAAGTAAACCATCAATGCAAAGATTTTCGATTTTGCAGCGATCTTAATAAATGGGGAACTTATCTCAACAAGATTAGATGAAAGAATTCATATACAATAAAGTGAAGCAGAAATAACCACTAAACAAGGAATTTAGAAAAAGAGAAATTACTGTACAAAAATATCTACAGAAGAAGAGCAGTACATCATGGTGCCTATTTAATATTATCTTACTATACAATGACATTTGAAAACACTCATTAATATATGATCTGTAATGATGACAAAGAGAAAGTATTAATTTGAATTTTACTAAAATGAATTGTATTAATATGGACCAATATAACTGATAAAACTTGTTTCTATCCTTCCCTTTGTTTTGAGGAAAGCAACAGTTCAAAAAAACCCAGAGTAGTTGCAATGATTTCCTGACTAATTGATGGCTTAAGAGGATGATGGGAGACCCTGTGGGTTTTTCATTTTAAAATTAGGAAACAACAATTAAATTGTGTAATATGTGTTCACATTTAAGTGGAATCACTTCATTGCATATGCAAAGCATTGAGAAAAGACCTTAGAAAATGTGGTCCAAAAATGTGTCCTCTAATCCAAGAACTTGTGTGCCCCCTTAAACAAGTGGAATATTCACAAGGGACAAGTGTGATCCTTACTAAATGTTTATTTATTAATAACAGAGAGGATATGATTTGAACAGCCAAGTTCTAGACACTTAAAGTCCGCAGTAAAAGAAATCAAGCTCTACTTTCAATGGTAATGTGGAACTCCTTTTCCAACAATATTTTTAAGATTGTTTTATTCCTTTCCCTGTTTTGTGGGGGCTGCTATAGGACATCTGTTACTTAAAATGGCTACTTTCCTTATTACATATTGGTAGCTCTAATAAAATTGTGTTTATCCACAGATATATAAAACAAACAGCATTTTTCTGGTATTTATATATAGTATTTACAAAAAAGGTTTCTGGTGTGGAAGTCAATCCATCCTAATCACAGATTTTCTGTCACATTTACCTTCGTACCAGAACTCGTATCCATCTAGGAAATTATTTCTTGGAGAGATACAGGGCCAAACTCTCCTTTCAGTTAAACCAGAATGCACTTGGAGAGGCTCCAAATTAGCTAAAAATCAACAGAGGTAGCGTAATATGTTCTGGTGTAAATCAGAAGAGGATTTGGCTTCTGATCTTCTGATAATTATTCAAGAGTAAACAGCACTCAGTTGCATCACAGGATAGCACTGGAATGTGAAATATTGAAAAACTGCAAATACATTGAAATAATAAAATTAGAAAATTTAAGTGTAAAGTGCCTAGTCTTTATATTTTGTCCATTGTCATTTCGCACAGAGAACTCTTTTGACTATTGATCTGCACCTAGGACACTCATAGGATGTTGGTTTATTATGTTTGGTATCTTGTAACTGCTAGTGCATTATGAGATAAGAGTTTGTAGCAACACATGGCAATAGGGGATCTGTACGCTCATGCTTCATTACTTCTTGACCTTTCAGATGATACCCAATTGAAAAAGGATCAGTTCTTACATCTGGCAAAAGCCTAATTTACTAATATGCTGTCCTCCTGAGTCACTGCTGTAATACATCTGCTGAACTTCTTATATATCTTGACCCCTGTTAATTCGTTGTTGCTCAGTTATTTACTTTTGATGTGCATGAATGTATAACCTGGGGGTTGCTTTAGAGCTACAAAATTTTGGGTGGAGAGGTGAACAGACTTTACATCCGAAGTAAGTCCAAATCAAAGATGGATCTTTAACCAGAATTCTCAAGGCAGTCTTTCACCAAACAAATCACCAAAAAAACCCCCAAAATACCCTCAAACCAAACATAACAATTAAAAAAATAAAAAAATAAATAAAAAATTAAAAAAAAAAAAAAAAAAAAAAAAAAAAAAGCTCGATACATTGCCAAGAGATTTAACTTGACTCAGAGCTGTCAGAATGTTAATTAGGTCATTGCTTTAGAATCATCTTCCCCCAGCACCTTCAGAAGTTGTTCTGCCTCCCACCTGCCCCACCATCTCTCTGATCCCACACAGTGTTTGCCACTGCCATTATAAGGGGTTATCTACAGTGCATCAGGGAGTGAAGATGAACCCTGGTTAAAACCTTCATTGGAAATGCCTGTTTCTTTCACTTAATATTTTCCTTTATTATTTTAATTCATTTCAGTTTCTGTGATACAGTTCAACACTTAAACCACAGAAATTTAGATGCAGAAATGACTGGAGAGGAGTGTTGATATGGGAGGGAGTCACGGGGCTGTGGAACTGTCAGTCCATGTTGGCTCATAGTGACAGTGGTCACTCTTAGGATACTCTTTTATACAAATCTTATGTGACATCAAAAAAGAAACAGTTTTTAAAACTAAATGTCAGTGTATGAACACATAAGGTTTTTCTTCACTATTAGCCATCTGTCTTTTCAAAGTTTGCAGTTATTGCCACCAAATTTCACTTCTGAAATGGATTCATTCTCCCAGATTTTTGTTATACATGTAAGAGAAATAGAGTAGGATTCCTATCTAAATAGTAATACTAAAACACATAGTATAACCTACAAGAAATTATTGACAGAAATTTTGCAAGCAGAGGAAGGGACTCAGAGAACAGTATAGCCTGGTATCTTCCTTTGCTTATTTTGTTCCTTGCCCATTTTTAAGTGGGGCATATTTCACAGCTGGCTAGTCCAGAGTGAATCTAATTTCTTTTTCAAAAACTTGAGCATCAGTGACTTTCCTGTGGTCGCCAGTACAGCCATTTTGTTCTGTGCCTGTGCACCTGGAGTTTGATTAGGTCCTCAGTAAAGAGCCTTCTCAAAGATGATCTCTTCCATCAGATTTGAAGGGTTTGGTCTGCTTGGGTTTCTTATAATACGATTTGGTCAGTTTATCTGAGTGAATGGGAAGAACAACTAGTAGCACCTTGATGGGAAATAGACCTCTCAAAGTCAGAACTTTGTGCTTACCAGTGCTAATTACCAATATATAAATTATCATTTAACTTTCAACCTAGGTCTGGTCCTTCCAACCTTAAGAGAAGGCAAGTGCCAGATTGACCATGCCACTCGACCATGTTAGTGCCAGGTATTCTGCCACACATTCCCATGTGCAATTATGCAGTTTTTCTAAACATACGTATTCTGTGTGATGTGTTGTTTCAATCAGCAGACAAGCTGGGTTGCTTGAGAGAGAACATTCTTCTCCAGAAGGCATCCTTAATTTCTATGTAATGTCTTTTCCCAGAAAGGTCCTCCCTACAGTTTATTGTAATTTTGTACAACCAAAATGCTCTTATGCCAGTCACTGTCCAAAATGCAATATGTCCTTCCCTTCTTCACACCCCAGGGAGTGTCCTTGACTTAGAAGCAAAGCCTGTGCATACTTGATCACATTTAGATTGTTCACACCTTTTCCTTCAGTACATACCCTGAAAATACCTAAACTTCTGGCTTTGAAGAATATGATTCAGATAAGCAACATCAAAATCAGGTCCATTTGGCCTTTGAAAACAGTTCTGTGGTTAACAAGATTTATTGGCAAATTCCCCAACATCTCTTGTGAGGGAATTCTGGATTTCCCATAAGACTTTCCCAAGAGTCTGCTCAGATAAGGAAGGGAACCTTCCCCCAGCAGTTGCACATTCCCAAGGCTCTAAAAAAGAGAAAGAGCAAGACAGAGGGAAGTGGAGTTCGTAATAGAGTAGCCCGTTGTGAAAAATCAACCCCATAAAAATGGGCAAAGAAAAAGGAAACAACTTTCTCGAGACAGGTTGAAAATATAATGGAAATGATTTCTTGTCACCTGCAAAAGCAGGTTGCACTTTCTGTCTTCATGTCTCATTCACACAGATATTCACCAACTATTTCAGCACCACTCACATTCCAAGCAAAGCTGCCATCCATTTCAGGATATACCTGAAAACTGACTAAATTAAAATAAAGAACTTTGAATGTAAACTGCATAAAAAGCCAGAAGAAACCCTAACGTATTTCAGATTTTGAGAACAAATTGTATTGAGGTTCTTGCAAGCCCAAGTTGGTAAATAGGCATCACAAAAGCTATAGTCCAGGTTGAACATAACTACTAACTATTTTTCTTTTTTAGTAGAAAAAGAATGAAAGTGAAGTCTGCACAAGAAAGAATATGCTGAGTTCATTCTGTAAGAAAAAAAGGCTTCCCCATGTATTCTTAGATAAGTGTGGTAGTCTATTATTGTAAGCATTGCCAGTTCACAGAGATGGAGACCACACATTTAATTCTTTTCTATAGGTTTTTTTAAAAGGTGGCTTCAAGCTACTCTCTAAGGAAAGGAGCTGGTTAATTGTAGCCCTGCTGGATTCCATATATCACAAAGGGCTCAACAAGAGCTAAATAAAGAGAGTTTAATCAGATCTGGAAAAGATGGTTTTTAATGGAATGGAATTCTGCAGAGGATGATAATCATTAAAACTGAGGAGTTAATCAAAAATCCTAAAAGAAGGGAAATATGAAGCATCCAGGAAACAACCCTCATTCAACTCAGATCCTCTTTAAAATCATGTGGAAAAAGAAAAAGAGCAAAATAAATAGAATATTTTAAAATATAAAAACACAAAGTGGTCATTTCTCAGTTACCTCTTCAGACACAGAAAGGAGGAAGTTTCTGACTCGAGTCAGAATCACAGGACAGGTTATTGCATGGTGATTACTTTGAGATGGTGATTAAAGGAGTAATTTAAAACACTAGGATTACTAAAGGAAAGGGGAAGTTAAAAGTGCCTCGGGAAAATTATTCCACATCCTCTACAAAGAAGGAAAATAACCTATCCTTGAATGCCACTCTGGAGGACATAATTAAAGAGGAATGAGAACTCCCTAACAAAGGAAAGTGTTTTAATGGGGCAAGACATGAAACACTGTGCTGTGGAAAGAGAAAAGGCAGTGTGTGTGGGTGCTGAGGAGGAGGCAGTCTCAGTACAGGCTCCAAAGGCAAGCTGTGGCCCTAGCAAACAAGGGCGAGTCCTTCCAGGGTGATTTCACTGCCCTATATGTCCCTTTAATAAGGAAGTGGAAGGCACTTCTGAGACTAAATGACGAGACTGCAGCTGCTGCTTTGCTGACACCCTTCTTAGCCACCTGCTTTGCCAAGAAGATTATAGCACAGCATCATGAGAAAAAGAGTGAGCCTGCGCTAAGCTTAAACATGCCAAGTCAATAAAATGTAAAATATTTTTGTCCTTAATTACCAGTACTAATGACTTCCTGTCTTCTACAGGCCCTACTGCTTTGGTTTTTCAACTTTGTTTTTCAACCTTGCCCAGCTGGGCAAAGTCCAGCATGGCAATTGGTCTGAATTCAGTGTTGGCTGAACTAGGAGCAGGAGGTTGGACTCCTGAGGTTGTTCCCTACCTGAATGACCATGACTTTATGTCTCTCTGGTTAAGGTCTGGAGAAAGTGAATGCTCTGTGATAGGGAATGACATTATCACAGTGATTTTAGAGAAGACCTATAAGGTAGGAGACAGAGTGTTATAAGAATACAATGCCTTACCATCTTGTAAGTGTTCTTGTAAGTATGTTCAAAACATAGGTAAAAACACTTGACATGGTCAAATCATGTATTTAGGAAAACATTTTGATTAAACAAAACACAAGAGTTGATTTCTTTTTTATTTCCTTGGACAGATATAAAACAGAAGCAGAAGGCCAATTCTTACTGAGATGTGAAACAAGACATAATTTAGAAAAAATATCCTTAACATTGATGTCTTGTGACTTCAAACAGTAGCCAAAAATACCACAAAAGATAATTTAAATCCTACATTACTAGTTTTAGGGTTGTTTTGACCCTGCAAGTATACTATCTACCTCATAGCTGGTTACAACCTGCCTTTCTTGTGGGTGATTGTCATATCGCTATTTAAGATATTAATTTTCAGGCTGCAGGCTGAAACATCAAGTCTTGGACCACGACAGCTGACATAATGGCATCTCATCTTCATAATAAGATATTTTTTTTTAAGCTGCATACCTTATCAACCCATCCAGCAGGCAATAGCTTTCATCAAGTAATTTAAACTTGCAGCCATGGCCTTAATCAGTTCCTTGGGAGACCAAGCATTGCATGATTGCTTACTGTAAGACATGTTCTGTAAAACACTACACTTTTCAAAAGGTCTTGCAGTCACCCATACAGTACCTTCTGCAAATCAAGTTTGATCATCAAGTAATACCTCTACTGTCATTTTGTCCACTCCCCTTTTATGTAGGTACAAGGGAGAAAAGTCCTTGCTTTCACTGTATTCACCATGCAAACAACCCATTGTTCGACCATCTCTCAGCAGATGTGTTGCAAACACAAGTCTGGGAGCTCCCAAATGCAGCACTTTTGATGTCCAGTCTGACAGCATGAGCCACACTCATGTATTTCCATTCCTACCCCTATTCACAGAAATGGTAGTGTTCCTCTTGCTCCATCTTTCGTGATCTTAGTGATCACGAAATAATAGAGTTCTCAATAATCAGGGATGCAAGGAGGGCTGTCAATAAAACCTCTACTTTGGACTTCCGGAGGGCAGATTTTGGCCTGTTCAGAAGACTAGTCCAGAGCATACCCTGGGAAACAGCCCTTGAAAACAAAGGAGTCCAGGAGGGATGGACATTCTTCAAAGAGCAAGTTTTGAAAGCTCAGGAACAGGCTGTCCCGGTGTGCCGAAAGGCGAGCCGGCGGGGAAGACGACCACTCTGGCTCAACAGAGAGACTTTGAAGGAAATTAGGAACAAGAAGAGGGCCTACCGGTTATGGAAAAAAGGGCTATCTACTCAAGAGGAATTCAGGAATACAGTTAAGTTATGTAGGAAAAAAATTAGAGACACAAAAGCACAACTTGAACTAAATCTCGCCACCTCTGTGAAGGATAACAAGAAGTCCTTCTACAGATACATCAGTGGCAAAAGGAGGGGCAAGGAAAACATTCATTCTTTAATGGACATGGACGGGAATGTAATTGTCAAAGATGAAGAAAAGGCTGAGGTATTTAACGCCTTCTTTGCCTCAGTTTTTAACAGTGAAACGGGCAATCCTGAGGACAGCTGGCTTCTGGAGCCTATAGGAGACAAGAATCTAAACACCACCCCTGCAATCCAGAAGGAAACTGTCAGTGATCTACTGGGCTGCTTGGATCCCCACAAGTCTATGGGACCGGATGAACTCCATCCAAGGGTGATGAGAGAGCTGGCAGAAGAGCTCGCCAAGCCTCTCTCTATCATCTACCAGAAGTCCTGGCTCACCGGGGACATCCCAAATGACTGGAAGTTGGCGAATGTCACGCCAATCCACAAGAAGGGCCGGAAGGAAGACCCGGGAAACTACAGGCCTGTCAGCCTGACCTCGGTGCCTGGCAGGGTTATGGAACAGATCGTCCTGGGAGCAATCACACAGCACCTGCAGGATGGACAGGGGATCAGACCCAGCCAGCACGGGTTTAGGAAGGGCAGGTCCTGTCTGACCAACCTGATCTCCTTTTATGATCAGGTGACCCGCCTGGTGGATGAGGGGAAGGCTGTGGATGTGGTCTATCTGGACTTCAGTAAGGCTTTCGACACCGTCTCCCACAGCATCCTCCTGAGAAAGCTGGCTGCCCACAGCTTGGACAAGCCTACTCTGCACTGGGTTAAGAATTGGCTGGAGGGTCGGGCCCAGAGAGTGGTGCTGAATGGGGCTGCGTCCGGTTGGCGGCCGGTCACGAGCGGAGTCCCCCAGGGATCAGTGCTGGGCCCAGTCCTGTTCAATATCTTCATCGATGACTTGGATGAGGGGATTGAGTCTATCATCAGCAAGTTTGCTGATGACACCAAGCTGGGGAGAAGTGTTGATCAGCTGGAAGGCAGGAGGATTCTGCAGAGAGACCTAGACAGACTGGAGAGATGGGCTGACTCCAATGGGATGAGCTTCAACAAGGCCAAGTGCCGGGTCCTGCACTTTGGCCACAGCAACCCCATGCAGCGCTACAGACTGGGGACAGAGTGGTTGGAGAGCAGCCAGGCAGAAAGGGACCTGGGAGTCTGGATTGACAGGAAGCTGAACATGAGCCAGCAGTGTGCCCAGGCGGCCAAGAAGGCCAATGGCATCCTGACCTGTATCAGAAACAGTGTCACCAGCAGGTCCAAGGAGGTGATTCTGCCCCTGTACTCAGCCCTGGTGAGGCCACACCTCGAGTACTGTGTTCAGTTCTGGGCCCCTCAGTTCAAGAAGGATATTGAGGTCCTCGAACAGGTCCAGAGGAGGGCAACCAAGCTGGTGAAGGGACTCGAACACAGATCCTACGAGGAGAGGCTGAGGGAGCTGGGGCTGTTCAGCCTGGAGAAGAGGAGGCTCAGGGGAGACCTCATTGCCCTCTACAACTACCTGAAAGGAGGATGGAGCCAAGCGGGGGTTGGTCTCTTTTCCCAGGCAACTCTCAGTAAGACAAGAGGGCATGGTCTTAAATTGTGCCGGGGTAAGTTCAGACTGGATATTAGAAAGAATTTTTTCACAGAAAGGGTGATCAGACATTGGAACGGGCTGCCTGGGGAGGTGGTGGACTCTTCGTCCCTGGATATATTTAAAAAGAGACTCGATATGGCACTCAGTGCCGTGGTCTAGTGACTGTGGTGGTAATTGATCAAGGGTTGGACTCGATGATCTCTGAGGTCCCTTCCAACCCAGCCTATTCTATGATTCTATGATTCTATGATCTTCTCTAATTAAAACTTGAAGGTTTTATCTTCATCTGTAAAGTTGTACACATCTCACCTGCCCAAACTAAGCCCTCTGTCCTATGTTCTATACTACCACAAACCTGCCTCTCAGGCAGCTCTCCATCCTTCCCGGGACCCTGCCTTTCTTTTGCCACTATTTTCCTCCCATGTACTTCATGGTGCACAGTTGCAAAGGCCTCCATCCCAAAATGGGACCCTATCTTGCCACTCACCCCTCAGGGCTGTGCTCCATGCCAGCCCAGCTTCCCAGTTGCCTGTGTGAGCCACCATGGAGCACTGCAGGGCAAAGTGTGAGAGCTGCTGCTTCTTCTAGACCCTAATAAAGGGTGTGAGTGGTAACCAAGGCATCTTCAGGTGGTCACAAGAACCTGCACCAAGGGCAAAAGCTACTTCCACTACCCAACACTGGAAAGACAAATAGTTCAGGTATGTCTCTCTACACTTACCCTCTCATGAAACATTCTGTTCCAGCTGTTGGTATCTGGGGCACACACAGGATACCAGCATAAGATGCAGATTCATCTTTTGGAGACACTGTAAAACTGCCACTGTTTAGTATTTTGTCCTTTAACAAGTACATTGAAATTACAGCAGCTTTAGCAGCATTTGACAGGAAGGGCCTTGCATACACAACCCATAAGCCCCAGTTACTTATCCAACATGTATACGTATGGGTCATTATCTTTCCTGTATTTCAAACCAACACTTTGCAGGAGAACATCCATTTTTCAGAAAACATTATACAGAGGTCTTGTAGTTAAACCCTGAACTTTAAGCTTAATGGATACCTCAATCACATTTGTAGAAGGAATATCTTCTTACTCAGCATTCAAAAATACAAAGTTCATATAGATCTGCAAGAAAGCATTTTAAAACTGCTTATGGCCTCTAAACCAGCAACGTTTTCTTCCTACACGTAGACATTTACTGAATGAAAATATTAGTTCTACATCTGCATCAGATCTAAGACACACAGGTACAAAATGCACACTCCCATGTTTTATTGCCATTTATACCCACCCACACATGCACACTGATGCACAGTTAATTTTTAGACTATTGTCTGTCTTACAGTACAACTGTCTCAATAAAACCGGTATGCAAACTATTTTCTTAGCTGGCATTCAAATACTTCGGTCTCCTCATAGACTTGCCAGCTAAATTCTCTAGCAGCTGATTACTAGCTAAGTAATATTTGGCTCCTTCTTCCATTATTCAGGCTGCCCACATTAAAGTGTTTGCAGTGTATCCTCCCACCTTCACTTCCTGCTGCTATTTAATGGATTGGTACTGCCACATTACCCAGGTTTCCTCTGTTAGTTTCTCCTTCCCTCTTGCTTTACTTCTTTGCATAGGACCCCTCCACAGTATTGCCCACATAACTGGGACAACAGCTACTGCCCTGCTTTTATTGGCAAGCGCTGAGCCTGACTTTAACCCCTGAGCAGATGGAGTTGATAGCAAATAACCACCAGTTTGGGGGGGGGGGGGTTTGTGACTATCTATTGCTGTTATACTTTGCTGGGACTGAAGATATTTCATAGGATATACCATTTTTTTCCCAAATGACAGGTTTTGAAGAAAAATGAATACCTTATTCTTGATTTTTTGTTTGAAATTTAAAAAAATTAAGTGGGGGATTTATGCTAAAAGACATTGAGAAACTCCTTCAGATTGTTTAAGCTTCAGACCATTTTGTTTCTCCCTCTATTATATTTTCTTCTGGTTTTGGAAAGAGAGTAGTAATCACAGGACTCAGGAACAGTAAAATTCTGAAAAGTATGCATATTAGAAATTGGTAGATCCCTGTCAGCAAAAGGATTCAAATAGCTTGTCTTAAATCAACTCCTTTTATTACTATTACACACACTAATCCATTATTATCCCTTAAGAATATTTACAGTAAGAACTGCATGTAAAGCCCTTCCCTACAATGATTTAGGAGGCAGGGACATACCATGAAAGAATCTAGAAATCAGCTGTAATATACCATGCTGTATCTTGCTCTCTAAAACTCTGCTAACATTGAGCATTTCAGTCTGCAAAAGCCATCTCAGCTTACCACATTACCTTTGATTTTTGCTTACTTTCATCATGAGTGCAGATGAATTTTACCAGAAGCTTTGCAGCACTATGAAAATTTTTGGAAGGAC